>OX377204.1:83213810-83952288 GCA_947396885.1 Heligmosomoides polygyrus polygyrus | reverse complement strand
AGAAGAAGAAGAAGAAGAAGAAGAAGAAGAAGAAGAAGAAGAAGAAGAAGAAGAAGAAGAAGATTTAACCTATACAGTATTTGGCCATACAACGACTTGCGGTGGCCAACCGATGAAAAAGTCAGCGCTTTGTAATTCCCAGACAAGTCTGCTCCCAATTCACCGACACCGTAAGGGTGGATGGCTTGGTTTGCCTGCACGCGAAATCCGAACCTAAAACCTGGAATTGAGTGCATGCAACAGCCAGCGCCTACTCCGGCTGCGCCACCACGCGCCTAAAGGCATAACATCTTTTCTCATAAATGTTCATTTTCTGAGAATAGCGTCACAAGGAAAACGCATAGAAAAATCTGTAACAACAATTCCGATACGAAGATGGACATTCGATGCGAGGCTGCCAGAACTACATATACACAAGAACATAGGAAAACAATGAGAAGTTCATAGGCCATAATGCAATAATCACAGGTGCAAGCAGACCAGGTTCTGATGAAGTAGGTGGCAGTAGCTAGAACAAAGTCAAATCTGATGTGAATATGAACACTGTGCCCGTATGCGATACATTTTCCTCAGCGGAAGTTTTGACTGAAAGATTCAGAACGCACAAACGAATGGTACGTTGAAGGCGTTTTGACGATACAAGATATGGATGATGGACTTATCTCAGTGGATACGGTACGGTTGACCACAGAATAAAGAATGGTGTTTCAGATTTTCAAAAATCGATGTGAAAAAACAAACAAAAACTGCTTAGCATTCCATCCAACACAGAGATAGTAGCGGAAGAGGGCACAAGCTTGAAGACCCACTGCTATCAGCCGCAGTCTTCAATTCTGTCAGATTCCATAGAAATTTGTAGCTGCTGTTTCGACACATAAATTCTTTTAATTTTAAAATATATACTGAAATCCTGAGAGACATTATTTCTTCTCTGTCAAAGGCAGATGTGAATTTAGGGTCTATACTTCAGTGGAACTCCTTACACCCCACATACTCCGAGTTTAGACCACGTCCTCGTCGATGAATTTGATGGAACTGAAACTGGCTCCAAACGATTTCACCGGCTTCTTGATGTCGTCTGTTCGACGAGGATTTCGACACACAAAGAATAGAACCATCGCCGCCAATAATAGGCAGAACACCAGCACGCAGATGGTGATCAGCTTTGGATAGATGGATGACTCCTCGGCGACCTGGAATACTACGTGGTCTTACCATTAGCCAGGAATGTAAACTTATCGACGTTTATAATAGATGTGGGTTGTGAGACAATATAAGAGCTATACTGGTGATACATATTGATGAATTCCTACGGGCCATGGTGGCAAATTGTTTGCATAACGGAAATCCTTCAAAAACTAATAGCATGGTTTTAGTTTTTCCTGCAGAATTAAGCCTCTGTGTTGTGATGATGGCATAAGTAGCCCACCATCGAATGACGGGGTCCACCATCGACTAAGGTGGTCCAATTCCCCAATCCATGGCCAGAAGGCACTCCCCTTGCGACTAAGGCCTATGTTATACTTCGGCGACGCGTCGCCGACGCTGCGACCCGTCACCGACAGCTCGTCACCGACGTCGCCGACGCTGACGTCACCACCGACGTCGCCGAAGTCGCCACAGAGGTCGCCGACGTCGTCAACAGACGTGTGGCGGCGTCGGGGACGACGTTGACAGGAGAGCATCGGAGCGCATTTTTAGCATCGGAGAGGGTTTTCAATGTCATCATTTAGTAACCAGTCTACCCGTAGAAAGGCTAAGTGATCACATCTGCCTCGAATTTGCATACACTTTGAGCTTTTCTTAATCTTCAAAAGAAATTTTAATTCTTAATTCTTCTTAATGCTTCAGGACTTGATGATGATTTTTTTGTTCTGTATGTACGGCAGTCTGCTCAACCATTGTTAATCTGCCGAATTTTCTCTTACTAACCAAATTTGGCTTTTAGAAGGATGGATAAGTGTTCAAAGGTTTCACCAGTAGCAATGTTAGAACCATTCAAAAGTACCTGTATTTTTAGGATACCCTGTATTTTTCGCAAGGCATAGTGTGTTTTTAGGTTTTAAACTTTAAAAGAAGCACAAATCAATCGATACGGTCACTTTGTAAAGAGATTATAACAAGTATTCAAGCGAAACACTATCAATAGACTGTAAAATGCAAGATAACAGACGAGTGCATGGCGCAGTCTATCCCGATCATACGTAAAAAAAGCGTCGGTTTAGCAAAGACCTTTTTCGTTAAATCGTATTTAAATTTAATTTACGCGGATTTCTCGAAGTTCAAAGGAAAATTTAACTCTTAATTAGTAAGAATTCTACCTCGAAAAAGCTCTTCGCAGAGGTTTGCATTATCATTTGAGAAGGCAAAGAAATACTACTTATTTTCTACACAGTTTTATTTAGTATTACTTGCTCTACACGGAAGCAAATAGGCCTAGAAAATGCGAACAGAACGGATGAGAAGGACACAAAAAGGAAGAAAAGTGACAAATTGAAGGGGAGCTAAGGTTTAGAGTCCCACTCCCTCCCAAACACTCAGTGTTTTAATCAATTGTGCTTTTTGTGTTCGCAGGGCGGTGTCTTTAGCACTTCTCGATTTCGTAATTCGAAGTACGGTGGTGACGATGGCAGTTCCGAGAACGAAGAACCAACCCACAGTCATAACACTCCATCGGAGCGCATTTTCTGCCACCCTTGGATGACTCGGCGACGTCGGTGACGGACCGTCGCCGTGCACAGCACGGCGACGCGCTGTCACCGACGTCGGCGACGCCGACGTCGTCGGCCCGTCTGTGGCGACGTCGGCGGCGGAAGTATAACACCCCCTGCGGAGCTCTCGGCGACGTCGCCGGCGACGCTGTGATGTGCGGGCTGCTACGCAGTGGGCCTAAGGCGGTTACATCTGTCGAGGTACGGTGCTCGTTACCGTGCAGAGTAACCTCCCTTATAGGAAGATGTTCACATTCGGCCACAATACCCATTATAATATTAGAAAAATACCGTGGAAGGTGCGGTGGTCAAACCTTCGATCTACTTGATGTAACTGTCTCTGTTTTCATCCCTTCTGAAAAACAAATCGCCTCCCGATATATCACAGAAGTACATAGAATGCGTGACGCATCCCAAAAAGTAGCGCCATCCTTTATCCATTTTATCCTTACCATGGTGAACGTCTGAGAAAGGTCAATCCAGTGGCTTAGAAACAACTTTTTTAATATTTCGTTCATGGGGCGCGTGTAGCGCAGTCGGATGACTGTCGTATGCATCCGATACCAGATTCCTGGTTCGGATTTTTCGTCTAAAACAACCAATACTTCCATCCCTCCGACGAGTGACGGACTTGCCTGGGAGGAACAAAGCGCTGAATTGTGCATATGCTGTCCATCGCAAGTCATTGTATGGCGAAATACGTGTTCATATTGCCTCTGCGAATCGAAAAGGGTGGTAGTCACTTGGGGCCAGATCTGTGCTGTACTTTGGGTTCGGCAGAACTTCTCATCCGAGTGCCAGAATTCTCTGAGAACTCGTCTTTGCGATGTGTGGGCGCGCGTTATCAGCGCCGAAGAAGTCGTGAAGAAGACGAAGAACTTCCGACTCCGTACCCACCTACCAACTCCGCTGTTTTTCCTATCCTGACATACACCTCAGACACCTGGGCCATACGAAAGCAGGACGAACACGCGATCAGCGAGGAGGGAATCGAAAGGACGATGCTCGGAATGACACGACTCTGCAAGTGAGAAAAGGCCTCCGTAGTTCCAAGCCTCGTCGACATTCGAAGATCAGGGACGCTGTCGCATGGGTCAAGTGGTCGAAAATTAGGTGGGCCGGGTACGTAATGCGCTTCGCAGATACCCGCTGGATGAGAACCGTTACCGTCTGGATTCCGCGAGAGGTTAGGAAAACACCAGGACCCCTAACAACGCGTTGGTCGGACTTCTACGTGAAAGTCCTGAACGAACGACATGACGCTCTTCGTGCCCTCGAGCGAGGAGGATCTATTGGAGCACTCTGGCACGTTACAGGGACGAATGGGGACACTGCTGGCGCCCGCTCGAGCAACTCGATGATCAACGGGACGACAGGTGATACAGGTGATTCAAGTCCTTAGACTTTTTCGGTTTATCCGTCTTAGAAGGTGGGTACCCTCAGAATAAAAGAATAAAGGTGAACGCATATGGAATAAAGGATAAAGGATAAAGGACAAAGAACGACATTAATCATAGCACTTTGGGATGCGCCACGCATTCCACTTCTACGGGATGTCGTGGAGAGTATTTGAATGCGCGTTTGTTCAATACAGTGGCTAGCGGTGGCCAGTCGATGAACAGGTATGTATGTGTTTTATCCTTTCTAGACAGCTCTGGTACCAATTCACAGACCCCGGAAGGGTGAAAGGCTTGGTTACCCAGGGTGGGAACCTCGAAGAAAGGGGTTGGAATCAAGCGCACTGGGATCGATGAGTTGGTACCACACTTGTGGTAGGAAGGTTAAAACATTAATTGTCCTTTGGCTGGCCACCAAAGTATTATGGACAGACCAAATACGCATTCAGGTTGCCTCCGTGATATCCCTCTCCCGTACATCATGTACGGCGCAAGCTGAAGAGGGACCCACTAACGTCGAGCTTTATTCTTTGTCCTTTAATGCTATAGAAAGCTACCAAATCGTACATTATGAAGTTAAATGAAGACGGGACTTTCTGTCCGGCCAAATACAGTTGTAAAGTCATTCCCAGAATTAGAGCAAAAAAAAACACGAAAGCCCTTACCTGAGGCTGTTTCCACACACAGAATCCGCTGTTAGAAACGGTGCGAAGGAATGGGCAGCGGAAATCGGGGCAGAGTAAAGGAAGTGCCATAGGGCGGTACTCTCGTAACCTGAAAACAGCAGACACCAGATGAGGAAAAGGAGAAGAGAAGGAGAAGGAGGAGGACGAATACTGACCGGTCGCTGCTCTTCGTGAACAACGAGTTCCACATGGCGATGTGCAGAAGCGATAGACCTCGCTCCGAGAAATGGGCACAGTCGTAGCCAAGCACACTGAGATCCATTCTGAAACCGATACTTCAATAGGCCGGTCGTCGAACTCGGGAGGTAAACCACTGACTGTTCTGGAAGATTGGTCAACGAAGATTCTCGCATTAAGGGCAACACCTCTGCGGTGAACAACGGTCGCCGAAAGTTCTTCTGCACAATCGTCTCCATCTGAACTCACTTAGGATACTTTTGTTTATCTATTGGACTATTGCAAGACAAGTAAGAAAACAGGTAACCAAAATAAAAAATAAAATTTAAATTTAAATTTTTAAAAATATTTTAGTTTTAAAATACGAAAAAATAAAGTGGAGCTGAGATCTATCAAGCTATGTTTTCAGTGCTACCAATGTTCACATTACGGACTCATCTCGCTTGTGATAGGCTTTGAAAAAGAATTCATTTCATTGCAGTTTATGAGCAGCGCGACGGACAGAAATCGGCAGGGCCCTGTGGCCTAATGGATAAGGCGTCGGACTTCGGATCCGAAGATTGCAGGTTCGAGTCCTGCCAGGGTCGAAAAGTTTTGCAATGTCACTGTTGCACAGACATAGATCAGATATGAAGTAGAACAGATGTGTGAGCGATCCAGGGATATTAAATGAGCAAGATTTCACAGAGCAAAAATTTTCGATCCACCATGGGCTCGAACCTCAAAGCTTCGGTTTAGGAGACCGACGCCTTATCCTCTAGGCCACAGGTTCACAAGCGACCCTACCTGTAGTGCTTATACCAATTGGAATCCAACGAAGCCTTCCTACCCTATTTCCCAAATTGGTTCCATACTTGTTTAGGTAGAATAAAACGCAGACATGTCTAACAGATGGCCATCACAAGTCAGATTTTAGGCCAAATACGCATACAAATAGCATGTATGACGCCCCGTAGAAGTATATAGAATGCGGTGCGCATTCTAAAGAGGGGTTGATTGACGCCGTCAAATTAGACATTTTTCGAATCAAACTTGACACCCTTCCAAGCAAAATTAGTTGCTTTGAAATCGAAATGAACATCATCCTAATAAAACGGGCATCTTCCAGATGAAACTTGAGACAGATAGAATACTTTTTTGATTAAGGAACTCTCACTATAACTTTCTTTAAATTTTTATAAATTTATCGGCCTTAGTGAGTGCTAACATTAATATTAACACACTGTTCGAAATTTTAAAATTTTTACCCATAAAGGAAAATTGTTGATTTGAAGTTTATTTTAAAGCACGAAAAGACGGATTTTTTGACGAAAAAAGGATTGTGCCATGCACACATCCGGAATTTCTCGATTTTCCTTTGATTGATAGCAAAAATTTAGTTTGCGTGACGTTACAGCTTATTGACGGTACCACAAAAACAAATGTGGAAAACATACTTATCTTCAAGTAGCTGTTTTTAGTTAGTTGCAAATGAAATATATTAGATAAACTAAATAAATAAATATATTAGGTTGTAACGAAATAAATGGCACTGAACCACTGTAAATTTAAACAGTTAATATCTCGGCTTGTAGGCAAGTTTATTAAACGAAATAAAAACCTTATGATTCTACACATTTTTGCCAACGTGACACAAGCTTTTTTATCCCAGTAGCATAAAAATCAGAAGTTCTGGAATTGACGAAATCTTCGAAGGCACTTTCGGCATCCTGTTGGTATTTGAGTATTTTCCCTACCAAGAAGTCGCCAAGATGCTTGAAGAAATGGTAGTCTGTTGGGGAGAGGTCGGGAGAAAGCGGAGGATGTGGTAGAGTTTCAATGCTCAGCTCATTCAATTTCTGCAACGTCATTCATGCTGCATGGGGGCGAGCATTGTCGTGCAGAAGGAGAACTCGCCTTCGGTTTACCAAGGCCGGCCGGATATCCTTCAACTTTTTCATCATTTCTTCAATTTCAATGCAGTACTTCTCTGCCGTGATGGATTCACCGGGAGAGAGGAAGCTGTGGTGAAAAATTCCCAGCGAACACCACCATACTGTCACCATTACTTTCTTTTGGTGCAATTCCGGCTTCGCAAAAACCTTGGGGCTCTCATCGCTGTCCACCCACCGTGCCGATCGTCGCCTGTTGTCGTACATTATCCATTTCTCGTCACAGGTTACGATGCGATCAAGGAATGGGTCCGTTTCGTTCCGTAGAAGCAGTGCGGACGAGATCTCATATCGTCGGTTTCTTTGCTCCTCAGTCAGCTCGTGAGGCACCCATCTTTCCAGCTTTTTGGTCTTTCCAATTTGCTTCAGATGCCGGGCAGCTGTGTTGTGACTGACGCCAAGAACCTTCGCTATCTCCCTGGTACCTTTGTGTGGATCCTCCTCTACCACATCTCTCAACTTGTCCTCATCAACATCACTATGCCTCCCACGACCTTCCTGTTCTTCCAAGCTCTCATCTCCATTCCGGAACTTCTGATACCAACGATACGCCGTCCGAATTGTGGAACATCCTTGACCGAATGCGGCGTTGATCTTCTCGTCCGCCTCCTTAGCTGTAGTGCCCAGCTTGAATTCATACAAGTAAATGCCTCGGATTACCCTTTTGTCCATCTGCAAAAAAGTCAATAAAACTCTAAAGTTTTCCCACTTTTACATAGAAAATTTGGTACTCTCCGGTAGAGCAAAGTTTGCGCTTCTAAATGATATGCCACATGTTACGGTTTGTTCCTCATCAAACGCGAAAAGACGCGCCAAAAAATGGCGCGAGCCAGTGCCATTTAATTCGTTGCAACCTAATAAATAGAAAACCGCAAGTTAGACAAGTGCATGGCGCGAAATCTTGTTTTAATGCATGAAATAAAAATTGAAAAATTGCTGCCTTGCTGCACTTTGAAATAAGCTCTAAACAGAAATTTGTTTCGGAAAACATTTGCAAAAATAAAACTTTTATAAAATATCTAGTAATGTTTTATTTATTGGAGCAGGTGTACTGAAATTTAAAAAAGTCGTGCTAAATTTTCCTTAGACGTAAAATTATTCTAACTTTTTTGAAGGCTTCTTTGTTTAGAGTGAGAAGGTTGGTATTCATTTGGAAGAAGATTAGTTTAACTTCAAAGGGGTCAGGTTGTTGAATGTTCAATTCAACTTTTTGAGAAGTGGCAGATTTGCCGCGAAAATTGAGTTGAATGAACTCGACAGTTTTCTTACCATTGGTTTCAACCACCGCTTTAATTAAGACATTTTGAAAGTGGATAAATTAAAAGGATTTAGTGAACAAGCAGCAAAAATAAAAAGTCAAGGTGAAATTGGAGTTGATAGTCTATCGAATTATATTTCCAGGACCACAAGTGTTCATTTTTCCAACAAATTCTGGTTGTTATGTGGTCTGCAGAAGGATTTTTTCGGTAACACTTAATGAGGAGTGCATCGGGCAGACGTGGGTGTGGCCCTGTGGCCTAATTGATAAGGCGTCGGACTTCGGATCCGAAGATTGCAGGTTCGAGTCCTGCCAGGGTCGAAAGGTTTTGCTGCGCAGGTTTAGATCAGGTATGAAGGGGAAAATGTGTGTGATCCAAAGCGTTCAAATGTATTGTGCATATTTCCGTGCTAGACGCCCCTCTATGTATGTACTCCTTAAATAATTAGGAATAAAAAATAGTTAAAACCTTATGGAACGAACTTTCGAACCAGCAAGGACTCGAACAATGATTCTTCGGTCTAGAAGACCGTAGCCTTATCTATTCTTTTTTCTTTCTTAATTCTAATTCTTTTTTTTCTTCTTTCTTTATATTTTTAATTCTTAATTCTGATTTTTCCTTCTAAATTCTTTAATTCTTAATTCTAAGTGTTGTGGAACATTGGCGGAGGGTAGTCGATGTTGATCAAAATTATTTGGTTGATTAATAAAACGTTGATAAAAATTGTGGTATTTTGAAAAAATTGTCTCAATTCGGCTCCAATGAAGCACTCCCTCCACCACGGTCGATAAGTTGGTACCAGACTTATTTGGGAAGGACAAAACGCTGACTTGCTTATCGGTTGGCCATCTCAAGTCACTGTATAGGCCAAATACGCATTCAAGCGGCATTTATGAAGTCCAGTGAACGTAAAAAGAATGCGGTGCGCATGTTAAGGAGGAGCTGATTAACATCACTTTTTATCCTTGTGTTCCGATGTAGTATAGAGCGTTCCGAATTAGAATTCTTCATATAAAGTCAGCACGCGCACTTCTTTCACAGTCGACTTCAGAACGGTTTTGATTAGGACATTTTGGAAATGGATAAAATAAACAACGGATAAAGAAAAAAATTAAAATAAAGATTATGATGGTGATTAAATAAAAGCAAATAAAGACTGCAAAAAAAGTGAGCAAACCTGATCCCAAACGGATATCGAGTTGTATTTGCTGTGAGATTTCCATTTGGACAGCATTTCACGACATGCCTAGAAAAAGTTCTACGCATAAAGGAATTTCTATAAAGGATGTTAAAGTTCACATTAAATAAAGTAGATCACGGCCGAGCATCTAGCGGAAACAAAGAATTGTGCATACGGATAGATAGCACCTGCTGATGGTCTGCCATGGTATCAAGGAAAGTAGGAAATTACTAAAATTTACTCTTAAAGCTGGACAAAATTGTCTGGAGTATGCCAATTGTTTGAGGCAAAGATGACATCTTGATAACTTAGTGCTACATTAGGGTTGTTCTTCCTAGGGGTGGTCTTGACTACCGCGTCTATTTCGCTGTTTCTGAATAAATAAAATGCTTAACGTCAAATTATTTGTGGTCGACGTATACTTCCTTAAGCTAGCTGTTCGGCTCTCCAAATCCCTCCAGATAAGCTGTGAGCTTCAGAAGTTTCCATCCTATACTGCATTAGTTTCTGAGGCGCTATATCCAGCTGAGACACGGATAATCGCTACTGAACTCATTTAGAAAATGAGAATGGGTTCTGAAAAACAGAAAAGGAGAAGTTGCACTTTGGAGCTTACCGCGTGTGCATGACTGGCGTCTGACCATATGCCATTCCCCGACGTTCGGACGACGGCGATAAAAGTCCTCGTTGGAAGCAGTTTATGCAGCTCTTCAATGGCTCCCAGCACTTCAACAGCCGTTTGACGAGACTCGGACGCTTCGCCGTCCTTAACGAGATCTTGCCGTTGGTTCGGCGAAAGATTCGGAACCGAGTTTTGAATGAAAATCCTGTCGAAGTAGTGGATCCAAGGTTGGAATTATATCAATCCATCATTGAAATTAAGCGAGTAGTTGCACATAGAAAGTGAATAAGGTCGATCTCTACCCTCTCTACCACTCTTCCTATGATCGAAGCCTCGAAGTTCAAGCCTTCAAATCACCTGAATTGTTGCGGCAATCACTATAAGCTTCCAGGAGTTTTCGTAGTCGTCCAGCTGTCGAATGGAGTGAGCTATAGTTCTGCAATGGAGCACAATAAAACGAAAAATATAAGGACTTTTAAATTGCAAAGTAGATTGTAAAATTAGGTGATAACTGTTTTGTTTTATACATTTTATTTTCATTTTCTTTTCAATAACATGTTATTCATTTATTTATTACCAGTCGTTCAGCGGCCTAACGGCCGCCGACGACTGGTTGGGGGCTTCACCCCCAAACCCCGAGAAAAGAACACTCCGACCATCTTCCTTTCCCAACTTTTAGACCTTCATACTTTCACTGCGGTAAAGAACTGGTTTTACTATATAGAGTACAGCCATCAGACCGGCCTGTCGGCCGCACTGACAGCTTATCAACGGCTTCGTCGTAGTGATAATCGTAGTGATAACTTCTCATCATCCATTTTAGTGCAACCTATGTTATGGTTTCTGCAGGAAGAACACCTTAACTACGTCGATTGCGGCAAGTTAGAAAGAAATAGAAAAAAAATCCATGCATAATTTGATCAGTATCGATTGGTGGTGATCGATACCTCAAAACTTGAACGACATCCACAAAGAATCGATAATATCGATCGATATCGATTGGTCGACTTCAGATTCGTGTTCAGCGACCTCGACTACCCCAGAGCTAAAGTTTCGTGCCGCTTGAACGACATCCGCAGAAAATCGATAATATCGATCGATATCGATTGGTCGAGTCCAGATTCGTGTTCAGCGACCTCGATTACCCCCGGGGCTAAAGTTTCGTGCCGCCCGAACGACATTCACAAAAAATCGATAATATCGATCGATATCGATTGCCTCCAAAAACCCTTCCCGTCGATGATCATGTAAGTGCCCAGGCACGGTTGCCAACGTGTTCGGCACGTCTACGGCATCGCCAGGCACGGTCGCCGACGTGTTCGGCACGTCTACGGCTCGCCATGCAGGGTTGCCGACGTGATCGGCACGTCTACGGCTCGCCATGCACGGTTGCCGACGTGGTCGGCTACTCAGTGCCCCCATTCCAGTTGTGACGGAAACACACACACACACACACGCATGCACACACACACGCTTGCTCCTTCATATATAGTAGGATTACATTTGCAAAAAGCAACATTTGAAAGAATTCACAACATTCGCTATAATTCAAGAAAGCAACGTGCAGTACAATTATGTAAAAGGTTCTTGGGAAGGTTCTGCAATAGTGCGGAATTTTTTCAAAACCTTATTGTTTTGCTTTCTTCTTTCCTTTTTTCCTTTCTGAAACATGAAAGAGTACTGAAGACACGTGGTAGCGCAGTCGGGTAGGCCACTGCAGTCGCCCGCGCCCGGATTCACGTTACTTCTGATCCACAAGTCACTGTATGGGCGAAATACGTCGGCAGAATACATGGCGCAATCCAACAGTAATTGATTATCGTCGCACATTATTCTTTATCCTTTATGAAAAATACAAAAGCACAGGCCGATGTTTTTCGAAAGTAATTCTGTGAAATTAAAACAGCACCACGAGGTCACAAATAAGTATCTTATTATATAATTCGCTTAATCCGTGGTTCAGGTTGTCAGTCACGGGGAAGGGGGACTGAAGCCAAGAGATGCCTACGGACAGTGCGGCTTATGCCAGCCGGCTTTTAGCTTAACCACGGACGACTGCTGGCAAACTATATCCTTGGAGGCGGATCGTCCAAGTTTACCGATATTCAACGAGCGTCAGAGTATGAGTGGGGATTAAGTGCGGAGCGTAGAGATTCAGAAGACAAACCGCAGACGTCGTTCAACGTGCGTTGGGATTCAGAAGACGTGCTGAAGACGTCGTCCAACGTGCGCGGGGACTCAGAAGAAGTGCTGCAGATGTCGTCCAACGTGCGTCAGGATTCAGAAGGCGTGCCGCTGACGTCGTCCAACGTGCGCGGGGACTCAGAAGAAGTGCTGCAGATGTCGTCCAACGTGCGTCAGGATACAGAAGACCTGCCGCAGACGCCCAATTTGCGTAGGAATGTCAAGTAAAGAGGAGCAGTATGAGTGGGACCAGTAGGAGGGGGACGAGTGAAGAGGGAAGGAAAGGGAGACCACTGGAGGAGGGGAAATAAAGGCACCAGTATTTTCCCTCAATACCATCTAACGTGGAGGGGGAGGGGAAGAAGTAGGAAGAGTGGCTATGAGACTAGGAGGAGTATTACTACCTTCGGACAGTAAACGTTGTCGACCTGTCGACCCTCACCGATTAATTTGAATTATGTTTCTGCAGATTTAGCACTTCGGATTCGTACTCTCATGACCTGTTCCTCGCCATGTAGAGAACGGGTACTTTAGAGAATAAATCGCGTACATGCGATAGAAGGGGGTGGGGTTCTTAAGAGCAGATGAAGATTTTGCCCTACCATATCCTGCTCCACTAATCTACATAGTAAAATAATTTAACCAGTTTTTAATGTAATAAAAGTAGAAGACTAAAGAAGAAAGGAAGAAAATTGGGGTTGTTCTATTCTCGGGGTTTGGGGACGAAGCCTTCAAACAGACGTTTGGCGGCCGCTAGGGTCAAGTAATAATAATCAATTAATGCATTATATGTTCAAAAATAATAAAAACACAAAAAATCTACGTAATATAATGTTAATATCAGTTAATGCATTGCCACCACATCTGCGGCGGGAAGGACAGATCCAAAGTTCTTGCTTTCCCAGTTATAAAAGGAATGGATTCCAAAGATTTACAAATTCTCACTGGAAAAGCGATTATAAACTATTCTTAGATCAAAAAGTGTCACTGCTATGAAGATGAAAAAAATCGTGCTGTACATCTCGCTTGTCAGAATACAGTCCAGATAACATTTCATTACCTTCAGTTGTCTGAATGAGATCAACTTCTTGAAAGCTAAAAGTGACAATATTCTTAGTTTGTCTAAAAGTGCACTGAAAACATTCGTTGGAGGAATTATTTATTTATTTTAATTTAATTCTTTAGTGAACATTGGACTGTGCACAAGTAAAGCAGCTAATCATGGTCATAAATATGAAAACACAAGAAAGATTAGAAACAATTTGGTTGAAACGACCGTGGCTAGAAGCATTTCGCCGAGAAAAAGTCAAGAAAACTGACACGTAGACAGGCTTGAAGTAGGAGAGGTTCCCCAGCAGACTGCCTCGATTATTCAGGGAGGAGCAACCAAATACTACATTGACGAAAAGGGACAAATACCATTTTAATAGAGTCAGTTACCACATATTCTCTTAATACTGCGAGAAGCGCAAAAAATACAACTATAAGAAGTGGGGTTTGGTTTGGTAAAGAGTAGCCCAGCATTTTCTCACTATACTTGAATTTAAAAAATTGTGAATGCATTATAAAGAACAAAAAGAACATAAGCTAAACGAAAGATCTCGCCGTAAAGACATAATGTTCGTGAACTATTAAATGCGCTAGGTCTACGCGGGATCACAAATAAATACAAATAATACAATATCACGATTACAAATAAGAAAATATCACATGATATTATTGAATGTCTTGTGATCCGCATTCTCTAGGCTGGTTTTTTCTAACCATATGTTGACGATCTTGTTATAATATAGATATATTTATCCATGTATAGGTACGTGTGTAATATATGTTTTGAATAAATAAGTGAACAAGGGTATTGCTTGTTGGACGATTGTACTTCCACCACTTCCCTTCAACAGCACCCACTGTGTTCTCTTCACTCCCTCCCGCAAGTTGATTCTACAGGCCAAACGCCGATTTTTCCCAAAAGCAGTCAAAAATAAAAGCGCGGTCCATCCCAAAGCAATTGAATAGCGGTTTTACGATTAAAGGTGAAATAATTCATTGGCGGCATAGCTACGTACCTGGCCTGTTCTTCGAGACTGTCATCGCGCTCGTTGCTCTCGATCACGGTCAATCCAGGGTTGAATATCCGAAGCATTTTGTCCAACGACGGCAGCTCCATCGTCGTCGCGCGATGATCGCATGAGTCCAGTATTCCTTAAAACAGCCACATTAACTTCCTTATATTCTCTTAGGACGATCTATTATTGAAGCCTATAATCCAACTGGCTTCCTTTGAAAATGAGGATCACTCGCAAAAGCGACAAGTGATCTATTTTCAATGTATTAGGGGTGGGCAAAAGTAATGGACAACTTCAACAAACTTCTTCATCTCTATAACTCAATTAGAGCTCAACGGTGCTGAGGGATGTGTTTGCCATTATGGTCAATGACTTGCTGCCAACGCTCAGCCATCTTCCTGATCCCATCCCTCCAGAACAGCTTAGGGCTGGTGATGATCCACTACTCGATATGGCTTTCAAGGTCTGCTTTTGTCCTTGTGTCCTTCCCGACCATGAAGTACCGTCGTTCAATATTTTCTGCCTTACGGTAGCTTTGGAATTTGAAATGCTTATCGAGGTGTACATCTGCGAGTTGCTCAAACATAGGCTTATCGCGCGCTTTATCAAAAGCATCGCGCTTCTGTATGAGAGCTCCGGCTAAACAACGAGAAGGCATTCCACCGCCGACGGCGTCCGCACTTCCTGTCTCTCACTTATTAGCCACTTTTCCATTCATTTTATTGCATATCCAGATTTCCGTAAAGTTTGTTGGTTTTAAAATAAAGGTTTAACTACCCAACTTTGAGGATTGTTTCCGTAGTCGTGAAGTTTACGAGCCTAGACGAAACACAGCCCCGCGTGGCAGCAGTTTTCGAGCATAATTTGGAAGAGTTGGCTCTCTTTAGGTTCTATATCCCATCTGGCCTCCGTCTTTGTTAGGTACATATTTTCAATCATTAGAGAGCACAGAAGGTAGTGCAAGAGCTGCAATTCAGCTTACTGGGAAACGATGGCTTCGCAGTTGTTCTTAAAGATGTTCTATGAAAGTACAGATACATAAAACATTCAATATCTGACACTACAGGTCGTGTCTCAAGAAAATGTCGGCACTGTACTAGGGATGGTACAGGTGTATAACCAAAGTGAGTATCACGCCTAGTTCGACAGTTTCTTTGAAACACCATGTATACATAATTGTCAATGTCATCTCGACACCTTCCGAGCACGTACGCAAAGGTCGACCGCTGCGTTTAGGAGGTGCGCTACTTGTTACTACAAGAAACTTTCACTAAATACTGCAAAATCGTCAATTCGACATATTTTTTGTTAATAGACCAGGTTCGGATTATATGAAACTTGTCAAAAACTCAGTTATTCCGTACAACCTGAAGCCATTTATTACGAATGCAAGTCGATTCATAAATAATTCTAGGACATAACGAGATCTTGTGACAGAGCCCCTCATAGTTTGTTCTCCTTTCTATTCTTCATTCTCTGGGTGTTTGTGGTCGCATGTACTTTCTAATCATTCTATTACACTTTGGTCTGGATCGTCAGCCAATGCGATGTGGATGTCATTCTATACTGTTTCTAATTGTTCTTCACATGGATTTTGGCCATGTAATAAATAATAATAAAGCCAGTTCCCTGACAGGGATTTTCTATTTCCGATCGCTCCTATCCCATGCATTCGAAGTTTGTTGTTCAGAACAATGGCGCAAACAAACAAGTAAACAGCAAAACAATCGAGCGGCACTTGGACTAACAAAATCGCTCAGATTATTCGAGCTCTTTAGAATGTTTGTTAAAAAGCTGTATACTAAAACTACTTAAAACTACTTCTTCCATTGCACTTAAGAAGAGCCTTCTGAACCACAGCTTCCATTTAACTCTTTGAAGAGCTGAGACATAGGCACAACGGAAAATTTAAATTGGAATGAAGAGGTAAAGATCGTTACATCGTCCATTCGCTTCTTACCCATCGTAGTGCATTAATTCACATTGTTTCAGGTTTCTTTGGTAATTTCTGCTGCTATTATTCTATTTCTATTGGGCGCGTGGAGCGCAGTCGGAGGAGGCGCCGGCTGTCGCTTGCACCCGATACCAGGTTCCTGGTTCGGATTTCCCGCCCAGGCTAACCAAGCCTTCCATCCCTCCGGGGTCGGTGAATTGGTACCAGACTTGTCTGAGAAGGATAAAGCGCTGACTTGTTCATCGGCTGGCCACCGCAAATACGCATTCAACTTGCCTCCACGACATCCCGTAGAAGTAGAATGCGTGACGCATCCCAAAGGGGATTGAATAACGCCGTCCTTTACACTTAATTTTTTATTATTCTACTTCTATCAATGCATTGCCACTAATTATCTCTTTCTCGTCTAAACTGCCTGGATATCATGTTCGCCACTGCCTCTTAAGGAAGTTCGGTAAGTTTTTCTTTTCTCTTTAAAGGGTCTCCCTCGTTACAGAGGAATTCCGGGAAGATCCTAACACTTTTGGGCTTTTGTATTGTTCTTACGATCGTCTAAGGGAAGGAACGAAACAATTGTAAGAGTTCTTATCACACCTTTTCTTCACGTCTTCTTGTTTTGCATTACAGCGTAGTATTGCTTTTGCTTATTGCTACTCGAAGTTGGTAAATTGCTGTTAGAATAACAGTAGTATGTAGAGTACCAACGTCGATGCATTGTCGAGAAACAACATTTTCAAGGGCAACGGTATAAAGGCTCAGCCTCAAATTCTACTTCAAAGAAGGCGTTGAACAAGATCTTCTACTGTAAGATTTTCTACATATAGTGTGTCTAAAGAATGACCGTCAGCCCTTCGTGAGCTGCTGCACAATAGAGCACTTTTAAATGAAAATTAAATTATACAAGTTACTAATGTTTTGCTAGGTAATTTGTAGTGGCTCTGGCTCCAGTCGACCGGGCAGCCTCGGAGAGGGCCACGGGAGGAGCTGCATTGTCTAAAGTTCAGCAAGAAATAAACGCGATCAATCTAGACTCAAAAGCAGTTAAATTATGCAATTTTCACGTCGAACTAACACTTTTCATATCAAATTGAACACATTTCACGTCAAATTGTCTTCAAAGCTAACCTAAGAATTTTGAAAGCAAACTGAACGCCTTTCAAATCGAAGCGAGCTCCTCACAGGTTGAACTACAGACTCTCCAAGATGGTTGGAATAACTGTTTGTTTAACGAAAATCTAGTATAACTTTTTTAAACTTTGTTAGTTCAGTTGCCCGAGTGGGTGTAATAATTTTATAATTTTTTTTGTTCTCTGAGCAGAAATATTAAATTAAATTTTGTTTCGAAAAGCAACAAGGCAGCAGTCAATTAGTGCATTAAAACACCAGATTGCGCCATCCATTCGAAAAGCTCGTCGCACGCGTTTATTTGATTGATAGCGCAAATGCTGCTTACATAAAGAGCCAAAGTCAGAATATGTGTGTTTTTAGAATTGTTTTTGCTGTATCGTTTTAAGTGTAAAACTCCATGCAAACAGCATTTTTGCTATAAATCGAATAAAATTTGCAACGTCTTGGAGGAGTGCATGACGCAATCTCTTTTAGTACTAAAAATGCCATTCTTCTGCTCTTTAAAGCAAGGTATAAATTATTATTTTTCTACAAAAATGAGAATTTTATAAAATTGCAAACAAAGTGTTCAATTATTGAGTAAGTGGAATAAAACTTCAAAGAAATCATACTAAAATGTTCCTAACAACACAACAAAAAATTATTCTAATTTTTTAGAGAGTATTTCAATGAAAGGATGGGCGCGCGGAACGCAGTCGGAGGAGGCGCCGGCTATCGCGTGCACCCGATACCAGGTCCCTTGTCGCGAATGCGATGGTTCGCTCCCTTATATTCAAACTCCCGCGGGCTGCCGTATCCGCTCGGGACCCCGATGAGGCGCTCCCGAGGCTCGGCCTGCCCGCGCACGCTATTGGTCGGCGGGGACCGCGGTGCGCCGCCCCCCGCCCGGCTCATTCTATACTTCCATCGACACGTCGAGCGGCTGCGCGGGCGCGGCTCTGGGGCGCCGCCATTGTGAGCCCGCTTCTGTCAACATCCCGGGGATCTTCTGAGCGGAGCCTTGCCGCTCCTCACGTCGCAATACAGCCGGCTGCAATACAGGGAGGACGGCGAGCCTGGATGGGGCTCGCCTAGCCTCGGATAGCCACTACAGTTCTACCGGCCGGAGCGGCCTCTCCTATTCTATATTCTAGTATCTAGCTGCTATATCTATTATGGTTGTGCGGTGCTGGTGTATGGAATAAACCGTGGCTATATCTATATTGTCCTGCAAGAGACGAGGAAGGTGGTGAGTCTCCTACTGTTGTCTTATCGGTATTGGTATTGCTATGTATATTTGCTGTTGTTGTTAGTGGGTTAGTTAGGGGTTAGTGTTGTAGTTGGGTACCATATGGTCTTTGGGTAGTATTCAGGGGTTGTGTGTGCTCAATACAGTTCGGGTTCACCCGCGGCTGGTGCGTGGTGCGGGCGTGCGTCAATCCAGGCGCTGTCCAGCGCGATGGGAGAGAAGTCACCACGTGGGGCCCCCGTCTGCCAGGGAAGGGGCGTGGCCTATTCACATCATGGGGTCCCCCGTATATCCCCCTGGGTCTTGGGTCCTGGGTTCTTGGGTACCTCGTAGCACCACGGGGTGAATGGGGGACCACGCTCAACAGGGGCATGCTCCCTCGCGAGTGGGGCCACCGATTCGCAACATGGTGCATCGGACGTTGGTAAGCGGACCCGTTTGCCGGCTGGCCATTAAGTCAGCTGGCTGTAAAATCTGGCCCTACCACGCCCTGATGCGAGGGAGCCATGCCTTCCCGTGGGCAGCTGTAGTTCCCCTGGGGTCTTTGGAAAGGGTTGGGGCAAAACAAGCAGTACAGCTCCCATCCACTGCCAGGGCAGCGCGCACAAACTCCAGGCTGGGTGGCAGACAGCCGTATAAAGCGCTGCTGGGCACTGGATGGGTAGCGCTTGGGCCGGCGCACGACAGTGGTGCAGCGGTGTGGGGACCGGGCGACGCGCGGGGCGTCGGCGGCAGGAGAGCTCCGGAGCCCGAGCTTGTTAGTACCAGGCGGGGTAAGTCCTGGTCGCACCTAGGGGAGACGCGTCTCATTGATCCTCTGCCATACGGGTTGGCCACCCGGTTCAGGCAGTAGGTGTTGGTGTTTGGTTGGATCGCTGCCGCAGCACCAGAGTCCCCCCGTTAGCACCCTTGGGTTGGCTAGTAATATACCCATTGGGTTGGCTAGTAATATTTCCCCTCCCCTTTCTTTTGTTTTGGGTTGGTTAATAAACTCCCCCCCCCCCCCTCTGTGGCAGATGGGGATACTGCGGAACCTCCCAGGCAATGGCAGCGCTCGTATGGGGTTGGCGCACCGCGCACCTACGGCACACACACACCCTCCCTTTTCCTTTTAGTAGTAGTTGGGTTAGGTAAAAACGGGGACTCACCAGTTTCCTAGTCGGCAATACAGGTTTGTTCCATATATCAGCATTACAGTCCCCTTCATTTTAGCCCATTTCTATTGCCACATATCCTCTTTTCGTAGTTATCCCATCATCATATCTTTAGGCTCCTAGTAGCTCCTTTTTCTCCTGATATTTGCTAGTTCGCTTAATCCTCTAGTAGCATTAGTAGTTTTTTCTTATCTCCACATCCGCTCCGGTCCTTTAGTTTTTTGGCTATCCTAAGCATTTATTCCATCATACTCCTTGAACCTCACGCGTCGCGAAGGGTGCCCTGTAAGGGGCCCCGTAGGTCATTTAGTACCTATCTCAGGCAAACCCGCAGTCGGACTGCCACTATGTCAACCGTCGGAGCGACCAAGGCACGGATCAGGAAGAGCATCAACACGCTTAGGAAGGCCCTGGAGGAAGCAGAGCACCACATGGCAACTGCCCCGGGCGGTAGCCGAGCCAGCCCTGACGAGTCGACAGGAAGCATGCGTGGATTCAACATCAACTGCCACGCTCAATACAGCCAGAGCCTCCTTAGGAGGCTCGAGGAACGTTGGAAAGATGCGCACGCGCTGGCCGAAGGTCAGGCCTCCCCGGAAGAGGAGGCCAGCGTCCTAGGGGACTTACGGTCCCACTGGGATGCCAACGCGTGCGACCAGAGTCAATACAGGACAACATCAACCGACTCCTCCTACGTCTTCTTCGTCGGCGCGGCGGGAGGCCTCTCCTAAAGAGGAAAGCAGCAAGCGAGGCCACGATCAGGAGGAGTCGGACCACGACAGCGAAGGACCGTGGTAAGTCACTACAGTGGGGATACAACCCCAAAAATATGATAATCACTCATTACAGGTTTCACCGAGTCATTCCAGTTATCTTGTCACTATTTTTTAATCGTTTAGTCATTGCAGATGGGAGATAGGCTAGGCACTCCACCTACGTATTCGAAGGATGCGAAACGTGGAAGGACGGATTGAAGTCCAAGTGATCAACGATGCCGCTCCCGATCCCACACTGAGTTCCTCTTTTATGTAGTTGCGTATTGTTTACGCAATACAGTTATTTGAGGTTCCACGGGGTCGTGCGGCAAGTCGACGAGCTACGACGACGTGGAGCAGTGGTACGACGATCACGCCGAGGCCGACGATCGACAAGCACACCGGGCCCGCGAAGACGACAAGCTCCACGGCGACAGGAAGACGATCAGCTCTTCGGACACCAAAAGCCTAAGCCATTCTTTCTTAATTATTTGCTTACTCATTACAGTTATTTTGCAAATTGTTTTGCATAAGCTAATCTTCCAGGTAGGCATTACAGAACGGTTGTTGCGTGTCTCACATCCTTGTTTCAGTAGCAGGCGCCAGTCCACGCGATCGACGAGCAGCCTCCTATTCGGCCCATGGATGGGTTCCCAGCACGGCCAGGCTTAGATGGACTGAGCAAGCTGCGGTAGTACGCCCCTGCGGCGGAACCCGCCTCACCTGCGGCGTCGTGAGTGCACGTGCATTGCTTTTAGTCATTCCAGTGTTGTTTAGTGTGATTTATTGTATTCTTTGTCAGTTGTTACAATCCTTTTAGTTGTTCTGTTGTTAATTGTTTATTTATCGTTAGTAGTAGTATTTAGTGTAGTATTTCTCATAGTAGTAGTTACTCGTATTCTATATGTAGGTCAATCATGACCCTGTAGACCCCCCTTGTAGGTTAGAAGCCTCCATTTGTATAGAAGTTGATCCATGAGGCATTACAGGTAGCAACTGACAAATTTGATTTTTTTGTATAGTTGTGACCCACGGTATTGTTAGTCAGTACAGGACGAGACCGCTCCAGCGCCCAGCACTTTTTCTTCCTGGGCGTTCGGGTCTGGGTCGTAAGCTTCCGGATGGGTTAGCTCGTTCCACCTGTGCTGTAGCCGGCTCCCACTCAATCCAAAAGGGCCTTAAGCCCCATGCGGCAAGGCAGGATTCGGTAGAAGCCCCCGCGGGAGACCATTCTCTTTTTGTTGGCGGGAGTGTCGCGAATGCGATGGTTCGCTCCCTTATATTCAAACTCCCGCGGGCTGCCGTATCCGCTCGGGACCCCGATGAGGCGCTCCCGAGGCTCGGCCTGCCCGCGCACGCTATTGGTCGGCGGGGACCGCGGTGCGCCGCCCCCCGCCCGGCTCATTCTATACTTCCATCGACACGTCGAGCGGCTGCGCGGGCGCGGCTCTGGGGCGCCGCCATTGTGAGCCCGCTTCTGTCAACATCCCGGGGATCTTCTGAGCGGAGCCTTGCCGCTCCTCACGTCGCAATACAGCCGGCTGCAATACAGGGAGGACGGCGAGCCTGGATGGGGCTCGCCTAGCCTCGGATAGCCACTACAGTTCTACCGGCCGGAGCGGCCTCTCCTATTCTATATTCTAGTATCTAGCTGCTATATCTATTATGGTTGTGCGGTGCTGGTGTATGGAATAAACCGTGGCTATATCTATATTGTCCTGCAAGAGACGAGGAAGGTGGTGAGTCTCCTACTGTTGTCTTATCGGTATTGGTATTGCTATGTATATTTGCTGTTGTTGTTAGTGGGTTAGTTAGGGGTTAGTGTTGTAGTTGGGTACCATATGGTCTTTGGGTAGTATTCAGGGGTTGTGTGTGCTCAATACAGTTCGGGTTCACCCGCGGCTGGTGCGTGGTGCGGGCGTGCGTCAATCCAGGCGCTGTCCAGCGCGATGGGAGAGAAGTCACCACGCGGGGCCCCCGTCTGCCAGGGTAGGGGGCGTGGCCTATTCACCTCATGGGTTTCCCCCGTAGGTCCCCCGGGTCTTGGGTCTCTTGGTACCTCGTAGCACCACGGGGCGAATGGGGGACCACGCTTAGCAGGGGCATGCACCCTCGCGAGCGGGGCCACCGATTCGCAACATCCCTGGTTCGGATTTCCCGCCCAGGCCAACCAAGCCTTCTATCCCTCGGTGAATTGGTACCAGACTTGTCTGGAAAGGATAAAGCGCTGACCTGTTCATCGGCTGGCCACCGCAAGTCATTATATGGCCAAATACGCATTCAACTCGTCTCCACGATATCCCGTAGAAGTAGAATGCACTGGCGCATCCCAGAAGGGATTGAGTAACGCCGTCCTTTATCCTTTAATTTTTATCTGAATGAATGTAGAAAGAGCTCATTTTGATTTGGAAAAGCTCGCTTTGATTCCAAAGTTTTACGCTGGCTTAAAGGAGTATCCAGTTTGATTTGGAGAGTGTTCAATTTGATTTGAAAAGTGTCCAGTTCGAGTGAAAGTAGTATGTATGAATTCAGGCCAGTATTATGCTTTATCGATGGTGATATATATCTGGATGCTTTTAGAAATTGTTTAAGCAGGTCACAGACTGAATACTCAGTTATTCTTTGCATCCACTCCAAAATCTCTGATTTACCTTGTAACTTTATGATCTATCAGACATAGACACGTGTTAAGGCGTACTATGGCACCACATCCGTCAAACACAATCACGGAACCAGTACTTGAAATAATAAGTAATCATAACACATTTGTAATTTTGTGCAATCTTCAGTCTTTTCAATTCCGCAGTCCTTTCACCCATTATGTCTTGTGAATATTACATGTCAAAGCATAAAAGTTTAGTTACCCAAGTTTGAGGTTTGAGACAGTGAAACAAACATGTGCGCTTGGCACTCTTCAAAATACTCACCGGCTTGCAGCACCGAGAAGTTCGACTTGCAGTAAGCGGTCAAATGTCCGATGTCGGCGTAGACTGACACAGACGACGGTCGAAGCGAGTCGGACAAGTCTTCGGTATCGCCGGGTGGCACACGCGAGCAAGAGTTCAGCGAGTCCACCGAAAGCGGATAATCAAGAGACTGCTCCTCGAGCTGCTCGGCCTAGAATGGGAATCCACTGAAATAAGTTCTACGAGAGGTAAAGCGAGAAATTTTGAAGAACCCCATAAATTCCACAGAGCGATTCGTCAAAATGTGCAACAACATGGTGGAAAAAGATGTTGCAGCGTTTTGAAAGGATGTAACCTGGCCCTACACCTGCTTTTTCACCCCATCTGGGTCGATGATCTTGTTCCACTCCTTCCAGGAATAGAGGTTGTTCTATGCTATCCTTAGCCTATGCTATAGTCGAAGCTTAATTAAAATTAATGAGTTACAGAAGCAAAATTATTAAGCAACCAAGTGAACTGAGGCGTTCATTCGTCGTTCAGTAACAAACAGAGAGCTCGAAAAACGAGTCCAAAACATCTCGGTGGCGTGTGCGTCAAATAGCAGTGAGTTGCTCTTAGGATAAGGACAAAGGATAAAGGACGGCGTTATTCAATCCCTTTTGGGATGCGCCACGCATTCTGCTTCTACGGGAAAACATGGAGGCATTTTTAATGCGTATTTGGCGACACAATGCCTTGCGGGATCAGCCAATAAACAACCAGTGTTCTGCTCTTCCTAGACAACTCATGTACCAATTCAGACCGCGCAGGGATGTAAGGCTTGGTTGGCCTGGGCGAGAAATCCGAACCAAGAACCTGACATGTGGTGTAGAGGACAGCCGGAACATTCTGCGACTGCGCTACAACGCACCTTAGCTTAACATTAGCTGGTCATAATTTAAAGGCAACTCTTTATTGTTGTTTTATTTTTTATTTTTTAGGTATGCGTGTAGCGCAGTCGGAGAAGGCGCCGGCTGTCGCCTGCACCCGATACCAGGTTCCTGGTTCGGATTTCCTGCCCAGGCCAACCAAGCCTTCTATCCCTCCGCGGTCAGTTAATTGGTGCTAGACTTGTCTGGGAAGGATGCAGCGCTGACTTGTTCACCGGCTGTCCATCACAAGTCATTGTATAGGACAAATTTAAATTTAAATTGTCTCCACGGTATCCCGATCCAATAAAAGTAGAATGCATAGCGCATGTGGAAGCACATCGATTAATGCGATCCTTTGAACTTTTTATTCATTTACTGGATGCGTGTAGCGCAGTCGAAGAAGGTGGCGGCTGTCACGTGCTTTCGATACCCAGCTCCTGGTTCGGATATCCCGCCCAGGCCAAACAAGCCTTCCATCCCTGCTGGATCGAAAAATTGCTACCACGCTTGTCCAGGAAGGATAAAGCACTGAGTTGTTCCTCAGGGACACCGCAAGTCATGTCAGTCTCTCGTATCACCAAATACGCGCTCAAATCGCCTCCACGACATCCCGTAGAAGTCAAGTGTGTGGTGCATCCCAAAAGGGATTGAGCAACGTCGTTCTTCATCCTCATCCTTATCTACTTACCCCAAACTACCTTGTATAAAAGGGTGGACCTGACCTCTTATGATGCTCTTCGAATAGAAAACGACTCGATGAAAGTTTTCTTTCATAAACAAAATTTGGGATGTTCTAATTTTCTTCATGGTTCCAGAGTACTTCTGCGATCAAATTCTATAAATAATAGAGTTCAACCCCATTATGCAGTAAATGCTCGAGGACCAATACCAATTCTCATTAGACGTTTGGCAGCGGCGGCGCCTCACGTCAGTAATGACAATACTGACGCCACGTGGCTAATTAAAATGCCATCGACGTCTTGTAATGAGCAGCTCTGTTTCAGTTTAGTTTAGAACAATATGAGGTTTGCGTGTCTTGTCCTTTATTAGGAGAAGGTGTCTTCAATTCATTCCAAAGAAAAAGCGATGGAATATGCAATGGAGGATATTTAGCTTCACGCAGAAGCTTCGAAAATCACCAAATTGAACAAAGAAGTGGAGTGTATGGAGGGAGTATTCATAAAAGAAAAAGGAAAAAGAAAAGAAGCAAAGATTCTTATCGGATCATGTGAACGAGATAGAGGTTTCTTAGCCGTTAAAATAAAAGTAAGATGGAGCAATTAAAATAAGTGAGTATGCGATATAAGGCAAAGGGCGGAATTAGCCAATCCTTTTGCTAGACGCGCCACGCATGCTACTTCTACGGGATACCGTGGAGGCGATAGAAATGAATATTTGGCCGTACAATGACTTGCGGACGCAGACCGATGGACAAGTCAGTGCTTTATCCTTCCCTGATGAGTTTTACACCAATTCAGCGACCCCGGAGGGATGGAAGGCTTGGTTGGCATGGACGGAAAATCCGAACCAGGAACCTGGTATTGGGCGCACGCGTCAGCAGGCGCCTGCTCAGACTGCGCTACACCCGCCCGCGGAGTAGATAAATAGATGAACGGAAACAAGGATTACAACCAAACAAGAAAAATTCTAGGAAGGAGGGGCAAACTGTAGAACCTTTAAATACATTCCACAAAAATGACCGAAAATTAAGGATAAGGACAAAGGACGGCGTTATTCAATCCCTTTTTAGGATGCGCCACGCATTCTACTTCTACGGGATATCGTGGAGGCAATTTGAATTCGTATTTGGCCACACAAGGTGGGTGCGGTGGCCAGCCGATGAACAAGTCAGCGCTCTATCCTTCCCAGACAAGTCTGGTACCAATTCACCGACCCCGGAGGCATGGAAGGCTTGGTTGGCCTTGGCGGGAAATCCGAACCAGGAACCTTGGTGTCGGGTCACGCGACAGTCGGCGCCTCCTGCGACTGTGCTATACGCGCACCCTACCGAAAATTAAAAACTATAAAGTAAGCTAGACAAGCCACGATAAAAAGAAAAGGGAAATTTATCAAAGTTTTGCATGAATGTGTGTAGACGTGAGAGACATAGAATGTGAAGGAGGTGCAAACAAAACTAAGAGGGCATACGATTTAGGAAAGGAAAGCGATAACAAATAACTAAATTGGCTATTAAGAATTTTTATTAAGAATTAGAAGAAAGTAGAAGAAGAAAATCTTTTGACAACCACTTTTCAACATGACGTCCAGTTGCAAATTGAAATTTCTCTAGGCATTCGTACTTATGCAGCAATTTATTCTTAGACAATCAGCAACTTCACTGCTTTAAGATTTAGACTTTCTCATTCAGTGCGAAAAAAGGGCAAGACGATGAGCTGCTTGTTCATCGACCATCTACCTAAAGTGATTCTGAAGGCGAACCACGCATCCAAATTTTCTCATTTATATCATTTCCACGTCAAATTGGACAATTTCAAGCTAAAATGGATTCTTTTCAATGCAACTTCGTCGCTCCTAAAATTTAACTCAAATAGCCAATAATCAAAAACATCTTCTAGATTAAATCAGACATTTTCTAAAACGGCTAAAACAACTTTCCGTCAAGATAAATTTTGCATTACTTTCTTTGACAAATTTTAAATCCCAAAAGTGCAACCACTATTTGAAAAAAAGTAAAAAAATGAATAAAGTTAATGAAAATAAAAACCCCTTTTAACATAAAATAATTGATCAAAACCTATTTTAAAGAGCAGAGATGCAACAATTATTTTAGTGCATTAAAATAATAGATCGCGCCATTCAATCGTTCCCAGCGTTGCGATTTTCAACTGATTGATGGCGGCATAAATGCTGTCCACTTGGAATTTTCTAAATTGTTCTGTTATACCGTTGAGGGGCGCGTGGAGCGCAGTTGGAGGAGGCGCCGATTGTTGCGTGCACCGATACCAGGTTCCTGGTTCGGATTTCCCGCCCAGGCCAACCAGCCTTCCATCCCTCCGGGGTCGGCGAATTGGTGCCAGACTTGTCTGGGAAGGACAGAGCGCTAACTTGTTCATCGGCTGGCCACCGGAAGTCATTGTATAGCCAAATACGCATTCAAATCGCATCCACGATATCCCGTATAAGTAGAATGCGTAGCGCATCCCAAAAGGAATTTAATAACGCCGTCCTTTATCCTTTATTGTATATACCGTTAAAAAGTGTGCAACTCCGCAAACGTTTTTTTATTAATCAAAGAAAAATCGCAAAATCTTGGGCGAGTGCACAGCATATCTTCTTTCACTACGCTAAAAATTGTGGTTTTCCTGCACCTTGAAAGAAACTTTTGCACAATTATTTTTCTAAAAAATAATTTAATCAAATTTCAAACAATGTGTTTAATTGAAGAGCAGGTGAATTATTTTTTAAAAATAAAATTCATACTAATTTTTTCTTAAACAAAAATTGTTGTAACGGTCTTGGAAAGTAAATAATAAAAGCGATAATTTTGATTTGAAATCGCTCAGTTTGATTTCAGAAGCTCGAGCTTGCTTTGAGGTGTTCCACGTAGACTGAAAAGTGTCTAATTTAACGTCCAGAAAGCATATTTTCAACGTCTTCTTCTTTTCGTCCAGAACGAGCCTCATGTACGCCTGAGAAATATAAAAAATAAACATAAAATGTAAAATAAAAAACGAGAATGAAATATAAAATAAATGTGCGTGGGCGTTTCGTGCTGTTTCACGATATCTCACTGGATTGTATAGAAACTGAAGAACACGCTGCCAACCTGCAACGAGATGAGCTGCATCCATTGATCGTAGAATTCCCGGTCCGTGGTCAGCTTCTCCTCGATGCGTATCAGCTCGCCGGCCAGACAGACGTGAATCGCGCACAGCGGCAGAAGTACGAGACCAAGCATGGCGGACAGTCGTCATAAGCGACGCATATCGATTAGTATCGTTCTGAAACAGTCGATCGGTAAGGAATTCGTGTCGCAGAAGACGACGACTCATCTCGCGGATCAAACGCAACATGCTCGCGACGACGGACGACGTTTAACGAGCACATCAGCAGCACCGCCGTCGCCGCCGCAGCGCCGACTAATAGTGACGAATGACGAGACTATGGAGCTCCGGCTGGAGTGTATTTGACTATTACACCTGAGCGGAATTGCAGGATGTAGTCGTTATGAGCAGGTACAAGGTAGGTCCATGGATGACAAGCACATTCAATTAAATTATCTGGGGAATAGTTGGGGAGGAAGGAAGTGCAGGAGGAATAAATAACCATTTTCACGTCGAATTGGACACTTTTCAAATCAAATTGGGCACTCTTCTAGGCTAGCCTAAGACTTGTGAAATGAGAGCGAACTCTTTCAGTTTGAAATGAGCTTCTTCTACATTGAACAGATCATCATCATCATTTCCATTAGCGTTTGTCCCGTTTGATGGCGGCGTCCGCTCTTCTGGTGTGGCGACGCCAATTCTCCCGACCAAATGCTTGATCAGGGTGCACACCAGCCATCTTTAAGTCCAAATGCAACGTATCTAGCCAACGTTGCTTCGGGCGTCTCCTTGGCCGCTTTCCAGGGACCACAAGATTCAGGCCAATCTTCCGGATGGTGTCTTCATTGCGCGAAGGACGTGGCTTGTACATTGAACAGATGACTCTCTGAAAAGGTTAGAACAATTCTTTGCTCGAGGAAAGTTTGTTACGATTTTTAATTTTTTAGTTAACTGTCCAGATAAAGGATAGGATAAAGGATAAAGGACGGCGTTATTCAATCCCCTTTGGGATGCGCCACGCATTCTACTTATATGGGATGTCGTGAAGGCGAGTTGAATGCGTATTTGGCCATACAACTTGCAGTGGCCAGCCGATGAACAAGTCAGGGCTTTATCCTTCCCAGACAAGTCTGGAGCCAATTCACCGAGCCCGGAGAGATGAAAGGCTTGGTTGGCATGGGCGGGAAATCCGAACCAGGAACCTGGTATCGGGTGCAGGCGACAGCCGGCGGCTCCTCCGACTGCGCTCACGCGCCCAACTGCCCGTATAGGTATAATAGTTTTATAAAATGTTTGTTTTTTAGGAAAAATAACAAAAAAATTTGTTTCAAAGAGCAACTGAGCATCAATCAATTACTGCATGAAAAGCCAGATTGCGCCATGCATTCGGAAAGCTCGTCGCGATTTTTATTTGATAATAATAAATTAAAGTTTGTCATAAAGCACAGCAAAGGAGTAATTGTATAGCGCATTAAAAATCACATCGCGCCATGTATTCAAAAATTCGCCGCAACTTCTATTGATTTGCAGACGCTGCGAACATGAAGCAACAAAGTGAGCATATGTTCCAATCTTAATGTAAGAGATCATTCATTATACTGTTGCTTTTAACGATTATTCTGTTTCTTTGTCGACTTCGTTGGCGTTGTAGTGCACCCTAGAGTTTAAATAAATAAATAAATAAATAAATAAATAAATATGTGGTTTTTTCCACAGTTGTTTTTGTTGTGTCGTTTACAGGCGTCAAACTCCGCGCAAACATAAATTTTGCTATCAATCGAAAAGAAATCACGACGTCTTGGACGAGGGCATGTAACTTCGGCAATCTCTTCTTTTAGCTTCCTCCTCTTTAAAAAATATAATAATAATAAAATAATGAAACGCATTTTATGACAAAAACAATCATAATCTAATAATGTTAATCTTTAGTAATAAAAACTACCATTATTCCTCCTTATTTTCCATTAATAAAAAAAATGTATGAAAATTTCAAACAATGCGTTCTCTTACTGGGAAGTGAATTAAAACTTCTAAGAAAGTTTTTCTAAAATTTTGCTTGAACGAAAATTGTTCCAACCTTTTTAGAGAGGCTCCAGTTTAATGTAGAAAAGGCTCATTTTGATTTGGAAGAGTTCGCTTTAGTTTTAAACGTCTTGGCTAAGAAGAGGATCCAATGTGTCCAATATAATTAGAAAAGTGTCCAATAAATAAAAAATTGCGTTTGCGTTTCGTGGTGTTTTACAATATCTCACTAGATTGTATAGGAACTGAAGAACTTGCTGCCAACCTGCAGCGAAATGATCTGCAACGAGACGTGAAAATGGCACAGAAGAAAGAAGGAGATGGAAAGAGGAAAAGCAACCAAATTACAAGAAGATAACTGAGTTTTCGATTTTCCCAAATCATTAATGGCCAAGTTCACTTTTGAGCTTTGTCGGACGAATGGATATGGATTGTATTGAATCGTCCCGAGAATCGTCATGAGTACCACACTTACCGTAACCTGGTGAGGGTACAGGTACGAAATAAAACCCAAAATAATTCCTAAAGCAGTATAGAAAAGTCTGTAGCAGTCTTAGCGGGAGATATTTCGAATGTTGCAAAAATATTATGCCGTAGGGGTGTGGCCTTCAGGTTTCGAGACTAATATTTAAGAACTATAACACGACTGGAAGGCACTCTTTTGTTAAAAATAAAAAACATAATACGCACAATGCCTCTCCCAATGTGAAATATATTAGGAGTGGGCGTTTTCTTGAAAATCTCATGGTCTGTACGGAATCTCATCAGCAGGCTCAACCAATAAACAAGTCGATGTGGTATCCTTCGCGGGCAATATTGGAAGCAAATTGGTCCACACCGGAAGGATTGAAGGATTGGGTACCCTGGAAGCGGATGCGTGTCCACATCGACTGCACCAGAAGCAGAGTATTAGCCTGGGCGAGTCACCTCATGATATTTCAACTGCGTATAGCAGCGGAGATAAAAGGGATTATCACGACTATAGCGTGTATGGCTTAACTCCAGACTTGAGTGCTTTGATAGGCAAGCGTTTCTTCAAGACACATCAGCTGGACTCTTCCTAGCCCAAATCTTTTAGCGGCTTCCCCTAGAGGGATGGAAGGAGGAAGTTCGAAAAGTTCGAGTTAAACCACTTAGGAGAAGAGATGCGCTCTAATTGGAAGCGGCAAAGAGACGTCAGTGACGGGGTGCAATTGCATTAGCATGCGTACAAGCCCAGGTTGTCTGCTTGCTTACTGAGCCGAATGTGAAGACAACATCAGGTAGGAGCTCCGTTACGCCCTAATGGACAACTGAGTCGTTGTCCTCATAGCCTGGAGAACGGGCTATAGTCGCTATAGTCGTGGCATTACTTATTTCTGTACGATGCTGAAGGCGTTTGCAATAGAACGATGCAAGTAGAACAAGAAACTATCGGCAGTACAGTAACACGGTAATATAATGAATTCATTTTTCTAACGTAAAATTGGACCACTTTTCAAATCAAACTGGATATTTTTCACGATGAATTGGACACTTTTGGAATCAAACTGGGCACCTCTCGTCAAATTGGACACTCCTCAAACAAATTTGATGCTTTCGAAATCGAAAAAAATGAAATCAGAAATGAAAGTGAAGGCTGTACGGCGCGATGTCGTATTTCAACGTACTAAATTATAGCCGCCTTGATGCCCTTCAAAATGAAACTCAATTCATTATTTTTCTTAAAAATAATTTGAAAAATTTATAAAATGATTACCCTCATTCTGACAGCTGGAATAAAGTTCTACCAAATTCAGAATCGAAGCGAGCTTCTCACAAATTAAATTACAGACTCTCGAAGATGGATAGAATAAATTTTCATTTGACGAAAATTTGGTAGAACTTTATACCAGCTGTCAGAATGAGAGTAATCATTTTTTTATATTTTTAAAATTATTTTTAAGGAAAATAATGAATTGAATTTTGTTTTAAAAAGCAACAAGGCAGCTATATTTTAATACGTTGAAATACGACATCGCGCCGTACAGTCGATCACCTTGTCGCGATTTCACATTTGATTGATAGTTTAAATGCTGTCCACATGAAGCAACTAATGAGGACATACTTGTTCTTTACATTGTTTTTGTTTTATCGTTTAGAGCTATGAAACTTCATAAAAACATAGAATTTGCCATCAATCGAATAAAAATCGCAACATATCGGATGAGAGCATGGCGCAATCTCAAATTTCAGCTCTAAAAATGGCCGCCTTCCTGCTCTTTGAAACAAACTTTATACCATTATTTTCCTTTAAAAATAATAATCTTATTTATAAAATTAGAAGCAATGTGCTTACTTATTGGGTAGGCGAATACCAAGAATTTTCTCGATCGAAAAAATTGTTTTTTTTTTTTGGGGGGGGGGGGGGAGGAGGGCGGATATCTCTGGTTTAATGTGTAAGGAAGTCATTTTGATTCGGAAAATTCTCAGTTTGATTTAAGGAGCTTTAGGCTTGTTAGGGGAGAGCTACCTTTGACGTGAAAATGGTAAAAACATTTGGAATTTAGAAATGCAAGAGCGTATCCCTAGCCACGTGCCTGAACAGGCGGTAATGAGCCTACTATCGAGGGATACAGGAATTCAGTGTGATGAAGGTAGAACTAGCCATACACGTGAACTACATGATTTTGTCTTCATTTTGGAAACACCATACGATATTTCCCGTGAGCCACCCCTCGCTCTGGACAATGCTAAACGATATACCTTAAAAAAACGAAAATCTCAAAACGAACGATAATTTTCAAACATCGACATCAATCAGTCGATTGAAAACCACACAGTCATCATTAAATATGCAACGAAAAACTAAAGAGTGCAGCTTATATTCGTTGTTTCTAACTGAAGGTAGAGGAGTTCCTAAGAATCTATCAGATATCGCAATGAAATCCTTGTGAGATTATAAAAAAGGATAACCAGAGCGCCTCGGCACTAGTACTCAGCATGCAGACCAGGAAACGGCGATTTCTTTCTGTTTTCCAATTTTCTGGTCATTTTGTGCATTTTTTCTGTTTTTTCTGTCTGTCCAAAAATTGGCCATAAAACAGAATATAGAGCTGCCAACAAATTATCTCATAGAAATATAATTAAATGAATTAAAAATGATATGGAACAAAGGAATATATAAGAAAGGGTAAAACGTTATAATTTGGTAACAAAATTGAAAGTTTAAGCAAGTTTTTTTTTTCAGAAAATGTTCAAAATAGTTTGTCTCGTAAGCTGGTGTTGATATGTTCTGAGTTCAACTGCTATTAGATGCCAAATGGTGCTGAGAGAGCTGAAATATTAAGTTTACCAAGTCTTTTCATTCGAAGAATGATATCTCACCCCTAATGATGTTTAACAGTTTCTTGGCAGTGTCGGACAATCGTCGAACAGCTTCGATCTATGCTGTAGACGAAAACCTGACAATTTTTCCGGAACAACCTCGTCAGTTTCCACCACTACACACCGACTATTCACTAGATGATACTGTTTCATGGTTTAGCTTTCTTCAAAAACATATTTAATAAACAATAAAGAATAAAGGACGGCATTGGCGGCATCCCTTTTGGGATGCGCCACGCATTCTACTCTTACGAGATGTTGTGGAGGCGGTTTGAAACCGTAGGCCATACAATGACTTGAAGTGGCCAGCCAATGAACAAGGGAGCGCTTTATTCCTCCCGAACAATCTGCTACCAATTCACGGACCCCGGAGGGATGGGAGGCTTGGTTGGCTTGGGCGGGAAATCCGAACCAAGAACATGTTATCGGGCGCATGCGACAGTCGGCACCTCCTCCGACTGAGCTACACCGGCTCTAAAACTATATTTACCAATAACAATTTTTGGTTCGACGGTATGGTTTCTGTAAGTCCAACTTTTTTGGCTCTAGACGGAGAAGACATACGAGGGAAGCTCGTTTCCGCAGCAAAATCGTGAGCAAATTTCTTAATCTACAGAAATTCAAAGGAGTTTGACCACTCCTTTTTAAGTGCAAATCAGTAATCATACTACACTTGCATGGTTTCAAGAAACACGAGTACAATGGGTACAATGTACACGATGTGTTTTAATAGCGCGCAGCTACTGGTTTTCCCGAGCTGTTTGGACAGTGGAATGATTTTCTACATTTTTTATTTGTTCTGAAAGTGATTTTTCACTATCGCATCAGCTAAATCCCAAATTTATATGCATCTTAAGAACTGACAAGAGGTTGGAGATTTAATGATAATTGAAACGATGAAGGCTTTTTGTCAAAACACCATGCATAGGTTAACGTAGTAAATTCTTGGAATCATCAACATTTTTGACCTTATTAAAACGTGTAGAGTTTGATTTGAAAGGTGTCCAACCAGAAAGAGAAGTAAAGGTAAAAAAGGAAAATTAGCAAGAAAACTGCCCAGACTGGGTTGAAAATAACACGATGAATAAACAAATATTGGGCTTTTTGTGTTAACATCAGCAGAAAAACCCATAAAAATTCAGCTGTACTACGCTACACGTTAGGTAACTCTTAAGATTTACGGTTTACGATTTACAATTTACAACGGTTTTTTCGTAATTACGCTTTATAAGATTTCAATTTCCATTTGCACACACGCCTGTTGCGTGTAATTATACTTAATTACACGCCCAAATTACTATAAACTAAAGAATGAGAAGTCAAGCAGTTGGCAGATGTTTAGATATTGTTAACAATATCAGTCTGGTCAAGCACGTCGAAACAAGAACCGAAGACTTTGAAGCGAGTTTTCGCTACATCATCGAGTGACCTGCTACATGGACGTATGTCGGATTGAAAATGCATGAGGATGAAGCACCGTCTGAGCTCGACGCATGTGCTCCATGACAATTTGAACGTTGTAGATACTATGCACTAAAAACAAGTATAATTCCAGAAAGCACACTAGCGACGAGATGCGTGGAAGCCATAGGACTACACCCATGCATAGTCAACGCGGTATGATGGAGGAAGGAACACAGCCTTGATGGTTTGTCAGGTGACCTCAACAATTTGTCATCACGAACCTGATAGATGCGTGCCTCTGCTGATCTAAAACACTCGGTTTTGCAAGAGTTGTTACACACTAGAATAAAGCGGCTCATGTATCGTCGCAAGAAGAATCGGTCGCGTTTACCTCAGCGAACGTCATCGTAGCTCTCAACAAACAACTGTGCATTGACCTTCAGATAAATGTTCATCAGTTCCCTTTTTACCCAAGTTCATTATAAAAGGGTGCCTTAGTTCGTTGCAACGATGTTTTGTTGCGATCAAAACTCTAGCGCGAGGCGGACTCGAACTCGCACCTCCAACTGAACAGGCAGGACCACCATTCACACCCTTTGGGACCCATCAGCGCTCACCCCTATAACGGGATGAGGTGTAATGGTGTGGAGCATTCCCGCCCGGTCAGCAGGACCTCCGGGTTTGAGTCCCACCAAGCGCTGGAATTTTGGTCACAACAAAATAACGTTGTAATGGCTTACAACCTCAATGTGTATCAGCTACGTGAGGACTGAAGAGACCGTTGTGGTGTCCCATAAATTTCTGGCCTACCATACCACTTTCGTTAACCCATTGACGACCGCACGGGCCAATGTCATCAATTTCCATCAGTTTATTTATTGCCAAATTCAAACCACGCACTACTAGAAGAGAAATTCACAGGAGGAGCAAAATAAATTGGCTATTGAGAGAAAACATGAAATAAAAGAAAAAGAATAATAAGAAGGAAGATAGGACAAGGGTAGGATTCATTTGATGAAGATTGAGAAAAGCTAAAAGCTTTACTGATGTGCATATCGTGCATGCAAAAGAGGAGGTCGTTGGTACGTGGCGGAGACAGTTAGAATGCAGTCGGCAAAGACAAAAGTGAAGAACACGGCGGGGCGAAAAGCAGAGGCCTCAAGACACTACTACCATAGGTGCTAGAATAGCTGTAACCTATGTGGGATGGACCTTGTAGGTGTTGAAGTGAAAATTGGTACGCACCCCAGAAGGTTACCCTGATAAGATGTCATAAGCCCTTACCTGCTTGCGTTTTAACTGAAAGATGGTTGGTAGAAGACTGAAGACATACAGAGTCTCAGGTGCACAAAGGTTCGTTTTAAAAAATGCTCCACTATGCGCAATCTGTGCAACAGTAAAGGCGTTAGAGGCACACATGTCGATAGAGAGAGAATGAGGAACACTACGCTATAAAGTGGCACGGACAGCAAAAACTGATTTAGTTCGTCACGCAGTTTTTCGCTCGCGTGGGACCACGCGGACCCGGGGTTATAAAACTGTTAGCTACGTCCTACTCCTCGCTTTTTCATAGTTCACGATTGGTTACCAGATATGTTGGATCCTAGCGATGCTACTGCACTGTGGTTCCCCAGTCATTTACTTTTAAGCACTGATTAAAACAAATAATCAACACTACATACTATTCAAGCTGCACGAAGATTGGCACTATTCACAAGCATCTATCATTCACTAGTGATATCTTGTAAAAATGGTCATGCAGAAAAATAGCTAGTCACATTTCTTGTAAAAATTTTGAAAACAATCTAGACAAAAATATGTCAAGCACCTGCTATATCATGTGGTCATCGTTACCGATTCGTGGCAAACGTGCGCCCTTTTCCTTTGCAAACCTTCTTACAGCAGCAAATACGAATTTTATGTTTTGCTTCGAACCTGCTCCGGCCTTCTCCAATATCTGGCTAACCCTTGGAGAGGGAGCTTCATTTGGAATAACGTGAAGTAGTGTTTCCACGAGATTCCAGCGTCCGTGCGGTTCCACGCGCCAGACACGCGATTCGTGGTCGTCAATGGGTTGAAATTTATTACAACAAGATAATGACAAAGGGTTGTCGATCGATGTATTTTCCATCTGTGGCCACAATTTTTCTCCAACGATTGGGCAGAAAGTTGGTTGCATTCTGTTCCTGAGAAAGTGAGTAAGACTTCTGAATGCTGCATAGCCACAAGTGATGATAGCTGGTAAATACGCAGGATGTACCACAACTTCGACAGACTCCTTCCTCATCGTCTCCTGCGTTCTTATTGCTCGATGCAGTCGTGCATTTTACCCAATAACACGCGAATAGTACCGAGTCTCAGGTACTTCTCAAGCAATTTGCGCTTCGTTTGCAGCATATTTTCAATGAAGAAGTCTGCTGTAATCGTCTGTCCATGCGGTAAAAACGAGTCCATAGTGCACGACTTCGATCCGATCGGTCTTCCACTATACTTCTTGTCCGTAATGCTATATATTATCTTTCGAAAACGATTGAACCAAGTTTCACTCGTTGACTTGTTGCAGCCGTCTGGACCTGGCAAAGCAAGGATTGCTTGGTGAGCAGCGTACGCAGACAGTCCAGAACGAAAGTGACGAAGAAGCAAGCGACTTCAGCACTCGGCAATTTAATTTTCATAAAATTGCAAAAGTGCCGGCAGTACGACGATAGAGCTAATCGATTTTCTATTGCAAAATATATTCGAATCGCCTTGTTGTGACAAAGAAACTTCCCGCTTGGATCTTGTATAAAGAAGTTGTGACGCGCCAAACATTCATGGTTCATTCAAATAGCCCATAAAATTATGGGCACCCTAACAAGGTGAACAACTATTCCATTAGATTTCCGGATATTAATGCAGGTTTTCGACCTCCAACTTAGAGCGGGATTTTTTGGCAAGACTTCACTCTGGAGTAGTGCATAATTGAATTCTGTTATAAAGCTGGTTTTGTGCGCTTTCTGACAGCGCTATTCGTTTTTCATATAGATTACTTCACGGTAGATTTTGTAGGCTATAAATGAACGTGCCAAAGCAGCAATTTCGGCAGATTCACTTCTGCGAGTTAACGCTCGGTCGTACTGCGACGAAAACAACTCAGAACATCAACTAAGTACCAAGTAAGTGCCAACAAATCCACAGTGAGCGCTGGTTTCAAAAATTTCGTCGAGGTGAATTCGATCTTGAGGATCGAGGCAGGTCGCGAACCTCCCTCTAGCTTTGATGACAACGAGATGAAGACCTTGGTAGAAGAAAATACACCTGTGACCGTTCGAGAACTTGCGAAAGAACTCTGCGTAAGCAAATCAAGTGTTTGGGATCATCGGCAAAACATTGGAAAGAGAAGAAATTAGATAAATGGATACCACACGAGTCGAACGACCATAAAAAATCGTCGATTCAAAGTGTGGTCAGCGCTGCTTCTTCGCAACAAGAACGATCCATTTCTCGGCAGTATTGTGACTTGTGACGAGAAATGGATCCTCTATGATAACCGACGACGATCGGCTCAGTGGTTGGACCGCGATGAAGCTCCGCAGTTGTTCACGAAACCAAAATTGAACCAAAAGAAGATTATGATAATTGTTTGGTGGTCTGCTTCTGGATTAATTCAGCACAGTTTCTTAGATTCTTGGATTCGGGTGAAACAAACACGGCAGAAAAGTACGTCTAATCGACAAAATCCACAAACAATTCCGACTTATGGATCCAGCAGTGGTTAATGGAAAATGAGCGATCCTTCTCCACGACAACGCGCGACCGCATTTTGCCCATCTGACGCTGCAAAAGTTGAACGAGTTGGTCTACGAAGCTCTATCATAACTACCATATTCATCGGTGCTTTCGCAACCGACCACCACTCCTTCAAACATCTGGATAAGTTCTTGAACGAAAAATGCTTCAATGACCGAGTCCAGGTGGAAACTGCTTTCGACGAATTCATCCGCTCCAGAACTCTGAACTTTTACGCAATAGGGATAAATAAGCTTGGCAAAGATGAGTTGACTCGAATGGTTCTTACTTCGATTAGTAAAGTTGTGTTTGGGCTGAGATATGTCGTTTTAAACTTCGAAGTCCAAAGCCTTCGATAATTTCCGAACAACCTAATAATTTTAATTCAGCAAACTCCAACGTTTTTAAACGTAAAATGATTAAAAAGATTAAAAAGCACCAAAACGAAGCAGACTCCCCCCATACGACAATAAATAATTTATATTAATATACGACCTGTGGTCTTATAATACACAGAATCTAACATTGTTTCGCGGCCCCAGCGATAGAATGAATGCCGTAATGAGAGAAAAAAGGCTGCAACGTGCTGTAGCCTGCAAAGATTCCGAGAGTGCAATCTTATCAGATACTTTTTTCTGGGCTACATATCTCTAACGAAGAATGACAGCTGCATTAAGACTATAACCCTAACGTCTCATCTCTAAAGACAATCATAAGCATGTACCTAGCAGTTTTTTGGTGGTTGATCTACTCATTTGTTACAAAGCAAAAAATGGGTAAATGAGCCACCAAAAAATGAGCAAGTAGCGAAATAAAGATTACAGCTAATTTTCTTCAAATAGTAAACTTTACCTAACTTTTTTGAAAGACTATTATTGTACAATTTTGGGACGAAGAACGAAGAAACGTCTGCGTTTGTATTTGTATTTTTTGCAGGTAGTCAGGTCAGGTTTTAATCAGGAAATCTGGACTTGGTTGGCCTAGAGTCGAAGAGTCGAACTCACAATCAGAACTGGTTTGAGCAAGTGCTAAGTGCACAGCATTTTGTTAAAATTCGAATAACGTTCTCGTTTATTGAGTAGGTGAATTAATGCTTCGAAGAAGGTTATACTATTAGGTTGGCAGCTAAATTCGCTAAATTCGTGGACTCTCAAGCAGCTTCAACAAAAGTGTTTATTAACAGATAACTAATAACAATCTTTAATCAAAGTAAGATCCGTTGGAAGGCAGAACCGCTTCCCATTTATCAGGTAGATGGTCTATCCCACGGCTGTAGAATTCCTATGGTTTTGAGGCAAAAAATCTTTGAAGGTGCATTTTGATCTGGTCATCATTTGTAAATCGTCTTCCATTAAAGGAGCGCTGCAGCGAACAAAGAAATTGTAGTCACTTGGCTCACGGTCTGGGCTGTAAGGTGGGTGAGCTAGACGCTCCCAGCCAAGGTCTTCGATTTTTTTGAAGAGTGCGGTTCGCGACATGTGATCTGGCGTTATACTGCTGAAGGACAATGGCGCTCCTGAATAGTTGTCGGAACCAATTCTGGCGGAGTTTAGCCTACATATGGTGAAGTTGAAAAGAGTAGACTTCGGCATGAATGCTGGAACCGTTCTCGACGAGTTGCCAGAAGACAACTCCTTCTCGACACCACCAAACGGAGAGCATCACCTTCTTCTGGTGGGAGTTAGGCTTAGGCGCGGTAGCGGCTTCTGTTTTGCTCTAAGCTACTGGTTAGAACGCTGACAATTATCCAGTGGAATACAGTTTTCGTCACATATTACCAGTCGATGGAGAGATGGTTCTTGCTTGTGAGGATCCAACAATTCTTTCGTGGCATCCGCACGCTTCCTCCTCGCAACATGGTCAAGTCGTGAGACACCCATTTACCGACCTTTACGGAAAAGTCAACGCTGTGCAGAATCTTCTCAGTAAAGGTATGTGAGCACCTAAATTCGAGTGCCAACATAAGCGCTGTCAAGCTCGAATTTCCTTGGATGGCACTAATTACAGCTCGACGACCAAGGGTCGTCCGGTGCGTCTCTTGTCTTCAGTTTCAACGTTGCCCTCACGGACTTCTTGAACCATTTGAACACTGTCGATCGTTGGACAACTTCAGCTGCATTTATGTTCTGTCAGACTTCAGTTGCAGAGTGGCCGAGCTGGTACTCATAAAGAAGGCGTTCGCGAATAGTGACTGTGTGTCCTTTCATTCCAGACTGAAAAACTTCCCACTAAATCGGAATAGCAGGACACCAAAAGTAGTCACGAGAAGTGCAGACTAATTTCTTTTGAACAGTGGATAAAGCAAGAGGGTTGATGCACAAATAACCTAATAATCTCCGAGAGAAGAAGTGACTACAAACGAGCCCATGAGTTTAGTTGCCAACTCAATAAATTTTCCTATAACAGAAAACTATGCTGATCTGTTTTGGAAGTCTCTCGTTCAATGTAGAAGGAAACCATCTCAATTTGAAAGAGTCTGCTCTAATTTCAAAAGTCTTTGGGTGGCTTCAAAGAGTGTTCAATTGATCCAAAATGATATAAATCGCAGTTTTCGTATTTTGCCGTAACATTCATGACAGTTGCCGTTTCTCGTTTTTGTCGCCTACTTACGTGTGCTACATCCTTGCTTTTCGGGAACACTCATGTCAAATTCATTGCAACGAAAAGAAGCATTTGGACACTTTCACTTTGTCCAACGTCCAGTTCAGACCTTTGGCCGCCCATAGGTCTGCGTATTCCGAAGCAGGGTCTTGGAGACAAACCCTTCGGTCTATTTCTTAAACCGTTTCAGGCGGTTTCGCCGAAAGACCAAAATTGGCAATGAAGAACAAATCTTATTTGAGAAATACGATTAAGGCCAATCGAGGAATGTGCGCTGGTCTAATGGAAGGAACTGGAAAATTATCCTCATCCTCATTTGGTAAATGGTAGGAACCGTAATAAAAAATGCACCCCTTGGCTTCTTCAGCACAAATAACTAAAAATGAAAAAATTTTGAAAGAAGTTTCGAAAATCGATACATCTGGACGATTGCAAATGAGACGTCTGAATTTTCGGCAAACGGCAGTTCTTCTCCCTAATATGCGAACTGGTTCTGTGCAGAGGAGGACGAGTTGAGCAGACACTCAAGATTTCCGAATACGGAATGGCAGGCGGCACATTCCTTCTCAATTATTTCTTATTCACTGACTGTCAACAGTCATCAGTAAAGAATCAAAGAATTTTTCCCCAATGGCGTGCTCAGACACAAATTGTCAGCTCTACTGAATTTGAATCGTTTTATTCCTTCCCTAATAAAATCCGATTGTGAAATTCCGATTTATTTCAAGGCTGACCCTGGCGTTCAGTGAGGCAGTCGTCAGCACAAAATTTTCACATTTTCTTCCGAACTTGGCCACATTTTTTGTTCGGCAGTAAAACAATAAAATATGCCAATAATGCTACCTTTGGTTCTCCATTTTCAACTTAATTTTTTATCAAATTGTTTTTACTTATGATATTCGCTTACAAAAAGATAGTCCAAAGTCTAGCCTTTAAAATAGTATACGATAATGTAAGCCACTCAGTCAATGCTAATAGGTTGGCGAAAAGAAATGGAGGCAGGTCTTTTTGTATTATTGGTTTCAACACTATTTTTTAAAATAAACTCACACTTTTCACAAGGCACACATTTTCTGGGATGCCCGGAAATTTTTTGAGAAAAGCAGAAGACAGAGTACGGAACGGTAGAGGTCAAAAAGGGGCGGGAACCGGAATACGAAACACGGAGCGGGAATGACTCAGAACTAATTACTTCATTCAATTTTTCATAAATATATTATATTTCCATAATGGTAGTAATAACTAAGTTGTTCTAACAAATGAACACTAACAAATTATGAAACGGGAAAGCAGCATGCGACTTTTTTCCAGCAAATTATAACAGTAAAAATCTTTATAATCGTATAATTACTAAGATGAACTTCCAAATATTACTAGTGTAACAAATCAAAGTATATACAAAATCTTTCTGTAAATAGGAAGAAATTATTTGAATTGCAATGAATCCAGCTGACGAGTAAGATGTCAGAGATTTCGCCACCTATAACACTTAACAGGTCTTATTGAAGTCCCGAATCTGTCCTAATTGGGAGGGGCAGCGCTAAAGTTACAGATGCGTTCAGCATTTCACGACACGGCAGTCAGTCTCCGAGTTCGCATGGGTACCATAGTATCATTTCGCAGTAGGTGTGGAGCAAACTCAAAAGAGTGATGGAGAGGAAAGACACCGCATGCCCTCCTCCGACTAGGATAAATCCAATGTCCCCTTTGGATAGCATTGTTAACAACCTAGGGGTGCTTATAGAACTCTGATCTAGATTTCGTGTTCCAGGTGAGACTTAAAATTATTAGGGAAAGGATAAGCATGCTCCGGATAAGGAATTTGCTTCTTGATTCTAACAGCCATGAAACCTTCTGGTCTTATACTATTCTGTAGTACATTACAGCAAGATAAGAAAAAGGGGTTAGGGTTATCGCCTTTGGTTATCGCCTTGTTTTGTCATAGAGGTGCACCACTGGTTTGAAAACACTCACAAAAAGGACACGCATAGTTAATCGCTTTCTTCAGCCTTTCGCTTGAATTCAAGAGATGAATGAAGGCAGCGTAAAGCAGTGATGAGTCATCATTTCATTTCCGTCTTCCGCTTCAAAAGAGAGCGAAACCGGAACGGAACGGAAGTGCTAAAAACGGCCGGAAACCGCAGAATTCGGAAAACAGAAGCGGAAATTCCGCCCATCCCTCCATATTATACATTGTTGAAAGGTTTATTATATGCGTTTTCTAAATGTGTATTTGCATATGGATTACATAAAAATGTACAGCGAAAGCCGCCAATGAGAAAGAACGAGATTAACTATCGAACAATCCAAAAAGTTTTTTTGGAAACCATTGCCTTCCACACGGAATTCGACGATCACTCGGTTTCGTTTTTCATTTTTCGCTGACAGGAACAGCTATATATTTTCCAGTTTCAATCCCTACATTTGGCGCCTTGATTTTTTCCTCACAGCCCTCGCCTATATTCTTGGTTTCTAGTATACACCATGGGTGCGTGTAGCACAGTCGGAGGAGGCGCGACTGTCGCGTGCACCCGATACCAGGTTCCTGGTGGTTCGGATTTCCCGCCCAGGCCAACCAAGCCTTCCATCCCTCTGGGGTCGGAGAAGTGGTACCAGACTTGTCTGGGAAGGATAAAGCGCTGACTTGTTCATCGGCTCGCCACCGCAAGTCATTGCGTTGGCCAAGTACGTATTCAAATCGCCTCTACTATGCATATCTCGCAGAAGTAGAATGCGTGACGCATCCCAAAGGGATTGAGCAACGCGACCCTTATACCTAGCCTTTACTGTATGCCACCACATGGTCTGATCACACATGGTCGTCTGGTTCACTGTATATTACAGTGATACCTCCTCCAACCTCGCTCTTATCCTTTCAGTGAAACATTAAACAATTTTTACAGCACTGCGCAATGCGCAGTTTTTGTCCTGGTATTCTAATGAGCCTATGCTGGTTTGTTAAGGTTTGCCAGCACTTAACATCTAAAAACCAGGTTGCGAAAATAGCGATGCATGCGAAGGTGTAGAAGTGATGTTTGCCTAGCTCATCCAAAATTCTTGGCATCTAAATCGTTCGTCAAATAAAGCGTTTCTTTCTTCTTTTAGCTAATGAGCCTTAAATGTACCAAATCGTTTGCTTATTTCAAAACATTGATCTGTGACAACCGCTTGCAGTATTTAAATATAATTCAGAAATTCTATTCTCGATTTACAGCCACATACGGTTCTTTCTAATCATATGAACCAGCATCTAGTGCATATAAACAAATACACGAATCATATTGAACTAAATAAGCAAGTAAATGGTTAAAGTTTCCAAAAAACAGTAATAGAAATAAGTACTTATTAAAATTGCTTATCAGTTGTTTATTTTTAGATGTATTTCTTTATTTGATATTCGTAGGGCTATCACTCCCCATCGATGAGCTGGTAGTGCCGTGTCATTCTTTTATTACTTTTCCTTTCTATGCATGGATTGATTCTCATTTTCATCTTTTCATATCGCAAAGCACGTCCTCTTGGATGCATAAATAAATAAATGAAATTCTCCACGACTGTAGCAATATACCCTATATACCGTACGATTCAGTTGTCGCCCTCAAAACTGCAAAACTTATGACTCAACCTCAACTATTAGGTTGAGTCATAAGTTTTGCAACAAAATTAGTCTTAGAGCAAAAATAAGATTCTACCACAGAAGAAAAATGATTGACATAAACGAAGTAATTGCCGTTATTCTCAATGAGTTTCTTCCGCTTTTCATGAACTGACTGGATTACATCTCCGTAGAATTTAGTCGGTTCCGACCTGAAGAAATCGGGCACTTCCGCCAGGACCTCATCGACTTCGCCGAAGCGCCTACCATGGAGGATTGATCGTTCGACCGAATCAGATGGCAGTCAGACGGTGCAATGTCCGGGGTGTATGGTGGTTGTTTGATTTGGTCCAGCCCAACTCCTAGATTTTTGCCACCGTCTGAAGTGCCGTAAGCGGTCGGGTTTTGCCTTCGTGGAAGAAATATTGTTCCTATTGACTTCTTTCTCCACTAATTTTTGCTGGATCTGATCGAGTTGTTGGCATGAGCAAGCGTCGAGGATGGTATGACTACGTGAAGCAGCTCCCGGCGCACTGGACCACTACACATACACCAAACGCACAGCAAGATCTTCCTTCGGTGGAGCTCCTGTTTTGACGCCAAAACCCCCAGCTCCTTGCGTTCCAGCTACTGCTTCCGGCTTTACAGTTGTAGTGAAGCATCCGCTTTTCATCGCTGGCAAGGACCCTATCCAAGCCCTTCGCCTGGACCGATGCCGAAGCTCTCGGCAGTCGGAGGCACAGCGATTTACTTGGGTTTACGTTAAAGCATAGCGCACTAACGAAGGCGATTTTGGCGACCTTCCAATCTTCCTCAGCCGACGAGCGGTGGTTCACTGGGAGGTGTGGAGCTCAGCGGTCAGTCCTAGTGTGGCTTGAGAAGAATCCAACTTGACGGATTGACGCAGGCGCCCCTTGCTTACAGCAGTTGATCTTCCCGGGAGTAGCTTGTCTTTGTTGCCCTTCTGGGCGGGAAAGAACTGCTGATACCATCTCCAATAACTCACTCGGTTAGGAGTGAACTTGCCGGTGACTTCCTGGGGCCGGATTCATCAACGATTTGCGTAGCTTTCACGGAGAATTGTAAGCGAAAAGCTTAGATAACGCGGCTTATCGCTCACTATATAGCTTGATAAGCAGCGTTATCTGAGCTTTTCGCTTACAATTCTCCATTAAAGTTACTGCAGTAACTTTGATGAATCCGGCCCCTGAATGTGCTTGATCCCCGTCGCTGGGTTGCTACCGAGCTGGAACAAATTGAAAATGAAATCACACACTTTTTCACTTTGAGTGGTCATCGTTCTAATTGGTAAAACATTCCAACAACGCGAGAAAAATTAACGAATCATAACTCAAAGTGATCGCTGGGAAACACGTTTTCAAACAGGATATTCAGCGGATTTACGTTGAGTTCCAAAAAAAAACAGAAATGTTGCAAAATTTGTGACTCAACCTAATAAAATTCCTTGACGAATAGTAGATAGCTTACTCTTACCATTTTGATAAAGATAAAGATAAAGAACGGCGTTAATAAATCTGTTTTGGGATGCGCCACGCATTCTATTTCTACGGGATATAGTAAAGGCAATTTGAATGCTTGTCGGGCCTATACAACGACTTGCGGTGGCCAGTCGATGAACAAGCCGATCATATTGAGCAATCACAAATCACTCAGCAGTCTGGTAGCGGTTTTCATTCTCAGACATGTTTGGGACCAATTCACCACGACGGAATGGACGGCCAAACGCCAACTGCTGGCGCTTTTTTCTTCTTAATCGAAGCTTACCAATATTTGAGAAGCTAACCAGAATCACCGCGCTAAGCATAGATGCTTTCAAAAACCCATTCTTAAAAATGTCAGCCCATGATGGTCTGTACTTTCTCTCTGATCGTTGATTTATTTGTATCTCATTTTCATTAACGTTTCCTATTTGATAAATTGCTAATTGTTTGTTTTTATAACAAATGTTGGTTGGTCTCAAGTTTTCTTCACATAGGATGACTACTTTTGTAATAAATAAAGGATATAAGAATAAAGCACGGCGTTACTCAGTCCCTTTTGGGCTCCACGCATTCTACTTCTACGAGATGCTGTGGAGGCAATTTGACTAACCAGGAAGCTATCTCAACGGTAGGTCGAAACGGCTCAAGTGTTGTATATGGGCACAATCGCCTCTCTCTGGGAAACAACAAAATGCAACTATCTCGACCCCAATACAACTCTACGCAGAGTTAAAGACGACGGAAGTTGGGCCATTGGCGGCGTTAACCCTATGCCTGCAGGCGGAGGGCGGGCTCAAGTTGGCTGGAAACAGCGACGACGAGCGAGCGATGGTAGCGCAGTAGGTAGAGGGGTGGCGTAATTCCCATAATCGCTGTTTCCAGCCATCTTGAGCTCGCCCTCCGAGTGCAGGCATAGGGCTAACGCCGCCAACGGCCCAACTTCTGTTGTCCCTAACACTGCGCAGAGTTGCAATGGGGTCGAGATATTTGTATTTTGTTGTTTCCCAGAGAGAGGCGATTATGCTCATATACAACACTTAGGCCATTGCGACCTACCACTGCGATTGCTTCCTGGTAAATATTTTGCCATACAATACTTGCGGTGGACAGCCGATGAACAAGTCGGCGCTTTTCCCTTCTCAGACAAGTCTGGTACCAATTCACCAACCCTGGAGGGAAGGAATATTTGGTTGGTATGGGCGGGAAATCCGAACCAGGAACCTGGTATCAGGTGCACGCGACAGCCGTCATCTACTCCGATCTTGTTACGCGCGTGGTATGCATAATAATAAATAAGTAGGTAAATAGACAAATATATTTTGCAACGCAAGGTTTCGAGGGTGTGAATCAGGATGATGAGCCCTTCTAAACCACTGCTTGTTGTGACCTATTCTATTTACCTGACCTGCAGGGAGAATTTAATTCTGTGGTCGTGGGCTGAAGCCCATTCACCCTTTCCGAAAACTTTATGAAAATTACTCTGTAGGGGAGGCGATGTTTGGGTAAGTGACGCAACGAATGACTTTTTGATTTTCTAGACTCCGAAAAAGACAAAGTTGCCAAAACAGCAGTCGGAATGGAGCCGCCAGCGATCTCAGACAGCGGCTTCTATAGGACATATCATAGCTTAGTAATTTCGGTGAATTAGGATGTTCAGCAAGTTCGCAGTTTGATCCCTGGCTATCGAAAGAAAAAGATTTGAGACTTTTTGGCCGAAAAGATTTGAGAGACTTTTGGCTCCGGCGCGGCAAAAGAAAAACTACAAAAAATCTCCAGAAGCCATCGAGCACCAATCAGCCTGTGCGAGTTGTACTTTACAGCGTTTCCCATTTCCTCGGCTTTAACGGGAGAGAAGCGTATGACTGATGGACGGTCGTGTCCTATCGAAGGATGAGAGTTCGTCAGGCAGGTAGACAGAAACAGCGAAAACGCATCGAACCGAGCGATTTTTTCGCTCTAATCGAGCCAGCGTGCGGAAATCGTCCGGCAATTTGCGTTGGCGCTTTGATAGTGTGAAATCGGACAACGCCAGATTAGCGCCGTGTCCGGCCTCCAGCTCCAAGGCCATTGACGTGGCTTTGGTGCGACAGGCACAAAACTGTTTGGATTTTTCGATGAAATAACTCCTCTGGGAAATAAGGCAGAGAAAGGAGCTCTTAGAAGAAGGCGTATGAAAAATGAAGATGCACAGTTGTCACTACAAATTGTGTGTCTTGATAGAATCTCAAAACCTTTGACATAGAACTGAACATCTTCTAAGACAAAACGAACGCCTTCTGGATTGAACTAGTGCGATATTCTGGAAAAGTATAAGGTACAATGTCTTCTAGAAAACGTTTGTATCGCAGCACTTCAAACTGGACCTAAAACATCGTTTTAAATGAGGGATATGAATCTTATGCTATTTCGAAAAGCGCAGATGCTTTTCCGTAAAACAACAGTTATGAGTTGAAATGCTCTTTTTACACAAATTTTCCCTAAATAAAGGAATATTTTACCTCCGCCAAATACTGCTTATTACTTTTGCTTTGAAACTTTAGGTTAAAATAAAATGCGCCCAGTTTAGTGTGAAAAATGTTCAGTTTAAAGTAAAAATGGTGTACAATAATTTGTAATTAATATTTTCATCGATTTGTTAGTGTGAAAGACATGAAAAATCGACTTTTTTGGTTTATTTTGAAGAGCAACAAAATAAGAAATTTTAGGCCTCTTATAAAAAGAAAAAGAAGAGAGCACGCCTTGCCCTCGTTCAGCACATCGCGGTCTTCGAATTAGAGAGGGCCTGGTTTCATGACAAAAATTCTGTCTACGTGGACTTACGAAGAAACGCTACAAACGGTACGGTATGTTGAGAAACAGTACAGCGAAAAAAATTGCAGAAACCTTAAGCAGCTTCAAGTGAGCAGCATTTATTCTGCTGATTAGATGAACAGAGGGACTTGCTGTACGAGTGCATGGCGCAAAGCCTTCTCTTACACATTCAAAAATTTCTGCTTTTCTGCACTTTAAAAGAGGCCTAAAGCCATTATTTTTCTAAAAAAAAATAAAGTTCTAAACAATCTCGATCACAGCATTCGCTTTTTGGTGGGGGTGATTTTTAAAATTTCAAAACATTTTGTAGTAAATTAGAAAGGGCCTAGTTTAATCTGAAAAAGTTTGTTTCATTTTGTAAAGTTTTCATTTGATTTGAAATTGATTTGTTTTTGGAGAGCGGTCATTTTGCATTAAAAATGGTCTAGTTCGATTATAACGTTGCAGAAATAAAAAACTGTACTACAGAGTTGCGTAAAGGGATAAATTTTGAGATAAACCTACTTTTCTCCATTTTCAATTACTCTTTCCGTTACTACTTGTACTTCTGTAGTGAAGGAATAAGGATGAATGAGTGTGGAATGAACAGTCTAGCAATATCGTCCTTTTGAAAGCTTAAAACATTCAAAGTTCTAGCGCTGAGAAATGTCCACGACAAAAACATGGTTGATACACAAAAGGATAAGGAATAACAACAAAGTCAATGGCTGAAGTAACAAAAACCTTTAAAAATCGCGAGAAGCTCAGAGCCGAAGGTGAGACTCACACGTACATGAGTTGAAGGAAATTTCGTTGAGAACTTATGACGGAGCCGACGGGAGGATGAGCGCGAGGGTTGTGTGTCGGCTCGTAATGACTCTAGTCGCATAAAATGAATTTGCTCCAGACAAAATGGGAGCGAAACGACCACCACCCACGAGTCGACGGAGCGGTTCGGAACACTGATGCATTCAGAAGACAATAGCAAGTCGGATGGTGGCTAAATGACATGGCGGTGCTCGAGCACTGAAAATGAGCTCTCCGCGGAAAATTGCCTCATAAGGCTTTTCTAATCGAAGCGAAAAAAGGAACAGGAAGATTGGAGAGCAGCAAAAAGGGCTGTGCGATGTCGAAGACGTCGTTTGTTGAAAACGAATGCAGACGTTTTAACAAATGTAGTACGTTTACAGTCACTCAGGAGAGGTAGGGATTGCGCTGTGAATTCCGAATTATTGGTGATTAAGAGCATCACTCAGGGGTCGGTGAGTTGGCACCAGACTTGTATGGAAAGGATGAAGGGCTGAAACGCACGAAAACATCGGCTCCACGACATCCCGTAGAAGCAGAATGCGTGGCACATCCCAAAAGGAATTCACTAATGTTGTCTTTATTCTTATCCTTATTTAACCCGTAGTTGCGATGACCATCTTATGAAAAAGAAAGTGCCTTATCCTTGCCTGACAAGTTTGATGGCAATTCAACGACTTGCTTAGTTGGCCTAGATGAGGAACCCGAACTAAGACCGAGGGGCAGACGACAGCCGTAGCGTCCTCCGACTGCGCTACTCAGGGCGTTGTCTCAACGATAACAAGTGGAACTGGAACGCGTGGTGGGTTCCAGAAATGGCTCTTATTCTTTTGTCACTTAAACTGACGTAAACTAGTAACCGCACCACTTCCCATTCTGTACTTCCTCAACGATTAATAGTTTGGACTGCGCCGTGCATACGATATTTTTATGAGGTGAGGAGTACCTTGAAAGTTGAGGTGTTAAGTCGACGTTCAGAACGGCAAGCGCGACTCATTCTCTGCTCAAGTTAGGCACTTTGCCAGATAACATGGGTCTTGGGTAACCGGCCGCAGAATTCTTTATTGAGTTCAACATAGCATAGTGCTCAATTTGACAAGAAAGCGCCTCGTTCCACTGCTTCATAGCACTCATCAATGTAACATGTTCAGTGCGCAACCATAGCAAACCTTGTGGGCCCCTAGCTTCTCAGCTCCTTGGAATCAAGGACTTTGCAAAAATGGAACCCACTTTTCTACTATTTGAAGGGTGGCGACTCTCATAGTGGCATTCGTTTTCGCCGTTCAGACATACACCTGAGACAGTTTCCTGGTCAGAATGAGATAGATAGCTCAAATAAGAGGGCATAGGTCGCAAGTTAGGTCTATAACTTCCTCAGTAACAGACATCTTAGGAAACCAAACCTTTTTCTCGGCAATAGTAAGAATTTTCTTGATGTTTGTTTCTCACTCTGTGCATCTGCTCATTGGAAATGAACTTTCAGGTTATTCCGTTCTAAATTGCATATTTTGATTCCTTTCCTTTGTCCTTTGCTTCGCTTTTTATATCCCATTCTATGCGTGCATTTCTGATGCGATTCACGCCGCTACATAAATAAATAAATAAATAAAGGACGACATTAGTCAAAATTTTTGAGGGTTGTGTCGTGCATTCTAGCTTTACGGGAGATAGTTCGAATGCGTATTTGACCTAGACAGTAGGCTGTGGTGGCCAGCCAATGAACGAGTCATTGATGTATCCTTCCCAAACAATCCTGCTAGCAATTCATCTATCCCGAAAGGATAGAAGAATTCGCCTTTCTAGGAGGAAAACTCGAACCAAGAACAGGGGCAGTAGAGTGCACACGACAGCCAGCGCCACCTCCGACTGCGCCACCACGTGCAAAAGAATATGGTAGATTACAGAACTAAAAATCATAAAAAGCGACAACATAGAAAATTATCAAAAAGGATAAAGGGTGGAGCTACTCAATCCCTTTTAGGATGCGCCATGCATTCTACTTCTACATTATGTCGTGGAGGCGACATGAATGCGTATTCCGCCATAAGGGTGCGTGGAGCGCAGTCGGAGGAGGCGCCGGCTGTCGCCTGCACCAGGTCCCTGGTTCGGATTTCCCGCCTAGACCAAACAAGTCTTCCATCCCTCCGGGGTCGGCGAATTGGCACCAGACTTGTCTGGGAAGGATAAAGCGCTGACTTGTTCATCTGCTGGCCACCGCAAGTCATTGTATGGCCAATTACACATTCAACTCGCCTCCACGACATCCCGTAGAAGTAGAATGCGTGGCGTACCCCAAAGGGGATTGAATAACGCCGTCGTTTATCCTTTATCCCTATCCTCATACGGCCACATAACGATTTGCGGTGGCCGACCGATGAAGAAGTCAGCGTCTTATCCCTTCCGAGACAAGTCTGGTACTAATTCACCGGTCCCGGAGGTAGAAAAGGCTTGTTTGGCCTGGACGGGAAATCCGAACCAAGAACCTGGTATCGGCTACACGCGACAGCCGGTGCCTCCTCCGACTGCGCTACGCGCGCCATAGAAAATTATTACTTAAAAGAAAGCACACACGGAAGCGCAGCGAAACTTTAGCAAACTAACGACTCGTAAGAACTTCGAGTGGAAGTAGAAAAACGAGAACGTTCACGTGGCGAGAAAGAATGGGACGCATATGAAGAAGGTGAAGTGGCTGCGATCATAATGGACCAGTTCCACTTCAGAGACACTCAGCAGACGAACCGCCGCCACCTACGCTTGCCCTCGCCGAGGGGGAGGGCGGGCGATCAGCCGCCGGACAGACAGCGGCTGTGGCGGCGGCGGTGGCCACGAGGAGGCAAGCGGCTGTGGTCGCGACGCATGTGAGCCCAGAGAGTGATTGCCCGATGTACTGCTGCGGTGGTAACTGGAGCCGGGAGCATGAGGTGGTGGTGGTACAGCGCTAAGAGCGGGAGAGGGAGTCAGCGAGAAATGAATAGGCGATGGCGCCGTGTTTTCCGGAGGTGTTCCTGACCGCTGTCGCATAAATCATGCATTCGTAGAGCACCGTCGAAAGTCGGAAGCCATACAGATGATGTGCAGGTGCTGGACGTCTTCTGCGTCGTGTCCAGAGGATGCGGCTCCACATAAACCTCTTCTTTTCCCTAGGTTTGTGTCGATTTTCCCCATTTCAAAGCCGCCCCCCCCCCCGCCCACCTCTCCACTCCCAAGCAGAGGCGATAAAAGCGCTAGCTACTTTAGTACCCCTTTGACGACCGAAGTGTGCCGCTGGAATCTCGAGAAGCAACTCACCGTCTGTCAGCAAATGCTAGCACGCACCCGGTGTACCACAAAAACTCGAACAGGCATCGGATGTGAAGGACCTTGGATTTATTATTAGCGATGACTTAGATTTTGGAAAACACTGTAAGGAAATAGCAACCACAGCCTTGCGTGAAGCATGCAATCTCTTTAGATGCCTTAGTACAAGTGATGAACGTACTTTCCTCAATGCTTTCAAAATCCATGAGCCCCCGAGACACCGTTCTCGAGTACAGGACACCGGTATTCAGTTTCAAGAAAACCAAAGTCATTGATGTCCTAGAAAGAGTTCAGAAGAGCTTCTCGAAGAAACTTTTCTTAGTTGTAGAAAATTTAGCTACCGTCCAAACCCGCGTAGTACTGCGCGGCGCAAGGCGCTCAGTTTGGAGTCGCTTCTTCACGTAGAAAAGTCGTAGTCGATCTTTTCATGGTACTTAAAATCATGCCCGGTCTGGTGCACCTTGGCGGAGGCAGTTTCTTCACAGACAGGAGCTACATTACCCCAAGGCTAGAACCTCAGCTTTTTTGAATGACTTTTTCAAAATTCAAGTACTTGTGAAAATAAACATATATTTGAGCTTAACAGTTCAAGCTCTATCCTCTGATATATAAATCTCGGTAGAGTTGAACAATATAGGCCCGACAGAATGAATCGAGTGGGTGCGACAACCTGTAGAGCGAGCGTTTGGGGACCTTTATCGGATATTCCCAGCAGTCCTAATCAGGAATTGCTCTAAGACTGCCCAGCTTGCCTTTGCAGTGCGCTGTGAACAATGCATACTGAATCAAACTTATAAATCGAGTGTTTGAGACAGGTTTGAGAAAAGTTTGAGCCATTATCCTGACCCGACTACCCTCAAAAATAAGCACAAATAGGTCAATGGTCAATTAATAGCAAAACTATAACAAACATTCAGTCGAGTCTGAAGAGTCAGATTAAAGACGGGTGCATGACACAATCTTGACCATGTCTGTGTCGCAGAATTTTCGTTCGGCTGTGCTATATGTGAGTCTTTAACCTCTTCAAAAACTCGACTAGCAAAAATTTCAGAATCTTTCAAACAGTTCCTGCATTTCTAAGGAAATCCTGCCTCTTGGTGCAAGCTGTAATGTGTTTTTAAGATACAAACCTCAAAATATGCGCAAATCAATTAATACGGGTACGATTTAGAAAAATTATGGCAGTATGATTTCAGGCGAAGCAAAATCAGTAAAGTGTAAAATTCAGGAATTTAAACGAGTGCATGGAGCTGTCCCAAATGCCCATAGGTGAGAAAATTTCGATTTTCCTGCACTTTCATATCAGCTCTTAACTTCTTCGGTATCTTTACTGGCAGCAAGGTTACCGCATTTGAAGCAGTGTATACGTTTTTGGTACACCCTTTATATGGAGAAATCCCACAAGTACTCGTCCTGCATTTTTTCTTCACATCGTTTTGTACATTGGTGTGATAGTGTAAATGCTGTTTAAATGAGTCCATATCTAGAAAATCTTCACTTAATTCAGTTATTCATTTATTTTATATTACATATGCTCCATTTACACTATCAATCAAACAAACGTTCCATTGTTCTGAACCAGTTCATACCGCAGTCTCTCTTCACACGAAAATTTTCTTACCAGACGTTTCGGAACGAATCTAAATGCGTTGTTTTGATCAACGAGTAGGAATATTATGCTCATTCAAAAGTATGCACATCATTTATCTTAATAAACATTGTATATATAAAAGACAACGATCTGAGTCAATCAGACTCCTTTGGGATGCGCCACGTATTCTACATCTACGGGATATCGAGGAGACTAATTGAATAAACTGCCTTCACAATGACTTACAGTGGCCTTTCAATAGTCGACAAGATTGATGAATACTTGTCACTATGCATTACCAGGCCCCCAGGATACATTACAGGAGTATTCTTGTGCAAATTTTCTTAAAACAAAAAATAATTTTTGCCATTGTTAAAAGGTTTTTGAAGGTTTAATTACCCAAGTTTGAGGTGCCTTACTTGGTACGTGATCGGACAATGACCGTGAGTTGATTCCTTTCTGATTCTTTATCTGTATCATCTCCTCGCTTCATTTATGAGCCACCCAGGAGACATTGCGCCAAAAATGATTGCTTGAAGTTGTGGCGAAACGAACCTGTTTAAAGTTTTTTAAATTCTAATCAATACACAAATCTAAATAAGTTTCTCTTGCTTAAAAGCTATTGGTCTAAAACAAAATAGGTCCTGTTCAAGAGCAGATTATCGTCTCCAATTTAAGAAGAAAAGTGTTCATTCTAAAGAGAATGTGATAAAATTTATTCTCGGAGAGTGAAGGGATCCACTGTGCCGAGCGGGGTCATTGAACCAATTTTTAAATTCTAATCAATACACAAATCTTCCACGTTATCGGAAAGACCACTCGATGCTGATCTAAATGTGAAAGTTGTTTTTCAAAACACGCCATTCAAAGAGCGTTATTGAAAAGCGGCAGAAAATACGCTACAAGATCGTGTTTTCTTGCTCAGAGACAAAAGGATAGGGCCGATATTGCATCTCCGGCGGTCTTTTGCGTTCTCTTGATAATGACATCCAAACGTTGTTCCCATCCAATGTAGAAAAAGTTTGTTTCATCGCAATGAGCATGGGGTAATGTTACACCTATGGCTTTGACAAAGATCCGAAGCGAAAATATCAAGTCCTTTTTCGAGGCACGTTTTGTGCCAACCTTAAAATTCAAGTGTTTAATGCTCACTCTATTTCCGGAGCGTGTTCCTCCTCAAGGATTTGACCTCGTAATCTCTCTAATGCCCTTCAACGACTACAGACGTCAAACCAGCTTAAAGTGCAAGAGACAGCGTTTTTGAGGCTTTTAAAGGAGCAGCTAGGTCTTCCAAGTTATCTTGCTAGAGAATGGTAGTTGGAATAAGAGTACAGACGAGAGGCGAAAATTTGTTGCGAAATCCTCCCAATTCCTCTGAAAAACCTAGTAAATCTTTTCGTAAATTTGTTGGACGCTGATTACAACCTCGACTATGCATGTACCAAGTGTTCTTTAGGAATAACTTTAAAGTTTTTAAATTATCATACACATACACAGCAACTTCAACCAAATATTTGACTAGCGGCCTTGTTTTGCACCAATATAATAGAAGTGTATTCGCCTTTTACATAAATAACATTGATTTTTTTGGAGGATAAGTATGTAGTCTACTTGTGTCCTTCCAAAATTTTTTCGAATAAACGAATGATCGAACATACACGGTTTCATGAAAAACCGAATATTCGGAAGAGAAGGCATTCGAATTTTGGGCCTCATCGAACACTCGAACAATCGAATTTATTCGACAGATGTATTTGAATCGGAAGTCAAATTGACCCCAAGGCTATACGCCTTTTCTAATTTCTTTCGTAACACAGTGTCTTTAATTTTCAAATCCAAACTCTGCTAACCTTAATGAATTCCGGCCGTAAAGCACAACTGACATAGTGCCACAAAATTTATCAATAGCGAATATTTGGTTGAAATTGTAAACATTCTACGGCTTCTAGCCACAAAATTTATCAATAAAGAATACTTTGGTTGAAATTGTAGATATTCTACGGCTTCTAATGACATCTGACATACTTTGGTATAAATGGTCAATATTCTACGGCGTAGAATGCTAATCATTTCTACAAAAGTATCCCATATTGATAAACTTTGTGACAGCTTTTTTGACCACTTCTCTGGGGGAGTGCCTTTCTGATGAGCATTTCTCGCAAGTAGACAAAAGCAAAAACAATCACCTTTTCCAAAGATACTTAAGGTTACGCCGAAGAATGCAAAAAAAAAGCGAAACTTTAGAAGAAGACAAAATGACCATCAGTTCCAACGTACTTTTATCTTTCAGTCATCTAGATAACATGAAGATTTAATTTCTTTCTGCAGTCTTAAAGGCTTAAATATGAAAGGACCTTTATGTTTGCATAAAGGTCTAGTACTAAAATTGAATCCCAAATTTGGTTATAAATTTGGTTATAATTTGGTCAACTTTAACCACGCGTTTTAGTGATATTTAGTTTGTTTGAGAAGCTTCATTCTTGCAAACTGAGTGTTGGTAATCTAACTTGGAAGCGTCGAATATACTCGAATTTTGGGCCTTGTCGATTAGTCGAATAGTGTTGAAACAATGATTCATTCGGATGAAAACTTCTAGCGCCAGGAGGGACTCGAACCCGTAACCTTGCGTTCGATCAAACGGTGCCGGCGGTGTAAAGACGTAGGGCGTTCCCGCCCGATCAGAGGGAGGTGCGGGTTCGAGTTCCGTCTGGCGCCAGAAGTTTTGATCGCAACACAACATCGCTATGACTGCTTACAACCTCTATACCAGCCACTTGAGGCTTGAGGCTCAAAGAAACTGGTTTGAATTTTAAATTCGAATATTCGAATATTCGAATTTATTCGATTTAAATTCGAATATTCGAATATTCGAATTTATTCGATTATCCGTTCGAAATTATTTGATTCGGTCCGAAATATAGTAGTTAGCATCGCAAGGCTGTGAGAATTATGGCTTCAATCTGAGAGGGACGTGGCATCCCGATGTCGTATCAATTACAAATACCATAATCTGAGCAGTTAAAGTAGAAGCGGGTTTTGTATCCTAGTGATCTTCCACTCACTAAAGTTTTTCTGGCCATTGCAGTGATTCATGAGACGAGTTAGTGCTTTGGGTTTTTTTCAACACTTGTGCGGCACTACCTCGCCGGGCTCGGAAAATAAAGAGCTTGGATTATCCCCGAAAGGAGCCGAAACCGCCGCAATAAAAACAGAGCAAAAACAGAAATCTGTCCGAGCACGGCAGGAGGTATCAGCCATGCTAAGTAGGGCTCTGTGTCACTTTTGGACCACCCTATCTAGATCTATGTGGTTTTGCGAAGGCTTTTGAGACGTCTAAACTCTGCGCGTTCTCCCAGATGTGCATCTGACGGTCTTAGTGTAGAATACAGTCTACACCTCCTTCGCTGTCGCAACCCGTATCTGTTTTTTACAACGTCAAAAATCTTGGCAGGAATTGTTGTAACATTACAGTTTTGACGTTTTTAAACTCAATGAGGATGAAATAGCGCACAATAGCTCGATACCGCTAACTGTCCGACAGCAATCATGTTCCTCCGGTAACTTTAACCATTGTCCTTACCCTCACTCTCAACCCCGTCAATACCCCTTACACTTGTGCCGGAGTGAAATAAATGAATAGATAAATAAATAAATGAAGGCGTAGTGAGAGTCAAGAGCACACTTGTCGAACGAAGCCTTTAAAAAGTCTTCTCACGAATGCTGTTCTATGATCTGTGGAACGACTTCTGGATCTGGACGCACTTTGTACGACGTCTGTGTCATGTGTTCTGAGTCCGAACGCATGTTGATATCGTCTGTGATACCTATGCTAAGCCCCAACGCACGTGTAACGACGTCAGCGGCACATCTTCTGAAGCCTGATACCCGTTGGACGATACTGATAAAAAATCATGGTCCACCCTTACTGGTCCCCTTCACTGGACCCCCTCCTTCAGTGGTACCACCTTCACTGGTCCCCTTTACCGCCTCTCTCTCCCCCCACTCATACTGGTCCCCTCTTCATTGGGCCTCCTTCACCACTCCCCCGTTACGGGTCCCCCCTCACCGGACCCTCCCTTGTAGTGGTCCCCCTTAGTTGTGTCCTATTCACTGGTCCTCCTTCTTTCCACCCTCCCCCATTACTGGACGCTCCCCCTGCAGTTGCCCCTTTACTGACCCCTCTTCATTGGTCCTCCTTCACCACCACCCTCCCCCCCCCCCCCCCCCCGCCATTACTGGACCCTCCTTTGCTGGTCCACCATTACTGATCCCCCTTCACTGGTCACTCATCGGCGACATGTCGTCTAAACCGGAACACCCCTTGCACGATATCGATGATACACCTTCTTAACCCAAGCATCCATTCCGCGACATCGATGACACCTCTTCTGAACCTAGACACCAACTGCGCGACATGGGTGAGACAACTCCTGAACCCGGACGCCTGTCGGGCGACGTCGGTAACACGTCTTTTCAAACCGATCGTCCTTTGCGCGACATCGGTGATACGTCGTCTGAATCCGGACACCAATTGGGCGACATCGGTGACACCTCTGCTGAACCTAGACACCGACTGCGCGACATGGGTGGCACAACTCCTCAACCCGGACGTCTGTCACTCGACGACTATGAAAGGCCAGATGGACTGACAGAAGGACGGATGAACATACGGACGGACAGACGGACGGACAGACGGAAGGACAGACACAACCGCTTACTCTTTTATATATAGTAGGATATGCTTTCAATTTGACGCCGGACTACATTTTGGTTGGGCCTCGCATTCTATGGTATGTACTCCTCTATAGGAGTAGATTGCGTGGCCCATTGAAAAGAGTGTTCGATTGACGCCATCTTTCATCCTTTATTCTTATGGTCAGCAGGAGTTTCTCGTTAAACGCGTAATCTGATGTCTTCCCTCAGTAAGTATATATCAATTTTCATAATGAAACTTATCATAACGCTGTGGAGAAATCAGATCGACTTTGGCTAGACTATAGTTTGGCTTGCTGTTTTGTATAATTTGGTTCTGTTCTCGTTAACCAAACACCGTTACCGATGTTTACGTGCCCAGTCGTCCTTAGTTATTGGCTGGGTTGACTGCGGAATACGCTCTGCAATGGAAGCCACTGGGAGAGAGTCATAACAATCGGGGTTTTATGTGATGTAGCCACCAATACGTGGTTCTGGCTGCGTGGAAGCCCTTAACGATGGTTTTCACAATATTCCATGTTCGACTTGAAGGCTAAGGTCATTGAATCTTGGCATGATATTGATCAGTATGAGTACCCAAGTGACGCAGGTGGCGAGCCAAGATTAGAATAGATCCTTTATACCGGCTAGTGTTTCGGCGTAACCGCCTTCTTCAGAACCTCAAACTTGGATTATTAAACCAAAACAAAACTTCAGAGCCTCAAACCTGAACCAAACTTCAGAGCCTCAAACTTGGGTAATTAAACCCAGGTGTCGTGCATTGTGTGTATTGGCTTGCCATGAAGTATGTCATTTATTGCGCACTGTCATTTGACTCGAGAATGGGAAAAGGTTTATTCGAAGCGCAGTGGTAAATATTGTAGAAGGTCGGCTGGTTCAATTGTATCACGCGAGTGATATGAAGATGGACGAGGGTCGCCGAGGAGCCAGTGCAGGTGCGGTCTGAGCAGGAGATCCTAAATAACATCAGCATTGGTATGGGGTGTGCTAAGTCGGGCAACGAGAGCCTACCCCTAACGTGGCAGGTAATGTAAGAGCTAGCGCGCATGGGTAAAACCTCGACTCCGGTTGTGCCTCACACGTGGCCTCGGGTTGAGGGCCGCATGAGTTCTACCACCGATGCAGCAGACTCACCCCGGGGCACGACATTGGTTCGCCTGCTGCATCACTTGGGTATTCATACTGGTTGTTACAATTTTCTTGTCTACCTAGCGAGGAGAACGCACACGTCTATTTTTACGCTCGTCAGGGGTGAACTGAAACGTTGAGAAGTGCGCTCGAGCAAATCAAGGGACAAATGGAACGAAAAAGGCGAATTTATCTACAGGGTGAGCCATGAATCCTACAACGAATTTCGCTCCTTCGTTACCTGGAAGATACCAATCTTGTTGAACCATGTGTTAACCATTCGTTCCTTTTAGCATATCCTTTGTAGTTCTCAGAAATCGACTTCCTTTTTTTAGAGAACAGTAGATGCACGTTCAAAAAGAGCCCAAATTTTCGTCCTGTCCAATGCGGAACAAGTAATTTCGGCAACTGCTAAAATTCTGAAGCTAATAGCTTAACAGATTAGGCCGAGCATAGGCTTTCATCGCTTTGGAACCGGTAAATTGCTAGAAGCGCTGTCTGGAAAAAACAGAACACTAGAATGTCCATCAGATCAGCAACACAAGCCACTGTATAGCATACAAATGCATCCAAGTTGTTGGATAACCATCAGAAACGAAATAAATGGCGCGTTCCATACCAGCAGTGGTTAACGTTATCGTTTAGGTGGGGAAGGGAGAGGAAAACGGTTTTAGTTGGCGATGTCCTAAGCCTATGCAAAAGTGTGGATTAACGCCAACCTTCTTGAAATGGGAAGGTAAGCCAGAGCTGAACTCAATTTCAGTGATCTGCCTCATGTATGTAATCGTGGATTGCGTAGACCATCCGAAAAGAGACTAAGCATCTCTAACCTCTAGACGTCCACGTCCAGCATTGTGGGAGATTGCAAGCGCACGATGCATTTAGGATTACACTAATTCGATCATAGGGCGCCCCGTGCGGGTTGTGAAGTTCCTCTCATTCGGATACGCAAAGTCAAGTACAAATAGAGTGCATGGTGCACGTGCTTGACTGGTAGGACTCTGACCACATGTTGGACCTTCTGCTTACGTCTTCTCAGCAGTCTCTGGCTCTTCGTCCAGAAGAAAAACTCTTTCTATATGGCACACCGGAAACCGAGCCCAAGGCAACCAAACGCGAAAATTAGTTGACGTCAGTTTTTACAGGATGGCTCCTAGTTATTTGCGCGAAATTCAAACCGCTATTGCATTTTTGGAAATGGCGGTAGATCAATTATTAGGATTTTTCTAGAATGGGGAAGTATTACAAAAACCATGGTGATACACTCAATACCCTAGCTTTGACAATTGCTAGGGTATTGAGCGTATCATGACAATATGACAATAGCTTCACCATATTGCTCCACCATCGCTCATCTCGCCGATAAAGGACATTCTGCAGCAGAGATCGCTCGACGACTTCAAATTTCTGACAGAACAGTCCAACACATTGTGAAACAGTACAGGGAGGAAGGAAGGGACGGTCGAACCAAGGAAGAGATCTGGCAGACCACGTACTGTGAACACTCTCCGCCTTCGAAAAGTTATCAAGAAGAGAATCGACCAAAGCAATGGAGTTAGTATGAATCAGATAGCCGTAGATCTTGGGCCGCAGAACAATACAGAAGATCGTCAAACAGGGTCTTGGGCTTCGCAATTATCGTCTTTATCGCGGACAAGCCCTTACGGAAGCTGTCATGCAGATTAGATTGAAAAAATCCATGTTGTTGCTAGAAGAGATCCAGCAGGGCCGCTTGTCAAACGTCATCTGGACGGACGAGAAGATTTTTACCATTGAAGTGGCACACAACTCACAGAATCAGTGTTAGTTGCTGCCTCCATCCAGAAACAGGTCTTCTCAACGTCGTGTTCTCAACAGGACTCTTTTTCCGAAATCTGTAATGGTGTGGGCTGGCGTTACCCTGGACAAGAAGACACCTCTGGTTTTCGTCGACCGTTCAGTGAAAATCAGCGCTGAATTCTACCAAGAAAGGACCCTGCGCGATGTTCTTCTCTCCTGGGTTGTGGAAATTTTGTCAGTGGTCAATGCGTGCTCCAACAGGACTGGGCACCTGCTCGTTCTGCGAAATCCATACTGGCATTCTGCGAGTCACTTTCCTGGCTACTAGACGAAGGACTTCTGGCCACCTTGCTCGCCTGATCTGATTTCGATGGATTTCGCTGTGAGGTGCTACTTGCAGCAGAAGCAGAAATCACCGAAATTTGAACGCTCTCAAGGCTTCACTTCAGAAGGCGTGGGACGATATTGACGTCACCTTCCTGCGGCGCACAGTGAAGAAGAGACAGAAGGCCTGTATTGCTGCAAAAGAATCTCATTTCGACGCAAGTAATTAGGAGTCACCCTGTGCTACAGTACATTTGACGCCAAGGCATTCATGCGCAGTTGCATGCTGCAGTCAGCCTGTGCCCCCTTCGAAGGGTTTTGGATTGTATTAGTGCCAATAGCACATAGCCACCACACAACATCAGCGCATCTGGAGGAGACATGCATCCCTATTCCCAAATCAATGTGACGCTCGAGAAGTTGCATTCTCGGGAAGGAGTTCAACGTCAGAGAACTCGTTCAATGTCATATGCATTATTTCTCTAAGTGGGTCGCCTCTTCAATAATCAGCCGTCCTTAAAGGCCCACACACACTTCTGCGGCAACGCCGCGGCCCTTCACTTAACCCTTCCACGACACGAACTTTTAAATGTTTTAGTATTTTTTATGATAGTGTCCGACGACATCGTCGGACATTGTCCCACGCGGCAAAAAGTGTCCGGGGACATCGTCGGACAATGTCTTGAAAGGATTAACCATAGGGCAGGGACGCAGAGCTCGCCGCCGGCGGCGACCGCTGAACGGCATGACTCATCATTTCGCCTTTCGCCGCCAGCCGCTCGCCGCAGAAGTGTGAGGGGACCATTAGGTACGACCCCACTCTCCGCCGTTCGCCGCAGACGGTAAACACGCCACCGTCCGAATGCAGCGACGTGCTGCAAGTGAATAATTCCGGCTGTACGGCCACCATAGTGGGCCATGTATTATCCAATTTATCCTGCGCTTTTGGTCACTTTTAGAGCTCGCTGTGCGGCCCCGACGGCCCACTTTTGATACTAGAACATCTACACCGCATGAATGAATTTCCAGTAGAAATCCAGAACGTTTCAAGAGCATCTCTAGAGGAGATCTGCCTCGGTTGCAAAAATCGTGAACTTCACAGCGTAATTATGAAATCGTGCTCATCGATTCTACGGCCGATTCTAGTGAAGTTAACAAGCTACAGCATCGCTTGCAAACTAAATCTTCTTCAATAACCTAAAGGCCTACTGGACTACAGATCCCGCTCTCGAACTGCTAGCTTGCCAATTATTTAGACGCCTCTGCAGTGCGAAGTATACCATGACTCATGCCTACGTCAAGCTCCTTTTTGCCGTTGGATCAGCGCATCACGTGGTCTCTTCTTGCTGATAGCCCAAGGGTATAAGCGAGCAGGTATCTTTCCGATCATATCTTTCCGTTCCACCGACTGGAGCAGTGTAATGGTGAATAATGCTGTCTAACCATAACCCTCCTCACCCTCTACCTGGTGAACGGGCACTTAACGTTGATTTATTCGAGGGTTTACGCTGTAACAACCGGGTGGATTCAGCAATGGAAAAAAGTAGTTAAACTGGAATCGAGTCAAAACCCAGAAAATGGAAACTTTTGCCCAAGTCCGACTTTCGATAAATCTTTATACTTCAGCGTGTTTCTTCTTTAAGCTGTTTACCAAGATTGTTGAACAGGCCTTACATCGGCTGACGTTTCGGCGTCTTCGTTTTCTTCGGAACCCGGAAAAGTCGAGAATATTAGTGAAACTATTCCCCCATAACGGCCAAGAACTCACAGGTCAACCGCAAGGATGAATGCATAGCGATAACCCAAGAACTGGCACCCTTTGTCGACCTCTGTGGGTTTTGATCAAATGATCTGACCCCCAGGGTACTTAAGTCGGATGGCATCCGAGCTAAACTCATTCACCCACGTCTATCTCCTCCCGCGGGTGACTGGTCGTGCTCGTCGGCACCCACCTGGAAGGTTAGTTGATACGCTGTACCTGGGACACCGGTTCTTTACTCTAGCTGCCTTGAGAATGCTTTTCTGTATGATGAAATGAATAGTTTCACTAATGTTCTCGACTTTTCCAGGCTCCAAATAAGGCGAAGACGCCGAAAAGTCAGCCGAAGTGGAGCCTGTTCAACAATGGAAACTTCATTGCGCACAAAGTGGGAAACACTTGAAGCTGAAAAATCGAAAGAATCGATTACAAGTGAAAAACGAGAACGCAAAAAAAAACCAAGTGGAAAATCTCATGCCATGTATAACTTTCTGATATTTGGTTTATTTTTTATTCAAGGCACTTGATAGGGCGTTCAATGACACGCGCTGAAAACAACCATAAGAAGAGCACGGAAATAATAGTGACAAATTAGTAACCAAGCTGAATGATCAGGAAGGGCTTAAAAACAGTAGCCAAGAGAAGAAAAGGATGATCTATCCTACTCCGGGGGGCACATACTAAAAAGCATGTAACAAATCGACTTGGGGCTCACCGACCAGCTCATGCAGAAAAAGATAGGACCTAAACGAAACAAAAAAAGTCGCCGCGATTTTACAACCGTCTCTGTGGGCAAAATGCAACGCAGTGGAGGCTTGCTGCGTGCTACCACCGTCTGACATGTTGTACCCAGGGTCTAACATGGTGAGGAGGGCACATAACATTGCCTGCTTACAATTGCGACGGAAACAAACGTAATGTCTTCATTTTTTTCGTGAATTTTTTAATTTAGGTCGTATTTTGTTCTGCAGGGGTCCTTCGGTAGGTTTCAGGTCGATTTATTATATGCTTTTTAGTTATGTGGCCCCCGGACTAGAATAGATCCGAAAATAACATAGAACATAGAACACTGAACATTTACACTAGCCAAAACATGATACAAAGTCAGTTTAGTACAAAAGGGTACATAAAAAGCTGGTTTTTTGAAAAATGTCAAAATCAGAACGTAAAAATTTGTTGAGCAAAAAAGGTGATACAAATCAGTTTAGCAGGAAACATCACGGCAAAAAGTCAAACCACTTAACCCTTCAACGACAGCAAAAGCGTAGTGTTTCCATGGTTTAAATAAGGTGAAAGACGCTTCTTTTCTTAAGAGCGACCCAGTGATTCATTCAATGAAAAAACTATTATATGCTAAAGCAAGGTGTAGTTCATTTTGCCAAAAAAAAACTAATTTGTGGTTGACCTCAAAAATGTGCTCTTTGTTTAAGAAAGTTTTCCAATTCGTAATTAAACGTCCCAGGTAAAGAAATGAGAGTCAATGCTGGAAGTTCATTGGAAGTTTTAATAACACGAGCCAAAAAGGATTGTGGATGAATTCTAAAATTGTGCCCTCTCGTAATCCCATTGAATGTGGAAAAGGTGAAGAGTTCATTTCTATCAATGTCCAAGTGATCATCAACAATCCTAAAAATAAGGTTCTGATCGTAAATAATTCGTCTTACGATTAGCGATAATAATGTAGTACCCAGACGGGCCAGGTAAGAAACTTTCAAGGTAAGAAACTTCGAATAGACCGTTTCTAATGAACACTTGCTTTGTAAATCCTTTTTGAACACTTTCTATCAGACTTATACTACTTTGTTTCAATGGTTACCATATAAGGATAAGGATAAAGGACGGCGTTACTGAATCCCTTTTGGGAAGCGTCAGCGCATTCTACTTCTACGGGATGTCGTGGAGGCGACATGAATACGTATTTGGTCATACAATGACTTGCGGTGTCCAGCCAATGAACAAGTCAGCGCTTTATCCTTCCCAGACACATCTGGTACCGGTTCACCGACCCCGGAGGGATGGAAGGCTTGGTTGGCCTGGGCGGGAAATCCGAACCATGAACCTGGTATCGGGTGCAGGCGACGGTCGCCGCCTCCTCTGACTGTACTACATGCGCGTGATTACCATATAGGTGTACAGTAAATAAAGAGGCCTTACATAATTAGAAAAAAGTTTAGATAACGTTACCATGTTGCGAGTTTGAAAGGCTCGAAATATACAATTTGACTTAGCATAAGCTGCGGCAACAGTCTTCTCAATATATTCATCAAAATCTAGTTGGTCAGAATATACAACTCCTAAGTCATGAATAGAGTTTGAAGTATGCAGTTTGTAACCAGCTAAATGGAAGAAGCAGAAGACAAGGATTGCAACGTGAAATCGTTTTAGCAATAGCAAGTAAGTGCCTTGGAGAGTTTATTTCCCACAAGATGGAGGTTCTGTGTTTGGGTACAGACATCGTCAACCAGGCCTCCAGATCTCTGGGACCCGAGAATTGGTACCTGACTTCTCTAGGAAAAATGAAGGATCGCTGGCTTGTTTTTCTGATGGTCAGCGTAAGTCATCATTCTATAGGAGAAGCTCGCAGTCATCGCACCTCCACATCACCTAGAAGTAGAATATGTGGCGCATCGCAAAAGGATGCACTAACCACGAACTTTGCACTCTTATTATAAATTTGAATGAATTACTAGTTTTCAAGCTCGGTTATTTAGAAAAGCAAATTTGTAACGTAGCAGATGGTATGCGCCTTTACTGCGCATACTGTGAATTGATTTTAGGTTTCAGTTCTTTTAGGTAGACGACACCTTCCATCGTGAGTTAACTGCTGAAAGATTTGCCCGAAAACGATGAAACCGAGACCCACTATTTTCCTCAAGCCAATTATATGTATAGGGTAAATACACACGTAAACAGCCTCTCCGACACTGCAAAAACGAGAGTGGGGAGCATCCCAAACGAGACTCATGAAGGTCAACTGATCGTTTTTATTATTTATTTGCAAAGGAAGATTCCAAATGACACCTATACCATTTTCACGTCGAATTGGACACTCGGGCAGGTGAACCAAAAAAAATTTAAAAAAAAACTTACAATAAATTTTTCATGAGCAAAAATTGGTCTAATCGTCTCGGAGAGTATCCAGCTCATTGTGTAAGAAACCTGTTTTGATTTGAACGACGTTCACTTTTGGTTTCGGATTTGCCAAGCTGGTATAAATGAATGTCTAATTTGACGTAAAATTGTATATATGTGAGTTAAAACCCCGCTATGACACGATGATCACTTTGGAGATAATGTGCTGCGAACGAAGCGATTATTTCTTTCAGCGTATGGTTTTTCCAAAAGATACCAAGCGGCTAAACTCACCAGACCAGATCGGGCTGAACCAAATACTCGACGCATAACTTAGCTACCCTTGTTTGAACACAGCACAATCAACTAAAGGGATAAATCGTTGAGGGATGCGCTAGTGCTGGGAGGGGGACGGTCAGGAGGCACACCCGCCCCCTGCTGGTGGGCGTGCGACCTTCCTCTTATCCCCCTTGTTCACCCACCCCCAACCCCCTATGCTTCGCCAAGAGCCTAACGGCTACCTTACGAAACCTTTGACACGCAAAATAAAAGTTTGTTTTCCGCAGAGCAGCGGTGTACCTCCTGACGCCACGCCCCAGCAGGGGGCGGGTGTACCTCCTGTCGCGCTGCCTGGTGCTGGTGGCTTCGGCTGTTATGGAAGGTACCTGAATACTTTTTTAGCCTACACAATGCCTTGCGGGGATAACACGAGATGACAAGAAAGTGTTTTATCCTTTCCAAGCAAGCAATAACGCCAACACGATTCTGACGAACACACCCCCGAGTGGTTACCGTATACCGATTAGCGATGGAGCGTGGAAGCCATCGTGCTCCTAAAGCCCTCCACCCTCGGCCCGACATTTTCCAACAAGGCCTGACGAGGCGCAAAGCGGCTCGTAGGGGGTTACTTGCATTCACTGGTTATCCAGCTTCATAAGGAGGCACATGATTGCTCACTTACAACGAAAATCGCCTAGCTCAGTTCAGCACAGCGATAGACCACGTAGGGCTACCACACGGAGTGACCCCCACCTCCGAGCCTCGTTGAGCTTCTGGCGAGCGATTTACTGCTGTTGTTTTCATAATTCAACTTGTTATGTGCGAGGACTCCAGCGTGTGGTGTATCCAAGCTGCTCGTGTGGATATCTACTGCGCCCGAGTGGCTTACCCGCAGGGCCACCACGTCGTACAAGAGCGTACAAGAGAACCAGCGCACAGTTTCCGCGCTCCATCGCTAATCGGTATACGGTAACCATTCGAGGGTGTGTTCGTCAGAATCGTGTTTCAAGCAACAACCGGTTCACAAACCTCGAAAAGATGGAAGGCATAGAGAATCCCAACCAGGAGACTTGAACTCAGGGTACACGCGACAGCTGGCGCATCCTCCCACTGCGCTACTAACGCCCATCAATTAACTACGAAATTAAAATAGGGTTAACGAGTGAAAGGAGGTCTACATTTTTTAGAAGTCCCAGTCAGTTCAAAAATTGTTCTTGGACGATAGTTGGCAAACTCGATCACGCTCGCTTCGAAATACTCAGAGTCGAATGAAAAAGAAACAGGGCTGTAGTCTAAAGGATAACGGATAAAGGACGGCGTTACTTAATCCCTTCTGGGATGCGCCAGTGCATTCTACTTCAACGGGATGTCGTGGGGGCGACATGAATGCGTATTTGGCCATACAATGACTTGCGGTGGCCAGCCAATGAACAAGTCAGCGCTTTATCCTTCCCAGACTAGTCTGGTACCAATTCACCGACCCCGGAGGTATGGAAGGCTTGGTTGGCCTGGGCGGGAAATCCGAACCAGGAACCTGGTATCGGGTGCACGCGATAGTCGCGCCCCCTCCGACTGCGCTACACGCGCCCTGCTGTAGACTACGACCGGTATTTAGGTTGAGGCCAATTTACAACAGCAGAGGACAAGTTCCACAAAACAGTTGTTTCCAGGCATTATCTGGCATATGCGATGTCCAACACACTTATAATTCATCCGGTTGCACTCCTGTCTCCTCAGCTTTACAGCAGCTTCGCGTATCAGCTGGCGATGTTTGAGGGCCAAGCATGATGTGATTTGGCAGGTGGAGTGATATCTGGGATGAGATGAGGACTCCTAGCCTCCAGGGTGATCACCAGAACAGAGTTCGAGAAAACGGCAGTGGTATACTTCGGACCGAATTAATATCGATCGAATAGTTGAATAAATTCGAATATTCGAATATTCATTATACGAGCATTCGATGAGACCTAAAATTCGAATATATAAATAAATAAATAATAATAATAATAAATAAATAAATATTCATTATTCGAATAATCGGTTTTTCATGAAACCTAATATATTCGATTATTCATTTACTCGAAAAAATTTTGGGAGGTCACAAGTGTAGGCAGTAGCCTAAATCAGCGGCATTGATTGAAGAAATTTCATAATTTACGAGGTGGACCATAGGTCCTGCAACGAAAGCTTACTCGTATAAAAAGGCTAAAAATGCACCTAATTTCGAGGAATTTGAAATGCTATTTGTCCATAGCCTGAAGATTATGATGGAGTCGTCTTATTTATAAGGGGCCACTCATGAACAGATAAAAGACGTCAGGTCGTGTGGATACCTTTGCAGCCTGCCTCGGAGCGCCTCCTATGTATAGGATTTTATTCCTCATTTGTTCCAAAAAGGATATTGAGCAGTAATTTTTCTACGCTATGTAGGGCAATACTTGTTCTCTAAGGAGGTACATGAAAGAATACCAAGAATCCCACCCTATATAGGAATTTCACAGCTTGTCTTTTGCCGTCACGATGTTTGGTACATGGGCTTAGATACTCTTCTTTTTGCTGTTAGAATAATCGCATCACATCGAATATTTAACGGAATATGCATTTTGCCTTCAAACAGCGCGATTGGGTCCAGAAAATATTGCGTGACATTTTTGTGCCCATCGGACAAATATTTTTCCTGATTTTCATGCTTTTTACAGAAAAACCTAAGGTATGAGGGGAGACATTTTGGGAAGTTGTGGAAAAACGAGCAGCTGTCATGTGTAACCATTGTTTGCAAATCACCGTGTTCCGCAGAGGTAGTATTAAGCTCACTATCACTTTGAACTTTCTGAAATCGCTCAGCTTTTTGAAATTTTTCACCAAATGTTGGCTGAATACCCAGCCTGAGCTTAAAATTTTCTTTATATTCTCTTCTTCTCATAGTTGATTCTTCGCCTTACTTGCGAGCTTATAGAGCTTTCCTTGTGGTTTTCTAAAAAAGCTACTTTTTGTTTAGTAATAGATTACACGCACGACTGAATACTGGATTTGTAGTAGCTGGTTGCTGCTTTGTGTATGATCAGCAAATTAATAGCGTTCTTCTGAAGCAGTTCAGATGCATTCATGTAATATTCACAATTGAAAATGCTCTGTTTTTTTCCTATACGATACCACAATAGCGAATGCTCCACCATCAATCTTCAGAAATTTAGCCACATCGGAATGAAAGTACTTCACGCGTAGCAGAGATGGATTTTCGGTAGTTTTACGTGAGAACGCACTACTTTCTATTAGGTTGTCGGATTATAAATGTCGTTTTTGCTCAAAAAGAAATTTTGCTAAAAGAAAAGAATGACCATACCTTAATACAAGAGGTGATCTTCATTAATATCAATGGCATGTTGCCGGACGTCCTCGCAAAGAATGGCGAATTTCTTGAAGAGCTCCGGTGGCTTCGACTCGAATAAGTTGGACACCCAAATTTCGACTTCGCCACGGCTCGAGTTATCAGAGTCTCGTACGAATCGACGTTCATGGCCAAGTGCGCGTTGACGAGGACACTAACGCCGCCTACTCCCCTGCTGTCGCATGTTCCGAGGAACAGTTCTTCTCCGGAGTCGTAGGCGGCGTGTAGGGAGTGGTGTCTTCTCGTCTCGGTCAGTCCGATGACATCGTATTTGATCTTCCTGGCTTGCATCATCAGGTCCTCGACGGATGCTTCCGATGCAAGCGTGCGGGCGTTGTAAGTACAGATTGTCATCCTAGTCCTTCTCAGTTTGCTCAGCCTGGTTAGGTCCTGAGATTTTAGTAGCCTCCCCGTACTCGTCCTTCCACCGCTGCAGAAATGGGGGCTCTTTCGGGGTTAAGGGAGTGAGGCCCTTTAGTGCTGATGTGTTTGACTGGAGTAACACGTAGTCAGGCTCTGTTGTGAGGGCGAGGAACTCCGGGCAGCCAGCCAGACTGACCGAAGGGACGGGGAGAGGCTTATAGCGGCCTCGAATCGCCTTACATGTATTCCCAATCTACCGAGTGCAAGCTTTTGCCCGAGCCGACACAGTTACAATCCGCACAGGCGCGAACACATCCACGCACACTGTGCATGAACATACATCCACGCACAAGGAACGCGTCGACCCGACACTGCAGGAGCAAGGAGTCCATATCCTGCATCCCACCTGCGTCTCTGGGCAGTACACGGTCGCATCTGATTCGTGTTTCATTCCCCTGTCCACCATCCGGGGACGCGCCACGGGGCCCTGCAACAAGCGGCCCGAGATCCCTCTTAACAAGAACGTCCAGCTCGTCGCGATTTTCATTTTGTTCATAGTGGAAATGCTGCCTTCTTGAAAATATACGAGAATGTCCCAAAGCTCGCTATCGAGGGAGATCTGTGGGCCCTTACTTAACAGGAAAAATACTGTAAAACCAGGTACAGACTACGCATAAAATACCGTAGCGTAGACAGATAAATTGATTTGTAGACAAATTGTTTGTATGGACCGTGTCAGTTCGCATTTACACTATATACCTGTCTGTTCTTAAGATCCATGATTCTGTAGAAGTGAAGTGAACATTTGAAACACTTTTTATTAATACAAAGAGATAGGGAAATGTTATTACTGTTACAGAAGCAATTTGTGTGTCCCGCTACTTCGGAGGTGGTCCATGCTCAGGCATTTTTGGAGTCTCTTCTCCTGGATGAGCACGTTGCGTGCTTGCGCTCATTGAAGCCATCGATGCTGCTTGCGTGTGTGCTGAAGAAAGGAGGAACACATTTTCATTCCATGGAGTAAACCTTCGTAATAGCCGAATTTATGAGCATACACCTATGTCCTCAAGTTCAGAACTATTAGCGATTAACTCACACGTCAGAGTAGATTGACTCGGCTGGGTGGCGTTTTGCGTGCTGAGTGTTCTCGTCAGCCCAGCGACCAGTTCGCCCGAAGGAACTCCTGTAGCAGGCTCGTCCGCCGCTTCCTGTGGACTAGACGGCTGCGTCGGGGCGATGCCACGTGCCGGAGAAATCTGCGTCGACTGCGTTGGTGGCGTCTTCAAATCCAGATGCTAGAAGACGTCTGTCTGAAATCTGAGAAAAGCAGAGCACATTAAAAATGCGCGGACCTTGGAGTCTAGCCGATCCCGCGTCGACATCTAAAATTAGAGTCTTCAGAACTTGCAAAACTTGTCTCCAAAAGAAGAAAAAATGTTTTTTGTTGCCATATGGCCAACCGATTAAGAACGTAAAGTGAAAAGAATAAAAGTCTGCACAGTCTTTTTGGCACAAAATAACCATTTTCACGTTGAATTGGACACTTTTCATTCCAAATTGGACACTCTTCTGAGCCAGTTTCAAGGTTTGTAAAATAAAAGCGAACTCTTCCAAATCGAAATGATCTTCAGACAGGTTAAACTGCTTATTAAGATGGTTAAAATATTTTTTTTTGTTCAAGGAAAATTTGGTATAACTTCTTTGAAAAATTTCTAGTTCACCCAATAAGTGTAATAATTTTATAAAATTTTTATTATTTAAAAAAATTATAGATCAAAATTTGTATTAAAGCAAAGAAGCAATTGCAATCATATAGCGCCTTAAAAGATTAGTTCGCATTAAAAGGCGCGATTTTTATTTGATTTAGGGTGCAAATGTTGCATACATAGAGCATCTAGTGAGAATATGAATATTATGAATATTTGAAAAATATGAATATATAATATATAGAATATTCTTTACAACTGTTTGTGTTGTTTCGTTTACAAGCGTGCAAGCAGAAATTTCCATGCAGGCAGAAATTTTGCTTGGAATCGAATAAAAATCGCAACGTCTTAGACGACATGGCGCAGTCCCATTTTTAGCAATAAAGATTGGTTGCCTTTCTGCTTTTTAAATCAAGTGTTAAATAATTATTTTTTCTTCGAAAGGAAAATTTTATAAAATTTCGAACGATGTGTTCACTTATTGTGGAGGTGAATGCAAACTTTAAAGAAGGTTGTACTAAAATTTTCCTTGAACAAAAAAATATTCTTATTCTTTTCAAAAACCTTTCCTTTAGTGTAGAAGCTCATTTCGAATTGAAAGAGTTCTCTTTGATTTCAAAAGTGTAAGGCCAGCTTGAAAGGGTGTGAGTGTCCAATTTGGTTCGAAAAGTGTCCAATTCGACGTGAAAATTTTAAACTTAACATATTAAGATCTCTGGTGCTAACACGCTGACCCTTGAGGGTGTCTAGTCTCTACACGATTTAATGCTAGGACCAATTCCAGGTGCGGGACGTTACTTCCTGTCAACTGGACCACCGCTAGTATTAGAATATTCGTTGAAGCCCAAAAAGCCATGTCGTAGACGTCATGGTGGAGTATCGTTGTTAAGAAGGCACACGTCACAGTTTGTGTGGCGAACGTTCGGTATCAGAAGACGTGTCACTGTCGTCGTATAATGTGCCTCTGGATTCAGACGACGGTGGTAAAGGTGTCGATCAGCAAGGATCCGGATTTAAAAGACGCTTCACAGATGAAGTGCAAGAAACGCTAGGGGTCGACCAGAGCAATCCTGGACGACGAGTTGCAGGAACTGGTGGAAGCTGAACTATTCCTAACAGTTCGTGGGATCACGGAAGAGCTAGACGTCAGTAAAACTGCTGTTACAGATGCTTTGAGGTGCTTTGGGAAGGCGAAAAAGCTCGAAAAGAGAGTGCTCTACGAGTTGAGTGAGCGGCCAAAACTACACCTTTCGAGATTTGTTCTTCTCTACTTTTACGCAACAAAACTGACCGTTTCTGGATCGGATCGTCACTTGCGATGAAAAGTGGATTCTGTATAATAACAGGAAACGTTCTGGACAACGGCTGGACGCCGACAAACCCCTAGGCATTTTCCAAAGGCGAACCTCCACCAAAAAAAGGGTAATGGTGTGGTGATCGGCGGTTGTTGTGGTCCATTACAACTTTTTGGCATCAGGCCAGGCGATCACAACAGAGTGCTGCTGTAAGGAAATCGACGAACTGCACCGAAAATTGCGTCAACTGCAGCCAGTATTGGTCCACAGAAGAGGCCCAATTCCTTTGCACGATAACGCTAGCCCACACGTTTCACAGATCAAATTCGAAAATTGAACGAATTAGGGGTAGAAGTTCTGCCTCGCCGTATTCTCCAGACCTCTCACCAACCGACTACCGCCTTTTCAAACACTTCCAGAACTTTCTCGCTGGTAAAACCTTCACCAGTCGGGACCAAGCCAAAACAGCTTTCGTGTATTTTGGCCAATCTCAACCACCTAATTCTTCGCTGTTGAAGTAAGCCGACAGGTGTCCCGTTGGCAAAAGTGTGCTGATCCGAACGGTACTTATTTCTACCAAATCTGATAAGATTTGAGAAAGTTATGGTATTTCAAAGTGAAGCTCTCAAACGTGAGAGCTTTCCGAACTAATAGTATCGATTAGCTGACCAAAATCGTTTGGTTCTCTATCTATTTTTCTGCTGCTTAGATTACATGGAAGTGGCCACATGGGAACTAATGCATATTGTGGATTACAAATCGTATCAATGCGAGAAGAGCCTACGCCTACTATCTAACTTAATACTATATTTCAAACCACTTTTTACTGTAATGGAGGTAAGAAGGAATAAAGAAGAAGAGAAGAACCGTTTCTTACAAGGTGTTGGATAACTAGGAAACCAGGACGTATTACTCGACGTCTATGAAAGACCATATGGACAAGGGAAGGACGGACAGACAGCCACTAAGTCTTTTATATTTAGTAAGATGGGGGGGGGGGGAACCATCAACCAGAAGAAGAATAGCGGCCGGTAGGCCACTGAACGTCTGGTCGGTGAAGTGAAGATTACTCATCACAGCCTGGCCACTTTATCCTACATAGACGGAAAATTTGCAGGAGAAAGCTTTCTTGCCCGCCACTTTGCCGCCCTAAATGGACGGTCAGGTCACTTCTACTATATACGCTTGCACATTGTACAGAGCATCTGAGGATGTGCTACAACACTTGCACTACTATGTACATGCACGCCCTGCGAGCCTTTGCAGCATCTGAAGTCTTTGGAAGAAATCACCCCATTTTTTTGTTGAGAAATGCACTTACGTTTGACTTCGGGTCAAGCGCAGCAAAATGGGTAGGTGAAGTGACTGGAGAGCCTAAATCTTGCGTATATTCAACGCTTCATTAAATATTCACTGACAACGAACACTTGAACAAGAATTTCTGGTATTATGGTTCTAGAAAATGCACCTTGTTCATGCGTTTCTTTCTCAGCAATGCCTTCTACGGTTTGTTGGATAACGATTGCTGCAAATATACTGTTACTTATAGAGCTAGTAATAAGACGACGTGTTCGTTTTTGCGGTTATTTTTGATGACATTTCTTGCGGAATCATATGTAGTCGAGAAAGATTTGCTAAAGCGAAACTCACGAGGAACCTCGATACGCTCAGCGGTTCGTGTCTACAAAATACAGAATGTGGTTAAAAATGAAGCAGGAATGCAAAACGGGTAACAGCCACAGAAGGTAAAAATTCCTAACCTTGGTTCTGTAGATTTCAGGAACCTCTCGACCAGAAGCTTGGTAGATTGCTAAAAATGTTTTCACATTTTCAGCACAAAAATTGAATAACTGTAGTCTTAAGGCAGCATTTAGACCCGATACATATATAGACCCGCGTGGCAAAACAATTGGCGAGCCTCTACAGGGGCTTTGTATTGCAGCACTTCAGAATCGCTTCACTGCTGCATAAATATTGCAGAAACAGAATGTAGAAAAGCATACGGCTGATATTCTGATGAGAAATTCTGCTGCAATGAAGGGATTAGGCCTCAATTCAGGCGTCGATAAACCAAGGCTTCTTACTGCGCATTGTGTTTATGCTCGAATAACTCATTCGAGTGGGTATTTGAATAGGTTTCATTAGAATTTGAACATTTGAATTCGAAAAATTAAAAATTGCGTTTTTCGAATGTTCGGAAATTCCTCTTGTTCGAATATGCGGAAATCTTGAGAGGACACAAATGTGTATACTACGCGTCGATTGACCAGCTCCAGAGTTTCTTTCGAAAGAGAAGCTGGGGATCAAACATAGTATAGTCGAAGTGTCTCTTTAGATAAGCAGAATGTTGCAAGTTCGAGTTCCAGGAACTTTGACGACAACGAAGGCTCCTTGTAAAGGTTGCTTTTCTCACGTCAAGATTTTCGCGGTACGGAACCATGGTACCGTTACCTGTGGGCACCCACCTCCGTCGATAGGTATATCCGCTGTGGTCTGAAATTTTTCTTGGACGGATGGTTTCTCAAACTCTACTTGACTCTTCCAGTGTCTGAAGAAGGCGGTTACGCCGAAACGTTAGCCGGATCTATACTCTTGGTTCGCAAGCTGCATCACTTAGGTATTCATACTGATCTATACAAGAAGCCAGGCCGCTGCGAGACGATGTCAATGACAGGCACTTCCATACGGTCGACCAGCAAGGCACTTCCAATGGGCAAACCAGTTCGAGTCTTCGTCGTGGCACGGTCAAGTGCAGACGTGGTCCGGCCGAAGGCCGTCATCAGGCCGGGGACTCTTAGGGTCAAGTCCACCTAGTCCATGTCTCTACATATCGAAGCGAATACGCAGTTGGCCGACTGGCCAACGTGGCCCGGCCAACCACTAAATAAGAGAGACAAGATTGAAAGGACTAAACCTCCCACTGACCGTATATAACTTTGACCTTTGATATAAATGTTTTTAGGACAAAAAAAACTTAATAAATAAACACTATAAGTCTAAGCAAGCAAGACTTATGAATGAACCACCAAGTTACTATTGGATCTCGATGTAGTCCAAACACCTTACAATTTAGGTTTGTGGGAGACAAATTCGCATAAATTATTCCCGATACTGCAGTGCTACAGTACGTTAAGCCATTCTACAGTTTTTAGTTCTAGGATGAACTATAGAACTAGTCGTTCTAAAGTTATCCATTGAAATGGATCGTTCACTTAACTGTTTTGAAGCACGTCAGTTTAGCCAACGCATCCTCTCCTTTGTCCCTTGGATAAATCTGAGTCAATTTAAGAAATTCCGCTAATGGTAGGTATGAAAAGATTAGCTGTTTTTGTCAAGATAGTCGTAAGATTCCTCTGCAAGTGGTCGCGCCCACTCGATTGATTTTGTCGAACCTGTATGCATTGTTCAACTCTGTAAGGGATTTGTATGCGAAAAGATAGATCTTGGCTGGTAAACTCAAATATACGTTGCTTTATTTAAGATATACAATTCTTAAGGAGTTATTCAAAAAAATTTGTAGCAATAGTGCCGCTCTTACTTTTTGACACCCTCTTCGTCCAATAACAAAAAAAACGCGGAAAAAGGATAATTGCCAATAGATATTATGAGATGTGCGGGCACACACGCTACTAATGGTAAGTTGTGACAAACATAATATTATAAATCCGCTGGAAGAAGCACCTTCTATAATTCGCGCCTGCTTGGCTTGGGCGTCAAGGCGAGGAGGTCGAGCTGTCAGTTTGGACAGTTGGGTGGCTTCAGCAGCCAAGTCCGCCATGCGCACAGCATCTTCATGTGACGATTCTTCGACAGAGCGTGATGTTTGCTGGAAAGAAAGAATCAGGCAACTCGTGCTGCATCGCATGGCCTACTTTTTATTAGGGTAGTGCAAAAATAATGGCCATTTTGAGACAACGGTTTGAAGAGCTAGGATTCGTCACAGAAGGAAGCTTTGCAATCGAAATAACAACTAGAAAAATCAGCACATTTCTTCCAACGAAAGCCTAGTTTAGATATTCTAGCATCGTAAAACTCTGAAGTTCTGATGGCGACGAAATCAACGAACGCATTTTCCGCTCAGAGACGTTGGAAGCATTTCTAGCGCAGGAAAATGTCAAGGTCCTTGAAGAAGAGATGGCCTGTAGGAGAGAGGCCAGGGAAGTTTCATCTCAACGAAAAGAATAGAACTGATTATTATACGAGCCGTTTTCGATAGGTCAAAAAATTGAAAGAATACGCTCTCTGTATTCCACGTTTGCCTTTCTTAAGCGATCCGACCTGCGACCAGTGACTATCAATACTCCGTTGTTGGTAAAGAAGGACTGAGTGGCGGACGCCCGTCGCCCTTCTGGAGATGCCAAGGGTCTCAACACTGCTGCACTCACCCGATTCGTGTAGCCAACCGCCCATCCAGGAGCCGCTGTCTCACTCATTCTCCTTTACGTGATCGTCGCTGTCGCTTCCCTCCATTTGCTGACTAGGGCTATGCGTTGGTCCTAGACTTCCGTTCCGTTCCCATTAATTCTACCTAAGATACCGTCAGGTGCCGGTACCTTTAAGATGCCATAGAATCTCCCCAAATAAAGCCTGCATCAATGTAGAGTGATCACTGAGCTGTGCCCCGTCCTCGGTTTCTCGCTCGGCTCCTACACCTGCTGTCTGGACATGCTCAGAGGATGTGAAATCGCTTTGTAAATAGTCCAGCTCTGATAGAATTTTAAGGTTCTTCAAATATCACGTTCGTTAGCGTTGTTTGACAATTTCATTGCCTGAACTGTCTTTGCCCCTGGCTCTAGAAGCAACTGGGGTTTGAGTGTTCTATCCCTCGCCCCCTGGCCCGCCCACCCCCCCAACCCCTTGGCTTGCTCGAGAGTCCAGTGGCTGCCTTACGGAATAGTGGAGACGCAGACATTTGCCACGCCTCTGTTTAAAGGACGGGGGGTAGAACGCCACTCCGCCGAAGCAACTCAGTGCTCCCTATTTTCAAGCTTAAATGCAATGCTTATTTGTCGTTGGCAAAAAATGTGTTAAAAGTATCAACTCAAAGAATTTGTTGTTGTCATCAATGAAACGCATGGTCAGGCGCTGTCATGAGATAGGGTTACACCTTTCCTGTTGATCACTATCTGGTAAAATCTATGCAATTTTCGGTGCATTCTTCTCGCCCAGAGCTAGAAAGCTATAGTGAATCGTATCTTCTCTTAACCACGAAACTGTCACCATTGTTCCGGAAAACGTCAAAACCTCTTTGCTTGCTCGATAACAGGGACAGGACCAGCGGGAAGGCCTGGCGTGGATCGACCTCCATGGCGCACTGTTCAATAAACTTTCAACTAAATAGCAACGTCGTTCACCGTGCACAAGGGCAAACCTTCGCCTAACACATTTTGATCAGCTAGCCTATTTGGACTTTTCCGACGTCGGCAACATGCTCAATCAAGTCGTTGTGATGCTGTCCAACGCTGACCTGCTCAACGCCATAATGGAGTACCAGGCCCATGGGAAATCCACCTTCAACCAGATGGCGGCAAGGCTGCGAAACTTGGAAGGAGCCATATCAGAACTCCTAAAAAGATCCAAGCCGAAGCCAGCCGGCATATTCTGTCCGGTTGAGGACAACCGTGATGGTCTCACGACCTCACGGTGTAATCGCTTCCCAGATGTGGTAGGGAAAGCATGCAGGTCGACAACATAGAATTTTAATAATAATTTTTACATTTTTAAAGATTTCATGTCCTATAATTTATCTAAATGTAGGTGGCGCGAATGGAACTTACAAGGCTACGCATGATGGCGACAACAACTGCGGCGTGCAGTGCGCCGCTTTAGAGGCCTACACATATGTGCGAATCGAGGCAATGGACAAGGTGGCGAATTCAAAGGAAGAAGACCATGAGCGTGTTGCTCCCCTGTAAATGAACTTGTGTGTTTAAGAGCATTCATGTAATTCTAATTGTGTTTTCTTGGGCCGCGGGGAGTGTTCCGGGAAATGCGAGAACCTCCTGGCTCTCCTGGTAATAGAGTCGGGAACAGGGGGAAGGCCTGGCGTGGGTTGGCCTCCCTGGCGCTCTGTTCAGTAAACGTTCATCTAGCAACGTCGTTCAGCCTGCACAAGGGCAAGCCTTCGCTTAACACAACCATGACCTTTATTTGGTGCAACAATCCTGACCGACCATCGAAACGGTCGAAATGGAACTGGTACGGACTCGGGGAATCCGACTGTCTAATTAAAACAGAGGAGACAGATGGTCCTTGCGGACGTTTACAGTCTCTGATTTCTGCCCAGTGCTCTGAATGTTAAATCGTAGTAATTAAGCGTAAGCGCGGGTAAACGGCGGGAGTAACTATGACTCTCTTAAGGTAGCCAAATGCCTCGTCAGCTAACTACTGACGAAGGCAAGTTTTGGCACATTTTTCGATAATCGGCTATCGTTACGTGTCAGTTTGCGTTGACAGAACGTAACCCGTTGGTGATTGCGACAATTTAATTTGACCAGACAATAATTTGGTCTGGACACCGAGAAATGACTCTGTGAGTTATCGAGGCAATCGGCTAAGGTTGCACATCACTACGGTATGGTTTCGTACCTACACACATAGTAGGGACGCCACCAGCTAGTTGGTGGCGCCTGAGAGAGTTCATTGGTTCTATCTACGAATCATCCTACATCATCTGCTAATCATTTCTCTGAAATGTGACGTTGATCAATCGCGGATATTTGTTTCTAAAAATCAGCGAGACTCTAGAAAACTTATCTCATTCAGATAAGTGATGCCCAAAGCGGCCACTAGGACAAAATTTGTGGAGGTCGACACCATCAGTTGGGTGAATGCTGCTCGACCGAGGTGAGAGACCCGACCCCACAAATTGTTAGATGAATTATAAATGTCTTTCAGAGGCAGCCGGATGTCGATCAACAAGCTACGCATCCTCCGTTTATTGGACAATTCGGAGGAGCAGGGCGCGGACCCGGAGTTCTACAAACAGGAACTCGCGAAGGTGACGCATGAACTACGCAAACTAAAAAAAGAAATTCAATCTCGATGAAGGGAGCGGCAATGCCGCACCGGAAAAGGAGAACGAAACGCCTCCAGGACCTTCTGAGGAGAAGGTCAATAGAAAAAAGAGATCCGCCAGGGATAATACTTCTGACAGTTGATCATATTCGTTTGATGATCTCTTGAACACCTTCGATTGATAAGTTGTGAATAAATGGTCTTTTTTTAGACACTGTATTATATGAATAATAAAGGGGTCTTAGGACCCTAGTATACATAGAAATGTAACATATAAGAGATTGGTCGGGTGCGACCAATGGTGAAGGGTTGTTACCTTTTTTGTTTCATAATCTCTTTCTTTTTAGGAAAGAAGGGTCAGAAGGATGAAATACTCGCCGTCGACGCGAAGACAGAGTTAGAGCCTTGTTAGAGCCAGATAGCCAATAGGGTACGACGGCGTGAGTTGTGACAAGACGTTGTGCACCATGAACAACGACCATCAATAGGGAGGTCGAGGGATTCATCCCAACAAGCGTTCAACAGAAGTATGAACGTGAGTCTGTGTGACAGCACTAGCGTGCGCACATGAACATGCACAAACTGGATCTATCCTACAGATGCCAGACTAATAGATTCCTCCCACAAGGGCGCACGAAGTCAACAGAGCCGTCAAGGTAACATGCCGCTGCGGCGACACGCAACCGACGGGACTCAGAAAAACCTCCGGATGCGAGTGCTGCTCTAAAGTACGACAAATTTTGTCAAACTGCCAAAAGTCCCCAACGGCCTTTGAGCACAGGGCGTGAAAACGGTAGTTGTCTGTGCGTGCTTGCCACAATCATGCAGCGACGACATCCATTCAGAAAAGGAGCACGCGGAGGCAATTCTCGCGCAACAATATGCCCACTCCTCAAAAGAGGTCCAGCAATCTGGTCCTCGGAGGTAGGGTAATCGAGACACGAGCGTAGAGAGAGGCTCCGTCCCTCAACACGGTGTAGTACCCTTGGGTATACTTCTCACGTCGGCCGTCGGCTCTGAAGATACGAGGTCTGGGGGAGCGCTCGCCTCGATGATCCAGAGAGGTCACACTGTGCACGTTCCTCCCCAGTCGTTGCAATACGACGAGAATACTGACGCGGCAAGTACAAAAACCTGCAGCTGAAAAGTGCACAGCATCAATAACATTTAGAGGAATAAAGTCCTACTAACGGACATAATCCGCAAAGGATCATGTCCCAAAAAGAAAGACACTACGAGCTTTCGGGAGAGACATAGCAGCTCTCCGGTGGGTACTGAGCACATCAAGAGGAACCTAGTGTTCCCGCGTATCCCCGTGCTTAGGCCCCAGGGTTTAGCAAACGGGTCGAAAGATCTTGGTCCGAAAGGATCGAATAAAAGATCGTCGTCTCACTACCATTCGACTGCTAGCCGAGGCCGGCCCATATAAAACCAGAAGGTGGCGAAGACTGTAAACCTTCGCGTGGTGCCACTGGACCTTTACGTACATACGTAAAGTGACAAATTACAGTCGATGAGGCCGGGGAGTGCTAGATTTCTCCGGTCTGTTGGGCCAAAACCCCGTTTGGGCGAAAACCCACAAATGCTATCGAGTCAGGCCTCAGGCCTGACCTCCCAACAGCCCTCTTTAGGGCTACCAACCAGCACTTTGGCTGTGGGCGAGTGTCTCACTCGTAATAGCCGCACTAAGGGCATCGCGTGGTCTTCACGCGAGGTTCTTAGGTTGTCGCAGCTGGTATCGACCAACTACGACACAAAGGGGCGCAAACAGTAGGTGAAAATTGCTTCGGCATGGGAACTCGCTAGGAGCGCCGACGAGCCCGTTAGGACCGTCCCAAGCTTGATGAAGGCATATTATAAATTCGTCAAGCCAGCGGAGCACACGACCGTACCTGTCCAACAGGAAACGGTCGTGGTTCCGCAAATAGACGAGGTAAACATAGCGGACGAGGTAGCAATACCATCATCCGTTGAAACAACGCCAGCCTTGGTCGAGACCACGTCAGAGCCCTTGTACGTGGATCTCCAAGATACCGCAGGAGCAGCGGTTACAAATACTGAAGAAGACCTCAAGGCAGCTATGCTCGCCGAGTTCCGGCAGCAATACCGCAGGTCGGTTATGTCACTAGACCGACAGCCTCTGAGAAGGCCAGAAGCGGAGATTCCAAAGAGGATGTTGCGTATAGGCAACAAAATCCTCACGGAAGAACTCCAGCGAGGGAACAGCAAATCGCTGACCTCACTCAACGCCGCTGTGTACGCGATCGCCAATGTGATCGTGACCAGGGCAATGAAGGACTACGCGGAGAGACTACGACCTCAAAAAGAATGGCTTCTTGAAGCCGTGAAGCAGCGCAACACGCTGATCAGAATCATATACACTCTGACCAACGAGCTATGCCGCAGAAAAGCAGTGAAAAAAGGCGTACGTGGCAGTAGACCCCGTCCAACGGTGGCCTACCGCACGATAGCCACGCTGCAAAGCATCGCTAGAACGCACGAGCTCCAGCGCGTTCTGATTCGTTTCAAGGATCAGCTTAGGATCGTGCAGCTAGAGGTAAACAAGATGGAAGATGCCAAACGAGATCTACAGCGAAAGAGGGGTGCCCCTCTTGTAGCCAGGGAGCCCGGTTGTCCGAATGGGCAACGAATCTGCGGCGCGACACACCTAGTCGCAATTCAAGCAGTCCGAACGCGTGCCTGTCCGAGGATGACTGGAAAACCTTGTTTTACAGAGCCAAGCCATGGAAGGCGCCAGGGCCGGATGGGAATCATGGCTTCTGGTGGAAGCATCTACCAGAGGCCAAGAATCGGCTGACGAGGTGGTGCCTGCGAGCACTACAACGGCCAAGAGAGGTACCACGCTGGCTCTGCCGCGTGCGTGTGGCTCTCATACCAAAAGGAAAGTCCAGGACCCCTGGTCCTTGCGACTTCCGGCCTATAGCATGCCTCAATATACGCTATAAGGTACTAACAACCATGCTGGCGCACCAGGTCACCAAGGCCGTAGGCGATCGATTCCCAGGGGAACAGGTCGCGCTGTGGAAAGGGGTCTGGGGCTGTACGCATGCGCACATACTTGACCAATCAGTATGCAAAGATGCCATGCAGCATCGGGCGGAGATACAAATGCTTTGGGTGGATATGACCAAGGCATTCGACTCCGTCTCACACGACGCCCTCAAGTGGATATTATCACAATGGAGCGTGTCGTACGCAGAGCGAAGACTGCTGTCGACGATCATGTCGAAGCAGATTGTCAGATACGTTGGCTATCAGAATGGCAAGTCGGTGAAGAGTGCCCCGCTGGAGATCAGAAATGGTCTCATGCAGGGTGACACACTGAGCCCGCTGCTGTTCTGTCTGGCCATCGCGCCCATATCGGATTGGCTGCTCCGCAACGTGACGGCGTTCCGTCTCCGAACCCAGACTGGTTCTGGGCCAGGAGTAGACGACAGCCTGACGATCGGCCATATATTCTATATGGACGATCTCAAGGTCTACACTACCAGCAGGAGCCATTTGCTGAAAGCAAAAGACGGCATCCAGTTCGTAGCCAAACAGCTGGGATTAAGGACGAACCCGGACAAATGTACGGTGAAATCCTTGAATGGGCCAGCGGGGAGTAGTGAGACCGACATGGGAGAGATCCCGCTGCTCGGCGCTAATTCACTCTACAAATATCTGGGCGTGGAACAGAACACACTCGTCGCCATAAACGAGGTGTGGCACCGCGTACAGACGGAAGCGATGGCAGTATCGAGACGGATATGGCTTAGTAACCTCACTGTTCGACAGAAGGTGGACGGCTATAACCAGATAGTGCTGCCAAAGCTGAAATATGCCATATCGTGCGTGATCTTCGGTGTGGGCCGTTTCGACTCACTCAGAAAGAGCGCGCACGATTTTGACATGGAAACGCGAAAGCTGCTGGCAGAATCCAAGACGCGATTCAAATGCAGCTGCACGTCGCGACTTCACGTAAGTAAAGTAAAAAGCGGGCTCGGTCTGAAGTCGATGGAAGAGGAGCTGGAACACACCATAATTTATACGTGGTGTTATCTAGCTTCCAATCTCGACTTCATCATACCGTACACGCTCGCCGACGGTGTAGAAAGACGGAGTAAAAGGTCGCTGACCGCTGACTTCCAGAAGATCATTAGTGACAACGGAATGCAGGGTCAGGTGACTCGATCCAGACTGGCACACATGCAAGTGAACGGTTGCGACTATACAGCCGCAACGCTAGCAGTCCGTGTCATCTCCGGCCTAGTACATGAGCGATGGGGTAACACCCATCCGCAAAATGGAAAGACAAAGAGGTGCCAGCAGGGTGCTTGTAGACACAGAACGCCAGCTCAACATCTGCTACAAGGACTCGTTCCTGTAGTCGGTGAAGGGCTGGATTTGCCCCAAGTGTTACGCAATGTATGGAGTGTCCAGGAGTGTTCGCTGCGCACCAAGGCAAGCGCATCCGACCGAACAGCGTCGTCTAACGGCGACGAGATGTGTCGGATGTGTCACAAGATGCGCTAAACAGCCGAGCACATAGTCTCGGTATGCGAAAAGTGGCGCACAAACGTCATGGTCGAACGACACGATGACGTCGCTAGGGTGTTGTACTACTTACTCAAGCGAAAATACGATCTATGTTCCGTGAAGAACAACACACGCCTACCACACGTGGTAGACAACGATCGTGTGGAAATTCACTGGAACATGCCGATCGTCACGGACGAAAGTCTCGTACAGAATCGTCCCGACATTATGGTATGGGACAAGCGCGAGAAGCGAATATGGATCATTGAGATCTCGGTCTCATGGTACACTCGCATCGCGCGACAAGAAAGGAGGAAACTCCATAAATACGACACTAATAGCAACGTAGCGGAAGAGACGGCAGCGGAAGATTTCTATCTCGGACCGAACCTCCGCGCTGCCATGCAGAGGGAACGCAAGTGTCGGGCTGACGTGATCCCCATCGTCCTGGGAACGTGCGGCGAATGCAGCACGAACCTGCGGCGACACGTCAACAGCATAGAACTTCCCGATAAAACCGATTGGATTATCGAGAAGCTAGAGCGCAACGCAGCTCTGGGAACAAATCGCCTGGTGAAATGCCACCTAGCGAACACAGACGTGTAGGCCGTGACTCACAACCGCGGCACTGCAACGATCGCAACAGCGACACAACCGAGGCCCATCGATCGACCGAAGCGCCGTAGTATGATGGCCACGGAAAAACGTGGCTAACGCAGGTAGTAAAAAAGGGATACTAATCTACCACGTGTCAGCCATAATCATATATGGTCGGATCTCCTTCCGATTGTGGTTGGAGAGAACTGTGACAGCTAGATCGCCACAGACGGCCAGTGGGAGAGGTGAGGTGGGCAAACATAAAAAACGCTGACGCGCATCTCTGGCTGGGGCTACCTCATTGTGGTGACGGGGTGAACACCGCTCTTTGAGCGGTGGCCAAGAGCCCACCGGTCACGCAGTACGCGGCGCAAGCCACGTATGGGCGGCCCTGCTGAAACTCCGTGAATAGTCGAGGGAGGGTATCCAGACCAACAGCCTCTAGTATCCGGGATGGCTAGGTCCTCGTAACCGTCCAGTCCCACAGGTGCAACGTTAATGCATAGTGGGCCCGTCTAATGACTATCTGAGCCGCCATGCGCTCTGGTGTTATGAGCGATGATCCCTTCGGGTTGAACACGTGTAAGCACTGGAGCAGACCACTAGAGGTTCATGCACTGTGCGAGAGCACGGTCACATGCGTTGCCGACTCTGCTACGCATGCCAGTGAGCAGCGGAGTCGCCTCTCCCCGCATGGGTGAGGAGCACCTGGTGGTTGTACAAGAAATGCGTGGTACCTGTTGTTCATGAAACCTTAATGACCTGCAGCTAGCCGCAGGCGCCAGCTACACCTCTTTCTTTCCGACTCTTGATGTTCCCTCAAGTCCACCTTTCGTGTTGTTTCCGTCGATGCTAGCGTTCTGGAATGACCATTCAGATTTAATTTTGATGACTCTTTTCAGATGGCTCCAAAGGAGGTGGCGATTGAAATATCGGCTTTTCTGAGGACGATTCATCCTAGGTACGACGTTGAGACAACTAGCCGGTATGAAGTAGAGTCTATCTTTATTTCAGAGGGCCCAAGTTCATGGTGGAGGCGAAGAGGCTCCTCTGGCTAATCGAGGAAGCCGAGAAAAAGGCATCCGTGAAAGCGGATGCCGCTAAGCTCGCAAAGAGCTTGGAGGCGAGCAAGAGGGAAAATGAGGCCCTCCGGAAAGTTGTGAGGGAAAGTGGCCTAGCCACGAGTACCTCAGGGACGAAACCAGGGCCTGGTGGAAAAAGGAAAAGGAAGAGGGAGAAACCGAAGACTGTCGGCTCCAAGGATGGAGAAAACGTTGATAACGTTTAATAAATTCTTGATGTTGACTCTCTTCTACATTGAGTTGCGAGTTTAGCAATGACTATTGCTTAATTTGAACTTGATGTCGCATTCACTGTCTAACGTGTAATTTAGGTAGTGCCCATATTGAGAAATACGGACAGTCGTAGACTACGCCTCCGACGGCATCGCGATGTGTTATAGGTAGGTCTTTTGGAAGGGGTTGTACCCTCCTTTTTAATTTTTTAAGAAGGAGGGGAAAACCACCCCGGAGGACTCGATGTATACATCGCATCAACCCTTGACCGAGAACTTGGACAGGGGTGATACGCCGGAGAATCGTATCCCAATACGATATCTCCAGCATGTCCTACTGAAACAGTGAGGTACAACCTTCGAGATGGACCTTGCACTCGGCAGGACTGCTTCATTACTGAAGCTCATCTAGTGAGACTAACGACAGAATTCCTTCCGGAAGGAAGTGTGCCTCTCAACCACACATGGATGTGAGGCTTTCCTAGGGAGTCCATGTTATTACTGTAATAGCTGGATCTTCTCTGTCTCGGTTGAATTTTGAGCCATCGTTTTACGCCTATGGACTCCATCCGACAGAGACGGCTTCAAAACATTTGAAGTATACGGCGATGCCATCGTGGGAGGTTCTAATCGGCACACCGGTAGGAGCCATAGCAGATGAAGAGCGCCAGAGAAAACTCTTTCCCATTAACTCGGATGTGAGTCGCCTCGACAGTGGAAGCTTGCTTCTATCCAGAGCTTCCCGCTACAGTCGCATTGGGCTAGAGACCGCTTCGGCGAACTCTGCCCAATGCAGTGCATGGTCGTCTGGCTATTGCAGTTGAGTGTTTCACTCCTCGTAGGAGCATAGTTCCATCAATGCCCTGGCCTATACACTGAAGGTATAGCATGGCTATGCCTTGTAACTGGATCTTGAAGAGGGGACACAAGGAAAGGTTACCATAACTACTACAAGCCTACTATAAGTGAGGCTTGGATGAAGTAGTGGCCGATAGTTGTGTTCGCATGACTATTCGAGATTCTACTGTTCATGCTTGAGCACAGTAGAGTTACTTGATGTCACTCTGTGACACCAAGTCGCTTGGTTGATAAAACTAAGCAGGATCGCGTCTGTTGTGATGAACCAGACATCCCTACCGTGGAAGTTGAACCACATGTGGATCCTTCCTCAGTGTTTGATGTGACAGTCAAACGTAAGAAAATACATATGCTGCAATGATGCACATATTGCTCGCACAAGCGTCTGGCATTACGTCCCGATAGGGTTTTACACACCTAGGAGCAACCATTTGCTTAAAGCCCCCGGGTCTCCTACCACTAGTGGTAGCGGGACCCGTCAGCGAGAACACTTCTTGCCGGCCCTACTGATTCTCACCACATAACAGATAATGCACCTTACGGGGTGCACCACGGGGATCAGTACTGTCATTCCTCTTCGAAGGTTGCTCTTATGTTTCAGGTTACAGCTCTTTACCACTCTCGCAACGTCACGGAGCGGTCGTGTTTTTTGTCTCTCGCATTGTTGTTGAAAACTCACTATTATCTTAACCTGATTCCTAACAAGCTCTGATTTTCGTTTCTAATTCCCTGCTGATAGTGCTCTTTTGATAGTGTAATCGTTTAACGTCCTTTGTTTTGCACGTTTTCTTGCTGTGCGTTGCAGAAATTCTCGATAATCAACTGTTGTATCTCAGGTAGATCAAAGATCGAAATGGGACCTAAAACTCAAATGGCAGCCATAAAAAAGGCCACTAGGAGTTCGACGCAGCAATAGCCTACGATGCCACCACAGCCTAAACCAGACGTCGAAGATGAATTTTGTGGAATGCCTGCGGCTGAGCTCCTCCAGTTGGAGAGATGAATAAGGACCCCGCCGCTGAACGGGTCCTGAAAGCTGCAGTTCAGAGGGGTCCTAAGGACTTTTCTGAAATCCTTGAGAGCGCCAAACGTGCTCGAAGCATAGTGATCAGCGGGCTGGAGGAGACGTCACACGACTTGCCACCGTCTGAAAGGCAAAAGGCCCTTGAGAACGATGTGGCCAAAGTTATTGACGTGCTCGACGTTGAGTGCCGGCCATCCGAAATTTTCGGGATGGGTAAAATTGACCCTAAGCGTCCTCGTTTAGTAAAGGTTGTTCTCCCGTCCACCACCCACTGGCGCCGTGCCCTCGCTAACGCGCGCCTTCTTCGTAGTAGCGGCTTTCCTCACTTGTTCGTGCGAAGGAGTATGACGGCTGAGGAAAGGAAGCATGACTACGAGTTGAGGGCACAAGCACGGGAACTGAACAAGGGCAGTGTTGACCGCCAGTGGGTCGTGTACCGTTGTGAACTCAGACGCACATCTGAACTCCCTAGGAGATCGGGAAACGCCTAAACCTGCACGGCTCTAAATTGAAGTGTTACCTGGTAAACGCACGAAGCTTAGTGAATAAAACTGAACACCTTCAGTTATTACTTACTGACGAAACTCCCGATATTGTGTTCATTACGGAAACCTGGCTATCCAAAAAAGTTGTTGACTCTGAAATCGTTGGTGGGCTACCATACATGATTTTTCGTTCTGACCGCAACGATCGTCCTGGAGGTGGGGTCTGCTGCATTTGCAAGGGAAATCTTTGCGTGGCACCCTACGTTCCCGATGCTCCTAGTAAGGCAGATGTGCTTTGTTTAGACCTCTTTTCCTCTGATAGGGTGTCGTATACGAAAATTATCAATGTGTATCGTCCTCCTAGTTCCTCCAAAGTCTAACCTTCGGAGCTTCTTCGTGGTTTAGCCACCGACTAAAACTTCGTTGATTGTCGTCGAGAACCAAATATTTGGCGCAAGTCACAATATTTTTCCAGAACAGGATCGCCTTCGTTGCGCAAAAGGGGGGACAAACACATTTCGAGGTTGGCGCGCACATGGGTTTTTACCTTTACTTCAAATGTCGTGCTAAGGTTGTGTAGCCAATGTTTAGCTCTTCAGCAATTTCTCTTGTGTATGTTATTGGATTGGCATTTGCTATTTACTTTGCTTTCAACTCCTCGCTGTCAACCTCCGATAGCCCTCCCGATCTTTAAGGCTGGAGTCTCCAGCTCGGAATTTCTCAAACCTTCAGAATGCGTGATACGTTCAGTTATGGTGTCTTCATACCGTGCGCTTGCGACATTTGGAGTTGCTTCCGCAGTGCTCTGGTCGAGCTTCAACTCGTGCAGCGGAACCGTTTTGAGAACACCTTTACAAGCTATCCGAAATCACCGAAGAAATAGAGATAGAGAGGAAGAATTTCTTATGATAGTGCGGAAAATGTGATTTCTAACGATATATGAAGTGACCGCATTCGTCTAAGATTTTGTTGAACTATTAATGCTGAAACATAGGACCAAAATAACACCTATTTTTGCACCAATCTAATAAATTGTTTATGCCTTAAATGTTGTTGGGTCTGTCAAAAATCGTCGATAACCACATGTAACGCTCGGTTCAAACCCAAGGCGGGGGGAGCCACTCCATACTCACGTCCAACTAAATGGAGTTGAACACTTGCAACATAACATACCAACCTGAACCCCTCCTGTAAATATTCCGGTCTACTTCATGAAATAAAGAGCAAATTTAGACGTAAAAGACATGCAAAGCCTCCAACAACTTCCGGCTGCCTCCGGCCGCAACGCATTTGTGCGCTCGACAGGTTCACCGTGGCGATAAGTACAGGGACGCCTGCGGGCTCCACGCATCGACCCACAGCCACTGTACGGCTATCCCTGTACGTATCGCCACGGTGAACATGTCGACGCGCACGCAAGCGTTGCCGCCAGAGGGCGCTGTGCCCCCCTCCCGCCTTGGGATTGAACCTAACTCTCGTTTTTGATATCCTAGGAGTGGTTCCGTAACGTATAGCGGTGCAATCCTAGCGGGTGATGGCACTCTAAAACAATTTTATGAAAACTGATTGTGTTCAGTAGTGAAATATATTGAACTCATTCCATGAAAAACAACTGCACTAAGGAGTCAAGACGAACAAGACAGAACGTCAGGATGTCTGTTTCTAGCCTTATTCGGCTTACGGTTCGGCATAACCGCCTTCTTTAGAGCCTGATTGATTGTCGGTGTCTTGGTCAACACACACAAAATGCAACATTTGTGAGCTAGGTTGGGACGTTTGCAAGCGGTTAGGATGTGATGTGCAATCTCTTGTTTATGTCCCCAGATCTGTTATCGTATTAAAAGCTTTGATTGATTGTCGGTGTCTTGGTCTATCTTTTTACTCATTCTACTGGCGTTATCTGTTTTATCTGCTAGAAGATGGTCCATTCTGGATGTAAATCAAGTACATCCAGTAAGAGAGGAGCCCTTTGCACAGAAAATGGTCCTTTTCAGGCTTCCCTCTAGTGTAGGAACTCGAGAACTGAGTCCGTGCAACCGGATTGGTAGAGTTTCCCTACTTCTACATGTTGTTTCTCATTTTTGTGTGATTATGTCGGAAAATCGCTCATGAACGGCCACCACCAACTAGGATTGCACCCGTATAGAATTCCATTACATTAAATGAAATAAAAAATGTCAGGATGTCTGTTTCTACAATGGTTTCAATAAAGGTTTCGCTATTTTATTGTAACGAAGATCGGTGCCTATGTAGGACAATGGTGTCCGCTGCAGCTGGTTTGACTCTGAGGCAGATGAAAAACACACCAGATTCATGAAGGAGCGCGCTTGTAAGCCGTAAATACCTCGGCTAGGAGGGATCCCACCTCTCCATGTCCGACTGTCGTTGAATTTTGGCATGTCGTTGAACAATGGTGTAGGATGTTGTGAAGCTGTTGAGCCAAGATTGTTATGGAAGCCTTATTCGGCTTACGGTTCGGCATAACCGCCTTCTTTAGAGCCTGGAAAAGACAGGAAGTGTTTGAGAAATTACTCGTCCAAGGATTATTTCAAGCTCCAGGAGTCTCGAAGGTTAGTGAGAGAGAATGAAACGAATACGGAGTAAGGCAACCCGTATGATCTTATGGAAACAGCCGAAAGGCTGGTTGGTCACCCTCGGATGGAGAACGACTGAGTGAATGAGCTCTCCGTTCGGTCAGCCCCTCAGCGGCCCTCCGAATTGCGCCTTCCCGGGTCAAGCCCACAGAGGTCAGAAAATGGGTCCAGCTCCTGGGTTACGGCCATCCGTTCCTCTCTCCCACTGATCGCGGGATTACTGAATCCACAACACCTTCAAGGTTTTGCGCGCCGCAATATCGGACTCACGCGCAAGGATCGTCACCGCCATCCCAATCACTGCGCCACTATGGCTCCGCAGTATATGCTCCCCCAGAGGCGTGGAGACCTTACACTTGTCCAGTCCATCCACGTGCTCCTTCACTTTGACCCAAAGCGGCCAGCCGATATAACCGATGTATTTCTCGTTGCATTGACTGCAAGTTATGAGCTACATCGTACCCGAGACTCTACAGTCGCCTTCCCTACCGTGCGGGCAGATTATGCACGAAGGAGTAGTACATGCGAGCGACGGTTTCTAACAAGCTGCGCCTTGAGGTTGGCGGGAGGTATCTCAACGACCCTTACGAGGTCGTCTAGCTCGGCCTTTCGAACACAATCCCGCACCTGGGTGCTGAGTGCATCCGTTATAAGGGGCACTGAAAAGGAACCTTGTTACGTTCTTGAGCGATACGTGTTGGAGCTGCTGACGGTCGACGACCTCTCTTAGGCATGTTGTAGGACACATACCCATCCGACAAAGCAATGCGAGGAGCCATTTCCATGGAAACTGTGTTAGCAAAGCCGAGCTACACCACCTCGTAAGGGTCGTAGAGCTACCACCCGCCAACCTTAAGATGCAGATTGTTCGAAAACGTCTCTATGACAACGCATGTGCAACTCCTTCCTGCATGGTCTGCCCGCACGTTAGGGAAGGCGACTGTAGTGCCTCGGGTACGGTGCACCTCATAACTTGCAGCCAATGCAACAAGGAATATATCGGTCAGACGGGCTGTCCGCTTTGGGTTAAAGTGAAGGAGCACGTGGATGGACTGGACAAGTGCAAGGTCTCTACGCCTCTAGGGGAACGTAGACTGCGGAGTCACAGTGGCGCAGTGGTTGGAATAGTGGTGACGATCTTAGCGCGTGAGTCCGATATTGCAGCGCGCAAAACCCTGGGGTTTCGTGGATTGCGTTCAAGAATCACGCGATCAATAGTAGAGAGGAACGGATGGCCGAAACCCAGGAGCTGGACCCATTTCCTGACCTCTGTGGGCTTGATCCGAGAGGGCGCCAGTCGGAGGACTGCTGAGGGGCTGACTCGCAGCGAGAGCTCATCACCTAGCCGTTCTCCATCCGAGGGTGACCTACCAGCCTTTCGGCTGTTTCCATAAGGTCATACGGGTTATTCTTTATTCGTTTCATTCTCCCACTAACTTTCGAGTCTCCTGTAGCTTGAAATGATCCTTGTACGAGTAATTTCTCAAACACTTCTTGTCTTTTCCAGGCTCTAAAGAATGCGGTTACGCAGAAACGTAAGCCGAATAAAGCTTCCATAACAATCTTGGCTTAACAACTTAACAACATCCTACACCACTGGTGACGCTATGCTTTGCTCAGTACTTTGAATTAGCAAAGGAACGTCAGTCACCAAAAGGCAAAACTCCGATAATGAAATTGTGAACTTCATACTACAAGTGCCCTTTCACTTCGTTTTAAGTTCACCTGCATCAACCTCTAAGGGGTTTCAAGATTATCACCATCGCAAACGGCCCATTGTGCTAATTAACTTTCGAAGATCCAAAAATGAAGTAGTCTTCACCTCCTTGAGAGGCACTTTTTCAGCGGACAGGAAGCCTTCGAGCGCTTTCCTTGGGCGATGCGGTTCGAAACCCTGCACACTTTCATCACAGACTTCCAGATTTTCTAAATTGAGATAGATTCAAGGTTTTAAAACACCATTTGGTAACTCAAACTGACCGATTCCTTTACTCAAGTTGCTGAAGTCAATATAGCAGGCCATTATTGTGAATGCGATCAAAATAACTGCTATCACCGATATAACAATTACAGCTACAAGCCTGTAATAAGGCGAGTTCTAGAAAATTTCCAAAGCTTCAGTTACTCTAAGCTTTGCCTTACTTGGAAACGGTTCGAAGCTGCCATGAATTCTTAACCCTAGGTAGATGGGTGGATGCTGAGATTCCGATTACAAAAATTCAGTTAAATTAGAAGATCCCCTGAAGCTTTTGCGTCAGCATTTTCCTCCTTGTTAATCCACCTCCCTCTGACCCAGACGAGAACGCGTCGACTGCTTGACTGTATGACAGCGCAGTTGCTTGAATTTGCTCCGGTTTTGGGTGCAATCCTAGTTGGTGGCGGCCACTCCTAAGCGATTTCATAAGAACTGAATCTGTTCAGTATTGAAGCATATTGAACCTATCGCTCCTTAGAAAACAACTGCACTAACGAAACCAGGATAAATAACACTAAGAACTTGAGAATATATATTTGCAAGCTTGGTCGGTATGTTTGCAATTGATGGGGACGTGAAGTAAATTGTCTGGTCAGTCTCCAAAACGTTGGTTGACGGTGTCTTGGCCCAATTTTATTTGATTTTACAGATGTTATCTGTTTAAGCCTCTTGAAATTGATCCTCAAAAATATAATAAAAGATCCTTCCATACAAGGTTTGCACTGAGAATGACTCTTTTTAGGTTCCCCTCTCCTGACTTGCAATTGTGTCTAACCATGTTCGAGAATTGTGTTTATTTCTACACATTTTGTCACATGTTGTTTATTTCTACATTTCTACATGTTGTTGCCCATCTACTGTGTTTCGTTATATCAGAAAATCGTTTAAGAGTGGCCACCACCAACTAGGATTGCACCCGGTTTTGTTTCATTCTGCCGTGTTTTCCACCTTTACCCCCTCAAACGGAATGTAGTTTAAGGAATCCATTCGACCGTTTATCAGGGCTAGAGAGCATAAGGTTAACGTATTTTATATTGCATGTTTTTTTGAAAAACCTCCCCAATCCCCCCCCCCCCTCCTCCCCGATTGGATTTGAACCAATTTATGTCCTCTCATTACAACTTGAACTCAACCTTAAACCCTCAACTATGAGCAGGTGCAAGCTTTTATCTAATTTTTAGAATTTTATTAATAAAACTGACGTGAAATGCCCGAGTATCAGTTCCTGCTGTTGAACTTCGTCAGTCGAAGAAGCATTCATTCCTCCTGACCGTAAAGGCAGCAGAATGAAGAAGATATAGCAGAGCAGCTTCATCGTTCCGTACACATGGAGCTAGATTTACGAAGGGATTCCTTAACACCAACCACTTAGCCTCTTCACACGAAATTGACGACAGACGGCACTAGAGACCTACCTTTAGGGCTGATAGAATCATAAATGAACGTTGCTCAGAGAGTTATCAAAGCTCCCTTATCTGGATTGCTTACCTCTGTTGGCTACTATCATTCAAGCTCCCATCTGTGTGAGGAATCTAATTGGATCGGTCTATGTATGCAAAGGAAACGAGTGGGTCTATAGACATCGTAAATCATTTACATAACATATATTTTCTGTTTCTCACAGGTAGGACATTATTCGCTACCTAATGTATACCTTACCTTCATTTACTTGAAGGAGGAATTCCACACTGTCGAAGCAGAAGCAGTCATCAAAGCCATGCTGATCTCAGGTCGTTCCTACGCACTGCATCAGAGTACTTCGAGAGCTGTATATTGGATTGACGACCAGGATTTCAATATTCTACAACGAAATCGCCATCAACGTGAAGAGAGGGTTCGGCATAGGAATACCATATTCACGAAGCTCTTGAGCGCCATCATCGAAATCGTAATGCGCGAACTGGAATGGGAAGACACGCGAGTGAAGGTCGACGGCCGGCAACTACATCATCTTCGCTTCCCTGACGACATCGTGCTCATAACACCGAGCATCAGCCAGGCGGAGCGAATGCTGGCCGACTTTGATCGTGTATGTGGCAACGTTGGGCTGCAGCTGAGTTTGCGAAGATGATGTTCATGAGGAAGGGACGAGTTTCTGATGCCCCGGTCTCGCTCAACGGAACGAACATCTTCGAATGCTCCAGCTATGTGTCTGGGTCGCGCAGGTGGAGTCGCGAGGACGGTGCTCGGAGTGACACAGTTCGCGGAAGTAAGAGAAGGGCCCAGGGGTCCCGAGCTTCGCCAACGTTCGAAGATGACAGGCGCCATCCCATGGATCAAGTCGTCAAAAATTAGGTGGGCCGGCCACGTAATGCGGTTCGCAGAGATCCGCTGGTCACCGAATGGAATCCACGGGATGTCAAAAAACACCAGGGCGCCCACCACCGCGTTGGTCGGACCTTTTCGTGAAAGCTCTGAACGACCGGTATGACGCTATTCGTGTCCCTCGAGCGAGGAGGATCCATTGGAGTACTTTATCACGCGACGGGGACCAATGGAGACGTTACTGATGCTCGCTCGAGCTTTGCTTTTGAGAGGTTTAACATCGCGCAGATACCTCACCTCCCGACATTCCTCCGCTATGCTCGCCACCACTTGCTCCTCCTTTAAGCATAAATTATTCCAGCTGTGTTCTGGACGTATTCTGCTTCCAGCAGGTGTCGTGATGTCAAATACACTATGTTTTGGTCTTTATAATATCTCATCATCACCAGTGGACAACACAGGACACAACGCAGACAACAGACAATGTCCCATTCTCATATAATAATACTTCCAATTCAGAATCGCTGTCAAACACGTGTAAAAAATAGCTGACGTCGAGGCGAACTAAGGTGAGAAAACTGTTACGATTCAGCACTCACCCTCCGCGCTGCGTAACGTTGGAATGACAATGTATGATTGTCAGGTTCCTGTTTTTGGATGATTTGTCCTATTGGGAAAGACCGTTGCCGTAGATGGCGTGGCGACGTGGAAAACACCGAAGGATGATGAGGTTACGCCAGTGTTGATGCATTCAGATAAGCCAAGCCTTTAGACTAGGAATTAACCGAAAAAGAGTAAGCGGTTGTATCTGTCCTTCCGTCTGTCCGTCCGTCTCTCCGTCCGTCTGTCCAGCGGGCCTTTCGTAAACGTCGAGTAGTAGCATCCGGGTTCAGGCGAGGTGTCACCTACGTCGTGTTGAGAGGGGTCAGAAGACGTGTAGCTGATGAAACGCAAAGGGCGTCCGAGTTCCGAACATGTGTCATCGACGTCGTTCAGCAGGCGTCTGGGTTCAGAAGACATGTTACCAATGCCGTGCAAAGGACGTCCGAGTTGAGAAGAGGTGTCATCGACGTCACGCCAGGGGTTCCGGATTCACACGACGTGCAAACGATGTCGCGCAAAGCACGTCCGGCTTGAGTAGACATGTCAGAGACGTCGTTTATCATGTACCTGGGTTCAGATGAGGTGCCACCAATATCGCGAAGAGCCTGTCGGGATTCAGGCGACGTGTCACCATGTCGCGCCAGGGGTTCGAATGCATACGACGTGTTACCAGTGAAGGTGGGACCAGTAATGGGGACCGATGAAGGGTGGGGGTCTAGTAAGGGGGACCGGTAGAAGGTTGACCAGTGAAGAGAGACCAGGTGAAGATGGGACCGGTGAGGAAGGGACCAGTAATGGGGACCGGTGAAGGGAGGAATGGTCCAGTGATGGGGGGGGGGGGGGACGGTGAGGAAGGGACTAGTAGGGGGGACCGGTGAAGGGGGAGAAATCCAGTGAAGGTGTGACCGGTGAAGGAGGGGGAAGAGGTCCAGTGAAGGGAGACGGGCAGAAGGTTGATCAGTGAAGAGGGGACCCGCTGAAGGGAACCGGTGAAGGGGGGGGGGGTCCAGCGAAGGGGGACTAGTTGCAAATAACCCCGAACACTCTTCTTTCAAACACGAAGCATTCCATGGTCATTTCTGCTCTTGAACAGCCGAAAAACGGACGATTCAGATCGGCATGCATTGTCGCAGCACTGCGTAAAAACCCGTCCATTCATTTTTTTACATATCTCACCATAACAGACAACTCGATATTCCATTTTCATAAAATTCTGCTTCCAATTCAGATCGCTGTCAAACATTTTTTAACAATTTTTACAACCTTCTAAATTGTACATACGTTTAATAAGTTGTTTAATGTACAGGATTCAGCGCGGTGGAGTTTTTTTTGTCCTGGGCGGAACCTCGATTCGGCGGCGGGCAAAAGTCGGCGCCTTCAATGCTTTCCTGTTTTGAGAATGAATAAATTTCAGCTCCAGAAGGTGTCCATCTTAATCTGCAATCGCGATCACCTTTCCATGTCCTACATGCCCAATATTTTGTTGTGTTTCATGTACACCTTTGGTTTTTTAGCATCATTTAATTTTCAACGCACGTCACACAAACAGAAAAAGAGCAAATATATAACGAAATAATTGCTATGAAATCTGCTCTACACGCAGCACATATAGAAGGACAACACTCAAAAAGTAGTTGCTTTACGTTTTTAGAACTGATCGGAGTATCACAGGCGGTAAACTATACGTGTACTGGGAAATGGTTGTAAATCAGACCGCACTGGTTGACTCTATAATTTAAGCTCCTTAGAAATCTTTGCTAAATCCAGGCGCTCAATTTTAAAGAATCGTCTTGGTTGTGTTCTTTGAAACGGCAGTGTTCTAAAAGCTCTTGAGTATGGAAGAGCTTTCTCTAAAGCTGGATCAATGTTGGAGAAGAAGAACTCGTCCACTGTCTCGTTATGAAACAGCTTCCGCATTTCTTTCCTGAAATAGTAGGAGCAGAAATAGTGAACCTTGCATCTGATTAGGTTGAAGTGGGATCAGAAATCAGAAACTCACTCAAGCCTTGTTGCTATGCGGAATAAATTGTCCAGTTCTACGCGGAGGTGGCTCACTTCCCTCCAATACCTAAGAGCGTAAATAGTTACTTCTTCAACTGCCATTAGCAAGGTCTGTATGATTCTTTAGTTCAAACCTGGATGCTATGTACATTATTTTCACGTTGAGTTGAAAACTTTTCAGTTCAATCTGGATAATCTTGAAACCAAGCTAAACCGTTTTCAAACAAGAACAGCAGTTTTCGGACATTTTGGACATTTATGTAAACTAAACTAAACCAAGATGAACTCTGAATTGAACCAGACACGCTCTAAGGAAGTAATCGGGCTACGGCTGGCTAAGCCCTAGTAAGTAGTGGATCTTGGGGCCATACAGAGAACGCAGCATTACTCCCTTGAACTGAATAGGAAGAGCAACACCAAAATCAGCCACATGGCTCTACAGGGGCGACGCTTAAATCCGAGCAGATTGATAATCAAATTTCCCGTCACACCATAATTCCGCTATAGATCGCGACTTGGGAAGTCAGAGGCTTCTAGGTAATAACCCTCAGAATGGCTACGATGTTGCACGCAAGTGATCAACAGATCAACAGTTTACGATGTTGCTTCCGAAGAGTCATCCATTTCATTGATCTGTATTTTGTTTAATGTTAGGTTATATGGAAAATTCTCAGCGTTTGGTGTTACTAATTTTCATTCGTCTCTTTAAGTAAAAATCGTATGTATTGCGCCGAAGATTAACCGGAGATTTCAGCCTCGAAGATGAGCCCCTAGCGGTCGACTTACCAGGGAGTTCTCTGGGAGGCTGACAGTACCAGGGAGTACTGTCAGCCTCTCAGAGAACTTTGGATTGGCACCTATATCACGTGAAAGAGTTCGAGACTTTGATCACAGATGTGTACACCAAATTTGGTGAATGGATCTCCGAAGTGAGTTATGGCCGGCGAAAGCCGCGTTGTTGCGTGATTAGAAGTGCGGTTGGCGGAGTTGACAGCAGCGGCAGCGGCACAGTGGTGGTGTTCGCGTCACAGGATTGAGGACATGGGTTCGGTTCTCGCGGGTGACGGTGTTTTTGCATTTTGTAACCTATCTTCGACGAGGATCTATATTCTCATTTTTACCACATTTTTGGAGCGAACGGCTGATGGCGACTTGCATTTACGCCTATTAGGATATTTGAATTTGGAGATATGTTTCAATTAACACGTTTTATTCATGACCTGGAAAGCAAAAATTTAATCAATTCCACTATTATATATCTTTTTAAACCTTCCACAACATTGATTGAACAACACAAGAAAATTGTGAAACAAACATGCTGTTGACCAATTACACACCTAGTCATGATCCTAAACCTACGTTAAACGGCTTCTAATCTCATGCATGGTCCGGCAAGTAGGTCAAAAGTTTTGCCTGGTAGATTAATTTTGAAGGCTTCGATGTGCTATTGATTTTTCTTCATTCGCTATGCTATTTTCTCCAGCAAGGGTAGTCTCGCTTTTGCTCTCTGAATTCGGGTAGCAGTGCGGCTACACGCCAAGAAAGGAAGATTGCTGCATGGTTCGCTACTATTCTCCGAGAGGGTGCTGCGTTAGTAGAAATCGAGACGGAGGAAAATTAGGATGCGGGCGATTCAACTAATAACGACTGCTGCTGGGGCCACAATGATAATGATGGTGGAAGCCACCCAGGTCTCTGGTGATTATTTGTTCGACTTTGGTACGGTCGACTGCTTAGCTAGTGATGTAAGTAGACGGCCTGCATAAGCTGTGAAGAGCATGTTTGTTTTGCATTTTTTGCGTTGTTTCATCAGTGTTGAGGAAGATTTGAACAGATGTAGTTGATTTTGAATATGTTTATGCTAATTAGGTTTTACTGATTTTTGATTTCTTTACTTTTGACTTTTGTTTTGACTTGAATTTTTGACTTCCTTTGTGTCATAAGTAAAATATATTAACTGAAACATGTTTCCAACATTAAATATCCAAGTAGGCGTAAACGCAGTCGCCATCAGCCGTTCGCTCAAAAATGTGCTAAAAATGAAGTTATATGTTCTCTTTAAAGATTGGTCACAAAATGCAAAAACGCCGTCACCGGCGAGAATCGAACCCATGATCCCAATCCTGGTAACCGAACACTCTACCATTGTGCCGTTGCCGCTGCTGTCAATGATGTCAACCGCACTTCTAGTTAGGCAACAGCACGCGGTTTTCGCTGGCCATAACTCGCTTAGGAGACCCATTTAGCAAATTTGGTGTACATATGTATGTGGTCAGCGTCTCGAGCTCTTTCACGTGATAGAGGTCTCAATCCAAAGTTCCATGGAAAGCTGACGGCATTCCCTGGTTAGACCAACCCTGGACGACAAGTTGAAGGTATCGGTGGGAGCTGAACCATACCAAACAGTTCGCGGGATTGCGGAAGAGCTAGACGTGTAAAACTGCTATAGCCCACTTTTCGAGCCACGCCAAAAAATTTCAGTGTGATAATGGGAAACGTTCCGGACAGTGGTTGGACGCCCCTAGGCCTTTTCCAAAGGCGAACCTCCATCAAAAAAGGTAATGGCCACTGTCATTACAGGTTTTGGGCACCAGGCCAAGCAATCACAGCAGAGTCCTGTAGGGAAACCGACGAAATGCGTCGAAAATTGCGTCAACTTCAGCCAGCACTCGTCAAGAAAAGAAACCCGACCGCCCACACGTTTCACATATCACTGTTCGTCTTGCCTTACGTGCCATATTCTCCCTCCAGACCTCTCACCACCTCATCAAACACTTCCACACCTTTCTCGCTGGTAAAACCTTCACCAAGCAGGACCAAGCCAAAACAGTACTCGTGGATTTTGTTGAAACTTGACCACCTATTTTTTCGCTGGTGGAATAAGTCGACTGGTGGTCCGTTGGCAAAAGTGTGATGGTTCTAACGGTGCTTATTTCGACTAAATACGATAAGGTTTGAGAAAGTTGTAGTAGTTCAAGGTAAAGCATTCAAAACGCTAAGAACTTTCCGGAGAACCTAATAAGTTAATAGAAAATTAATTTGATTGGAGAGAGAAAGCATAGTTTGCCCGGATTAAATGCTGCACCCTTTAGATGCTTGTTCATCCGGTAATTGAGTCGCTGGCAGTTCTAATTTTAGGACAAGATTGAAGCGAATCGACCTGCTGGTTATCGTCTCCTACTGAAATGGTTTAGATGGAAATGCTCTATATGTGGATCACCCTTCTTTGGATAGCAACCAGCAATCAGGCCCCTGCACCTTTGCCGCTTCTTAATTTTTTCAAGCAGCAAAACGGTCACAAAAAGGCACTACTTTCCACTTAACTTAAACAGAGTTTGCTCCATCAGCAATGTAGTCGTAGATTAGTACTGGGCTAGTGTGGTATCTTGGTTTTATAGATAAAACATTTTGCGCATGGATTTCATCATATCTCTAGGAGCGTGATCAATTTTTGGACATGCTTTGTGGGCGGCTAATGACATTTCCAATGAACGCGTAACACTTTCTTATCTGAAATGTATCTTAAGCTTTTTTAAACGGACTGACGTTCAATTTGGTCTTCTATGTTGATTTGGTAAGCTTTCAGTTTGCTTAGGGGATACTTCAGTTTAATTCAGAGAGTGTCGGGTCTAATGTGAAAACTTGCGCAAGGATTTTATTAGACCTCTAGGAGTGAATGTGAAAACGCTAAAATAGCATCCACGAGGACTAGGCAAATGGATACCGCTCCAATCAATTTGCAATACAATGCTGCCGCAGCAGCTTTTCTACATGTTCTCTACATCTAACAATGTACAATTAGGTCAATACCTACCAGTTTTGTGAAATGTTATATTTAAGGTTATATCGGCTGAACCATCCCATCACTTTTTCGTTTGTTTGGGCAGCATCAAATTGGCTTAGACTGATTGACCAGTTTCGTTCGTACAAATAGTACACCGCAGAGCCTAAAATTTCTTTCCTTTAGTAGCGAAGTTAGATGTTGCAAACACTAAAACATTGGACCTGGAAAATTACATCCCTCGAAAGCGCCATAAGAGCAGTTAAGCAATCTTACTGCGCTCTTCTCCGCCATTTTAGGTATCACCTGCAAAGCGTAAGAATTTACTTAAACGTAAATTTAAAGGCAAACATTGAATTAGTCGTTGTTTGTTGCAATTAGATATGAAAAAAGAAAGAGGTGTGAAGTGATGTTGCAACATTAAAAGACGTGTTTGTTTAAACGCTTTCAGTGGTAATGCAACCTACGAATGTAACTAGGTTTTACTTCTGAAGGTTTCCAAGCTGGAATCTAGTTGGTAGAGGAGTGGTTCATCAAATATGGTTGAGACTTAAGAGAGTTGCATGAGCCTTTAAAACTCTACAGTGCCATTTGGAAAAGAAGTGGCGTGCCAGATGTTATCGTGGCCAAATATGTTCGAGCCTTACGTGAGGCAAAAGAATAAGCGAATCTCTGAACAATTTCGAAATTAATATGTCTCTTAAGGTACTGTTGTCAAGGCTGTAAAGCCTGGCGTTGACGCGGTCCCAACCCACACGAAAGAAATCCGCTCATGTGTCCACTTTGATAAACAAAAGAGCTTCGTTCGCGAATGTCGTCGTTCCTCTCGCGAGTGTTTGATTCGGGCGAGATATTCTCAAAGGGACTTACCAGGAAGGAACTTTATCCAGCCCTTCTGAACTTATAACACCAGCCGACTCTGGACACAATTTCCTCTCCCTACCCTGTTGCGTTCCGTGCTATTATCTGGTAAATTTGTAACAGCAGTTAACCCGATGGAACTACAATACCTCCCCCACTGAAGCAGTAGGATGAGTCCTAATATGGCCGTAGTTGTGTATCTGCAGGTTGTCTGCAGGGGTCTGATTATTGTCAGGTTATGAACGTATGGTCGTTTCCATTGCCCACGGTTTCTCTGGATGTGAAGCGAGCTGCTGGAATCAAAGGTAGAGTTGGTCGGCAGCCAAAAAAGATATCACACATTTAAGGCTGCTGAATAGCGTTTGGTAGGTACTACAGGTGTATGCGGTTGGAGCCTGCCTACTGAAATCCCTTTCAGTTTCAATCAATACGCTATTCTTTCGGAGTCGTTTGTGTGGTTGGCGCGCGTCATGCCAACCGTGGGCAATAACGCGCTCCATTGTCACTAGTTCTAGAAGCCGCGAACGTTTCGTTCTTTTCGCAGGTGCAGCCCTTGACCCCGATTCATTTATCTATTTTCCTTTGTTCCACTACTGATCGACCGCCGAAAATTGCCTAACTTTCTCCATTCGTTCAGGCATATGCTTTAATATCGGTTGGAAAAATGCTCACGACTCGGCAATGGATCCGAGAATCAGCAGAAGCCTTCGATTGCTTGAGAGCAACTCACGAGCAACCGAAAGCTCTATTTCCTCCTATGTTCGCTCTGATTTTTGAGCATTGCCTATGTTTCATATAGTCGCTCTTATAGGTTTAGGCTATGTTCTTCGGGATGATATTGGATTTCTAAGTTGTTTCTTTGTTAAGTTTCCTAGTTCTAATGTTTCCTAAGTTTAATATTAAGTTACTCAGTTTATGTTTCTGTGTTCACCATTTGCGTTTAGTTCGTTGAGTTGATTGCTTTGTTTCCGTTTCGCATGTAAAAAGTATAATTCCCAAGTTTGAGGTATCAAGTCCTCATGGCAGTGGTAGTCGACCGCTATGGCTTCTCGTTCCTATCATCGCGACTATACTTATTATCTGCCTAACAAACACAAATGGTGCATCGGCCAAACGGAAGAGGTAGGACTTCGACTTCAGTTTCTACTTTCGCTCTTATTCCACGAGAAAGTCTGTGCAAGTGCCTGCCGATCAGCGCGAGATGACTACTAAAGTAACGTTTCAGTCTACTTATTCTTGAAGTTGTTCTGCTTTGTCACCCACGCATGGTATGGATGTAGTAAACACAACAATGGCAACGCACGCAACAGTCGCTGATGATCTTCGTGGAGTCGGAACGTCATACCGCTACTGGAATTCCCCGCGGACGAGGAGCAACACAGACGCGTATTCAAGTATAGGGTATAAGGTGATACTGCGAAGGCCATATTGAGCGACTCGAATCGTCGCTGAATGCTCTAGCGACTGCCTACGACAACGTCGAGACCAGCACACAAAACGATCGCCGATCTGATGTGAGTCTGTGTGACCTCCTGGAGAGAAGTGAAAGAGCTCAAGAAGATGATTCGCAATCAAGACTATCAAGCAAAACAACTCATGTAAAAGTTGGAATACAAAGACACCAAGTCTGCCGCGAAGGACCTACTCCCCGACATCGAATCCGCACTAGAGAACTTAATCCTGAGGTCTTCGAACTCAGAGGAGAAGAAGAGGTGCAAGATCGCGACTTAAGGACAACCACCACCGACAGGAAATTGACGATAGACGAAAAACACAAAAAAGTCATGGCAGCGATCGACGCTCTCAAGGAGAGCTCAGCAGAATCGAGGTGGGGCCGGAGGGCAGACATTCCCGACAAGTCGCAACGTCAGGCTGAAACTGAAGAGCAAGCACATCTTCAGGCTGAAGCAGAAGCAATACGACCAGTGGAGGAAACACTACTACGACGTCGAGAGGCCATGACGCGGCGAGGGCGAAACCGACAAGCTCGAAGGGAATGGATTCAGAAGAGTGAACAACCAGGTGGTAGCGGACCACCACGCGAGTATATGCACTAGTCCCGAAGATTTGGTGAAACTCGGAGAGCAACGTAGGGGAATGAGAAAGGAGCGCGAGTATCGTACCACACGATTGGCGGTGGAATGGACGAAGAGAGGCATTAGTTCCTTCAGATAGGTAAACTGAAATCATTTTCAGCATCAATCAATATGCGATACTTTCGGAGTCGTTTGTTTTTCTCCCGAGGGAAAATTTTCCTCTTGCTGGCCCTCATGCTGCCCAAGCCGTGTGCGCGGACGTACAAACAGAGTTTGTCTCTGTATGAATGGTCGCTGATCGGAAGAGCACCAGACATCTCGAAATGCTGCGAGTGTGGAAAGAACGGATGACCTCACGTCTACGTAAGTACTGCATCGTGGTAGATCTCAGTATTGTAGGATAACAATGGCAACTTTTCATGAGCAGTTAACAAGATTCTGCAAATATGCATACTGAGAATCCCTAATTGCGTTTGCCTCTATACCTCCGGAGACAAATTATACAGGAAAACTGGAGTGCAATACGAAAAATAAAGAAATCTGCTGCAATACTTCCTATAACTATGTCATAGCTCTTACAATATCCTTGCAGCAAACACCGGTGAACTGCCTCTTCATTCCGCAATTTGCAGACAAACTCGGAAAAACTTTCATAATTGTTTTGATGCAGACGAAATGTTCAAATGTTCAGCTTACTATAAGCAGGCGTACCTCTATAGAGTACTCGTCAAATCGTTGTTGTCCGCCGATGAGAGCGATTTGTGTGTTGAGAACCATGGAAGGTGTACCAATAGGCCATATTTCACAGAGGGTGGCCATGTGGTCATACCTAAGATAAATAGATTTTCTTCACCGGCAGCTCATAGCGTTTTCGCTTCCACGGATACGCGAAAAATACATAAGAACGTGAATAGCAAATAACGGAAGTGTTTCAATTCAACCCAACACCTTGAAACGAGAGCTATGCCGTTTGAGAAGTCCTTGAATTTCTAGTTGTGTTATGCTTATAGTGTGAAGGAAAAATTGGTTGTTAAGATAAGGTCGTTCACTAGTGGTTAGGTATGCTGCAGCTGTAGTCATGGTTGGCCCAGAGTGCAAGTGCGGGACTTGTCACTGAACTGCATAGGTTTTATCTACTTACTATGCGTAGGTTTTTGCCTCTTTCACCATTAATCTACTGAGGGGCTTTTATATTTGCATTCAGTTTCAGGTCTAGTATTACCCTGCAATGATGCGATGGACAACGTTCATTGTTAGAAGCGAACCTTCGTTGCTTGGCAGTCTTCAAAACTTTTCTGTAATGAATGGCTATATAAACAGCTTTTCAGTAGTGCTAGAAAATTTTACAACGTGCAATAAGAAGACAGGCTCGTCGGTCGTAGTAGTGCAGACGCCCCCGTCGTTCGTAACCAATTTTAAAAACGAGAAAACTGTGCAGAGGTAGAAGTGGAGCCCGCATAATAAAAGTATGTGTAAAAAGAAAAAAGGAAAAGTACATCTCATCTTTAAGTGTCATATCCTTCCTGAACACTCAGTTAACAGCCATAAATAGATTCTCGTATGTTTTCAGTCCGTAAGCCCACGCTCAGGCGTTCCTCTGTTCCCCTACTCTTGCGCTACCCCGAAGGGTACACTAATCTAACGTCTGAGAGGGAAAGTATTAGGTTGTCCCATAAGTTTCCGCTGTTTTCTTCAACAATCTATTATGAATTTCGCCGGCGGTCTCCTGCATAGTGCTATAAAGCTTTCGAAAGAAAATGATTTGCTCTATCAGAACATGTATTGCATTTCTTTTTCCATCATGAACTTAGTCAATTTTTAGGTCGTTGAAGTGAAAAGTCAAAAAGTGAAAAGTGGCCATCTGCGCAGTTGCTTTCCCCGCTTAGGTTTGGAATTTTTTGCGCAGTTTTTCATAGCATTTGGAAAGCAATGTTCTGTGCTACAAGAATACGTGTTGGTCTTATTTGCTCACTTGTCCTTTATTGATTTTTAGGCCATCAAATTGGGACGTCCGAAGGGGAAGAATTATTTTTGCCGACAGCTCCTGCTCTGCGGTTGGCCTTTTTTGATTGGTGTTATATGTCGTTCGGAAGAAAATGCGAAAATGAAAATGATTTCTGATGAATATCAACAAAATGCCAAAAAGAGAAAAATCGTCTTCATCAACAACTCCTTCTCCTTGTTCAGTCCACATTGCTCAGTTTTATATGACACTGGAAAGTGCATGTCTTGTTCTACCACAATGTATGATCTGCTCTTCGGCCTTTTAAATTTTCGCTAATTTTCCGGTCATCAAAATGGAGCAGTGCCAAGTCGACAAGGATGAGCACTTTTGGCACCTTCTTCTCTTCGCTTTCAACCAGGGCTCTAGTGTGGCTAAGACATTAGAACCTTGGTTGACCGTACAAACACTTTTTTATCGCCAGTTACAATTCTGTGAAGAAAGCGTTGAATATGTCCGTTTGATGAATGATGGCGGACAAGCAGCCGGCAGCTATCGTCACTCGCTGGTTCCTTATGTTCATTCATCACACGGATATTCAAGGGTTTTTGCACAGAATTGGAACTGGCGATAAAAATAGTGTTTATACGGTCAACCCGGGTTCTAATGCCTTAGCCGCACTAGAACCCTGGTTGAAAGCGAAGAGAAGAAGTTGCCCAAAGTGCTCATCCTTGTCGACCTTGCGCTGCTCCATTTTGATGACCTGAAAATTAGCAGGAATTTGAATTGCTTATGAACAATTCATACATTCTAGTAGAACAAGTGGTTTTGGTAAAAGTTCGGACGGAAAAGGCGTACGTCCCAATTTGATGACCTAAAAAATCAATAAAGGACAAACAAGCAAAAGGGACCAACACGTATTCTTGTAGAACAAAACATTCTCTTCCAAATGCTATACAAAACTACGCAAAAATTCCAAATCTAAGCGGAGAGAAGAAGTGCGCAAATGGCTGGTTTTTCACTTTTCACTTTTCACTTTAACGACCTAAAAATTGACAAAATTCATGACGAAAAGCGAAACGCTTTGATATAGCAAATCATTCTCTTCCGAAAGCTGTATAGCGCTGTGTAAGAGCCCGCCGGCGGAATCCACAATGAATCGTTGAAAAAAAAACCGCGGGGACTTATGGGACAACCTAATATATATTAACCGCTGGACTGCACTTTCATGCTTCAGCGTGCCCTGTTGCTGTATAACGGTCCCTGCTCATAGCAATCGGACTGACTCGTGGGCTATTTGCCATAAGGGCGTGCACATAGTTATGGGAGAGTAAGTAGAGAAAAAACTAAAGCAATCACATAAAAACAATAGTAACCCTAAAGCAAAGAACAGAAAGTTAAGCTCGTATCGTCGTATTTTTTATTTGTGTATCAAATACAACTTGCAACTATACTCGTGATCTGGTTAATGTTAATGTTAATGTTTATTACGTCGCGAAAGGCAGACGCGAGATAGAAATTGGACAGTACAAACAGACAAACAAACTTCAGAAAAAGGCACAATCAAACAAGAACTGGGTGTGGTCGATCTCCATGACTAGAGTCCGTCAAACTTAAGCAACATTTTTGATGCATACCGCTTGAACTGGGGTATAGAGTAAGCATTTGATAGGTTTTTCGTGATCCTTATGTAAGCGCTACCTGCTCTATGCGTAAAGAAAGAAGCGCGAACTGATGATCTCGGGCAAGGCTATTTTCATTATACCACCTCTAGTTCGGGAAGGCATCAAACTATATAATTTCATAATCACAGCCACACTAGGTTGGTGCAGAATTTTATGAACGAGACAAACATCAAACACCTTTCGTCGTGATACGAGGGATGGAAGATCCAAATGTCTATTTCTGAACACTGCGTTGGGGATGTTGGAGTATATGAAGCCTCCCATGCGAATAAATAGTTTCCTAGTAAAATTATTTTGGACCTTCTCAATTCTGGAGATATCTTTCATCCTACTAGGGTTGAATACTGTAGTGCTCGTTTCAACTAATGGTCGTATGTAAGTCTTGTAAGCCCTTATTAAAAGAGCTCTGTTCTTTGTAGAAAGGGCTTTAAATATGTGGAATGTACGCAGAAGCGCTATCCTACAACGATTTTTGACATGTTCGGAAAGGTCTAGTTTGCTGCTGTATGTGAAACCAAGATCTCTAATGAAATCCACCGATGTGATGTGGAGACCATCCACTTCATATGTATGCTGTGCAGTTGACGGACTGCTGCTAATACGCATGAAACTCGTTTATACTCTGGTTGAACTCCTTTCCAAACTTGTGCCGATATACTCGTCACGATTTTGTTTGCAATGTTACTCGCATTATGCTATATTCATTCATCATGCTCTTCCGGGGTGCGCCGTCAATCTGCGAATGTCTCGTGTTCCATATTTGAAAAAAGTTAAAAATAGAAAATACCATAATAAAAATATTAAAATAGGTCCTCTCAGCGGACCCGTGCTGCAGTTCTTGGTCGAGAATTGCGGCTGCACTCGTGGCATGCCGCAGCCTCTTGCTCTTATACCCCGCTTCGGGTTTAGTTGTCGATGAATCTGACCCCAGAACGTTTTGAGATCTTGTGATCACCGGATACGACACCGTCATGATAAGAGCTGGACAACTAGTCCTACCTATTCGCATCTCTATTCGACGACCTGCGGAGTTCAGACGTCGCTGAAGCAGTGTTTGCCACAAGTAAACCACATGTAAACCATGTAAACCACACCGAGGTTGGTTACAGTTCAAATTGACCAGCATGACTGTTTCCTTAAATTTTTCTAGAATCGTAAAAAGCGGTCATATTCCCATTTGCTGACCTCAGTGGACTTTGAAAACATAAGCATTATTTGTAGTAATGAAGAGTGATTGTCGCATCATTGTCGAAAACAAAATAGCTTTAAAGCTGAAACCAAACTTGAAAACACCTTGTCAGGTGAACCTTGGAGAAATGCGAAATCGGGCGCATAGTGAGAAATCGAGTGTTCTATCTTGCAGCTGAAAAGGTCACCACCTCTTCCACTGTGCTGTCTAGGCTTATGCGCAATATCATAGGTTATATGTGAACTACCTAAATAATGGCAACCTCTTACTCATGTCTCCCCTGCTCGTGACGGCTATTGTATAACCTGAATTCGGCATACAGTGTTAAAGTACCATTAGAAGGGCATAGGGCTCGTTTCAAAGCGCTGAGTTCAATTTGAAGTAGCTTCTGTTAATGCCGTAACACCTAAAAGCGTCAGTACAAAAAGGATCAAATAAAACACATATACGTAGCATAAACAATGAAGATAAGGACGTTTATCGAACCTGGGAGGTCTAAATTAAAAGACCAAGGGCGAACCGGGCCGAATCTTTAACTCAACACTGTGCCGGGGTACTTTGCTAGAGAGATCGAATCCGTCCTAATCGAATGACCATGTAGGGACCTGTGTTTCCAGTCCATCGGTTGACTTTTTTCTACGAGATTTTCATTTGATATTTCATGATGCGAGGGCTTCATTTAAATTCAGGGAACGTGATTCTTTGACATGGGATGATATATGAAGCCGACACTTTACTGTCGATCCCTCCCGAATAGGATGGATCCGAAAGGTCATCATGCCATCCCGTCTTACCATTATCCATTTCTTGCCGCCTTACTCGCATTGTGCTGCACCGCTGTCAGCAGTTCATTTTTTCGTGTTGGCTAACTGACAGCATGTAGAAAATGTGAAATATCACATCTGGGATTCGCAGTTTCTGTCTTCCTAGTCCCATTTTCCCGGATAGAAATTCGTTTGCTAGTTCTTTATACTGGTTAGTGCTACAAGATCATTTGAAAAAAGCATCATCTGAGACTCACCTAGACCAGCCTGTAATTATTATACCTTCAAATCTCATCATTTTCTTGTCGCGGAGCTCCTACAAAAAGTGAATTGAAACTTTTTGTAAAGAATTTTTTTGAAGAGTCTGAAAAAATTGTCCTTACAGAATCTAATCTTCTCGGAGCAATGAAGTGTTATATTTATGATTTCTTGGCGTTAGGATAATTGTACAAGAAGTCGTCGAACTGTTTCTTTGGAAGCACCGTATGTTTTTTCAGCTGGGCGTGGTGGCGGCCCACTGATCGTTAACATAACTCTGATGGAAAGCTGGAATGCCAATGGGCGAAGTGGATCAAGCGTACATTGCTGTCGAAAAGATTAGGCTAGAAATTGTGTGTTAGCTGTTTTAGCCTCTCCTTTACCGATATGGGCGAAGTGGTGGTTCAAGGTCATCCGAGAGGATAGTCTGCAGTTTCGACCAACACACGCCTCTTCACGAAGAAGTCTGTTTTGCATTCACACAAGTCAGAACATCGACGTCTTTTATTAGGTGTGGAACTATGGGAGTTCGTTTCACTTTGTCTAACATTTGTTCATGAATCAAGTTCAGTGTTGTCAAAACTTTTTTTAGATATATCTTGTAGAACATTTCATGCGCTACTTGATGCCTTTCGAATTCTCTGAAAAGGTCCAAATATGAAAATTAACGACATATTCATAGATGACCACCGAATTGCGCCAAAGAAGGAGGATTAGCGATAATTTCTACTGTTTATCTTCAAGTGGAAGAAAACCCATGATTGCCAAAGCCTATGACCAAGATGTCATCATAAAATGTCAAATATCATGTGAGCCCAAAATCCAGGGAAAGAAGTGTTGCTCTGTATTTAGTGGGATCAGAAAGAAATTCTGTATTACGAGCTCCTCTAACCTAGCGAAACGGTGACAGCTACCCGCAGCAAGGATTAACTAATCAACCTGAGCCATGAAGTAGTCATGAGACGACCAGAACAATCCACTAAACATGATTGCCCAATATTGCTCCATGACAATGCCCTGCCTTCGGTTGGAATGTTCGTAAAAGAAGCCTTGGAGGAAACGAAGTGTGAAGTTTTACCCCATCCGCCGTACAGTCCAGAAATTGTACCATCTGATATCACTTGTTCAGATTGATGGCTCGTGGATTAGCGGAAAAGATCTTTATCAATTTTATCATTAGCAAACTGCCTATAAATACGACTAATTTCAAAAATGGCTTGACGAAAAAGTCCAAATTTTTTACGATTGAATCCACAAACTGACTATAAATTGGAATAATTGGAAAAAATTTTTTGTTAATAATGGTGATTATAGTTAATAAAAGTTAGTTGAAAACAATTCTATTTTTGTATTGTACTCCTTCAACTCGTAATATGTACTCGTAATATATGATAATTTTAGCAAGTAAGTAAATTTGTGTTCTTTGTGTTACCCGTGAAAAACGAACTTTCATAGTCGCGCATCTAATAAGGCCCTAAAATTGTCAGCCGCCACATATCCTATTGCTATTTCTATCTTAAGTTCGAGAACGTAACTCCACCACTCCCATCATATGGCTCTTCCTTCTTAAAGAAACAAATTTCCAGGAAAGGGAAAAGAAGAATGTTGAACACTGCGCAGAAAAATAGGCGTACTTGTAGGTAGAGCTGTAAAGTAAAGGGGATATTAGGGGGACTATTTTTGTAAAGATGTTCAGCTGATTTAATCATTTTGCTCACACGCATTTTATCCAACCAGCTCAGGTTGTTCTTCTCGTAATGTCCGATGTTTGAAGAAGAAGCAGCGGGATTATTGGCTCCTTTGAATGCAGATGAAGCCCACACTTTCTGATAATACTTTTGGAAGTTCCCGAAATCCTCGTCTGAAATGTATGTTGAATAGGTTCGAAAGTATTGCTCTTCGTAACTTTGGTGCAGGCCTGATATCGCATAATAACAACCTTGTAGGTCTAGAATGCACAGAGAAACGCTGGTAGTGAAGCAGAATTCAGTGTAATAATTTTAATAAAATGTTTGAGTAACTTTCACTCTTGATTGTTTTAAATTATGTACCGGTCATTGTAATCAGGTCCTCGGAATAGTCCCATATCACCGGTTGCAGGGTAGCGTCCAAGTTATAGCGCACCAGTTTCGACGATGGAAACATCTTCAACAAGTCATGCCAGGCCAGAATTCTGCAATTATTGCAACGAATCAGATTTTGTTGCACTTTCATTTCGCTCTGCACATTACAGTAGGCAAATACGCTCTACCCGACGAGTGTGCAAACATCGAAATTTCAATTCTTACGTTTTGGCCAAACTCGAAAATTGGAACCTGTTTTAGGGTGTTCTGAAGCCGCAAAATTATTCTACTGTCTATTTTCATGTTTTATGTTGGCTACATTTATTATTTTCTGTAAGCGATTTAAGAGAAAAAATGCGCTTAGCAGTCGCTCAAAATAGTTAATAAAGATACGGAGGGCGGCACGCTTACTAATTTCTTTGCGTAGGGCGCGGCATTGCCAGACATTTACTGGCGATACGGACGGGACTCACTCACACGACTTCTTCCTTGCTTCACACCTATTTGTCGGACTTCTCTTTTGAGCGGTGGATAGTCGATAATGCGTGTTCTTTGCCAGTTCCATTATCCACTACCCTGCTCTCTCGCTATCAACTTCTAACTTCGTAGACTTTATCGAGGAAATCTTTATATCATCAAGTTGTTTCTTTTCCAGGAGGAGGGTTCTGCTCAAGTTAGTTGCTGCAGTTCTGCTGTCGAACAGGCAATCACTTGCCCTCGTCCTTGTTCCGATATTCTTTTCTGGTCGGATTTGATCCTTATCCCTGCTAACTGGTGCAGGACACACACGCCCGGTGTTAACAAGTCGCGCGTTTTTGCAGCGCCATTCCGAGGTGTTTCAAACCAGCAGTAACACCAGTTTTACTGATTCCCTGACCTCATGGATTGTTGGCGATCAGCTTCCACGAAAGCCTTCAAGTCGTCGTCATGGACTGCATCAGGTCTGCCGCTTTGGGTGCACTTTCAAGTTTGAAATCTCCGTAACAGAATTTCACGAGCCACCCTTGCGCGACCCTTTCTCTAACAACACTATTCGGTTCCCACACTTGGTTGATTTGCTGGGCTGTTTCGATGGCGGACTGGTCCAGTTTAGAATTGACATAAAATATCGGAGCTGTTTCTCCGACGTACTTCAAAAAGTCTTCGAAGAGAAGTAATTATCAAGCATAGTAAGACACAATTTATTCCATCAGATAGAACGAAAAATTTCGCATTATGCATTATATAACGCGGAGTAAGTTGAATATTGATTCAGTAGTAAACGAATGAAACGTAGTTGCACAAAAACCGTCAGAACTATCCAGCTATCCAATGGATTTCATGTAAATGGGTACATTACGATGTGATTTTGTAGATTTTGTAGTATTACTGCGTAAATTTATCCCTCATTCCTATTCCGTGTTGTATAGGAGACCTCTGCGAAGTTGTTACCCAGACAATATGTATCTTGGAAAGTAATGCAACGATGAGAACAAGGTGGAAAGGGTCGTAGACGCGTAGTAATTTAAGCAATGTCACCTAAAAAACTTCAACATTAGGTCGTTGCATTTGAAATTTTGCCACCTCAATTTCTGGTCGATTTTTTGTTACGAATATAGGCAATTCAGGCATTGTATATAGTTTCTGAAAGCGCAGAATCTGCACCTTCTTACATTCAAAATTTTGTGGCATAACTGCTTGCCGAGTGTTTGACGTCGTTTTTACGGAATCGATCAACATGATATTTGTGTGCTCTACTTACGTGAATGGAAAAATGGAAACAACGCCGCGGCCGCAGCTCGTGACATCAGCGCTGCATTTGGGGAGGACTTCGCTAAGGAACACACGATTCGCCACTTGTTCCAAAGGGGTTTCAATCTGGGGTCAGATTCATCAACGACTTACATAACCTTAACAGAAAATTCACAGTGGAAAACTTCGATAACGCGGCTTATCGCTAACCATATCGTTTGATAAGCCGCGTTATCTGAGTGAATTCTTTGCTAAAGTTATGTAAGTCGTTGATGAATCCAATCCGTGGAGGTAAAAATCTCGAAGATGAAGACCGAATTGAGCCGCCATCACTCCTTAACGACGCCCAACTCAAATCCATGGTGGAAGCGGATCCGCGTCAAACTGCGAGAGAGCAAGCGCAGCATTTCGGCGTTGACGACAGTGGTATCAATCGCCATTTGAATGCGATTGGAAAAGTAACGAAATTGGATGAATGGTCCCACGCCAATTGACCGCCGGGAAGATGCTGATGCGCCACGACACCTGTGTTTCGTTTAGGCTGCGCAATCTAAGGGAGCCCTTTTGGGAAAAAATCATGACAAACGACGAAAAGCGGACTCTTTTTGACAATCATCGTCGCTCTGCAGAATGACTGGACATGAGAGTCGCAAGGAGACGCCAAACCAGGTCTCCACCCAAAAAAGACCGTGGTGACCGCATGGTGAACAATGGCTGGTATAATCTGTTACAAGTTCTTGAACGTTGAAGAGAATATCACAGCGAGGAAGTTGTTCTCCTTCTTCAGAGTTTGTCCCGCTTCGAGGCGGGGTCCGCTATTATGGTATCATGACGCCACCTTTCCCGATCCAACGCTAGATCAGGGTGGACACCAGCAACTTTCAAGTCCATACGTAACGTATCAGCCCAGCGCTGCTTCGGACACCCTCTAGGCCGTTTTCCTATCATCTCGAAGTTAAGGCCTATCTTGCGGACGCTGTCTTTCTTTCCACGCATAACGTGGCGGTACCATCGCAAGCGAGCTTCGCGCATCTTGTCAGCTATCGCCGCGATACCGAACTTCTGCCGAATGACATAGTTTCGGATGCGGTCCATGCGGGTGACTCCAGCCGTCCAGCGCAGCATCTTCGTCTCCATGATGCTGAGGCGCGTTTCAACTTCCTTAGTGGCAGGCCAACAAACAGCGCCGTACATCGCTACTGGCCGGACGACTGCTCTGTAGATCTTCGACTTAAAGCGTTCTGGTATCTTCTTGTCGCAGAGCACGCCAGTCAGCGAGCGCCACTTGGACCAAGCTGCACTCACGCGTGAATTCATTTCGACCATCAGTTTGCCGTCAGACGCGACTGCTAATCCCAGATACTTAAAGACCGCAGTGCGTGGAAGCTCGATGCCGTTAACCTTGATAGAGCTGGACTCTGAGGCGTTTAGCGGTAACGTCCGTCGTTAGATATTCGGTATTCTTCACGTTCAGTTTGAGTCCAAACCGCTCCAAGCGATCACCCAAGCTTGCACCTCTCGCTCGAGTTTACCTTTATCTTCGCTAGCGAGCATCACGTCATCGGCATAAAGCAGCGTCCAGGGGACGGGCTTCTAAAGATCTCGTGTGATGGCATCCATGACGACAACAAAGAGGAGTGGGGAAAGCGCAGAACCCTGGTGTACCCCGACAGAGATGGGGAACTCCATCGAGGTTCCAGCTGCAGCTTGAACTCGACTCTTTGGACAAGAGTAGAGAATTCACACCCACTCTCTGAGCTCTTCAAGAACTCTATGTTGACGCAAACCGTACCATATCACTTCACGCGGTACGCGGTCAAAGGCCTTCTCCAAGTCGAGGAAGACGATATGCACCGGCTTCTGTTTCTCGCGATGCTTCTCTATCAGGAGGCGGCGTGTATAGCATCAAAGGTCCCACACCAGACACAAAACCACACTGGTTGTCGGAGAGCCTGACGATTTCACGAATTCGTCTGTCGAGGATTCGCTCAAAGATCTTCATGCTGTGCGAAAGCAAGCGAATTGGATGGTAATTGAAGCAGTCTGCAGGACTGACCTTCTCCTTCCAAATCGGAATAGTCGTACTATTGTGCCAACACTCCGGTACTTTCTTCTCCTTTACTATCTGGTTGAAGAATTTAGCCAACCACTCAGCAGGGTACCAGTACTTGGACTTCCATAAATCAGCTGCCACCTCATCAGGCCCAGTCGCTTTGCCTGGCGTCATCTTCTTCAAAGCCACTTCAATCTCCTCCACGGTGACCTTTTTAACGGCCCGTAGGTTGGAGCCGTAGAAGGGATGACTGGATGAGGAAATTCTACCGTAGAGATTTCCTCAAAGTAGTCGCGCCATGGCTTCAATGCCTTCTTACCGTCCTTAAGAAGGTGGCCGTTTTCATCATTGATGGCGAAGAACTTCTCAATATCTTCGGTCTGCCGATGGCGAAACTTTGCAAATTGTACAGATACCGCTCATCATCGCGTGGCTCGAGCTTCTCATTGACATCTCCATAACGAGTGGCTTTTGAAACAGCCACGGCATTCTTTGCAGCTTTCTTCGCTGAGTACTTCCGCTTGGTACTTTTCGGCTGTCTTTCGCCGAGAAACACGTGATAAATCGACTTCTTCTCTCGCACTTTTGCTTGCACGTCATCTGTCCACTGCCAGGCCTGCTTGTCGACATTCCGTCGTCAAAGCTTCGTAATGCCGAGTTCCGACTGTGCAGCTTGACGAATCGCGTCGGTCGCCTTCTTCCAAGTTTCGTCGACAGTCGTGACTGTCGGTAGCCGCAAACGAGGAATCACAGCTGCTTCTTTCTCTTACATTCGCCACCACTTGATTCTTGCAGTACCGCATCGCTCAACCTGCTGCAGCCTCGAAGGAGCGATCTTCAAAGTACAGATCAGCGGACGATGCTGTGGGGCGACCGTTTCATACGGCACGATCTTCGCGTCTGTGACGAGATTTCTGTCACGATCTCTCACAAGGACGAAGTCTATCTGCGTCTTGGTGTTCCCACTATAGAACGAGATAGGGTGGGAGTTGCGTTTGCGAAACACGGTGTTCATTATGGCGAGGTTATGCGAATCCGCATACTCAAGGATACGCTCATCATCTGTGTTACGCAACCCATAGCCGAATCCACCATGACAGCTGTACCCGTCTTTCGTAGCGCCCACGTGCCCATTGAGGTCACCAGCGACGATGATGACGTCCTTCGACGGTACCTCTGCTGTCTTCTCATCAAGCAGGCTCCAAAACTCATCCTTGGCTTGATCGGAACAGCCAGTCTGTGGAGCATACGCAGAGAAAAAGTGATAGAGTCGCTCTTTAGCGGCGACAACGACCTTCATCACTCGATCGTCAAAGCGTTCGACGCTCACAATCGAGTCACGAAATCGTTCGGAGACGATGACTCCAACTCCACTGGTAGTCCTGGGACTTCCACATTGAACGGCCCTGAAACCGCGTCCTATATCCCTTGACTTGCTGTAGGACCACCTCGTCTCGTGCTCCGCACAGAGATCAGCTCTTCTACGCTCCAGTGGTTCAACCAACTCGCACGAGCGGCCCGTCAGCGTACCCACATTCAGCGTTGCCACGCGGGACTTTCGGGCTAGCCAGTTGCGTCACCCCCGATGCCGTCCTCGCATCAGGGACCCTCGCATGGTTGTCACACTCGCGAGGCTCTGCGGGTGCGCGTACGCGGAAACCGTAGCACCATCTCGAAAAACTTGCAATATCATGAACCACGTGATGTGACATGGGTGTTCGTAGGCCGGTCTGTCACTAGGAATCTGACGAACCAAATGCCCGTGTTTGGCTTAGCTCGCAGAGCGGGCAGTTTCCAGTGGCACCACGTGGAGGAACGGACATCGCCACCATCACAGCGAAGAAATAATGTGCCGAAATTGAAGGGACGCAACAGAAGTTGATGGAAAAACGGCCGGCTTTGGTCAATCGAAGAGGCCCCAATCGCACTGCATGACAATGCGCGTCCGCACTTTTCAAAGATTGTTGTCCAGAAACTGGATGACTTAGGATACGACACTGTGACACATTCATCATATTCATCAGATCTGCCCCCTACGACTGTAATTTTCTCAAGCATTCAGATCGTCATGTGAGGAATAAAACATTCAGCAACCAAGGTGATGTCGACAATCGACAAGACTTCTACGTTTTCTAATTCTCATAGTTCTGATTTTTATAAAGATGGAATGATTAAGCTATTGCCGCGTTGGGAAAATGTGATAGTTGTAATAGTGCTTATTTCGATTAATAAAACTGCTTCTAAGCAAAGCGATGATCTGTCAAAGTTTTCAGTCAAAATCGGCCATTTTATATGCAGCGACGTAATAGATATGGGACGGAGTGTAGTCTTCTCTAACAAACGTTCCTGTTTTCTTCTAGAACTTCTCATGTAGCATCTATGTTTCGAGAATACAATGGGTCAAACTCACTGCGCTCCTCTGGTTACTTCACGTGCATATCTTGCAATCCTGCTAATATGGGAGAGTGCCAGATCCTCAGGACTTGAATTCGGTTGACTAAGTATTTTTAGCGATTCCTTGCAACTTCCGTACTAAAACAAAGAATTATCTGATGAGTGTAAAAATAAGGCAATAACCTTGTTCAGTACAGTAACTTCTTTCCTCCAAGGAGAGAGTAAGGAATGGAGAACAAAATGTGAGCGAGAAATTTTAGATAAAAAACCAGCAGCTTGCTTTCAGCATCAAAGCTTTAAAAATACAGCTGACAAAGGTGGAATAAGTGATCTCTAGCTTTTATCAAAATGAACACATCTCTCATTCCTGTTAGGCGTATGTAATTATGTGAAATTTTAAGTAGTAGTGTTTAGTATTTATTTATTATTTTCACAACATCCAAAAAAGGAAAATAAAACAAAATGCGGACCATTAGATGACCAAACACGATGATCTTTAAAATGCAGTTCTGTTCACATTTCTCATAAACGTAAGACTTTAAGGGTTCAGTGATGAACACGAATACCTGGAAAGCCTCGTCAGCTCCGATGTGGAAACGTTTCAAATCGTACTCTCGATGAATAGAAGCCACTTGCTTGACGGCCTCCTCAGCTAGTGCAACAGCTTCTGGGTTACCGAGACAGATCACCTGAAGTGGTGGAAGAACCTTTCTGTCCTTTCCTTGGTAGCCAGTGTCATTAAGAAGTCAGTTGAAGCAAAGCATTATTATGAACAATAAATTAGATTCAAATATCGTTTCGGGGCGTCAGCAAAAGACCTTCTAAAAATCAAGGCGGTCCGCTTACTGGTACATTCACTTATTCAGAATATTGGGATGGTGCATAGTTTTTGTCCAGAAAATTCTGATTGATTCTGAAGTTTTGTTTTCCTTCAACATGATTACCGTTAATGTTAAACAGTAGGCCATTTCTTAGACAAGGTAATTCTGGAGTTCCACTACTTCAACTGTGGAGAATGCTCCCATTGTGACCGTTTTCCTAGGTTCGCCTGACCGTTCTGGTCATTCTCTACCTAGTTCGCTCTGCTCGGGTTTGTTGTTGGAGCAGGCCGGGTGGGGTGCAGAGTAACATTGCCAGAGCAGTGTTCAAGACACCATAATTTTAGCAAAAATATGGAAACATAGGCTATACAAGGCGGAATTTGTGTGCCCTGCGGTTAGGGGACCACACATTATGGATCACTCAAGTTCGAGCCACCGAAAGGTAATTCGGAGGCTCGCAAAAGGAGATGGAATACCTGAAATTGCAAGTTTAAGAGTTTATAGCAAAATTGGAAAGTTAGAAGTGCAGTAAGCTGATTAGAAAAAAAATGAAAGCTGATTTAATACCTGCGGAAAGCTATCACTTTCCCTGTATTTCCTAAACTCCTCGTACTTCAGTATCCACTCCATGTGACCAAAGGTTTGAACAAGAGGAATCACCTCAAGCTCAAGGTTTCTAAAACCGGAAGAAGTTAGACGATCACGGAAACAGAGCAGTGTATACAGTGCGTTTCAAAAGTATATAGCCACCTGGAAATTGATAATTTCACGTTTCGCGTTCGTTTCTACGAACTGGCGTTAGCAGCATTGGATTCCCCGTAGGCGAAAATAGCTAGATTGCACTTTCCAGAAAAAAGCTTGATCTCCGGCAAAAACTAGGCGCTTTTGAATTTTTTGTTTGTTCCAAAAGTATGTAGCCACTCGGGCATTTTTACACTCCTATTCAAATTTTGCGCTCTTTTTGGCGGGAAGTTCTTGTCATAAGTAGCCAGTTTCACCTGTTCTTTAAAAATAACCACTATGCCAGTCCGTGGACGTGTCCTGATTATCGAGGAACAAGCTCAGATTCGAGTGCTCAAGGATGCTGGCTTGACAAACCGCGCCATTGCTCGTCAACTCGAACGTTCGCAAGATGTGTCGACCACTTCCTTTGAAATCCCAATGGTTATCGGTCTGCACCTGTACCGGGTCGTCCGCGTGTGATTTCGAGCCAGAATCGTCGACGAATCAGCCGCATGGTGTCGAACTCTACATGGAGCGTCAACCAAGTTCGCGCTGAGACGGGTCTATCTCCATCAAGAACAACGATATGGCGTTGTATTCGATCGAAGGAACACATCTGCAGACAGACCATGCAGAAAGCACCTCATCTCACGAACTTCCACAAGTAGGCGCGACTGGAGTTTGCCCGCAAAAACATGGCGGGAAAATGTAGGAGCTTTCTGATTTCGTCGACGTCATGAATTTCACACGCTTATTGCTTTGGGTCATCTTCGGTGACGACAAAAAATTTAATCTGGATGGTCCCGATGGTTACCGGTATTAGTGGAGAGATCTACGACAGGTTCCCATCACCTTCTCTCGAAGGAACTCCGGAGGCGGGTCTCAGATGACATGGGCAGGCTTCTGCAGTAGGGGGAAGCTGAGGCCCAGGTTCCCATCATGTCGTATGGACAATCTAGGGTATCAAGACGTACTGGAGTCCAGCCTGCTGCCCTTCCTAACGGGGAGAAAACGGCAAACACATGTTCTGCAGCAGGACAGCGCCGCACTTCATGTGTCCAAATCGATCACAGACTGGCTCCAACGTAATCGACTCCGAGTAATGGAATGGCCAGCTTGCTCACCTGACTGCAACCCAATGGAGAACATGTGTGGTATCTTGGTCCGGCAGGTCTACTTGAATAACATGCAGTTCAACAATGTTGAGGAGCTGAAAACCGCTATTTTGACTGCCTGGGACAACATCGGTGACGAAGTGATCCAGAAACTTATTAGTAGCATGCGTAGCAGGGCATTTGATGTAATAAGAAATAATGGTGGTCCAATTGACTATTAATTTTTAATAAAAATCGTATTTTCTGAGAGTGGCTACATACTTTTGAAACAAACAAAAAATTTCAAAAACGATCTATTTTTGCTAGAGATCAGGCTTTTCCTGTAAAAAGCAAATACATAGGTACTTCTGACTACGAGGAATTGAATGCGACAAACGCCGATTCGTAGAAAGAAAGGCGAAGGGTAAAAATTTTGAATTTAATTTGGCTACATACTTTTGAAACACACTGTAGGGTAGGGTGGAAACAGTGAGCTTGCTTGTAAGGCAGATGTAAACGGTGCTTAGTATCTCCCACGCCAACGTGTTTAGAATTAACGCTTCAGACTAGATGCAAGCATAGGTCGACACTTCAGGAAAGGAAGGATAAAAGAGGATGGGTCAATTAATCATTGAAATCTTCTGGGATGCGCTACAAACTGTTGCTAATAGGCGTTGTGGACCCTTTATGTATGCTGTTCTGAATGGAAGAATGAAATTTTGTGGCTAGGATAAAAGGATAAAGGACGGCGTTACTCGCTGCCTTCTGGGATGCGCCAGCGCATTCTACTTCTACGGGATGTCGTGGAGGCGATTTGAATGCGTATTTGGCCAAACAATGACTTGCGGTGGCCAGCCGATGAACAAGTCAGCACTTTATCCTTCCCAGACAAATCTGGTTCCAATTCACCGACCCCGGAGGGATGGAAGGCTTGGTTGGTCTGGGCGGGAAATCCGAACCAGGGACCTGGTATCGAGTGCACTCGACAGTCGCGCCTCCCCTGACTGCGCTACACGCGCCCACTGCGCTACACGTGCCCTTGTGGCTAGATGATGAAAAATTCAAGCGTTTTCTCGTCTAGAAAAGGCTGACAGGCCAATTCATTGGCATACGGAACGAGAAAACACAGTTGGCCAGAGGCAGATCAGACTTTAAACTGGCTCGCATAGCCGAAGCAGTCACCCCATCCTGCCCACTGCTCGACACGGTGCAATCATCATTTTACAAGGGAAGGATACTAGGTGACCGTGGGACTTTGAGATGAGACGTATATCACTGGATGCGGCTTCGAACGCTGATTCCAAATATGTGTTCCATTTCTGCTGTGCACATCCGTGAACGGAGTTATAGACCATTTCATTTGCCCTCTAGTCCACACAGAGCGGGCCAATCACAAGAGAGCGAGTTCGAGTAGGGTTTAAGCTGCGCTGCCAATCGAGTGTTGGTGGCGCAGAGGGTAGAGAAGCGGCGTGGTGGGACGGGGTGGTTTATGGTTCGACTTCCTGTGGTGCAGCATTTTTGCACTTTCTAAAAAAGATCTGCCACGATCAACCAAAGCTCTCTATGTCAAATGGTGAAGATTTGGCGAAATCGACCACCATGGTCCCACTATTCATACTTACAAGTGGGTGATCGGTGCCTTAAATAACCTCCTTGAGCGTATTCTTTTTCGACACACGGGGTCGGTTAGGACAATACTGCCGACTTATCTTCCAAACTATGTTCTCATCAGCTGTTGTGTTGGCGTGCCTTTGGAGCAGTTCGGTCCTTCCGATACTTTATGCGTTCCTAAAAGGCAAGAAAAGAAGATGGCCAGCAGTTTCGCATCCAGCCAGCGAAATGCGCAATGCGGGAGCATCGAGGTAGAGGATGAAGAAGGTGTCAGACTGGAATCAGAAGACGAGGATCCTACATGGTCAGTGGAGGAAGACGATGAGGAGAACACTAGCGAACAGCGTGGATCTTTCGTTTCTATTTCCAATATTTCTAATATTGTTTCCATACTGGCATTGTAGAGCACTGCTCAGCGGCTGCACTGACTGATGTATTCTTTATCCGCTGCGGTTATTACCTACAGCTGATGTTTTAAACATTTCGCAGTGTTGTTTCACATTTGCTAGTGCAACGCACTGTTTGTCTTCTCGCCATGTTTTAGCAACTTGTATTCATGATAAATGCGATTTAACAGAGACCTTTGGTTGATCGTGGCACATCTTTTTTTAGGAATAGCAAGAATCCTGCACCGCAGGGAGTCGAACCATAGACCACCCCTTCTCACCGCTGTGCTCCTCTACCCCTGCGCCACCACTGCTCGGCCGACAGCGCAGCTTCAACCCTACTTGAGCTTGATCTCTTGTGATTGGTCCGCTCTGTGTGGACCTAGAGGGCAAATGAAAATGAAAATGCTATGAAAATGGTCCATAACTCTATTCGCAGATGCGCACTGCAGAAACGGAGCACAGAATTGGAATCAGCGTTCGAAGCCACATCCAGTGATATACGTCACATCTCAGAGTCCAATGGTCACCTAGTGTCCTTTTCTTGTTAGCTGAAAGAACTGCTGAAAATTGAAAAAATTCTACATTTTTTCCTCTAAAAAAACACGAACTTGGCTGTTTGAAGTATTTGCCGGACTTCAGCAATTGTGTACGCATTCGTACTTTTTACACTTTCCAGTTTACCAGACCACGGAAACATATCCTCCCATTCGATCAGAACTCCTAAAGAATTTCAAATTAGAGCAGTAAAGGAACATTCGAAAAAATATCAAACATTGGCTATAGCTACATAACTGATACTCTTACATCCCACATCTTTATTGCTAAGGCAGTTAAAAACTGCTGGATTATGTCAATCATCAAAGCTGAAGAAGCTGTACAATTCTCACCAGTTGCTCCAGCTTGCTGGACCAGCCGCAAAAGGACGAGAAAGTAGTCAACTGTTGGCGGTGCTCCTTTCAAATCGAAATGCACGATCACATTCTCATAGTGATACTTAAATTGTCGTTTCAAAAAATATCAATGGTGAAAATAAGGAGAGGAATGTACCTTTTTGGAGCGTTGAGTTTTGTTAAGCGAGATCATCTCCGTTTTATTAAACGCTACGTTGACGTTGATTGGTAAATGAGGCGATTTTTTGGAGACAGCCTTCGACCGCTCCATCGGAACATTCCTACGATGCTCCGCCGACTTCAGCGGAACATCCATATCTATCCATCTATGTCTCTGGTTCCGTCTGCGTTTACGAAGAACTTCAACGAAATCTTCCTCCACGGTGTCGGGATTTGCTGAAGGTGGACGCGTGGCAGTTGGAGGTGCCTTGAAAACCTTTAGGAAGATTAGATTACGAAGGAAACCATTATATGGAAGACATACCCTTTCTCGTTGTTCCACAAGTGTCAAAAATGCCAGTATTAGAACACCACATGCCACTGCGAGGTACAGCCACAACGTGTGAAATATTCGTTCGCGCCTTCGCCGAGTGAACGGAAACTTAATGAAGAAAAACCATTGTCAAATTGTTGTAAATAGTTCGGGGCAGTGTCTTCTCTCACAGTAGCTTCCATCTCTATCTGCATCGATGAGGACCGTCACGGCCAGTATAATACAGGATGTTCCAAAATAACGTGATGAAGGTTATCAATTTCAAGTTCGATATTGTCCTGGGACCAGATTCACCAACCGCTTACCACCCTCTAACGTTGAAAATACCGCTGAACCTGATGCTAATGAATGTCATATCAAAGAGCTTGTCGGTATTTTCGTCGTTAGAGGGCGGTAAGAGGTCGATGAATCTGCCCCCTCCCCTCCAAGGCTACGGTTTTCTCAAGATGTTAAACCATCGCGCTGCGATTTTGGAGCTTCATCGTCAAGGACACCGTTCAACTGTTCGATCGACTGTTTGTTTCCACAGTCTGTTTTCCATCGATATGAACTGCCTGACCGTGAAAGCGATGGCCCAGGGCGTGGCAGAAATCGTACTGGCAATACGCTACGTATCCGGAAAATCAGCGAAAGGCGAGTGAATCCTGATTCAAGTGTCTCCATAAGAAAATCACCCTTGACGTCGGTATCAACTTTATGTCAGTGTGACGAATAGCTAAAAAGGAACTAGTACTCAACCGCTGCAAGTTCCATAATATCCAGAACCGGACGGACAAGCTGAATGCGAACAGCTCCACCGATGCCGCCTACTCAAGGTGTGTGCTGCACGTTGCGAGTGAGAACGAACAGTGTTCTTCACGAAGAGGCAGTTTACCGTGGGGCAGGTTCACAACCGCCAAGACGACACAACCAGGTCTATAGGAGCTCCAGCCACTTCGCCATCGTCCAACATCGTCAAAGGCAGTCATGGTTTGGGGCGGAATCTGCATCAACGGAAAGGTCTCCTGGTACTTGTGGACGAAGGAGTAAAAATTATTGAAGATGTGTATTGGCAGGACATTCTCGAGGTCGAGGTATTCTCGCGGGTCCAACTGCACTTCGGCAGTGCGTAGTGAACGTTTCAAGAAGACTCGGAGTCTGCAAATACGATGACGAGCAGGCGTGGTGCAAGGCCAATTCACCGGATTATCGTCTACGGAACAGCCGCCATACTTCTTCTTCTTCTTCTTCTTCTTCTTCTTCTTCTCATGAGCGTTTAGTCCCGCGCAGTCGCAGGGACCGCTGTTCTTGTGATCTGTCGCTACCTCATCCTATCAAGGACGTCATCTCCCGTGGCGCCGACTTCGGCGGTCTCTCTTGATGACGTCCTTCCACCTTTTCCCTGGGGCTCCTCTTGGACGCTTTCCGGGTGCTTCGAAATCTAGGGCCAACCTTATGGGGTCATCCTCTGGTCTTCTGAGGACGTGTCGGTACCACCTCAGGCGTTGCTCCCTCATCTTCAGCTAGATCGGGGCTGTCTTCATCACTGCCCTAACATCCTTGTTTCGCACCCTGCCCCGACGGGTCCATCCACATGCCCACGTCAGCATCCTCATTTCCGCAGCATGCGGTTGCCGCTCCTACGCCTTACCCAGGGACCAGCACTCACTGCCGTGCCGTAAAGGAGGGCAGGTATCAAAACTGTTCTATAGAGCTTGCCTTTGAGCGGTCGCAGAGGATCCCTGTGGACTCCCTCTAGTTGAGCTAGGCTGCATTTATCCGTCCCTTAACGTCTGGTTCACACTTCCTTCCTCGGATAGGTCACTTTCGAGGTGGCGGAATTCTTCCACCTTCTCGATCGCTTCCCCTTGGACTAGGATCGATCCTGCGAACTGCTCAGAGCTGACGAACTTCGTCTTCTTAACGTTCAGCCGTAGGCCGTTGTCTGCGAGGGCTCTCTACCACAGCTGCACCTTCTCCTATAGCTCCTCCTGGTTGTCGGCTACTAGGGCGATGTCGTCCGCGTAGAGGAGCGTCCTGAGAGGGCCTTCCTCAAGGTGTTTTACTATAGAGCTAAGGGTCAGCAGGAGGAGGAACGGACTCGGAGTCGACATTTGGTGTACCCCCATTGTGATCTACATTTCCTCGTCACCTCGTGTGGGGTTCGTATCGCTGCTTTCGAGCCTTGGAATGGCCGCCATCTTAATCCGACGGACCACATCATATGATCCATTTTAGAGACTACGGTGTACCAAGCGCTACTACAACTGGGAGGCCCTGAAGGAATCTCTGCTTCGGGAGTGGAAGCAACAGTCTCCAGATGAGCTGCAGTCAAGGTTGTAGACCTCTGTATTTGTGCCAAGGGGAACCACAGCAAATCCGGGCGAACACGGTGTCGTCTAGCGTCTATATTGTTGTTATCTATGTGTTATTCTGTTTAGTTTTTAGTTGTTTCACAGTTATAATTAAAAACCTCTATCAAACTACTTTGAGACACAGTATATTTAAACCGACAGATGCCCCATATCCTCTGGAGGGGCAGGTGCGAAGCTCATCGATGGCCAGGTCTTCATTCCCGGTGGGATTATATGGAAGAGAGTCGAACACCAAATTAATCTCTCTTCACGACTCTAGTCTTTCTCATTCTGGGTGTCGCCTTATGTGCCACTTTTAGTAAGACTCCCACTTCTGTTTCGCTTTACTGTGGATTAATCGTATACTAGTCTTTACTTCGAAATCACACTAGAAATACAGGAAGAAAATTCTTCAATCAATGATGGTATTAGAAAGCAATGCTTCCTTCTTGTGTCTTCATTTACAAAAATTGTTTTTTTCGTTAAATATAATGAAAATTAAAGCGAAACGCTGCACTTTAATTTTAAAGCATATTCAAGTACTACATGCGACTTGTTGTGAGCGCAAAATGCACATTTACGAGCTTTTTATTCTTCAAAATAGTCTAGCCATTCCCATACAGAAAGGAACTAGCGAAAACCTACTACGAAATACAGCTGACGTGATGCCATGCCGCCACCATTGAACTGCTCGCACAAATTCACTGTTTGATTTTTGTTGCAGTTTCATTGTTGTCGAATATTTCAGAACTATTGGTACGCGGATGAGTGTCATTGTTGCTGGTCTTTCACAGTTGCAATCAATTGGAAGTGGTTTGCTACTCTGACCAATTGATTTTAGTCATTTGTTCGAAAGTGCTGCCTTTGAAACCCCTTGCGGATTGGAAAGAGAGGCCCTTCAAGGCATTTGGAGTTTTAATGTTTGTCGACGTTTGATTATCAAATCGTTCGATCGTATCAAATTCAAATAAAATTGTTCAATGATCAATTGATCTAACTGGAAATTGTGTTCAGATATGTGCAAGTCTATCATCGATTGATTGTCGATGATACCTCGATGTATAGTATATATGCAGGGTGCGCAAAAATTACCCGCACATGGTACGACGCAGTCCACAACTACTAGCAGAACTGGATTCCGAACTCCATATTGGAATATATATATATTTATTTATTTATTTATTACATAAGTATTTACTTATGTGAAGAGAACCTGAGAACAAAAATAAAAAGCGTTATCATAACAACACACTTCCAGATAGTAAAATAGTGAAAAAATAAGAAAATGAGTAAAAACAAACAAACAGACTTCAGGGAGAACAGCGTACGACATCACGGACTGAAACTTTCAAGCACGCGTCTTTTGAACGCATTGTAACTCAGCGCGGTGATCCCATTTCTGGATAGTTTCTCAAATATTGGTAGGGTTCTATTGACAAAAAAGAAGCGCCGGCAATTGAGTTTTGGGACCCTAGCCTGGAATTTCCTGGCTCCTCCTCTGGTGGAAGAAGCCCTAACAAAAAGGAGATCCTCCGGTTTTATATCACATTTACCAAAAAGAATTTTGTGGAGTAGCAAGAGATCGTTGGCTTTTCTCCGAGTCGACAATTTATGGAGACTCGGATTTTGATTTCTTTCAATGCTGGAGGGTATCTTATCATAAACAAAACCAAGAGCTCTGATCATCAGTTTCCTGGTAAAACAGTTTTGAACTCTCTCCAGCATTTCAATGACTGGAATATGTTATACAATTATACCATACGCAAACGCGTTCCATGTTTGAGCTCATGAGTGCTTACAGAGCGGTAATGGCAAGGCGAAATCCGAGAGGATCGGCCATCAGCCTGCACCTTTCTGGTCGCAGCGCTGTTTTTATCGTCAATGTTCTCAATGTTCCTCGACGAACGGTGTATGTTGCCGTAAAACGATACAAGGAGCTTGGTACTTTCTCAGACAGGACCGGTCGAGGTAAAAAATTGACTACTATCACTTCGGAAACGATAAAAAAGGTTCGCGAGCGGATTCGACGTAATCCTCGCCGTTCGATTGGCTCAAGAACTCAATATTTTTGCAACTTGACGTATTCGCTCCCCGCCCCGCAGATGATATAGTTCGAACGAACTGAGGCCATAGCCCAAGGGAGAAGCACTTTAAGTTTAGGCACTCTGGTAATGGACGGCTTGACTGGAAAGTATTGCTGCCGATCAACGTGTATTAGTCCATGCAGAATTTTGTAAACCAAGACCAAATCAAACTTTCTCCTTCTGAAGTCTAAAGTTTCAATCCCAAGATGGGAGTTCCTTTCCGCGCTACTAGGAATGGTCCTGTAATTAAATCCTGCTGAATGCGGGAACGTTAACCTGGTATAACTGTTTTGCACCCTTTCCAGAAGTTTCTTAGATTTGGTTTTGTTAGGAGCAATTATAGGAGTACCATATTCCAGCATAGAGCGCACATAAACTTTATAAGCCCTAAGGAGAATTTGAAGATAGCTAGTAGAGAGACATCTTAATATATTGCACACTCTTACGATACGACTGCATCCATTTACATTCGAAGTATGTAGTGGCGTGGAATGGGACAATATGCGTAATCGGCTCTCTATGGTTGTCCCTTCCGATCTACAGGGATTCCTTGGTTTACTTGGGAAACCAGGAACTTCAGTTTGGAATACACGCGATAGAGGAGGCTCCTCCGATTGCGCTGCCAATCGCCCAGTAAAAAACAATGAAAATGTCCCGACTAGAAGTGGCTCGATACTGCATCGATGAACACCAATCTTCCTTCTGCAGCGTAGCTTTCGTTCAGACGTTGTACTATTTCTGGGCGATAACATCTTTGCGATTAGTATAGATCCTTTTAGCTGTTGGAAATCAACGGCCCAAAGATTGGAGAATAACTGCTTCTAACTCACCGCCATTATCGAACTGATATTACCAATTGGACTTTACCTCTTACCTCGCGAGGTCTGATAACGATACGCTCACGAAACAGGTTGAGTATAGGTTAAGGTCTCGAACACACCTGTATCTCTTATCAACCTTGGCTCGAGATATGCTTCGTTAAGCGGCTTTCACACTGCCGTTGCTATTGTTGCGCAGCCCATGCCGTAATGATGAATCATACCGCGGAGACGCAGTGGAGGAACAACAGAAACGAGGCGGGCTTTCACAATACTGTTGCCGCATCCCTGCATCAGCAACACCGTCATCGGTTGCGCAACGGTTTCCAACAGCAGCAACGAGCAACGAAAAAGGAGCGGAGTTCGGTGCTTGCTGCAGCAGTACGCAGTGAGATAAAATAACTAGATAAGACCAGTGATTTGCTTCCGTTGGCGAGCATCAGCAACAAGGAATGGTGGCATTCCTCGTTCCATTCTTCATTCCTTGTTGCTGAGGCCGCGCAACCGTTGCGCAACCGATGCCGGTGTTGCTGATGCGGGGTTGCAGCAACAGCAGTGTCAAAGCCCCCTCGTTGATGTTGTTGCTCCTCTGCGTCCTTGCGGTATGCTTCATCATTACGGCATCGATTGCGCAACAGCAGCAACGGCAGTGTGCAAGCCGCTTTAGGGGATTGCTAAGACCACTGGAACTAAATTGGAGGAATAGATGCACGGCATAAGAGCGCGCAAGTGAAGCTGGAGCACGGCACGAAATTGGAGTTTCTCGACGCGGCGTGCACGTAGGGGGCATCGGTGTCCACGTGGAGATTCGATCGATGTGCATCGGTATCTTGTACACCAGCGTGGCGGATCATGGCGCAGTGAATGGATGGTAGCCTTGGTCGAGAACTTGAAGGAGGTCTTGTGTCTCGGTTATCCTCAGTCGCAGAGTTTTTGCATTTGATCTGCATGGTTGAGATTTGAGGGATTTTGAGGCTTACACAATTTTCTGGTATTACGTGCGCATACAGCTAGACATGCTGTTCAACATCTCCCCCGGAGTCCCTTTCCTAGCCTGCTTCTGCGTACGAAGATCCAGCTGCGGACTATGCCTGGCGACGAAAGCGGTTTTAACACGAGCAGCTTGTAAGGACCACACCCGTAGTCTCTTCCTTAGCCTGGTTCTGCATTCTTCGAGCGCAGAACCCTGCTACGCATGTTCCGGCTAAGCAGTTTTAGTGGCTCAGTGTTGCGATCGGTGGCCCCGCAGGCTGAGGTATTCCTCGTGTTGCCTTTGCGGCTCCGTGTCGCTCCAAGGGCACCGGAGGGTTCCCAGATCTTACCTAACCCCACGGGACTCCCCACGTACTGCCACAATCGCACGTATTGCCTAAACGTATTGATGGACCTCCAGCAGTCCGGACTGGCCTCTTCCCTTGGCCTCGAGCCACCCGGCTCCTCGGCTCCCTCTCCGCTCCAGGGGGACAACCCGATCCCAGGGGAACCCAAGGCGGCAAGGAAATATACACACACAATACCCATACATGACAACGCCCTTGAAACTAAGGGACTCACCCGGCTCCTCCACACACGCACACTGTATACGGCGTAGGATTCATTTCACTCCGCAACCAATAGGTATCCGACAATGCAGTGGCGAGAATATTAGGCGTCCTCCGTGGCCGGCGTGAATATGGCTCCTGAGGCCGCGGGGGTGAGCATGATGCCCACTAGACCCCGCGGCCCTCTCCTGGCGCTCCCGTCCGTATTGTCGGTCCACGAGTGCAGGGGCGAGGCCCCGCGGTAGCCATCCGGTAGAAGGGCGCAGAGCGAGAGGTCGGCAGACCTCGTCGCGGGAGCACGGGACGTCGAATGGCCGCGCGCCGGACGAGAGGAGGCGGCGCGCGCCGATCGATGGTGCCACGTCACCAATTTTCCCATGCGCCCAGGCCGATCGAGGGTGCCTCATCGGCAAGCTACCGTGGGAAACAGCGCGCCCGGGCCGGACACGGACCGAGGAGCGATCGCGGTCGCGACACTCCCGGCCCACGAAGAGTGACCGGCTGGACTTCTTCCCCATGGGGGACTAGCGCTGTCGGCTGCCTCCTACTGCTGGGCCTATTGCCCTTTTAGATGAGGAGGCGGGAGCGTCCTGAGAGGTACACGCGAAGGTAGTGAGGCGATCACTGCCCAACGCCACAACCCCAGATGCAAAAACAGGGAGTGGCTGACGGGAGGACGCCTTCACACGTATTGACACAAAGGAGGGGGCGAGTCACACATTCCTACCTCTACCTGGAAGGCCTCTTGGCAACATGCCCAGAGACGAGGCCGCTTACCTACTTACAGAATGTGGACTACGCCGACCGTAATGAGTGAAAAGAAGAGAGCCACGAAGGACGGACTGACTGAAGGATGAGCGGTTACCTACTGGCCGGCGAAGGTTAGCTAAACTACGGGATGGATATATAGGACTACTAAACTACTGCGGTAAACCGATCGAACTACTATACTACTATGAGGAGGGAGCTAACACGGAATACAAGAATCTATGGATGATGACAGCTATGGGATGAACCGATAGAAAACATACTACGATAGGATAATGGAATGAATAGGAAACTATTATAAAAAGCACACATCGGCATAATCGCCGTGGCTCTCAGACGAGCCTACCCGTAACAATAAACAGTGGAGAAAACATCAACAAAATATTACACCAATACCACTATAGAAACTACTACAGAAAAGACTGCGTAATGACTAAGGGGGACAACAACGCTGATACGCGATTCAGGGGGCGACGAGGGAAGTCAGGGCTGTTGCGGGAGCGTTCCGTCACGAGAACGTACTTGCTCAACCGCGCCCCGACGAGCGGCCATACTCCTCGACCATAACCATCCATACGCATCACACCATCACGCCCGTCGAAGCGCAGCCCAACTGGATCGACCCTTCGCATCGCCATCGCCATTGGCTAGAATCAGCGCATCACATACGTTCAAGGAGGAGAGAAGTTGGAACATCTACTAGCTTAATAGAGGAGAAGCTACTGCGTGCAACTAGATAGAAAGGAGAGCTACTACAACTACACATACGATAGCTAAGGAAGAGGACTACTAGAGATGTACTAGATAGCAAAGAAAAAGAAGAGGGAAGAGCTGAAACTAAATAAACCGTTACGGCGTCGTGTGGCTTTATGCCCTGCGCCGGTTTCTCCTGCGGGTTCACCGCATATCGTAATGATGGAAATCTGCAAGTAAATAAAGGACCGTATTGACTAAGGGAAGGAACGTTCCTACTAGAGCTGGCTGGCGCCTGCAGGTGGTGTGCACGGCTTGACGGCTTCTGGTCGATGTTGCTGACCGGCTTGGTTGACGAGCGCGGGGCGTAATCTGCAATACTGCAGTATCCTTACCTTTCAACTTACCATGACGCCACTCCTGTCGCTCGTGCTCGTTCTCTGCCGTCTGTTTGCTCTGCCACTCTAGCTTCTACCGCCTCAACTTCCCTGTAATGTCTCAATGTTACAACATTATCGTATTGACTATATACCTCTCGTTGGAAACCGTATTGAGTGAGTGAAACGTATTGACTGCTCAACGGCTTTTTGCCCCGGCCTACCACGAGCCGCCTCCGCTACTAAGCTCGTCCTCGTCCTTGGGCGAGGCCTCCCGGCGAGCAGGAGAGGGAGCTCTTGGGGGGGATCTACAGAAATTGCGGAAGGACGGCCGATGTTGGCGTGGTGCCTGAGGGCTGGCTCTGCTTCCCTGGGGAGGAGAGAATCCTCCTGAGCGGAGCCGTGGACGTGAGTCACGGCGGACGGATGTCGGAGGCTCCTGTTGACGGCGTTGTGTCGATGCCCTAGACGCCGGCCGACGTGCGTAACCGGAAGTAGATGGCTCCTGGTGTTGAGCTGGAGTCGGTGGCCTGTGTGATCTTCTCGTCCGCTCGGTCTCCTGACGGGCTCGATCTGCTAGCTTCCTGGGCAGCGGGTGCTTCTGCGGTGGTGTTACGTCCCGCGGATAAGGCCTGTAGGTGTATTCCGCCATCTGCTCGTAGATGTGGTCTTTCGTCCCCCGAACGTCGATCACGACCGTGGGGTTGTCGATGCAGACGGCTCTATGATGGCCTTCTCTGTTGCACCGGCTGCAGGGATCCCGGCGGACGCATTCCCCTCGATGTTGACGGAGGCAGTTGCAACATAGCATGTGGTCCTTGAGGATTTCCACTCGATCCGTAAGGCTGGTATGCTTCGGGCAATCTCCCGAGAAGTGATCGAGGTGGTTGCAGAAGACACATGCAACGCCCTTCGGCGGCTGCGGCAGCGGTGGGAATATGTGGGCTGCCGGTGATTCCTCCCATCTGTACGTATTGGGGGTCGGCCACACGTCTTCCGGTGCTGGCGTCGGTGTTGGTGCTCGTATCCGGCTTGGTCCTGGGCGGTCTTCTTGCGTTGGAGGGGCCGGCCGTCTATGCTGAGTCCTCATGGTGGAGTCCTGTTGCCGCTGCCTGGATGTTCTTCGTTGTGTATCCTCATGGGATTTCTTTGCAGGGCAGGCTTCTTGACTCCGCTGATCCGGCGACGTGGGTCTTGTGCGTCGCTGTCCGCGATGTTCTTGTCGTGCTTCCGGGCGTCCATCGGTCCGAGTCGTAGGCGTCTGCTGGGGTCGTACAAACTGCGGGATGACTACTGGCAGCTGAGCAGACGTTGCAGATTCTGCCGAGCCGAATGGAGGAGAGGACCCTGAAACAGATGTTGCTGGCCCCGTATGAGCTGGGGCCTGGGTCGTAGTCTGACGTATTGGCTGTGCGGGTTGCGTAGTGTGTGCGGTCATGGTAGACTGCTGGCCCTGTTGCTCCTGAAGCATGCGGTCTACCTCGTGTGTCCTGAGGTAGCCGCGCGTATTGTGGATCATGAGGGCGTCCGAGTAATTCTCGCGCCACCAACGTAGTGTCTCTATGTAGGAGCTAGGGTCCAGCGTCTCCGGCATGTTCGCCTGCATGAGATGGGTGTACTCTACATCCTCCTCGTCGTGAGGAGTCACCCTATGATGAAGGACCTGAAGCATTTGGTAAGCTTCAAGGACCCTGATCATGCGTGAGCCGTGACCGCGGACGCGTATTGGAGGGATTCTCTAAATAGGTCCTCTGTAATATTAAAAAGTTGAAGCGTATTGCGGAAGTAGTCTTGATGCGTCGATGGAGTTAAAAGACGCGGTAATACCAGTTCTGTGAGCTGGTCTCGCTGGACGTTAATAGACGTAATTTGATAGGTCAGTTCGTGGATCCAGCTCATCAGAGCAGTGTAGGAGTAACGTAGTGGGCTGCCACGGCCGAGAAGAACAGCCAAATTATGAAAGGAATGCGTGGCTTCCGTGGCAGCATTGAGGGTGAGTCGTAGTGAGTGGATAATTTGCGCGGCCGCCTCATGATCCTCCGTCCTCACTAGGGTCGTTTCCCTGTGAGGGACTTTGAGGTACTTGACGAGGTCGCGCAAAATATTGTTTGACACTATGTAGTCGTACACGGTACGGAACTGGGATGCCGTGAGCTCCTCGACCGTTCCCGTGTCTCTAGACTGTGCCTGTGGGGCAAGCGAAGGGGTCTGGGAGGATGAAAGTGCTACCCCTACTGAAACGTTGGGTTGAAGGGGGGTGTTGGGGGACCCGGTACCCTGGAACTGGCCGCGCATGGCGTCCAGTAAAATGCGATAGCGAACTTGATCCTGTTCCCTTTCCAGCTGCTCCTGCGGATTCGTCTGCTCAACCCTCTGATCAGTCCGCAATGACCTTCCCTGCGGGAGTGCGGATGTCGGCTGGCGAGCGGATTCCTGCGCTGGGGCTGCAGGACAGGGCCTCGGATCAGTGGGGAGCTGCGGAGCTTGGGGACGTGCGGAGTTGTGCTGGGTCCCTTTTGATGAGCCTTCCAAGGAAGGCGCCCCTGAAACTGTAGAAAGACTTTTGACCCCGGGGTTGGGTTGAGAATTGCCCTTAGGGAGGGGTTGGCTCCGCAGTGTGGAGGCTACGCTTGCCTTCGTATTGACCATCGTATTGGATGCAGCCTCGGACTGCATGTGCTCTGCCCAGGAGCCTTGGATCTGCGGTGGAATGAAGATGGAGGTGCTCAACTGGGCTGCAGGAGCTGTGGTAGAATCCGAGGACATCGTAGTGGATGAGGACGTTACGGCGACGCTCTGCGTCGTCGTCGTAGTGACCGTAGTGACAGATACATCCGAAACAACAACTGAGGACAATCTCGCGGAAAGTCCGCCATCAACCGTAGGATCAAACCTACCTGTGAATCCTCGTCCTCGCCCGCTGCGGCTTCTACTGCTACGTCGACTGTCGCCTCGTCCGCGTCGGTTGCCTTGATCGAACTCCTGACCACGTGAGGATCCTTCGGTTGAACGTCCAGCCATGTTGGAATAAACGCGCTGTGAAAGTGGTTCTGGAAGAAAAGGGGTTAACTGATGTGAAACTAAGATAGTGCACTACGAGGGTGTTGAAATGAAACTAGAAGCAGAAGAGTGATATGGGGTTGAGAAGGTGTTGAGATGACTAAGGAGACTAGAAAAGGATGATGAGATTGTGATGTAATACTACAGAGGTACTAAATGGGAGGGAGATAAGGAAGGATAGAAGAGGAACGGTAAGCAGAGGTGAACTGAAGACGTGAGAAGGAAAGGTGAAGTGGCGAAGGAATGTACGACTACTATTTCACAATGCGCGCGCTATGGCTGGCGCCCAGAGCACTTTCGTGGTGGGACCTGACGCTTGGACTTGAGCAAGGCTTTGTGAACCGTATTGACGGCGTAGCACGAAATGAGCGGTGCAAGCAACGATGTTGAAGGAGCGGCGATGCTTAGGAGGGATGAATGAGAAGATGAATGATTTACGAAGAAGATCTGGCATTGGAAGAGGTGTGTATGCGAGAGAAATAGAGGAGGCTAGGGTGACAATAAAGAATGATGAGATAGCAAGAAGAGAGAGTGAAGATGTAGATGAGGGAGAGAAAAGCATGAAATGGGATAAATGAGCTTACTATGAGGATAGAACTACCTGTGAGAGTAGCGAAGAAGCGCAAGTGAGGAAAGATAAGCTGTGAGAAGATACAGTCGGAGAAGAAGAGTAGAAAAGGAGGCACTACGAAGAATTGGTTATAGGAGGTAGTGAGAAAGAGACGGAAAGAAGGACACAATTAATAGAATGAAAACAAGAGGAGATAAAACAGGAAGACAAATTAGAAAATTGTAGACAAGAGGATAAAGAGAGTAAAAACGAGGAAGGAAGAGAAAAGAGTGAACAAGGAATGAATGTTGAAATGCCGCTATTTCGCAATGTGCTTGCTGGGGGTGCACTGGTCTGATGGTTTCGTTGCAGGACCCCTACGCTCGGGCTGACAACAGCCTTTCTGATGACTCTGCCTGCAGCGGGAAAACGTAATGAGAAATTCGCTTCGTATGAAGCGCAAGTGAACGTAGACTTAGCTACGCAGAACGTATTGAGGCTTGACGATAGATACGTATTGAGTCACACCTTAGCGGTGTCAAGTGGGAGTGAAGCGTGTAGATTGAAGAGCTGGCTGAGCGTCAATGCGGGTGGAGGTATGAGCCTGTGTCGCTAGATGGGCGCGACTGACCGAACACGAGCCTTTGTGACCGGAGGTGTTGTAACGGTTGGCACGGTCACTCAGTGACGCCTCTGAGCCTTTTATGGCTGGCCGGAGTGGGGAGAGTCGAGGCGATGGATACATGTGGATATGAGATGAGACGAGTAGGGGCGAGACAAAGGTGAGGACAGGGAAGAAGTGGAGATTAGATGAAGACTACGATGGGAAGAGTTGTATTGGCTAGAATGTATGAGAGGAACTACCCACTACGGGACTGTGGAGGAGAAGGAGACATACGACTACGAAATGGATGGAAGAGAGGAAAGAAGACTGTTAAAGGCTACCCGGCTATAAAACTACAAGGGGTGAAAGAAGAGCGACTGCACTACGAACTAAATAAAGGAGAGAGGAGGGGATGCTGTTGAATTGGAGCGACTAAAATGAAAATGAAAGGAGTTTGACAGAGACAGAGATGTACCACTACATGGAATTAAAGGAGTCCGTTAAAACTATAAGGAAAGAGAGGTTAAACAAGTGGAATACGAAAACTACAGGAGAGAGATGAACAAGGGGGAGGTGAGGAAGCGAGTTGACAATTGAAAAGGGAAGCTTAACGACTCATCCCACTTCGTCCCTTGAAGGACGTTCTTGCTGGCCATGGCTCGTGGCTCGATGTTACTATCCAGGCCGATGGCGTGGGCTTCGGCTTCTCGTGAGAGAGCCTACTCGTGAAGCTATCTAGGAACTGCGCCGCCGGTGTTACCCTTGACCAGTTCCGACCACTTCACGTGCCTGCGTAACGACCTGAACGTTACTGCCACGGCCAACTTCTGTCCAAAGAGGCACTGCCTGTCAGTTCTCGTTGTATGGCTCCCGGCTCAGCCTCTATGATGTTTCTAATGACGCTTTCGGAACCTGCGGAGCAGGGTAACGTATTGAACGGAGTATGTCACGCAATCGTAATGGCTGCGAGTCGGTTACACACGACCGCAGGATAGAGTATGCCATTTTGGCCGTATTGCATATCGACAGCACTCGGTTAGCCTAAAGCCCCCGAAACGTTCCAGGCGCTTCCGCTGTGGTCCTTTTACGGACGATGTTGACTGCAGAATGTCGTATCGATCACCCGAGAAACATATGTTTAAGGACTCACCGTTGACCTGATGGTTGGCCTTCCTGTCCTCGATCGGATTGTCGGTATCGTCGATCGAGTCCAATGGAGTCCATCGAGGGCATGATCGGTCGGGACTCGCTGGTCTCGCGAATCGGGTTCTTGCTTCTCCGACGTCCTGGTCGACGCAACTGGAACGACAGTACGGGGGCGAAACGCCGAACTATGTATGGCTCTACAAAGGGTATGACTACGAGTATGAGAGAAAACTAATGCTAACAGGTAGAACTACGTGAACTAAGGACTAAAATAATGTATATGTATATACTAACTATGCTACTGTACTACAAACGTTACCGAGATACCGCTATGTGCAGGAAAAATACGAAGTTGGGGTGAAATTTTTGAAAAATAGAACCTACGATACCGTTGTCGTCTACCTGCGCGTCGTCGCCCTAACTCTTTACGTGGGTGTGTTCGCCTGGGGCTGTCTTGCTGTGGTTCGTGACTCCGTCATTGTATGGCTCCATCGCAGGTGATGTGAGAACTCTACAGCTTCCGTAGTGATGTCATGAGACGCACCGTTTTGACTAGACTCAGCTCGTCGATTTGACGGTTTGCTGTGTGCGTAAAGTCGGAAACCTAGTTTTCGTTTGCACGTACCGTCACGCGAGCGAAACGAATGTTGCGTCTCGTTATCGTATTGAATGCGTATTGGATAATATACGTAATGACTTCAGAACTTTAAGACGATACAATTGGAACTCTTCACGGTAGGTGGATGTTAGGATGTCGGAGCATTTTGCCGTAGCACGCCGGTATAGACCCTTGCGGCTAACTTGACGGCTCCGGGATTCCGTGAAGGGAGTTTCGCCATGTGTTCGGAAGTGTGTGGACTGCCACACCTTACCAAGCGGTCCGGGGCACAGGTCAGCAGCAGCCGCGCCGCTACTGACTCCGCTAGCCGGACGAAGCAGGCTACTTCGAGTGGGGATCTCTCCGCTTGGGGGTGTCTGGCAGCCTATGGCTGACCTGTGCAAGTCCCTCGAGTCGGTTCCTTCCCCATAGGGTTGGATCACTTCTCGACGGGCTTGGACACGTCAGCCCGTATTGATTGGGTCGTGCCTGGCACGGAACGGTCCCGCGCCCCGATGCTGCCCTTTCCGAGCCGTTCCCGCTACACGATTCAAAATCGTGGTTTGTGAAGGCTCCTCGGATGGACTTCGATTTTTCGCGCCGACATCGATGTTAACGCGGGAGCAGTCGTCGGGCTCTACCGGACGTATTGATCGACCCATGGTACCAATCACACACAATACGCCGGTGAGCGACCAAACGGCTGGTACCTATGGAGAGACAAGATGGAACGTATTAGAGCCATCCGAGGCCACGGAGGAAGATTGGAAAGGGAATAGGGGAAACTACGGTAATAGAAAAGGCAGAGAACTACTAAGATAACTACGCAGGGAAGAGAGGAACGTAAAATAAGAGGAACTAGAAGCTAGAAAGGGGGGTGATTACCAGAAGAGAGGGACTGCCGAAATAGGGGTAAGTGGATGCCTACTGAGCGCAGTGAATAAGTCCCACGGGACGTATACTCCCGTTTGTGGGGATGAGGAGCCGCGAGAGACACCTATAGTTACAAAAGGGGGGGGGGAAATAAAAGTATACCCAAGGGATGAGGGAAGGGAGGAAGGGGGAAGGGGATGATTGTTAAACCCGAAACCTGAAAACCAAGGCCTGGACGGAGGGTTGCCGCAGAGTGAGCGGCTGAGGCCAGGAGAGGCCATTGCTGGGAAATACGAATAAGCGTATTGAGATGTTACCAGTGCGACATGGCTTTCGAGCAACGTATTAAACAGAAGGGGAAGTGCGAGCACTGTGCGCACAAGTGAAGGGACTGTGCGCGTACCTCGCAGAAATGTACCACCAGAGTGGCAGCGGGGCCCAAGCAAGGACAGAACCAACCATAACACCGATCCACACTACCTCAGCGGATGGCCAATCCGCATGGTATAGGATATGAGCGCGCTCCCTAGGTGCGGCCGGAGGAAAGCCGTTCCGGCACTTACAGAATTTGGCGGTCTAGACCTCACTGTCCTTTTGCCCTCTCGGAGCAGCTCTAGCCCCGTCTGCCATCCGAATGTTCCCCAACGCTGGTGTCCTAGGCGCCCCGCTACCCAAAGGGACCCCCGGCGCTTCAGATGGCTGGTTGCCACAGTCCAGCCGGACTTCTGCACCGGGGCCAGTGGGCGCGGACTAACCTAGTGAGCTTTTGGCCCCAACCCGCACAAAAGCCCCGACCATCACGTTACCTACTTCCCAGGGGAGTGCGGGGGAGGAACACCTCGCACAGGGGCGTGGTAGCGCCGTTTTTACGGTCAGGGTAACAACCACTGACCAACGGGATCGCTTACCAACGGCCGCATGCACCATGTTGCGATCGGTGGCCCCGCAGGCTGAGGTATTCCTCGTGTTGCCTTTGCGGCTCCGTGTCGCTCCAAGGGCACCGGAGGGTTCCCAGATCTTACCTAACCCCACGGGACTCCCCACGTACTGCCACAATCGCACGTATTGCCTAAACGTATTGATGGACCTCCAGCAGTCCGGACTGGCCTCTTCCCTTGGCCTCGAGCCACCCGGCTCCTCGGCTCCCTCTCCGCTCCAGGGGGACAACCCGATCCCAGGGGAACCCAAGGCGGCAAGGAAATATACACACACAATACCCATACATGACAACGCCCTTGAAACTAAGGGACTCACCCGGCTCCTCCACACACGCACACTGTATACGGCGTAGGATTCATTTCACTCCGCAACCAATAGGTATCCGACAATGCAGTGGCGAGAATATTAGGCGTCCTCCGTGGCCGGCGTGAATATGGCTCCTGAGGCCGCGGGGGTGAGCATGATGCCCACTAGACCCCGCGGCCCTCTCCTGGCGCTCCCGTCCGTATTGTCGGTCCACGAGTGCAGGGGCGAGGCCCCGCGGTAGCCATCCGGTAGAAGGGCGCAGAGCGAGAGGTCGGCAGACCTCGTCGCGGGAGCACGGGACGTCGAATGGCCGCGCGCCGGGCGAGAGGAGGCGGCGCGCGCCGATCGATGGTGCCACGTCACCAATTTTCCCATGCGCCCAGGCCGATCGAGGGTGCCTCATCGGCAAGCTACCGTGGGAAACAGCGCGCCCGGGCCGGACACGGACCGAGGAGCGATCGCGGTCGCGACACTCAGAGTCATCAAATGGAGATATGCGTGTCCAAGGTTTTTGTTATACCATCGCTCACCCCCAGGGATCCTCAATGATATGCTCCCATATCAATCGCGCCGAGCGGGCGATCGATATTGGAGCTTATCATTAGGCTTCGCTCGGGGTGAGCGAAGGCATAACAAAAGTCTCAGTGTTAAGCACTCGCGCGAGGAAACCATGCTCCAATCCAAGCTTCGCGCTCAAAATCTGTTCCGATTTGTTTTTGGTGACCATAGATCTTCTTCGCTTCGTTAGGCCTTTGTTTTACCGCGTCGCGTCGCGCCACGCGATCGATATGGGAGCGTATTATTGGGCGCTGCTAGGGTGAGTGATGGTATAACAAACGCCTTAGGCGTATGTCATACCACCGCTCACCCCGAGCGAAGCCAAATGATAGGCTTCCATACCGACTAACCGCCTCGCGCGACCGATATGGGAGCTTATCATTAGGCTTCGTTCAAAGTGAGCGATGGTATGACATAGGGCGTAAGCCGCATGCACAGTGTGCATGTCACATTCTAACTTGCACTTGCAGGGGAAGGAGCAGTGCCACGTGCGGCTGTCGTGGCTGGCTGATTGCCAAGCGCAATCAATCGTTATCGATTCCCACCGAGCAAATCGGTTTTTCTAGTATGTTAAAGTTTTGTTCGACGGTTTCCACTTTCGTGGGCTATGTGGGGCATCATGTCTGCGGAATGGCCACCGTTTTCCCCAGATCTGAACCAACGGACTAAACGCGTGGTCCATTTTGAAGGCCAGGGCCTGTGCCAAGAGCAACCACAACATGAAGACCTCTGTGTGGGGAGTGGGAACGACTGTCTCCAGATGATACCATGGCCAAAAGCTTCACCAAGCGTTTTGACTTCTGTATTCGCGCCAAGAGAGACCGCTTCGAATCCGGTCGAATATAATGTTGCCTTGCCTATGCTGTTGTTATTTACGTATTGTTTTGTTGTATAGAATGTAAGAGTTGAATTTTCCTTTGAATTTCGAAAATTCCGCGCAAATCTAATTTCAATGCGATTTAACGAAAAAGACCTTTTACAAACTCCAATAAAGAAGTTTAACGAAACGCTGGTAAAATCGTTAAGTTGGTAAATCAGTCTCGAAGTCTCGAAACATAATAAGAAAAGCATGCAGTGTGAGTAAATTCGAAGCAGATGTTGTGATCACCTAGCGTTTCTATCCGCAGTCTGGTTGCCAAATGATGACATTGAAAACGCGCTGCGATGTGCTCCGATGCTCTCTTTTGACGGCGACGTTGGCGTCGCCGACGTCGGTGACGGGCTGTCGGTGACGTGTCGCGGTGTCGGCGACGCGTCGCCGAAGTATAACATAGGCCTAAGAAGCCAGTACATGTTTTCTAATAAAACGTTGACCTTTAATAAAAGTCAACGTTTTTTTCTTTCACCTTTATTAGGAATATAACACATGCAATTGCCTTCCCCTTGTCCCATCTCTTCAACCAGTCCATCACCTTCTTAGAAGTCCCGTCTTTGTGGAAGTACGTTACTCCCATTTTGAAGAAAGAGCCTGTTTCTGATCCTTCAAATTATAGACCAGTGAGTATTACCTCAATATTTTGCAGGTTGTTCGAAAAGATATTGAATAAGCATATCTTGGAGCACCTGAATTCCAACAGAATCTTTCCTGCGTCTCAACATGGGTTTGTAAGCGGTAAATCTATCGAAACTAATATACTGGAATGCCTAAATGACTGGACTGCGGCTATAGATAATAATAAAACCATAGACGTGGTATATTTTGATTTTGCTAAGGCATTCGATAGGGTTAGCCATCCCAAACTGATTCACCGCCTGAAAGCTCTCGGAATACATGATAAAGTTGTCAGTTGGGTACGTGAGTTCTTATCAGGTAGAACGTATCAAGTGTGTGTAAACGGAACCTTTTATAATGTTTATAGCCTGCATAACGGTGTTCCCCAAGGTGACGTCCTTTCTCCTACTCTATTCAACATTTACGTCGCAGAACTTGAGGATCTTTTCTTGAAAGAAGGCGTAACCTCCGTGCAATATGCTGATGAATTGAAGATTTACAGAGAAGTTTCCTCTGCTCGAGACACTGATGCTATTCATTCTGCCATTGACAAGCTTTACATGTTTCCCGTTACTTGGCAGTTACCACTTGCTCTAAAGAAAACGTATCATTTACGAATTGTCTCCTCTGAGCTGCCTTGTTCATACTCAGTATCTGGTCAGCCAATTTCTAGAGTGAATGAGATTAAGGACCTAGGCATTTCTTATACGGAGAAGCTAGACTTCAGTCCTCATATAAAAGCTATTTGCAGAAAAGCTAGCGTTAGAATCTTCCATATATTTAAGGCATTGACGACTAGGGATAAAGAAGTCCTTCTTAAAGCTTACAAGGTGTACGTGAGACCGCTCGTCGAGAGTTCATGTTCCGTGTTCTCCCCTGCAAAACAGAAAGATGTTCTGATGATAGAGAAGATTCAGAACAATTTCACCAGGAAGGTTCTACTGCGAAATGGTGGATTTCTGTATGGCAGAATCCCTAGAGCTAGCATTAGGAATGCTTATCTGGGTATTCCATCACTCAAGTCAAGGAGATACTATTAGGTTGTAACGAATTAAATGGCACTGGATCGCGCCATTTTTGGCGCGTCTTTACGCGTTTGATCAAGAACGAACCGTAACATGTGGCATATCATTTAGAAGCGCAAACTTTGCTCTACCGGTGAGTACCAAATTTTCTATGTAAAAGGGGGAAAACTTTAGAGTTTTATTGACATTTTGCAGATGGACAAAAGGGTAATCCGAGGCATTTACTTGTATGAATTCAAGCTGGGCACTACAGCTAAGGAGGCGGACGAGAAGATCAACGCCGCATTCGGTCAAGGATGTTCCCAATTCGGACGGCGTATCGTTGGTATCAGAAGTTCCGCAATGGAGATGAGAGCTTGGAAGAACATGAAGGTCGTGGGAGGCATAGTGATGTTGATGAGGACAAGCTGAGAGATGTGGTAGAGGAGGATCCACACAAAGGTACCAGGGAGATAGCGAAGGTTCTTGGCGTCAGTCACAGCACAGCTGCCCGGCATCTGAAGGAAATTGGAAAGACCAAAAAGCTGGAAAGATGGGTGCCTCACGAGCTGTCTGAGGAGCAAAGAAACCGACGATATGAGATCTCGTCCGCACTGCTTCTACGGAGCGAAACGAACCCATTCCTTGATCGCATCGTAACCTGTGACGAGAAATGGATAATGTACGACAACAGGCGACGATCGGCACAGTGGGTGGACAGCGATGAGAGCCCCAAGGTTTTTGCGAAGCCGGAATTGCACCAAAAGAAAGTAATGGTGACAGTATGGTGGTGTTCGCTGGGAATTATTCACCACAGCTTCCTCCTTCCCGGTGAATCCATCACGGCAGAGAACTACTGCATTGAAATTGAAGAAATGATGAAAAAGTTGAAGGATATCCGGCCGGCCTTGGTAAACCGAAGGCGAGTTCTCCTTCTGCACGACAATGCTCGCCCCCATGTAGCACGAACGACGTTGCAGAAATTGAATGAGCTGAGCATTGAAACTCTACCACATCCTCCGTTTTCTCCCGACCTCTCCCCAACAGACTACCATTTCTTCAAGCAGCTTGGCGACTTCTTGGTAGGGAAAATATTCAAACACCAACAGGATGCCGAAACTGCCTTCGAAGATTTCGTCAATTCCAGAACTTCTGATTTTTATGCTACTGGAATATAAAAGGTTGTGTCACGTTGGCAAGGATGTGTAGAATCAGAAAGTTTTTATTTCGATTAATAAACTTGCCTACAAGCCGAGATATTAACTGTTTAAATTTACAGTGGTTCAGTGCCATTTAATTCGTTACAACCTAATATTTCGATATAGTTATGGTCTATAAACTAATCAACCACCTGATCCCAGTTTCCTGCACAAAATTTTACACCCTACGACCCTCAGTCACTAGGTGTGGAACCGATGAGCTTTTTTTAAAATCACCTAAAACCTCTCTAAGAGCCACCTTCTTTACAGTTAGAGCTGGTTTGAGGTATCTCAAATGGGAGTAAGACGAGGACTGTGCCGACTTCTCTTCCTTCGTTCAAACGTATGGCAAAAGCGACTATATTCAGTGCAAAATAGGAAATCCGGTCGTGCGTTCTCCACGTTTCCAGTCATCCAACCATTTACTATCCTATTGATCCTCTATGTCTACAGACGCTCTATTATCGTATTGTTGTTCTGATTGTGTTGATGTGGTTTGGGTTCTGTATAATGTCTGTCTTAAACAGCGTAATAAATGAAATGAAATGAAAACGTGGAAAAATTCCGTTAGGAAGACTTTTATGGGGATACGTAACATTAGCACAATTACATAGCAATGTTTATTAGCAGATTAACACTGAAGGTAGCTTGAAAGTGACATCTGTGATTCGACCCGTTTCGATCTCGAGTTGTACTGGTACACCATGTTCGACGTGAACGCAGTCACCGTGGAGCCCGACGCTGAATATTCAGATATTAATCATAACAAAAATAATATTTAAAGAACATGGTGACGCAAAAAATAACTCGACGGGTCAGCGCATCTTTTTTGGTTAGAGCGAGTTCGATAGTTGATGTCCGATTCTTGATTTTTTAGCTATTTGAGCTGCTACTTGCTTTGCGCGCGTAGTGCAGTCGGAGAAGTGCCGGCTGTCGCGTGCAACCGATACCAGGTTTCCCGTCCAGGACAACCAAGCTTTCCATCCCTCCGAGGTGGTGAATTGGTACCAAACTTCTCTGGAACGCAAAAGCGCTGACTTGTTCATCGGCTGACCATCGAAGTAATTGTATGGTCAGATGCTCATTCAAATTGCCTCCACGACATCCCTTAGAAGTACAATGCGTGGTGCATCCAAATAGGGATTGAGTAACACCATCCTTTATACTTTTTACTTGCTTTGAACAATTTAATGCAAGCGAATTTATTCATCTCACTGGTTTTCTATATAAAAAGCTAAAATACTCCGATAAACGCTATCGAACTTCGTAGATCTTAAAAGTGGAAGGAAAACTTCATAGATCCTTTACTTGTCTGTCAAGTGCTGTGCGGATAAGGCAGTGTTGCATCGTTTCAACACAAGTTTGGCACCAACCCGTTAAATCCTGGGGAATGGAAGGCTTTGTTGGCCTTGAACCTTAAAGATTCGAACGAAGAACCTCCTTTGCCTGCCCTCGCGCATTACCTCATGCTAGAGCCGGAGCCTCCTTTTACAGCCCTTCCACACACCCTGACTTTCAGTTGAGATGAGCAATACTATGAAAGAGCCCTGCACAGCCTTAAACAGCGAGTTCAAAGTGGTTCTATAGGGGGTAGGACAACTCAGTGGCGTGTACACCATCAGTGTTATCATCACCTGATCTCGTCTAGTAACATGAGCTCAACGGAAGACAGCTGGACGTACTACTCACTACTCACTCCAAGCAGCGGCACTTCAAGGTTCTAGTGGGGATAGCTCGGAAGCTGAACACGCATGTGCTTTATTTTCACTCCTACATCGGTAAGGGAGCATGATGTAGCGGCTAATTTTTCCGGCGCAAGTGGCTCGGAGGAGGTCACCATGTGAGGCGGCCCTACTAAACACTTTGGGTTGCACTAACTTAAAAGAATTACACAGCACTGGTATGGACTACCCCTGTAGTGAAGTGAGCTTGGGTGCTTCTGTTGTAAATGTGCATTCATGTGCTCTCTTTCGAAGGTGGACAACCACTGAATGCAAGGTGATCCCCTATGAGCCGCTTTGCGCCAATTTTTCCTTTCAATATTATTCACAAAACTGACAAAGTGCCCGAATAAGCGCAAAAAATCAAAAAAGAAACCGACAAGAAGCGCTTCTGAAACCATTAGAACGTCTAAAAAACCTACGTGACTCAATCCCTTTTACTCCACTCGGTAAGTTCGGGAAATAACTGGATATTCGATTTTTCATTGTTGACTGATTCCAGAACTCGTCATACACAGAGAACTCGTCGCCATCCTGGAAATGTAAAACGGAGCTTTCAGTGAGCTTAAAGCAAGCAGAGGAACATCGCTGCAAAAGCGCTGGTGAAGCTAGTGGACTGCAATCTGGAGCTCTTATTGTAAGAGTTACTTAAATGACGTGTTTTTTTGCTTGCAGCGGTCTTATCTTTACCAGACATTCAGCGGCTTAGCGGCGTCTGGAAGGGGCTTCGCTTGAAGCCCCGAAAATAAAACACTCCGACAGTCTTCTTTTCTTCTTTAGGTCATTTTACTTTTATTATAATAAAAAACTGGTTTAATTATATAGATCAGAATAGAGGGACATGGTAGGGCAGAATCTTCAAAACTATTCCTGTGGTGTCTGCCCTCCCTCTACCGCACCTTCACAATTTTTTCTGCTAAGTGTCCTTTCTCGGGAACGGTCAGGAGGTACACCCGCCCCTTGCTGGGGGATGCGATCTTCCTCTCATCCCCTCTTGCTCACCCACCCCCAACCCTCTAGGCTTCACCAAGAGTCTAACAGCTGCCTTACGAAACCTTTGACACGCAAAACAAAAGTTTCCGATCCGTAGAACAGCCGTGTACCTCCTGACGCTGCGCCTCCCAGCAGGGGGCGGGTGTACCTTCTGTCCCGCTGGCTCCTTTCTCTACATGTTAAGAAACAGGTCGTGAGAGTCCCAACCCACGGTGCTCAATCTGCAGAAGAATAAGCAAAATCAACCGTTATTAGTCGACCGTTCGATACTGTTTACTGTCCGATGGCAGTAATATTCGTCCGATTCCTGAAATCATCCTCCCTAACACACGTTGGACGATACTGAGGGAAAAAATCTCTACTGGTCCCATTTACTGGTCTCCCCTTACTGGTCCCGCTTACAGGTCCTCTTACAGGTACTCTTACTGCTCTCATCTTTATTGGTACTTCCCTCTGCTGGTCCCCCTTTACTGGCAACCTTACTGGTATCTCCTCACTGGTTAGAGAAGTCTGGGTGAAATCGATGATTACGAATCGACAGCCTTAGTCACCTGTACATACCGTAACCCACCGTAATCGGACCTACTGTAAGATTTTAAAAACCGCCGACTGACCCCAAAAAACCTTCCTGGCGAAGTTTTGACGAAAAGTGTTTTCGACCTCTCCTCGATTTTTGGAGTCATAAAAGTACTGTGCTGAAAGTGTTTTTACATAATACAGGGCGCTCGCCAGAAAACGGCGCTTCGTCCAAATATTTAGGCCTTGCTCATAACATCTGCAGTTTGAGACTTCCTACGCAATCACACAAGTTATGCATCACTTTACACAGCTAAATATCTTAAAGCATTAACCTAATTCGTCAGCATTTTACCGCTTGGAGTTTCACACCAATGATCCGCACAGTCGTGCCCCATCCTCCTAAATAAGCGACTGTTAACTTAGCCTTTATGGAATTTAATAATCAAGAATTCTGAGTGATTTGTTTTCCACAACCGAGCTGCAACTTCGCTGCTTTCACCTTTCTGGCTAGGATTTGGGTCGCGTAAACATAGTGCACTCTGACGAGACAACGATGACAACCCTCTTCGAGGTTCGAGCTCCAAAAACAGTTGCTCACGGATAGAAGTATTTGGTGCCCGTTGATCCATCGAAGAGCGCCACTCGGCGAGAAGGAGATGTCGGCAGGCAGTCGTTTGGGAAAGCCGGAATCCAATTGGAAATTCGCCCGCACACGAGAAAAGTAGTAGCCATAAACCTGCACAGTATCCTTGTTATTGAAGCAGATTTTTGGAATTCGATGCTTCCTCCATTTTCAGTACTTACCTGCCTGCTTCCGAAGAGAAGCATTATTCCATTAACCGGATTGAAGACAGCGGCCTCGACGTACGATGGAGCACTTGGAAACAGATCGCGAATGTCGTAGCTCTAAAGATAGTGCTAAAGACGATATAGTTTCTAGATGAGCGATGGAAAATAGAACATACCTTGCGAACACTTCGTCCACTTAGCTCGTAGACTTTGGAGCCTGAGAACAGGTAGGAGAAGGCGTCACCTGCAAGGTGCATATACTAAAGGTGAGCCTATAGAATAGGTATGCAGTTTGTATTCACTACGCCACCATTCACTGCGCCATAACTTGACAATTTTAATACCATCAGCATCTGATCGTAATAAAGTTGTCAAGTTGGAATCGCTTGCTATTCACAGAAATCTGAGCGATTTAGTGGGAAATTCCAAACTGGAAAGGCTGCACTTTCTCTTGGTATTAGTGGGCCCAACACTGCCCCCCGTTCCACCACAAGGGGTTATAGAGCTGAAATTTGTCAACACATGGCCAAAATAATGAGTTCGCGCGTTCATCTTTATTCCAAAGGCCGTGTCGAAGACGCGATAGCTCGTTCCCCAATTTCAAACTACCGCGGGCTACCGTATCCGCTCGGGGCCTCGATGAGGGGCTCCTGAGATCTGGCCCGCCAGACACGCTGTCGATCTGCGCGAGCTGCTGTGAGCCGCTCCTTGCCGAGCTCATTCTATACATACTTTCGTCGTCTCGTCGAGCGGCTACGCGGACGCGCTCTGGAATGTCGGCCTTTGCGCCCTCGTCCAACCATCAATCCGGGGATGCTCAAGCGGAACCTTGCCGCTCTCTCGCTCGCAATACAGCCGGCTGCAACACAGGAAGATGGCCAGCACTGATGGGTCTCGTCGAGCCTCGGATAGCCATTACAGCGCTAACATGCCACTCCATGTTCCTTAATGTTGTACAGTATTCACCTTCGGTATTCTCGTGCATCAGTTTAGTGCTGGTTGTGTGGAATAAATCATATAACGCTACTCGATGCAGTAGAGGATGAGGAAGGTGGTGAGTATCTACTTATGTTGTGGCCCGCACGCACAGGTGCAAGTTAAGGTTAATGTTAATGTTTATTACGTCGCGAAAGGCAGAAGCGAGGTAGAAGTAGGACAGTACAAACAAACAAACAAACTTCAGAAAAATGCACAATCAAACAAGAATTGGGTGTGGCCGATCTCGACTAGAGTCCGTCAAACTTGTTTGATGGATACCGCTTGAACGAGGGATGGAAGATCAAAATATCTATTTCTGAACACTGCCTTGGGGATGTTGGAGTATAAGAAGCCTCCCATGCCCATGCAGGACTCGTTTCAACTGATGGGCGTATGTAAGTCTTGTAAGCCCTTATTAAAAGACCTTTGTTCTTTGTAGAAAGGGCTTTACATATGTGGAAGGTACGCAGTAGCGCTATCCTGCAACGGTTGTTGACATGTTCGGAAAAAGTTGGGCTATTGTTGGTTGTGTTGGTTAGTTATTGTTGTTGTGGTTGGTTACCATTTGGAGGTTTGCCTTCGTCCACTACAGTCGAGGTGCGGTGCACTACGGAATACCCGTAGTCATCCTCGGCTCACGTGTGAGGCGTGCGTGCATAAACCCAGGCGGAGGTGTGTGAGGGGTAACAGATTACTACATGGGCTCCTGTCTGCCGGAGAAGGGCGTGGCATAATCACATCGTGAAGTTCCTACTTTTTCCCCGGAGTACGGGTTCCACGGTCATCTCGTATGCCCAAGGCGGAATGGGGGACTCCGCTCAATAGGGATTCTTCACGTATAAATAGATAAATAATTAAGAAAATGTCATGTGGTGTTGGCATTGAAAGTAAAGAATCCAAACCGACTTGGCGTGAATGCATCCACAGAACGAGGACATCCTCCAGAACTGCTTCCAGATGAGCCGCCTCCGAACGAGCTTCCACCTCTGTCACCACCAAACGAACTGTCACCTCCACCAAATGACGGTCTGCTAGGCCTGGGCGTAGTTGTTGAATCTGAACTACAAGACAATGGCCTGACATCGCTAATAAAAACTGGAATACTTAGGGCGAAGACCTGTGCCAACGTTTGATGCATATTTATCAATAGAACTTCCGTGAAACCTAGCCGAAATAACAGTTTTACAAGGAGGATTCACAGTGTTCTAAAATTCTAATTTTAATCTTGATAGAAGGTAAACCAGCGCCAAATGATTGGCTGGAAAATTTGTCGGTGGTAGCCAAAATGCGTCAGTGTCATTTGTAAATTTGGAACGATTTCTGAGGATCTTCATTATTTTTTGAAGTTTTTATTCAGTAACGGGGTCCCACTCAGAGTGTTTCGTCGAATAAAAAAGTAAGAGCGCTTAACATTCCAAAACTAGAACGCTCCACAATAGACACAAAATTGAGTGGAATCTTCTTCTTCTCCGGCTACTTACCGAGCCATTCGAGCATTGAGAGTGAGAGCTTGTGGGTGTAGTTATCTTCTGGATGTAGCTCCATGAGAGTGTGTAACGTGCACTAATTTTTCGTTATTTAACAGGCGTCTTCCATCGCTGGCGATTCTGGTTCCAAAAACGTGATTTTTTTTTACAACACCCATTATTTGGGGAAAAATCTGCAGTGAAAGCGACTTTTTGCTCTTTTCCACTCAAACGCCGAAATATTCTAAAAGAAATAGCTCGAACTGAGCGACTAACCTCCGCTTCCGAAGAATCTGCCAAACCAGCTCTTTGTGGTCGGTCGCTCAGTGGTACGACTTCCAGAACCTCTATCTGGAATCGCTCACGTTCCACAAACTTTATCAGATAAATTCGGAAAAAGGCTTCGACAAGTTGTTTAGGGTTGAATGGACGTGAAGTCGCGATCAAATATTTATTTATCTATTTACTTTTATTTAGTACACTGTAGAGAGTAGTGTGCCACAAAGCAAGGTAACATATCATTATGCTAACGCATAAAGGGTAGAAAATGTAGTAGAAAAACAAAAGTAAAGATAATCATAAGGACCAGATATATGCATTAAGCTTTGACTGTTACGGGTATTGGTCATCTAGAAGATGTTATACGTAAATTATTTGAATTCTAGTGCTTCAGATGCCTCTAATCTTTAATAGAAAGCTCTCTTGTTTGAGAAAATCAAATGTAAAGCAAGAAATAAGGATAGAGAATGAAGTATGGAGTAAACTTGGTGAAAACAGTCCATAACAATGTTTACCATCGAAACCTCCTCCTCCACCACTGCTTCCGAATGACGAGCCACCGCCACCAGATTGGCGAGGAGTCGTTCGAGGACCTGAAGTATATACCTCTTTTGACACCAGATCGTTGATTCAGCAGACCGACGTGCTGCGTGCGTCAAGAAATTGTTTTCACCGTAAATGTCTTGAATGCTGGAGATGTCGTCTGACTTCAATACTGGTGTCTTGTAGTTTCCTCTTGAGTCCACCTGAATATTTAACGTGAAATAAGCGAGAAGTGCCAATGCTCAGGTCAAGCTTTTGAACAACATCGAACAAGGGCGAATTGGGATTTGGGAAGGTGGTCTTCGGGAACCCGTAAACAAGCTTTTTGCACGTATTTTATAGCTCCCCTCTGAGAACAGCGCTAGATAGGGATGTAAACATTGCTATTGCTCTTTCAAGGAATATGCATCACGATTCGACTAGCAAATATTCTTCCTCTTTTTTCTTTTTTAGCAAACGAACTACAAAATCGCTTTGGAAAAAGAGCATTTTCCACTTTATGCAAACCAAGGAAGAAGTCGTTTTAGCTAATCGTTAAAAAGCTATCGTTAGGTGAAATCTTTTGTGCAAGCTGATTTTGTACATATTAAGGGGGGCCAAAAGTAATGAGACATCCTATGCCGTGTCCATATAAATCGTGGCTGGAGTCTGGCTTCGTGCTTATCGTATTTGTATGTTTGTATGCTACTTACTGAAGCCCATCTGAGAAGTTACCACTTCCGCCCTTTCCAGAAACATGCCAAAAACCTCAGCCTGTCTCATGCCGAAACCCCAGTCTGACGAGTCGACCTGTGTCGCGCAAATCTCCCCCAATTCCCAACCCCGAGCAGCCTGGGCTCAATATTCACGCAAGATGAGAAGTACGTCTTCTACCTTAACCCTGCCAAGCAGCGAGTCTGGGTGAGGCCTGGTGACCTGTTACCGACCTTCGTTCGGCGAGATGTTCACAGCGAGAAGCACCTTTGGAGCCTTTGGGTCTGCGCCCATGGATCGGTTTACCGGAAAATCTTTCCCAAGAGCACTACGATGAACTCCAAGGCCATGATGAACGGAATAGAAGAGAAGGGCCGGCGACTCGCTCTTATTCAGTCGCAGCGCGTCAAGAAGGTCCTCCTCTTCGACAACGCCGCACCCGATCGGGCAAAAGTGACCACGGATAAGCTTGCTCAGCTGTGCTACGTTCACATGCCCCACCCACCGTATTCGCCGGACATCTCTCCATGCGACTACCACTACTTCTTGAGCCTACAGGACTTCCTGGTCGGAAGGGACACAAGAACACAAGCAGTCTTTGACAATCATATCGAGCAGTTGATCAGCACCAGGCCCAAGCAGTTCTGGAAGGATGGGATCAGGATGTTGGCTGAGCGATGGCAGCAGGGTCATTGCACTTAATGGCAAATACATTTCTTAGCATCGTTGAGTTCTAATTGAGTTATAAAGAGAAAAGATTTTTTTCAATTTGTCTCATTACTTTTGCCCCCCCCCCCCTAATACCACTTTTTGACCCAATAATTTCTATGTTTTGTTTCTGCCAATCCTAAGAAAACGAACTTTTGCTGCACTCCTTTGGCAAAATTAATTCGTGTTTCTTTTGGCTCAATAAATTTTCTGTTCTGTTCTAAAGAACGTCCAACGTACTTCGCGGTCAATGAAACCTGCGGTATGGATATCCTTGCTCACGACATCAGTTTTTTTTTCAATGAACGATCCTGTTACCTCACTTCCATCTTGAAGCACTTAGGTCACCACACCAGCGTTTTTTTAACGAAATTCTATTCCTCTTTCGACTCGGTTTGTGACTTCACTAGAATCATACAGAATGGGGTTTGTATTAGCGTATCTGAGAACCCTCTGAAAAGTTGATGCACCTCTTTTCTGCTCCACCACATGCACAACAGCGAATTCTACAGAAGAGCAGCAGCATACTTTCAACATAGTTGGTCTCTATATTTTTGCACTATAGAAACTTCGGATCTATCCTAGTCCGGGGGGGGCACATAACTGAAAAGTAGCCAACAAAATGAATTGAATCTTACCGAGCGGCTCCTAAACAACGAGCTGGAACCTAAAAGAAACCGAAAACGAGCGAACAAACGAAAAAAAAATAAAAAATCGCCGCGGTTTACAACCGTCTCGGCGGACAAAGAGCGACGGAATGGAGGCATGCCGTGTGCTAGCCGCCGGCTAACATGTTATAACCAGGATCTAACATGGTGAGGAGGGCACACAACTTTGCCTGCTTACAACCGCAACAAATGTAATCTTTTAGTTCTTTTTTCTTCATGACTTTTCTTGTTTAGCTCTCGTGTTGTTCTGTAGTAGCCGTTCGCTAAGTCTTAAGTGGATTTGTTACATATAATACCTTTTAGTTATGTGCCCCCCCCCGGACTAGGGTAGATCCGAAACGCCTTATTGCTGGGTAGCTACATATTGCCTGACTCAACATGCCAATATTCATAGAATGCCAAACTTGAACAGAAACATCTTGTCTGGAAGTAGGAACGACGTGAGGTTTTAGTGAAATTAATAATTATAGAAGGTCTGATGCCTGGCAAGTATACATCGGATCCGAATGAATCATTTTCGAATATCCGATCCAGGCAATCCGACCGGAATCATCCTATTATTCGTAGATTTTCGATCGGATCCAATATATGGAAAAATCATTAGCTGATATCTGTTTCGGATAGCCCAATCAAAATCATTACAAAATCCGAGACCTGAAAAATCGCCGTTATCCGAGTCATGCAAAAATCTGGGGTCCTCCAAGCTGCCGTTATTCGTAGATCTGCGAAATTAGCGTTAGTCGAATTATCCAATTATTGAAGGATTTTTAATTGGATCCAATGTGTACTGCAAAGCATGTAGTGCTGACTTGGTGCAGCACAATATTTGGCAATTTTCCGCTATGCTCAGTAGCTAATGCTGGCAAGCTCAGCAAAGCAACGGTACCGTTTCATGGTAGAAGGGCGCCATGATCGAACTCTCATCGCGAGAGTGAGACAGGCCCAGTGTGTGGCCTCCTTCGTGAATCGCCACTGCGTATAGGTCCGTGTAGTCGCCACTGAAACATAGAGTTCAGATGAAATGACTTCAAAGATGGAACAAAAGGTGGATGCTGCTGGGACGGAAAGCATGAGTACGAGCAAATCAAGGGGCATACAGTTGGGCTGGAACTGGACAGTATAAGAGAACATGCCGGACGACAGCGATTCTATACTCTATAAGTGCATAGGCGACTTAACTTGGGGAGACTTAAGTGAATGTTTGCAGCAGGTAAAAGTATTTGTAAACGAAACACGTGATCGGAGTGGAACCAGCGACAGAGAGAGAAGGAAGGAAACCATTGGAATCTCGCTTAACAGCACCAGCTTTGATAGCTGATGCTCTTGCGATTCCTACAATTGCGAGTCTTATTAGTAGCAAGGTTTTAACACATTTGTTTAAGCCTAGAGCGGATAGTATAGAGGTTGCATGTTGCTACAGGATGTTTCGTTCCTGAAAAAACTTTCGCGCCAGGCGGAACTCGAACCCGCACCTTCTGCTGGCAGCGATACCATGCATTGCACCACCGACGCATTACGATCCCTCGTAGCATTCCTCTCGACCAGCTGTTCAGGCTCAGGATTAAACAAATGTGTTAAAACATTGTTATTAGTAAGGTCTTGAGCTTAACTGGCTCCATGCTGATCAGGTGGCGGTCCATCCCGATATCACGGATGGGTGCTGCCAGGCTTCGTTGGATCGTAGATGTTGCGCCGGTGGTGTATGGTGTAGCATCGCTGCCCAAAAAGCAGATAGAGGTTGGGGCAGGTACGAGTCCCGCCTTTCGCAAGTGTTTTCATCGAAACAAAACGTCTTGTAACAACAATTACGAGTTTTTTCGAGCTGTTAGCCAAGATTGTTAGACGTTCATTTCAGCTTGCATACCGGCGACTTTGCCTTCCCCAGACAAGTCTTGTTATCTAAAATTTGTGATCACTACCACATTCGTGTTCTATGAATTAAGCGCTGGATCGCTTCTGATTTTCTTCTCTAACCAGACATCGCTATCCAACGGCTGAGATGGGCAATAAATTAATGTTGCTTTCAGTTGAAGCATCGGGATGGAAGTCCGCGTCCCATCGGATGTCCACGTTACCCTAGTAATACTCGTTTTCCTGTGAATAATCACTCCAGTTGAACATAAGGTTTTGCTGCAAAGTCGCCAAAGATTTTCAAGACTTTCTGCCATTTTACTCCTTAATCTGCCAATTTGACTACGAGAATCTCCTTCGTTGCCTGTTGTTCCTTATCGTTTTCTTATAGTTTTATGCTTTTGCTTAACCACAGCCATTTTTAGGTCTAAAAGTCAAATAGTTTTGCACTATTATCGAACATAAACTACATATTTTATGTAAAAAGACATAGGACTACATGTGTGGAAAATGGCTAGTATAGTTGAACTCAAGAATTACCTGGCAATCTTTTTTGGGTCCTTGTAGGTCCATTTTTCGTCATCGTCAAAGTGAAGAGCTCCATTTTCAGGCATTGTAGCATGGGCCAATACTCCACCTAAGACACAGCAAACCTCGATTTGGGTATCACTTAACGACTTTTGTTCAAAAGTCGCGTCACACTTACCCTGTCCATCGAACGGCCACGGATCGTTGTGATTGTTGACTCCGAACCGAACCTGCATCATTCTTCAAACTATCATAACGTTCCAGTCCATAAGCCTTGTAATACTAGTATTTTATTAATTCACTGTCTTTCAGAGGCTATTTGGGTTGCTATAGTTTCCACGTTAAGGCTGGTCTCTTCGATCAGTTGCTAGGGTTTGACAACGAAGTTACACTTTAAGAACGAAGCGAGTGTAGAACTATTAGGTTGTAACGAAATAAATGGCACTGAACCACTGTAAATTCAAACAGTTAATATCTTGGCTTGTAGGCAAGTTTATTAATCAAAATAAAAACCTTCTGATTCTACACATCTTTGCCAACGTGACACAAGCTTTTTTATCCCAGTAGCATAAAAATCAGAAGTTCTGGAATTGACGAAATCTTCGAAGGCACTTTCGGCATCCTGTTGGTATTTGAATATTTTCCCTACCAAGAAGTCGCCAAGATGCTTGAAGAAATGGTAGTCTTTTGGGGAGAGGTCGGGGAGAAAACGGAGGATGTGGTAGAGTTTCAATGCTCAGCTCATTCAGTTTCTGCAACGTCATTCGTGCTACATGGGGGCGAGCATTGTCGTGCAGAAGGAGAACTCGCCTCCGGTTTACCAAGACCGGCCGGATATCCTTCAACTTTTTCATCATTTCTTCAATTTCAATGCAGTACTTCTCTGCCGCGATGGATTCACTGGGAGGGAGGAAGCTGTTGAATAATTTCCAGCGAACACCACCATACTGTCACCATTACTTTCTTTTGGTGCAATTCCGGCTTCGCAAAAACCTTGTGGCTCTCATCGCTGTCCACTCACTGTGCCGATCGTCGTACATTATCCATTTCTCGTCACAGGCTACGATGCGATCAAGGAATGGGTCCGTTTCGTTCCGTAGAAGCAGTGCGGACGAGATCTGATATCGTCGGTTTCTTTGCTCCTCAGACAGCTCGTGAGGCACCCATCTTTCCAGCTTTTTGGTCTTTCCAATTTCCTTCAGATGCCGGGCAGCTGTGTTGTGACTGATGCCAAGAACCTTCGCTATCTCCCTGGTACCTTTGTGTGGATCCTCCTCTACCACATCTCTCAGCTTGTCCTCATCAACATCACTATGCCTCCCACGACCTTCATGTTCTTCCAAGCTCTCATCTCCATTGCGGAACTTCTGATACCAACGATACGCCGTCCGAATTGTGGAACATCCTTGACCGAATGCGGCGTTAATCTTCTCGTCCGCCGCCTTAGCTGTAGTGCCCAGCTTGAATTCATACAAGTAAATGCCTCGGATTACCCTTTTGTCCATCTGCAAAAAAGTCAATAAAACTCTAAAGTTTTCCCACTTTTACATAGAGAATTTGGCACTCTCCGTTAGAGCAAAGTTTGCGCTTCTAAATGATATGCCACATGTTACGGTTTGCTCTTGATCAAACGCGTAAAGACGCGCCAAAAAATGACGCGAGCCAATGCCATTTAATTCGTTACAACCTAGTACATAGAAATTACATAAATGTAAAAGATATCTCTATGCTGACCTTCTTTCACTGAGCTAAGGAACTACAGGGTGTCTTAAAAATGCATGCACTGTTTGAGAGCTTATAAGTTTGCTGCCAAAGGTACAGAAGACGTTAGGAGCTGAAGGCTCAGAAAAGGTCAAAGCGCAAAAAATAGAAATTTTTAGAGCTAGCGATAAGGACCACGCTACGCACTTGTCTGAATTCGTTCACATTGCTTTCATTCTGTCGTAATTGTCTTTCACCTAAATATTGTCATAATTTCTCAATAAAGCTGCTGAAAAAATAGATTTGGGCTTCTTTAAAGATTAAAAGCTAAAAACTCATTATATGTATAGCTTGCAGCAGAATCCTGGGTATCCTACCAATGCGAGTGCTGTTTAAAAGGCTTTAACATTGAATCTAGTGGGCTACGTATTAGACCATCACTCTCGAATCTGAAAGAGGATCATTTGTGGAATGGTAGAGTGACTGTAATTCCTAGGAGAAGTTAAAGAGCTTCGCAATGCTTCCTTTCCTTTCCTCATGCCAAGTGGAATATGCTGCGCACGCCACAGGATTTTGTTATGTACGTCCTTCATGTTTCATAAGCGGTCAGATGAACTCACTTTGATATCAGCGCCGCTGCCAGATGGGACCTCTTCGAACTCGAGCGGGGTCACCGCTGACCAAACATCATACGCTTCTCTTATAGCCCTTCTAAAATGGCTTTAATTGATATAGCTGGCAATGACATCTTGAGGAATTTCTAAATTTTTCTACAGCTGTTCATCCAGAAATCTTATTTATGCTGCGGTTTCATTCAACATCGTGATTAATAAAAGACGCTACAATTTTATAGCAATTGTTTAAATATTTTTTCCTTTTTATTTAAATTCTTTACTGATTTACATATCTACCATTTTCATTTTAAAACGGATGCTTTTCAAACGAAATTTGGCACTAAAATAAAATTAACACTTTTTTAACAAGGAGAGTCTCCAAAGCGGCGATGAGCTTTTGCGGTGCAATTTTTACATGATCTAGGGTCCCGTGTGTGGAGTCCAGAACTGTAGTTAATTATTTTTCGGAATGCGGTTCTGTGGTGTGCAAGCGTGAGTATGCAGTTAATCACGTCCTGTTGCCACTCAATCGAATGTGGTCGACTGGCACAGTGGATAGCCATGTCGACTCTGGGCCGCACCGGGCGCGTTTTATGGTTGGTTCGCACCCCGGTGCAGCCATAGATTTTCGCCTCGTTATTATTATGTGCTTACGTGACCACAGGAGTCAACTTGTGCACGACTGATACTTTCAGTGAGTAAACGTAGCCCTGTTTTGCTTTCATTTAAGTTACCTCTCAATGGATCGTATTTGCACTGTATCATGCCACAACGAACTGTAAATGCGTACAAACACATACACTTCAGGGAATAGGTCATGAATTTGGTTTGATACCGATAAATCCTTAACACTTACTAAAAGCAATAATCGTGGAGGGATTGACTCCTGTAGTCACGTGAGCGCATAATAATAACGACCCGATGTATGCAAAAATTATGGCGACACCGAGTGTCGAACCCTCAAACCCGCTTGGTGCGGCCGAGAGGCGACATCGCTATCCACTGTGTCAGCTGACCACATTCGGTTAAGTGGTAGCAGGGCGTGACGAATTTCGCGCTCAGGTTTCCACGCGCCTTTAACACAACAGAAGAGTATACCAAAAAGATTAACTACGGTTTTGGACTCCCCACACGGGGCCCTACATCCTGTAAAAATTGCATCGCAAGAGCTCAGCGCCACTTTTGAGACTCCTTGTAAGCAAGCTTGACCCAAAATTTAAAATCTTTCAAATCAAAACCGGCCAATCTTCCGCTTTATCTTAGAGTATCTTCAAAAATTTTAGAATTACAATAAGTGAATGCACTGTGTGACATTTTATAAAACTCTTATCTTTTAAGGGAAGGTAATAAATTAATCGCGACAGTCGCGCCTCCCCCGACTGCGCGTGTAGCGCAGTCGGAGGAGGCGCGACTGTCGCGTGCACCCGATACCAGGTTTCTGGTTCGGATTTCCCGCCCAGGCCAACCAAGCCTTCCATCCCTCCGGGGTCGGTGAATTGGTACCAGACTTGTCTGGGAAGGATAAAGCGCTGACTTGTTCATCGGCTGGCCACCGCAAATCATTGTATGGCCAAATACGCATTCATGTCGCCTCCACGACATCCCGTAGAAGTAGAATGCGCTGGCGCATCCCAGAAGGGATTGAATAACGCCGTCCTTTATCCTTTATCCTTTATCCTAATAAATTAAATTTTGTTTTAAAGCTCAAGAAGGCAAAAATTATTGACTGTTTTTGTTTTATTATTGTTTCACATAAATAGCATTGATTGAGATTGTCAATGCTGTTTATGTGAAACAGCGATGGGAATATATGTATGCTTTTTACAACTGTTCTTGTTGTACCGTTTACATCTGTTTGGAAAAACCAAAGAAACTCCTACTAAATTCTTCCGTAGTTTTGATTTGGAAGATATGTGATTTCAATGAAGCTTGCTTAGAAGAATGTTCAATTTCGAATGAAAATGGTCGATCTCTATTTGGAAAGTGTCCAATTTGACATGAAAAGTGTTTGACATGATCATAAATGTCGATGTGGCGTAAAAATGATATATATTTATCTATTAAATAATACGGAATTATTAAAAGGGCGTGTCTAGCGCGGTCGGAGAAGGTGCGGACTGTCGCGTTCACGCGATACCAGGTTCTTGGTTCGGATTTCCGCCCCCCACCAATCGAGCCTTCCATCCCTCCGATCTCGGTGAGGTGGTAGCACGCTTGCCTGGGAAGGGTAAGTCGCTGACATGTTCATCGGGTAATCAGCGAAAAGCCGTATTTGATTTGAATGCTTATAGGCCGCATACATTCAAATCGCCTCCACGACATTCCTTAGAAGTAGAATACGTGCCCCATCCCAGACGGAATTGAGTAATGGCGTACTTCCTCTTCATTCTTTGTAACCCTCATCATTTCAGAATAACGATTTGCTGTTCTACAACCTAGTCTTGCAATTTCTGTTATTCATTGACCTTCAATGGCATCATACCTAACGTCGTCGCGCGGTAAATCGGACGAGAAGTTCTCGATCGAATATGTCAGACGGTTCTTCTTCCATTTGAAGGCCGCACCTGAAGTAGTCGTTGTTCGTCAAGGCCCGCCACGTTACTGACGTAATGTTAATGTTAATTCGAATTGACAACGATCACCGCTGCTGTTACTATGTATCGTACAGAGACTACTGGACATACAAAAAACTTCGCGATGAGTGGGAAAAGGAAGGATGAGGCTTGAGTTTTGGGGCTTTCCAGGAAAGGCATTTTCGAGGCATCAAAAAATGTCTCACTCTATAGAAAGTATAATGTTTCCGTCATTGAAAAACTGTTACTGTCAGTGAAAAGTGAAAGGATTTATGCGTAGGTCACTTGAGGATTACACTAAGGGTCTAAATTAAGGCCTCAAACTCATGATGATGTTAAATGGGCATAGCTTAAGGGTATTCACTAGACTTGCACATCTATTGAGGCAAAGCGCGTTCCTACTACACTGCCGGAGCGACGCTTCTGTTAGATATTTTGGAGATGGACAAAGATGTTGGGGCGGCAAGACATGCTTTTGAAAGCGTTGGCAGGCTATGAGATTGATAAGCAGAAGCAGATCGAATAAAAAAGGGCAAATTCTAAGTGTTTAGTTACAAATAGAAGTAATTCCATCACCTCCGCTGCTTATGGCCAGCACATCTGTCACACCGCAACGTGGCTCTGCCATCTTCTTCTTCGTCTCCACATCCAGAACTCCTGTCGGTTTCAAACCGGCGAACTCTTGGAATTTTCTGAAAACATTCACACATGCTGAGGGACAGTTTGAGCTTTCCAAACATCTTATTGTTAGAATATTAGGGCCTAGCTGTATTTAGTTCAAAGAGAAGACTGGAAGAGCCAAGAGACACTGGTGAAGTCCTCACAGCCATCAGAAACAGAGAACCCTAGTTATGTACAGTCCTCTACATAGACATTGGTCTGATGGCGATTCAGAGAAGTCGATTCCGCCATTTTTTAAGCGCGGTTGAAAAGATTGTTCAAATAATGGCACCCTAAAAAGGAGAAGATCATGGGATGGTTCAGATAAGAGTACAGCAGCGTCGGTAAATATCCTCCAGAACGCAACCGGTTTCGGTTTAATCTTCCGTTTCCGAAAAAAGAAGAAACCCTAAAATTGTCATGAAAAACATTTTCGCAAGCATTTAAAAATTCTAAAATTCTACTGGGCAGGTCCATTCCTGCTAGGGACATAATTTGGAGAAACTCATTAGCGAATGTCAGTCAGGTCAAGACAATTACGGCTCGCTTAATCTAAGTCATCTCGAAATCAAAAAGTCTAAAATCTTTTAAAAATTCTACACTTTTTACGCCATTAGGTAGATCATGTTGTTCTGATTCTAATAATTTGCATTTCAGCCAAGAATGTTTGTCTTTCTTTTGTTTATTTGTGTTTTTCCCTTATGTGGCGCATCTTAGGACGTATTCAATAAATAAATAAATAAATTTTAATGGATAATGGATGGACTTTCAAGGGAGATATGGCAAAGCGGAGGAAACGGGGATTTATCCGCCGCCGGCCTTGTTTTTTGGATATTATGATCCATATCCATATCATGGGCGCGTGTAGCGCAGTCGGAGGAGGCGCGACTGTCGCGTGCACCCGATACCAGGTTCCTGGTTCGGATTTCCCGCCCAGGCCAACCAAGCCTTCCATCCCTCCGGGGTCGGTGAATTGGTACCAGACGTGTCTGGGAAGGATAAAGCGCTGGCTTGTTCATCGGCTGGCCACCGCAAGTCATTGTATGACCAAATACGCATTCATGTCGCCTCCACGACATCCCGTAGAAGTAGAATGCGCTGGCGCATCCCAGAAGGGATTGAGTAACGCCGTCCTTTATCCTTCATCCTTTATCCATATCATATCCATAAAATGTACCTCAGCTCTCACTTCGGATATCCGAATAGGGTAAAACATTAGACTTTTGATCAAAATCAGTTATCTAAATTATCTGAAAATTCGACCTGATGAAAACCACCCCTATCAGAGTTGACCTAAGATCTGGGCTTTTCAAAAACATCATTGTTCACATAACATGCTTACCCAAGGTTTGGAAAAATGACGGATCCGAAATATACGAATCGGCATCGGATCCAGTGCCTTCTGTACTCCATGTACTATACCCAGAGCTTAGTTAAAACAGCAAAGGAGGCGCTGTCTCTCGCTTGCATTTGAACTCGTTTTTCTAAGATTCGGATTCCCAGACCAAACAAACTTTCTGCCGCTCCGTAAGTAGGAAAATGGTATCATGCTTATTTGGGAATTAGAAAACGAAGAGTGTTCTATTCCGCAATTCATTGTATTATATATCCAAATCCAAATTCACGTTTCATCCACGATATTCCGCCGAAGTCGGATGTGTGGCGCATTCCACAAGAGAATTAGAAGGCGCCAATCTTCGTTTTTATCCTCCAATGTAACCTGCCGATTTCGAAATGCAAAGTAGTAACCAAGTTTCTTCGGAAAACAACTTACGCTAAGGCGCGTTTGAATATGCTGGTCACATCGCTCAGGTCACCGCTCATTCCTCCTGGAGAGGCATTGAGGCTGTTACTCGGACCCACATAGCCGAAGTCTTGAAGGTACTTCTGAAAATATTGACACGATTTGTGGTTTGAGCTGAAGACGTCAAAAAAAACTACGCTGTATTCTTGCACAGAGCTCTCTTATTATTGTATTAGGTTGGCAACTAATTTCGTGGACTCTCAAGAATCTTCAGCAAAAGTATTTATTAACAAATAACTGATGACAATCTTTAATCAAAATAAGATCCCTCGGAACGCAGAAGTGCTTCCCATATATCAGGCAGCTGGTCTATCCCACGGCCATAGAATTGTTGTGCTTTTAAGGCCAAGAATCTTTGGAGGTGCATTTTGACCCGGTCCACATTATTAAATCGTCTTCCAACCAAGAAGTACTGCACCAAACTAAAAATGTGGTAGTCACTCGGCAAAAATTCTGGGCTGTAAGGTGGATGAGTTTGACGCTCCCAGTCAAGGTCTTCTATTATTTTTTTTTGAGGCGTCCGGTTAGCTACGTTCTCTCCGTTTGGTTGTGTCAAGAAGGTATTAACTTCTGGGAGCTCGTCAAGAACGGTTCCAGCAAATGCTGTAATCTACTCTTCTCAACCTGGCCGCGCGCAGGCTGAACTCCGCTGGAATCGGTTCAGACAGATTTTCAGGAGCGGAATTATCTGTCAGCAAGATAACGCCAGATCACACGTCACGAATCGGGAGCTTCAAAAAGTCAAAGACCTTAGCTGGAAGCGTCTAACTCACCCACCTTACAGCGCAGCTGTGCGCCAAATGACTAGCCCCTTCATAGCTCGCTGCAGCAGCTCTTGGTTGGAGAACGACTTATTAATGTGGACCATGTCAAAATTTACCTCCGAGGAATCTTGGCTTCAAAAGCACAAGAATTCTACAGCTGTGGGATGGGCCAGGTAGCTGATAAATGGGAAGCAGTCCCGCGTTCCAACAGATTTTACTTTGGTTGAAAACTGTTATTTGTTATTTGTTTATAAGCACTTTTTTTGAAGGCGCTTGAGAGTCCACGAAATTAGTTGCCAACCTAATATTAATCCGTGATCTACAACTCGATGGATTTTAAAAGCGAAAAGGGTTGATTCTGAGAACAATTTTCTGGATAAAAGAGTTGATGTCTTAATATTTCAAAATTTTTAGGGAGCTTTGAAACCAACATGCGAAACAGGTCAACAAAAGTTTATTTGAGAACTATACAGGATTCTCAAGTATTATCAGAGGATTGGGGTTCGCAAGGGAAGGGTAACAGGTCACAGTGGCGCTTTGAAATAATACACATACCAGGGATGGAGCTAAAAAAGCTTAATCGAAATATGCGTTTCACATCTGCAGCGGACATCTGGGAACAGAGGTATGGGCCAATTTAACGTTGTCTTGTTTGTGCCCTGCTTGCGCTTATAGAAAGCCAATTACAAAAGCCGACTTTAAGTAGACCACAAACACCGCCGGCGACCAAGCGTAGGTGGCGCAGTGGATGGAGAAGCATAGTGGTGGGAAGCAGGTGGTATGTAGATCGACTTCCAGTACAGGATTCTTACACTGCTTAAAGGGATCCGACACGATCAAGCTCTCCTTGTGAATTCGAATCTGAAAACAGAGCCAGGAAGAAAACAGATTTATAGGCACCATTGCACTCTTAAGATCCAGCGGTAGGAAATTTTCTTGGCTCAAACCTCGATCGGGGATGTGCTTACCACAGCATGTAAACCATTCAAATAAAAGGTATGAAGGCTCGTTTTATCGCTTACTTCAGACCAGCCTTAGTCTACCGCACAACCAATGGTCCTAGCAGAAAATGGAAAGCTCTAAGAAGGACGAAAGAAGAGAGTGCAGGTCAAGGCAGCAATTTTACTGTCATCGAGGATACAAGACTAGAAGCCATTGGCGGTCACCTAATGTTCTTCCTACTTGCTCGATTTTTTAAAACAAAATTCAAGGATACCAGAGAAAGAGGATAACAGGGAATCAGTGGACAGATGAGTTCTGCATCTTCTTCGGTTCGTATTAGACATTAAAATCCATGTTCGACCTTTCGGGGAGTGCGAAATACCGTTTTTAATCCAAAAAAGACATAGATCTCCTTGAGGGTGTAGAAAACAATTTCACCCGAAAACTTTTTATGAGATGTAGTGGGCTCGAATACCGCCTTATTCCTAACAGTGTTGATAGGCGCTTGGTGTGAAAACTGCATTCTCTTCATAGTAGAAGGATCCAAAATGATTCGGTTATGGCTTTCAAAATTCTGACTGGTAAGACCCCACTCAAGCCTGAATGTTTCTTCGAATTCTTCTCATCTCGATCTGATTTAAGTTAATTCATACCACACTCATGTTTATGTGCGTCTCTAGATAAAGATAACGATAAAGACAAGGTCCGTATCCAGCAATTACAAGAAAAAAGCTTAAATCTGTGGCAAACAGATAGATATTGCTAGATGCCGTTCCTGTTTCCTGGAAAGCGAAATGCTCCAGAGTTGACTTACCTTAGCCTTCTCGTCCGAAACAGGAACTGCTCTCGACGACAACGACGCTGATGATGCTCTGCTACCGCTGCCGCCACTGCTGCCGCTGCTGCTGCTGCCGCTGCTGCTGCTACCACCGCCGGCGAGCTTGGAGATGAAGTCGAAGAAGCCGGCGTCGACCAAGGCTACCAGTATAAGTACTACCCAGAAGCAGAGCCACCGCATCTGAAAGAGGCGTAGACCTGAGTATTCTGGGATACGAAGTGATCGGCGGTGAAAACGAAGTGCTAGAAGGATGTTTCTATCTTGTGCGTTCTTTCGTTCTTTCCTCAATCTGCTGAAACTTTGTGTGTACATTTATTGAAACAAGTATAATAGTAAGGACTCAGAAACTAAATCAATAAACTGAAGAATTTCTCACGAAACAGTCTTATTTATAATAACTAGTTTAATTCATAACGTTCTGTGCAAGTTGTTCACTGTATCACGTTTTGGATGAAAAAAAAATGAAAAAAATTCGTCTTCCTCCCCTTCTTCTTCAGAAAACGAACTGTAGAATCGCTTTGAAAAAAGCAATATTTCCATGGAAGAAGTCGCTTGGATAATCCTTAAAAAGCCAATCTCAGCTCTAATCTTCTGTGCTAAACTGGGTTTGCGTCACTTTTTATGTTTATCTTTATATTTATTACGTTGCAAAAGATAGGTGCGAGATAGAAGAAAATCAACAAAAACAAACAAAACGATAAATATCAGAAAAACAGCACCATCAAACAAGAACTGGGTGTAGTCGATCTCTATGACCAGAGTCCGTCAAAGTTAAGAAACATTTTCGATACATACCGCTTGAAGTGGCACAGCTTTTGCTGATCTGACATCCGTTTCTCGTACTACGCGGATGTACGGTGAGTTACAGTACGTAGGAGTAACCAATGATGTTCAAGGTCTCCATTTTCGCCTAAACTTTGTCTATAGGGGCTTTTGGGGGTTCCCTTAATTGACAATCTCTTGACGAATATGTCCTTTATTTAACAATTTAGAGTGAAATAAAAGGGTAGGATATTGCAGAAAGCCAAATGGTAAGGGAGGAAGCGGTCATGAGAAAATGCAAAAATAGTGGGTAGCAAGGGAATCGAACACTTGGCCTAGCGCCTGTGAAGCAGCGTCGCTCCCTGCTGAGCCACCGATTTGCCAGCGCGGTGGGCGCGCGCTGACAAATCGGTGGCTCAGCAGGGAGCGATACTGTACCCCACCTACGAGGGCACGTAGCTCTTAAGGTTCAACGACTCAGCAATAATAGCGAAGCGTGTTTTTCTGCCATATGAAAAGTGGAGATTTTTGAATTTTTAGATCACAACCTTGAGTCAAAAAATGGGATAGATATGACTTGCTTCTCCTAATAAATAAATAGATAAAAGGATGGGAGTGGTTGCACCTTAGTTTTCATGTACTTTTATCGAGGTTTTTAATTCAATAATGGGAACCAATGATGTTCGACTTCTGAAGTACATTTTCCATCAAACATTGACGATTCTGTTCTCTTTGAAAAGCTGAGAGCTTTTAGTCTACTAAACACTGCACAGATCTGTTAGAAGGATGTTTAGTTTCGATCAGAACTCTTGCGCCAGGCGGGACTCCAACCCGCACCTTCTGCGTTCCAGGATGCTACGCCTTACACCACTGCCGCCTTTTGAACAGAACATCCACGATATATTCTTAGCAATCTCACCTATCAGCGCAAAAATTTTGATCGCAACTAAGGATCCTTCTAACAGCTTCTATCTTCTATAACAGCCGCTGCAGGCATGAGCAAAAATTCAAAACTGAACAGAGCCATCAGATGTCTGTGGACGGTCAATGCATTGAAAAAGGCGTTCAGAATGTTCGCAAAAACACCACCGATAAAGATCTGCCCGCGCGGCGAGATCTCATTGACCTCTTTTACCTACAGTTCTCACACAGATTTATATTTGTAACCTTTCAGTGCTTCTCTAATTGCTCAGCTGCCGAAAATAAGCTGAACGTTTTTCAAAAACTCACCGATACATAAAGGACAAAAGGATAAAGGACGGCGTTATTCAATCCCATTTGGGATGCGCTACACATTCTACTTCTACGGGATGTCGTGGAGGCGATTTGAATGCGTATTTGGCCATACAGTAACTTGCGGTGGCCAGCCGATGGAAAAGTCAGCGCTTTATCCTTCCCAGACAAGCCTGGTACCAATTCACCGACCCCGGAGGAATGGAGGGCTTGGTTGGCTTGGGCAGGAAATCCGAACCAGGAACCCGGTATCGGGTGCACGCGACAGTCGCGCCTCCTCCGACTGCGCTCCACGCGCCCTACGAGGTTATAAATCATTCAAAGAAGATAATTTGCTCTATAGGGACTAAAGAACAAAACATACTTTCTGAAAGAAAAAAGCGTTCTCTTTAAAACGAGATTCGACACTGTGCGAAGAAAATTGGCAAAGGTAATTAAATTTTTCTCTATTTTAGCATTTTGCGGAAAAATGACAAAAATCAGCATGAACAAGTAAATCCGTTAAACGCTTTAATAAAGCAAAACATTCTCAACTGAACAACGTATAATTCTGTCCAAAAAAATTAACCAATGCATAGGAGATGTTGGCAAAAAAAAATGTCTTTCTTTGTCTTTTTGATACCCCACATTAATACCTTGAAAATTAACGAAACCCAAAACAAACAAAAGAAGCCACCACAATATCTTGCAGAACAAATAATCGCATTACAAATGATGTATAGCGTTGTGCAAAAAATCTCAAACGTAAGTAGAAAGAAGGACTTGTCGGAGAAGGCATTTTTACCTTCACTTTATTGATCTAAACGTGTTCAGTAGTCGAAAGAGAAACATATTTTCTGTGTTTCTTGTGTCTGGGCGCGTGTAGCGCAATCGGAGGAGGCGCGACTGTCGCGTGCACCCGATACCAAGTTCCTGGTTCGGATTTCCCGCCCAGGCCAACCAAGCCTTCCATCCGGTGAATTGGTGCCAGACTTGTTTGGGAAGAATAAAGCGCTGACTTGTTCATCGGCTGGCCACTGCAAGTCATTGTATGGCCAAGTACGCATTCATGTAGCCTCCACGACATCCCGTAGAAGAAGAATGCGCTGGCGCATCCCAGAAGGGATTGAGTAACGCCGTGCTTTATCCTTTATCCTTATCCTTCTTGTATCTCGTTGAAGTATGTTCTAGTACGCCATGTATTTTTGTAGAAGCTTTCATCCATATGGTTTTCATCATTATTACGTCTGGAATAAATGCATAAATAAATAAGTAAAGGATATTTTACAGAAAACAGTGAGTTGAAACTGGCTCTAGAAGAAGATTTTTTAATCGATTCCTGATTTAGTGTAGCGTATTTGAGGTAGGCAGGCACCTTAAAGAGCTGTATCGCCGAGCTATAACCTTTTTCTCTATTAAATACTGAAGAAGTAACAAGTTTGCAGTTTGGTTCTTGAGACTTGCGCTTGATTTCCCCATCATACAGCCACCCTATTATCACTCGCAAGTGGAGCCAGCGTTCAGTATTACTCATCTGTTTACAATCTCCGTGGTGTCTACTCAGGTGTCTCTACTCCGGTACTCAGGTCTGCAGAACACCGACGATAAAACACTGACTTGTTCATCGGCTTGCCACAGCAGGTCATCACATGGGCCTATACTACACATTCAAGTTGCATCTACGACAATCCGTATAAGTAGAATACGTGGCGCATCCCTAAGCTAATTGGTCAACGCCTCCTTTACTCCTTTACCTTTTATTGAGTAATGAAATCTTTCACTTAAAAAAAGGATTCAAAAAAGACATGTATGTATAAGAAGTCAGACAATCCTGAACTTCAAGACCAGATGTAAATGAAGTCAACGCTACAAGTTATGCAAACATCTCTTCAAGGCTGGCAAACGTATGGCGCAATCTTGTCATCCAACACAATAGAGGAGGAGCGCCTTGTTTTCACTTGCTTCGAAAAATTATTTCGCAAAATATTACGCATTAAGTCTATCCATTTACTAGGTTCTAGGACTGCTTTAGTCTTCCTGATTCTACTGGAGCAGAAGCAGGAGTGAAATGTACGATTAAGCTCGCAACGGATGTACTCATGTACCCCTATCTAGTATTTGAGAACAATGAAATGATGAGCAAGTTTTTTGGTCAAAAAAAGCGCCGGGAATAAACAAGAAGTGATCGATACTGCTTAAGAAACGTGAAGTGAGTTGCTGCTGACAAAGCGGGTGTTACCGAAGGCCGGTTTCCGCTGGTGTAACACGGCTCGGTCGTCCGCCGCCGCCGTCGTCGTCGTCGCCTCCAATGGCGTCAGTTCGCCTAATAGCCACCTTGCCCTAAGATCGGGAACCATCTCATACTTCCGCCTGCGGATTACTCATCGAGGAAAGGTACACAACTCAAAAAGAAAATCAGCAGAAAACCGTGTGAATGGCAGAAGTACAGTGCGAATCACTAGCATTTGCCAGTAGCAAACTCCTCTTACAAGGAAAGGGTTTAAAGCGTATGTCTGAACGGGAAGAACGAGTCATATAGGAAGAATCCCCACTCCTCTATTAGTATAAAAATGTGTTTCTTTTTTTGTCAGGGAGTATTAGTCCTTGAAGTTACAATGGAGTCGGGGTCTTGTACGCGAGCGATACACCTTTGGGCAAGCGGCTCAGAACGCAGTGGGTAGTGAGGTTGTTTCACGCGTGGGAGGTCGCGGTTTGATCCTCCTGCGCAGCTGTATTTTTGAATTTCAACTGATTGGTTGAGATTTGAAGGATTCTGACGTCTACACCATTTTCAGAGGTTTCTGCCTAATTTTAACCTATCTTAAAAAAATTTAAGCAAAAGGCAATGGGAAAGCTATTCAACATAATGGTCTATAAACCTTCAACATCAGTGATACACAGGCACAAAAGGAATGATACAAATGCACTGGTCACTATACAGGCAGCGTATAAAAGCCACATGCTCCTCACAGTTTGTTTTTCCCCACATGGACCAATGGCCACGGGAAAAACCATCCTGCTCGGATTTTGAAAGGAGACCAAGACGTCAAAGGTGGTTACAATAAGAAACGAGGTCAGTGACCTAAACGGCCATCAATACACTCATTCCCTCATCTTTCTCTGTCACCTGGAAGAGGTTTGCTGAAAGTTTTCTAAAACCTAACACAAAACTTGACCTGCTCAGGCTAAAGTGTGGCCCACCTTTAGACAGGAGCTTCGAGGGAAGAAATCAAACTGGTCGAACGGAGGGCCAGCATACTCAAGGACTTCGAAGCACGTCAACTTGAATTTGACGAAGACGAACAGCTGAAACTGGTGGAAAAAAGAAGGTTATGATCCGCAAGATGAAATGGTAGACCTAGAAACAAGAAGTGGACATACGTTCGGGTGGAACTCTTCGAGGAATGGGTGCGACTTCAATCCGATTTCGTCAGCGGAGCCGATGTCATTGGTCCATGTATGGAAGCAAACTGTAAGGAGCCTGTAGTATTTATACGCTGTTCGTGTTGTGACCAGTGCTTCTGTTTCATGCACCTTGTGCCTATCACTGGTATTGAACTTCTCTACATCCTTATGTTGAATAGCTTTCTCATTGCTTTGGTTGAAAAATCGGCCAGTAATAAACAAGTCGCAAGAAAGTTGCTCTACACAGCATACGGTTGTAAAATTCGCAGAAACCTCTAAAAATGGTATAGACATCAGAATCCCTAAAATCTCAACCAATCATCAGTTGAAATGCAAAAATGCAGCAGCGCAGAAGAATCAAACCACCGACCTCCATTGCATTAAGCAACGTCACTAACCACTGCCCTTCGAGTTGCTTGCAGGCGCAGGCATCGCGGGGGTACAAGAGACCCCCAGCGCTCGTGAGGCGCCGACTCCACTGCAAATTCATGGACCCCCTACTCCGTGGGTTTAACGACTTGGCAAAAAGGGCACACACACACATCGGCACTGGCCTTGAGCGGCGGCGATTTCGTTTCTTTCGTTTGCACTCTATATCTATTTGTTTTCCTGAACCTGATCTGTTCTATTTTGTTTTGTGATATAACTTCTTCTCAATCCTAGTAGGTTCTTGTTGTTTTCGTCTGCTAATTGTTTCGTTTCTTATTAACTTCGCTGCTACTAGTGCCAACAGTCGAGTGCCCTGCTATTGAATTGAAGAGATCATATTTCATGATGACCAGGGTTAATCGTCGAAGAACTGCTGCCACTACAAATGAGTCTACTTTGGCTGTGGAGAATGGACGGAGCTCGCAAAGCGATGGAACGCAAGATTCCGAGCTGAGATCCCTCTCCATAGAGGACCTTCTCAGAAGGATATCAGACCGCATATCTGATCCTCTCACACTCCAGATGCTGAACGTTCTAGGCGAGAAAATCGTTAAGGACTTTGCTGCACATGCTGAGGCAGAAAAGAGAGGACGAAGTATCGTGCTATCCGGAATTGAGGAGCCACCTGGAGGTCTTACTCCTTCTGAGCGTAGAAGTGAGCTTAAAACCAAGGTCTTAAGCATTCTGGATGTATTACAGGTAGACTGTGAGCCTGCCGAAGTATTCAGAATGGGCAAGCCGAGTACTACTAAACCACGCTTGGTGAAAGTCGTACTCCCTTCTCAGTTTTACTGGCGGAGGGCGTTGGCCAATGCTCGGCTCCTTCGATCTGCTGGCTTCAGCGACATTTTTGTTCGCAGAAGCATGACCGCAGATGAAAGGAAAAAGGAGTACGAGCTAAGGCAAATAGCTAAAGAAAAAAACAAAGGTAAGGCGACGAGAGAGTGGGTGGTCTATCGTGGCCAGCTTAGGCACGTTTCCGAACTCACAAATAGGAGCTCGGGAAATGTCTAACTGCGCACGGTAGTCCTCCTTCTGTTTCATGTTACCTGCTTAATGCGCGCAGTATCGTTAACAAACTCTTCCACCTCCACCACTTTTTATCAACTGCAAAACCCGACATGGTTTTCATCACAGAAACTTGGCTGACTGAAAAGATTAGAGATACGGAAATTATTGCCAGTCTGCCTTATGTTGTTCACCGTAATGATCGACGTAGTGGTAGAGGTGGTGGAGTTTGTTGTGTTTCCCGAAATACAATAAATTCTAATATACTGTATCATAGCTCTACTCTTAGATCTGACGTTCTCTGTTTTGAAGTCGCTTCGTTTTCGAAAGCGGATCTGAGCCAAGTGAGGATTATAGTTATATATCGCCCCCCGAACTCGACAAAAACAGATGATGACGCTCTCTTAGATCAGCTTTGTGCCTTATCTGCTGCCAGTTGCAAAACGATTATCTTGGGTGACTTGAACTTGGATATAGACTGGAAAAATCTCTCTGCTGCAAGCCACGCATCAGCTGATTTTCTTGCATTTTTTAACGACTCTCGTTTCAAGCAAGTTGTTACAGAACCAACACATGAGGGCAAGGTTCTAGATGTTGTTTTATCAACTTTTCCTCTAATCTCTAATGTGTGCGTTTTATCTCCACTAGCCACCTCTGACCATTGCATCGTTCAGTTTAACTTGCTTTCCCTGCAATCCTCGCGAACTTCGATGCCCATGCCGGATTTTTTGAACACAGATTTTAACGCTCTTAGGGTAAGTCTCTCCCGTGTTGACTGGTTGAGTGTTTTCAATGGATACTCAACTGTAGATGACCTCTATCAACGGTTTTGCACAGTTATTTACAAAAATCTGTCGACATTCGTTCTCTTTAAGATTAGGCAACCCTTCCGAGCGAGTTTTCCAAAACACATTCGCAACCTCCTAGATCAAAAGGAGCGGATATTTCGAACTGTTCCAGATCCGCTAAATGATGCCCGCTACGAAAATGTTTGCGCCAACATTGACTACCACCTGAGAAGACTTTGGGTTCGTCGTGAAAACAAGTGTGCAAAGCACGCCTCAATGAAGTTGCTGCACCTACATTTAAGGAGCAAAATGAAATTTTCATGCGCCCCTCCCAACATTGCTGATGTAGATGGTAATATCTGCTCTTGCGATAGTAGTAAAGCCATCGCTTTTGGGCACCACTTCGCCAGCGTCTTTGACAACCACAGCCCCAGTTTCTCTGAGTTGGAAGAAGCGTCAGTTGCTGGGAATACTCCTGATAGGACACATGTTCTTAGCAGCATATATTTTCATCCAACTGACGTTTACAATTTTCTCAAGAAACTGAAGCCTTCCTTCACTGAACCCTGCGATGGAATTCCTCCAATTGTTTTGAAAAAGTGCGCTCGCGAGCTATGCAAACCTTTGGCGGATATATTCAACATCTCGATGGCGCTCGGTGAGGTTCCAGAGGTTTGGAAGCATGCACTTGTAACTGCTATCCCTAAAGTAGCAGCTCCGCAATCGGTATCGCAATTTCGTCCCATTAGCATAACTCCTGCTTCTATCAAAGTTATGGAAAGCATTATAAGGGAGAAGCTGTTGACCTGGTTACACAGAATTAATGCTATTTCGCCAGAGCAGCATGGCTTTCTTCCAGGACCTTCCACGGTTACGAATCTTATAGACAGCTTGCATGATTGGAGGCTAGCGCTAAATCTAGGAAAAATGGTAGACGTCGTCTATATAGATTTATCTAAAGCTTTTGGTAAAGTCTGTCATTCAAAATTGCTTTTGCAATTGAACTCTTTAGGGGTAGATGGCCCGCTTTTAAAGTGGTTCGCTTCTTATCTTGAGAACAGGTCTATGACGGTTCGAGTTGGCTATGAATTTTCCGAAAGATACTCTTGTGTTAGTGGAGTACCGCAGGGTTGCGTTCTTTCACCTCTACTATTTCTACTTTATACAGCTGGCATATCTAATGTTATCGAAAGTTCCGAAAACATAAAGCTCCAGGCCTATGCTGACGATATCAAAATCTATGGAATATATGACAGAGATAAGCGTACTGAAACATGTTTAGCACTTGAAAATGCATTAAGCAATTTGAATAGCTGGGCTTTAGATCTAGGCTTAACTATAAATCCCGACAAGTGCTTTGTACTACACATTGTTGAAGGACAGTCCCCTGATTATTCTATCTGTGATGTAGCCCTTACTCAGTGTGAGACTGTTAAGGACCTTGGTGTGATTGTCGACTCCAAACTTGAATTCTCGAGTCATGTTGATGAATCCACTCGGAAAGCCTATGCTGCACTATACCTAATTTTTCGCAATGTGTGCAGTGATAAACCTGACGTTCTTGTCAAACTGTATAAGGCGTACGTTCTCCCTCTTCTGGAGTACTGCTCGCATGGAGTCCTACCGCCAAAAATCTCATACTTAAAATTGAAAAAGTTCAAAAAACTTTTACGAGACTTGTTTACAGTCGCTTACACCAAGGTAGGTTTTCGAGAGATATGCCATGTTATGGAGAACGTCTAAAACTGCTGGGTCTCACTTCACTACTGCGCAAAAGGATAACCTCAGATCTGGTTTTCTGCTTCAAAATACTTCGCGGCGAACTTAAACTGCGTGCTAGCAAATATTGGATCTTCAGGCCTTGTGGGCTAAGATCCAACGGCTTCAATCTCCACTACCCCTCAATTCACAAAAGAAAGTATGCGCAGTTATTCAATTTTATTTGCTATCGAGGGGCAAGATGGATTCGACATTTGCCGGCTGATGTGTTAAATTCAGAGAACGGCAAAATCTTCAAAGAACGGTTAAACAGAATTGATATTTTGCATATTTTAGGAATTCCCAACGTCAAATGGGCAAGATATCAGGCTATCATCATTCGTGGTCATGGTGCTGCTCCGCTAACTGGCGCATTGGGATAAAAATACCTCTTTCCTTTCTTCTTCCATTCACATTCATTTCGTTTAAATGCGTTGCTGTTTAGGAAACTACATAAATATCGTGCTCACGCTCTGCAGCTACATCTCAATCTTATCTGATCGCTGCTCTGGCTTCTACATCGATTTCGCCTTTTTGTATGCTTTACTTCGCCCTTTTCTGTTTGTTTGTTTTTCAAAAGAGGCGACTTTCCTTGGTAGTACACCTAGTTTTTGAAATGACTTTAGATCTACATGATTTGCGATTGGGCTTTTACAATAAGGTGCTAGCAATTGTCCTCTCTTATGGCAAAGCGCAGCTGCGTTGTGGATTTTGTCTGATCTAAATTGCTGCTTGTCCTAGATGTCAGTTCCATGGGGCGGCCAGCGTACCCATGTGCCGAAGTTCTGGCATCTGCCTCTGGGCGTCATAGCTGGCTGATGCGGACAAGCCGATTAGCTTCGCTGCCACGCTGCCATTAAGACCGTGCATATTAGTAAACTGAAGGTTGTTGCCATACATACAACTCAACACCAATTGTTTTGTCCCTCTTGCAAATTGAGCTAGAATCCTTCAAAAACCAAGAAAAGGAACCAAAAACTGAAGTAAACCTACATATTTCTCTTTTATGCTGCCAACGGATGTCGCTGCCGCTTGCTAACTTGCTAATGTGATGATCTGTTAAGCTTATGTTTTTTTCTACCATGGTTGTTGCTGTTTCTTTTCTATCACCAAACTGTTAAGCCCGTCTTCTTGACGTTGACAAATAAATAAATAAATAAAAAGTAGACACACTTTAATACTAATTGAGGGGTTGGGATTCCTCCTATATGACTCGCTCTCCCCGTTCAGATATACGCTTCGGACCCTTCCCTTGTTAGACTTTTCTAACATTTAGGTAGAACTATCTTATTGAAGGAAATCCTCGATAGAAATATTTTGAGAAAACTTGGACCTTTAGTTTTTTATTTTGCTGAAGCTTTGACCAGCTGTTATACTAGAAGATAGACGCTGTTAGAAGGATGTTTAGTTGCGATCAAAACGCTTGCGCCAGGCGGGACTCGAACCCGCACCTTCTGCTTTCCGGGCAGCGACGCTTCGCCCTACACCATCAGCGCTGTTTGACTGAGCGGAACATCCACGATATCTTCCTAGAAGCAATCACAAATTAGACCTTTAGTATTCTACTGACATTGTATTTCGTTCACAGTGTATAGTTGTGGATTTGAACAATTGCCATGAGTTGAAAAATCGATAATTAGCATAACCCAGAGGCTCGTTAAAAGCACTGGAAGCGTTACTCGGTACACTGTTGAGCAAATCATTAACGAGCTTCCAAATGATTTTTCGACGTTTTCTTTTTTGGCCAAATTTTGCTGCTCAGTACTTCTTTCCCTCAGGCTGCTCAGCAACCGTTTTCAGCAACCTTTTTTCTATAATCATGCACAAAACACGTTACATTATGTCGTCTACACGCCTTCTGACGACTTCTGAATTCGGACCTCATCCAGCGACGCCGTTGGAGCTTGTTGTGAGTCCAGACGCTCGTTGTCTTTGATGTCTGTCGATTAGATGTCTTTCGAATCCGGACGCCTCACACTCCTTCATTCTTTCATTACTGGATCCCTTGCTAATCCACTCTTAATGGCCTTATTGGTAACCCTACCGATTCGCCTCCTAGCCCACCCCTGGGCCACTTCCTTGTTATTCCTGGTGACCCCCACCTATTGGTCCTTCCTTTCTGGTCGCCGTTCCCCACTTCCCAGAGGTCCACCTTACTGCCCTCCACCTTGGCGCTCATGACAGACATTTTCTGAATCACAAAAAAGCACGCAGTTTATGTCATGCAAAAAGAGATTGCGGTTCCCTTGCTGCAGGAGCTCCCCATTTGTGTGAAAAATGTTGCCCGCACGGGATACGGTGAGTCGTTTCCCGCACGGGTTAGATCACTCAAACGATGGGTAACTCAATTATAAGTGGTAGGTAGATAGAAGATATCGTAGAAGACGGATTGCACGACTGAAAGACGCCTGGCCGCGCAACGCAATCATTGATCACAGATTCTGAAAAATCTAGGGTGTTCAGGGTAGGATGAGTTCAGTAACCCATTTTTCGTCATTTACTTGTGACCTCCACACCGAATCGGGATATCGGAGAGATTCGTCAACTTCTGTTTTTTAATTTAATAAACATCTGCAAAGAAGACGTTGCAATCGCTGTTTGAAATTGTTAGGCGAGTAAGTGAGTCAGTTCTGAAATGCAATACTGATTGTAAGATCACGGTGAAGAACCGATGATACACACTAATACATCATTATATTCCAAGGCGAGAAAAGGAAACCAGAGCTGACTTTTGTGGGAAACGAAAACACGCTGGTTTGGAGGATGAGTAACGATCCGGTTCTTGTTTCGGACACTGCGGTGTTATTTGATCGTCAAAACCGGTTTTCCATTGGAAGTGGTAGGAAATTCCACAGCTTCTTCTGCATATCTGGGAGGAATTGTCCTCACAAAGGAGGGACCTCTGTCCTCTTTCCAGCTCGTCTTATATCTATGCCGGCCTACAATATAAACTATGTATGCCAATGGCTAATTCCTTACTCCTGGATATTTTCTGCGATAATTGACGTTTTAAGTGAAACGCTTTGCCCCTATAGTGGATGAAGTCCTTAAGAACCACCTAATCTAAAGTACTTCTTGAGGTGGGTGTTAATTGTGTTGATATTGAAGACATTCCATGTTGTGTGTTGTATTTGTAGACTCTAGTGCAGCGTGAAGCATAAGTAAACGCTACGAAATTTATTTGGAACGATTTGATTCATCTGCTTCATAAATTGACAAGTGCTCCGACACACCTAACGGCGTGTCTCGCACTTGCGCGCTTCGCGCGACTTTGCAGCATCACTGACATATGGAAAGTAGTTTTTGTAAGACATAAAATTCGCTAACATCTGGGACATGGTGCGTACTTTATCGGCATCAAGCAGTTCACCACTTCGGTACCTCCAGCATAGGCATTTTCTCCGGACCGGCCAGTATCTCATTGGTTTGAGCTGCGCAGTACTTCTGTCCCGAAGGTTGCTCCTCCGCAACCGTTCTCATGCTCAACAGCTAGCCTTTCCAGATATCGTTGACATGTCTACCGAAACCAGGTTCCCCATCACTCGCTTCTTCTTACTGGATCTAAATAATTGCTGGTCCGCCTTTACTGGTCTTCCTCCGCATCTTTAGTCCCCAACCTTCCTGGTTCCAACTACTGGCCCACTTCTTTGTTTCCATTATTGACACCTTCTTGCCGGTTTCCCCGTGCTGGCCTCTCCTCCAGGTTATTCCTTTCCTTCCTGGTCGCTCTCCTGGTCCACCATAGAGGACCCCTTAGCGCCCTTCTCCACCACCCCCTTAGTGGTCCTTCCATGCTCACGGCACGGTCGATGACACGCATTCAGAATCAGGATGCTTGCTGCGCGACGTAGGGAGCCCGTTTTCTGGATCAAGAAGCTCAGAAGCACGCGCAGTCGCCGCTGTGTCGAGCATGAAGAGGTTATGCATATGGCAAATTCCCTGTTCTCTGCATGAATTCCCTTACGGCTCCCTTCCTGGATGGCGGCTATTCTTCCTTCGCTGCGCCGCGAGCGGTCGCGTCGCGGACACGTGGCAATTTCGAAAACGAGGTCAGCGCGGTCAGTCAATGTGGACGGCCGATGGTCGGTCGCTGCTCTCGGCTCCGTGGACTCTCCCTGAGCGACGAAAGCAGTTCCCACATGGGCAGTTTGGATGGCACACACCCTGGAGTCCCTTCCCTAGCCTGATTCTGGGCTCCAAGAGCGCAGAATCCATCCGCGGACTCTCCCTGAGCGACGAAAGCAGTTCCCACGTGGGCAGGTTGGATGGCACACACCCTGGAGTCCCCTCCCTAGCCTGATAGAATCCATCCTCGGACTCTCCCTGAGCGACGAAAGCAGTCCCCACATGGGAAGTTTGGATGGCCCACAACCTGGATTCTGCGGCTGCGGGACATTATGTACGAATAGTCGCCACGGACGCGGCGAATAGCGCGGCAGTAGGAGTCGCAATTGATCAGACACTTGTTGCGTCCGAGCCGCGTCCCATTACCGTCTCGTGAATTTCCTACATCGCGGACGGGACGCTAGTCGGACGCGGCTGAGACGCAAGATGCGGATGAGCTCGCGCGGATTCATTGCTCCCAATCACGTCCCACTGTGCCATGTGCTCTTGTATCGGACGAGGTTCGCATGTGGGCCAACAACTGCCGGCTTGACGCGTGCTTCGACGTTTTTGTCGGCTCGGTGGCTCAGGAATTCACCGTTAAAGCGACATGACGTCGGTACCAGCTCCATTGAGTATTATTGTGCGACAACAGTTTAGTAGCAATTTCTTATGTTGTTCTCTAGTGCTATACCATTAATACTGTTAATACTATGAAACACTCCAGCAAATTTATTGTTTTCCAGCACGTTAGAAGCAATCAAAGACAATTCCTTGAGGTTAAATAATGGACATCTCAACTCATTAGCAAAATATCCAAATTAATTCTACACTTGTCCAATTATAAATTAAGTGAGTGTCTAGTTTAACATGAAAAATGTCCGGTTTAAAGCGAAAAATGTCCACTATGAAGTGAAAATATACGTATACTAGACACTGGAAAACAATGAATTTGCTGGAGTGTTTAATAGTATTAATCGTATTAGTGGAATAGCACTAGAAAACATTATAAGAAAGTGCTATTAAACTGTTGTCGCACAATAATACTCAATGGAGCTGGTACCGTCGTCCTGTTGCTCTAACGGTGAATTCCGGAGCCACCGGAGACGACGAAAACGTCAAAGCACGCGCCAAGCCGGCAGTTGTTGACCCACGTGCGAACCTCTTCGATCGAGGTTTCCTCGTGCATAAAGTATGCACGCTGTTCAGATCAAAATCTATCTGAGATATCGCTATCAATTCGACATGAAAACCAACTCCCGGCTAGATGGATCCCTTGCCTTAGTAATAACAAATGCTCGCAATTGCGTAAACACTCTCTGGATTGTCCAGTAACGCCATCGGCTTGTGCTGTGCAGTACTCCTGCCCTCAGGTTGCTCTTCCGCACGTCCAACGGTTTGTGTTGCCGGATATCATTGAAACGCCTTCCGAATCCGGACACCAGGTTCCCCTAGTTTCTCTTTACTGGATCTAATTGTTGGTCCGCCTTTACTGGTCATCCCCTTCCCTGCCCCACCTTCCTGGTCCTAACTCCTGGCCAACTTCCTTGTTTCCACTATTGACCCCCACTGGTCTCTTCTTGATGGATTCCCCGTCCTGGCCCCTCCTCCAGGTTGTTCATTTCCTTCCTAGTAGCTCTCCTGGTCCACGCTAGGGGATCCCCTTACTTCCCTTCTCCACCAACCCTTACGATTAGTGGTCCCCCCATGCTTACGGCAGACGTCGAGGGCATGTATTCGGAATCAGGACGCCCAGAAACGCGCAAAGGCCGCTGCGTGAGAAAGGCCGCGCTTCCTCTGCTACGGCAGCATTCCATGCTACACTGGAAATGGCCAATGTAGTTTGGCAATCACCCCTAGGGTAAAACATAGCAGTTCTGTGTAGAATCGTTAATTTCGTGCAAAACAGAATGTATAGGCCTGCCATACAAGCTGACCCCCCCCCCCCCGCCTTCCGAGCCGCTCATCAGTCGGATACCCGAAACCGCTGGAGGCGAGTTCAGTTCACAAGAAGCCAGACCGGACACGCAGAAGGGACGCGGATGAGACGGTAACTTCCGAAAACTTCTCTTGTGGGACGAGGATGGGACGCAAGAGAAGGTCTCACCACGAAAACTACCTTTGTGGGACGGAGCTGATACGCAACGCCGCTAATAGGTACGCGGATGGGACGCAACGGTCCTAATAGGTACGCGGCTGGGACGGAACGGCTGTTATGGGACGCGCCTCGGACGCAACGAGTGTCTGAGTGGGTGACTTCAGCGGCCAGTGATATCTAGACCTGCCTCAAAACTTGCACATCAAGTGTTAGAAAGTATACAAAGTCAGTCTCACTGCGATAGTGTGTCATATTTTCAGTTTTTCCTGAAGAAGCATCATATAATATTGAGCATTAGAACGTTATGTAGTTTTATACCTCAAACTCAATTTCTGAACCAAGCATGTTTTCCCGCAGCTCTTGCAACAGCAGAAAGGGATATCAACAACTCAAGCCTAGTGTCTGCAGCAGCTCTTGTGGCACAGCTCACACAACCGCAGCGGAGCTCATCGCGCACGCGGCAGTCACCGTTGCGGGCGCGGTGACCATTCGTACATAAAGACCGCCCTTCGGATTCTGCGAGAACCCCAGCTGCGCACTCCCCCTGAGCGCGCACAGCTATGAAGGAAAGATTTCGCGCTCTGTCGCAAAGATGCGTGAGAATATTGCGGCGGGTGCGTGCGTGCGATGAGCGCTCGCGGCGTAGCGAAGGAAGAATAACCGCGATCCCCTTCCTGTTGGCCCCTCGTCCTGGTCCCGCCTCCAGGTCCCTTCTTCCAGGTAGATACCTTCCCCCCTCGGGACCCTCCCTACTACTCTACCCCAATTAAGTAGGCCTCCCACGTTCACGACACGATGACGGCGAGCGACCGCCCATTGCGCGACATCGGTGTCACATCTTCTTAATCCGGTCTACCTTACTGGTAATGGATCCCCTTGCTGATTCTCCTTACTGCTCCTACCCCCTCCCCCCCTGATTAGTAACTCCCTACTGGTCCCTCCTTATTGCCCAAACCCCTCTTGGTGCCACCCCCTGGCCGTCTTCATTGTTTCCCTATCGACCCCCCTCCCCATCCCGATGCCTCCTCCAGGTCGCTCCCTCCTGATCGCTGTCGGTTCTCCACCTCGAAGTCCCCCTTCAACTCTTTCCCCTTTAGTGGTCTTCTCATGCTAACGGCACGAAGTCGGCTTCTGAATCTGGACGTTCTGAAACGCGCGTAGGTGCCGTTGTGCTTTCCTTGCTGCAGCAACATCCCACGTTCAATGACAAATTTTGCCTGCGCTGTAGATGATGAGGGTATCTCATTCAGGTTAGATCACTCGACCGCCCCCGCTGTGGATGATGCGACGTATCTCATTTAGGTTAGATCACTCAAACGTCGTCTACCGCTAACTCAATTATGTAGTGGTGGATTTCGAAGGCATACCGAGATGGGGACCAAACCCGTCAAGGGAAGACCACTACACCTGCTCGCAACTACAACTCTCCGCCAGTCGCTTCATCAGCGCAGGCGATATGCAGGCGTCAACGTCCCCCCCCCCCCCCCCCCAGTACTCGTTAGGAGATTTATTTAGCAAATTTGGAGGATGTTTGAATGTTTGTAATCGGCGTTTCAAGCTCTTTCACATAGCATAGGCCTTCTTCCAACGTTCCTTGGGAAGCTGAAGGCATCCCCTAGTGAGAGGAAATATCGATATGTTATAGTATTGATTCCGTAATCGATGTAGGACACGTTTTCTGATTGACATCTCTTGGATCCTAACACACGTTGGATGACGTCTCCCCTTCACTCGTCCCCTCTCCTCCATCTTACAGGTCCCTTCCACTGGTCCACTTTAAGTGGTTCCCTTTACTGGTCTTCCTTTTACTGGTCCCACTTTACTGGTCCATCCCCTTACTGGTCCCGCTTACTGGACCCCTTATTGGTCTGGCATAGCGGTGCCCTTTACCCTAGGAGTCCTGAATCTCGGCGCATGTTGGACAACGTCTTCGGACGTCTTCTGAATCCCATCGTCCAAGAACGCCTTTGCTGCCACTGTTTTAAGCATCAAAAGCCTTCGTTTGCCCCTGGCGCATCATCTCATGCTCTGAAAATGCGATACGGCGCAGGGTGGAGACCTTGTCCAAACGTCATCAATAGACAAACTCTTTCATATACAGGTAGTGAAGTGATAGTGATAATGAATGTGATAGCAATTCTGACTGCTCCTTACATTGCACTTGTTCGCGGCAGCGATATTTTTTGCCTTTCATACAATTTCAGTACGATAAATCAGTCAACGCACATGCAATACGTGACCTCGAAGACACGTGTTCAGGATCCAGACGCTCAGCAACGCGCGCATTTGCTGCTGTGTCAAGCTGGACAAGGCTAGACTTCCTGTGCAGCAGCAGCTCTCGCGCGGGCAAAGTTTTTCGTTCAACATGGATTCTGAATTACTGAAATCTGGAAGCGGCCGCTCGGACGTCTGTGACACCTCTACTGAATCCAAACACTTGTATAGCGACATAAGGGACACTCCTGAATTGACACACTCAGAAACGTGGGCAGTAACCGATGTGTCAAGCAGGAGGCTGCACTTCCTCTGCTGCAGAAGCGTCCCACGTCGATTTTTTCTGAATTCCAATGTTCGCTGTTGTGGCATAGATGACACCTCTTCAGAATTAAGACAGTTGTTGCGCGACGTAGAGGACCGTCCTCTGAACCCAGAAGCCCAGAAGCGCGCGCTGTTGCCACTGTGTCAAGCAGGAGGAGGCTTCACTGCCTCTGCAGCGACATCCCACGTTGAACGGAAAGATTTGCCCGCACGGGATACGAAGAGGCGTATCTCGCGTCGGCAAAGTTTTCCAGCAACATGGATGCTGATGAATTCTGAAAGCGGCCGCTCGTCGCACGACGTCGGTGTCATCTATTCTGAATCCAGACGGTTGTTGCACGACGTAGAAGGCCGTCCTCTAAATCTATACGGTTGTTACGCGACCCACTCAGAAATTTTTAGACAAGTTACATGCACGATTAGTGTTATTTTATTTCCTCAAGTAAGGAAAGCGCAAGTTGCCGGTAACTTGGAACAATGTCGCGCGTAAGTAAAAAAAATTTAGGGTCCCGGATGGGCCCTAGATTTGCAAACTTACAGGCAACATGCAAGTAGCTTACACTAAGGTCGCAGGTAACTTACGTGGTGCCACAGCCTGCTAAAAAACCACACTGACTACTGGAAAGCTCGACGATGTCACGAATTCGTCCATCAACAGTTTTCTCAGAGATCTTCATGCTGTGCGAAAGCAAGCGAATCGGACGGTGATTGGAGCAGTAAGCAGGACTGCCCTTCCTCTTCCAAATCGGAATCATCGTGCTTTGGCGCCAACACTCAGGCACTTTCTTCTCCGCTACAAATTGATTAAAGAACTTCGCCAACCACTCAGCAGAGTACCAAAACTTTGACTTCCATAAATCACCTGCCACGTCGTCGGACCCAGTTGCTTTGCCCGGCCTGAGCTTTTTCAAAGCCCTTTAGTCTCCTCCACCGTGATCTTCTACCGCTCCCCATCGCGTGAATCGAGCTTCTCGTTGACACCTCCATAATGAGTGGCTTTCGCAAAAGCCGCGGCCACTGTGCAGCTTGACGAATCGCGTTGGTCGCCTTCTTCCAAGTTTTATCGACAGTCGTAACTGTCTGTAACCGCACGCGAGAAATCACAGCTGCTTCCCTCTCTTTCATTCGCCACCATTTGATTCTTGGTGCACCGCATCGATCGACCTGCTGCAGCCTCGGAAGGGCGATCTTTAATGTGCAGATCAGCAGTCGATGCTATGGGGCGACCGTCTCATACGGCACGATCTTCGCGTCTGTGACAAGACTCCGGTCGCGATCTCTCACAAGGACAAAGTCTATCTGAGTGCTGGTGCTCCCTATATAGAACGAGTTGAGGAGGGAATCGCGGTGTTCACTATGATGAGATAATGCGATTCCGCATAGCAAGGATGCGTTTACCGTCGGCGTTGCGTGATCCGTATCCGAAACCATCGTGACAGCTGTACCCGTCCTTTCTAGCACCTACGTGCCCATTAAGGTCACCAGCGACTATGATGACATCTTTCGACGGTACTTCTGCTGTCTTCTCATCAAGCAGGCTCCAAAACTCACCCTTGGCTTGATCAGCCAGTCTGTGGAGCATAGAAGAAGAGATAGAGTCGCTCCTTCGCGGCGACAACGATCTTCATCAATCGATCTTCAAAGCGGTCAACGCTTACAATCGAGTTACGAAAACATTCGGAGACGACGGCTGTTCCTGGTGGTTTAGGGGTTCCAAATAGAACGGCCTTGTAGCCACGTCCTATGTCCCTTGAGGAAAAACTCGTCTCCTGCATCGCACAGAAATCTCTTCTACGCTCTAGTGCTTCAGCCATCTTGCACGAGCGGCCCGTCAACGTACCCACGTTCAGCGTTGCCACGCGGGTCCTGCTACGTTACGGGACTTTCGCACTAGCTCAGTTGCTCCCCGATGCCGTCCTCGCATCAGGGACTCTCCCAAACTTTCCACACTCGCCGGGATCTGCGAGTGCGCGCCAGCTCCCGCGGACGCCGTAGCAGTATCTCGATATACGTAAGCTGACATGCTCCATGTAAGTTTACGTATATCGAGATAGTGATGATGTGACACGGGTTTTCGTATGCCCGCTTGTCACAAGGGCATGTCGCCTGCAATCGAGTGTCGGCGTTCAGCTTAGCTCTCAGAGAGAACAGTTTCCAGTGGCACCACATGGAGCATCGGACGTCGCCATCTCGATAGGTCCAGAAAATAATCCAGAAGATGCATTAGACAGACAGCCACGGGTTAACAATCGTAATTATCAGCAGTTAGAGGAAGTAGTGATGAATACCATTGATGGACCTTGAGGCAGTGACCAACCGCATAGAGGAGCTGTAGGTCACTAATATCATGCTGCACTTTACAAGGTCGCAAGGCAATATTTATGCCACTCTACTCGTATGTCTAGGCAGAGCCACCTTCTTCAGTGCCTGGAGAAGAAAGGGAGTCTTAGCAATTATTCATCGAAGGATCATTCCATATTTCCCATTTCTTGTTTGCCTTTCCTTTTTTAGTATGCAGTTTAAAAAGGCGGGGAAAAGTGAGGCGAAGGACGGGTAAAACAGCTTAACTGACTATGCGAAAGGCTGATAAGTCACCCCCGGAGAGAGGAAAGTGAGATTCATTCACCTCCTGTTCACTCACACTAGCCTAGTCTTCATTCTAAATAAGTTTTTTTTTTACATAGGGTTGGTTGAATTGTTTTCTTTACTTCATCAAGGCTGCTGCAAAATAGAATAATTTTTCGATGCCTAACTCCTCTTAAGTTTCTTGTCTCTTCAAACCAATGAAGGAGCAGGATGCGCCGAAGCGTCGACCTAGTAATGCCTTCATAACAATCTTTGTTTCGCAGCTTGATGAGAATGGATGCTGTGACCGCATTCATCAACGAATTACAGCAATTCAGTAGAGATAATACAACCGAAATCCCTGATAGCGCGACGAAATTTTTCACCGTATCGCTTGATAAGCCATTAGGGATTTTGGCTGCATTTCCTCTGTTGAATTGTCGTATGTCGTTGAAGAATTCGTTCCCTGGTCTTATAGACTATCGCAAGACCTAAGGAAAGCGAACGATAAATTCTAGTTTTCTATCGGATAGTCATTACGAGACCTTGTGTAGTCCAACAGCCAGATTCATTAACCACTTACCGCTCCCTAACGGCAAAAATACCACAAAACCTGGTGCTAATGAGTGTCATGTCAGAGGATTCGGAAGTATTTTCACATTTAGAGGACGGTCAGCGGTTGATGAATCTGCCCAAATGCACATTAAAAGTGTTAGGGGACGTTCAGAGCGTTCGCGTAGTGACGCGAAGCCCAGTCGGTACGACGCGATCTTCGCGTCGTGCTCTTCTTGGAGGGTGCTGGTGTTATGAACACCATGCGTTCGAAACGATAGCGTAGTAGCTTATCACCGAGCGATGAGCAAATCGCTCCGCAATAAGCAGCGATATCATCATCGCGTGGCGATGCTGATAATTGCGTGCGATAAGATGTTCGCTGCAGAACAGGTATGAACACCACGAGGAGGGGCGACGGGACGACGCTCGATCGATAAGGGAGATTATGGGGCGCCTTCAGAGCAGCGTCGCGCCGCGATGCTGCTGCGTACGCCCCTTTACGAAGTGTAGAAGCAGAATATCTGGTGAAACCCTAAACAAGAATGGTTTCGCACACTACAGAAATTTCACTAGAAAGCTTAAAAATTATTTATAACTGTCTCTATAAAAAACAAAAGTAGATGTAGAAGACTCGCTTTCTCCACTTATGTCGGCTAAGGCCCCTGTTATACTCTCGCGGAAGCTCCCGCGGGACGTCCGCGGACAGACGGTGCACCGCGGACGGTCGTCGTCGTCCCGGGTCGGCTAGTGTCGCATCGGAGCGCGTTTCCCGCGCCGAACTCCGCGGGACGACAGCGTTCCGCGGTGCAGTGACCTCCCGCGGGCAGGAAGTATAACACCCCTCTCGTCGTCTGACGGCGGGCGTGGCGGGCCGCGACGAGTGGCCCGGCACGGGGTCCCGACGCAATTTCCGCCCATCCGCGGAAGCTCCCGCGGGAGCATAACAGGGGCCTAAAGCTACCTTCGTTCTACTCGTATCCATTACTATTCTGAGGTATTGGTTTGATGTTGAAAAAAGGCATATAACTGAAAGGATGTGATCACCACATGCGACCAAGATGGAGACAGTGCGACGTGGATCCAGAAAGGATTAGACGCAAAGGTAGGCACTAAACAATTCTTAGGATGCACCAGGCCCTCCACCTCTAACTGTCAGTAGTTTCATCGAGGCAGGTTTGTTGCGTTCATGGTCTGCATATGCGTAAATTCCATGAGCAGTTCATTGTGTATACACAGATATGTGCATGGTATAGTTTAGCGAAACTCGAAGGATGAAAGCTAGCGAACTTCTCAACTACGTCACCTATATTCAAGTGACGAAATGCCTCACCTATCCCTTCTGGATTCAAATAGCTTTTACTGTTGCTCACAAACACTCTTATGATTGCGAAAAATCTTGCTTAGAGGATCCAGTGCTGTGCCCAAACCTGGAGACTCACAAGGGAACTGTCTGAACGGTACATTATTAAACTGCCGGCCTTTCATAGCACTTTAGAAAATTCACAACACCGTCCATGTCTTCTTTCTCTCCAAACTTCTGGATTCTCTTTTTTCTCACTTAGAGCTTTCTTCTACTGTTCCTTTTTTCAGGTACCTGGGCCAGATTCAGTTCTTCGTTGGCAGCCTACAGTCGCAGATTAAATCCATTGAAATTAGTCTGAGGTGAGCTGGAGAAGCCGAACTGCTGCAGTTGTCTCTTACATAAAAATAGAATTTCTACTGGAATTAAAATGAAAGCCAACATCAAAATGTCTCCGAACGATTCTTTGTTGGAAGAAATGGGGAGCTATGGGGGTTGATTAAGGTTTTTTCTTCAACGAAGGGAAATGAGCGCTCAAGATAATTTCATAGAAACGTCTTAATCTACTGTGCCACACGAGGACTTCGTTGTGAAAAAAACAGAAGGAAAGGTGACAGATACACCCAGCCGTTTGGCTTTCTGTATCGTTTTATGTGATCAAAGAGATGAAAAATTCGGGGTTAATTAACAGCGGGCCTAAATGAGTCAGTTGCTGTAATCTTTCGGAGTTACAAAAACTTTTCATAACGTATTTATGCTTCTGAATTGCTGCAAAACACTAGACCTAACCGAATTGCAGTGCATACTGATATCGCGCTCTACTTTGTTTCGCCAATGTAAACTTTTTTGAATGGCGCACTTTATGCATAAATAAACAAATACTACACCTTTTAGTCGTTTTGTCTCAGGCGTATGCTTGAATGGTGAAAATGATTACCACCACGAGAATCTCAGCCCTTGAAGTAGTATGAAGGTAGTTTCATTTTTGCAAAGTCCTTGAACCCAATGAGTTAGGGGCATATGAAAGTCCAGTATTAAAGTGAACTGTCAATACGCGCCTAACGCCTTTGTGCGCGCCCTTCGTGGAGATAAGGGAGGTGGTGAAGGAAACCGGTGCAATCAGCTCGGTGGCTCAGTGGGAAGCGACGGTGAATAAAAGGCACAGGGTCAGGTGTTGGATACGCGTACCTTGCCGATTTTTTGCATTTTTAAATGTTCATGCCTTGCTTGGTATCTATCACCTTCCATACTTTTCCTATGCATGTATTCCACTAGGTAGCCAGGTGCATGTTCAGTAAGAGCTCTTCATCAGTTGCCCTTCCTCTATACGACACTGTATTTTTTACAGATTTTGGTATATGTCGCGTTGGTGAGCAGCATTGGTAGGTGGGACGCCTAAACCAATCAGACCGCACTGAATGGGCATGCCATTAAGAGAGTGAGCATGTACACTTGGTACACTGCTGAGCTGGCATGTGTTCGGTCTGTGCTCTGCTTGGTTGTCATTGGCTGGCGCGCTCCCATCCACCAATGCTGCTCACCTACGCGACATGTACCGCATATGATGGCACCAGTCAACAAGTCGAGAATGTGTGGCATTCAATCTCACCTAGCGTGGGCCTCATATGTTCAAAGAATACAGCCGATCGGTGCATTTGTTCAGTTGAACCCTACTGCCCGTCGAAGGTGTACAACTAGGCACACTGATGATGACGGGCAGGTAGCTTCTGCAGTCCCAGCAGGTCAGCAAGTATAGGTCGCCATCATATTGATAGACGGCGGCACGTTGGCCTTGAAACTCGTCTGGTGAGCTGACCAATTAAAGAATGATAAATATGGAGAGATTTTTTATTGAGGGTAGGGAGTGCGGAGATACCTTCCAGAAACTTGATCGTGTTGGTTCGCCTTGACTATGTGATTGTGATGGGCAAATCTGAATCGGCACAATAGAAGTTTTACAACCCCTAGCCCCTTGGTCGAGCTCTAGAAGGGGTAGAAAAAATTTCACCCAATGTATGCCTAAGGAGGTTATCTGGCTAATCACGACTATGATATCCATTTTTAAAATTTCGGTCTATTACAGTAGTTTAGCACGTTTGAACGCGATCCTATAGTAAACTTTGAGCTTCCATTGCTCCTTGGGTTTAAAGACTTTGCAAAAATGGAACCTACTTCTCTATTATTTGAAAGGTGAAGACTCTCACTATGGTACTCGTTTTCGCCGCTCACAAGGGAGGTCAATGAACGTCCCGTGGCGATTTTCAAAGCGACCTATTAGAGTTGTAGGAGGTCGTTATCCCACAGTTTGGTCTTGTTGCAGCCTACTTTTTCTCAGCCACTCTTCCATGCTGATAGGTAGCTTGGGGGGGGGACATTACAAATGTAGGTACTTGTGGTAAGCCTTATGACTTCGTATGTAGAGAATAAAATTCCGCCGAACGTTGTATTGGTGGTTAATTGGGGTGGTGTTCACGAATCAGGCGAACGCTTTAAGGGAGTGCGTGGAAGTACAAGGCTCTACACTTTCGATTAGCAGAGAGTGGTGGGTAAAATAGCATCGTTGTTAAATCGTACCATACGGGTTAAGATAAGGTTATAACGTCCGTATGGTACACTACGGTGTTCAAGATACACTTTACATCGGCAAAAGTGCAGTGAACAAGCCCGGAAATGCAGAGACCCAACCACCGGATCCGAACCCATGACTCCCTTACTGCAAGTCTGCCCCACATCCACTCGGCCATTCAATCCTGCCTCCTGGCTCGTGAGCAGCATACCTCAATGTGCCGCTTTGGTTACTGTATCCCTAAAAGACAAATTGTGAGTTCGCTGTTATTCTGCTACTGTTGCAGCCCCGAACCTTTTGCCGGATATATTCTAACCACGAAATGGCAGTTCCAGACGCTTCTGTTTTGCTTTACTGGCCCGCAATGAAGTGATGCGGTTTTTTGCAATTATTCATTTATCCAGATGTTCGCAGTAAATTTGAAAACCACTACGCTGCTTCTCAGACGACTCCCTACAACCCTCAACAGGTCACTTTGAAAATTGCCACGGGACGTTCATTGACCTCCCTTGTCAGGCAGACGTGCGTATGCATGCAATCCCACAGTAAACTTTGAAGGTCCCTAAATCCTTGAGTTCAAGCACATTGCAAAAATGGTACCCACCTGTTTTCTATGGAAGGGTAGAGTAAGCCTCAGATCGGAACTTCCTGAGATGGTCAACTTGTGCGGCTTTGGAAGCGCTTTTCACTGATGAAATGTATTCCAGGAAGGAGCTGTCGAAGTTGTTCTTCTCAAGCACCGTCGACGAGTTCATCTTCCTAACTATCAGCCCGACGGTTGATCGCCTTCAGAAGTATCTTGACGAAATCAAGCGGCTATCTCTTCTCAGAGTTTTCCCGAAGAGACCGTTCAAGATCTGACCTGAGCCAGTGTGCAATTAAACGAGTAGATCCTCTACTCGCCACTACGCCAAACTTCCCAAATGAGCCAGGAGTCGTGGTCTGTTTAAGGGTGTTGAAAGTCTTTGTTGGAGGGGTCTCATCCCTCCTATAAATCGTTGCATTAGCAATCAGGTAATAGTATAGTGTTCTCATCCTCTAAGGGCTCGTTGTTACAGTTTATTTGACGCTTTAAATTGCTTGCAGATGTATTCAGGTCAACTCAGGCTCTGCAATATTCATAAATGCTCCCCATATGTCTGTAGTTGTAGACGTGCTTATCCATGAATAGCAGCTGTTACTACCTTCGTTCGGGTCCCCTTCGATACCCTCGTTCAGAGGTCCCCCAACTACCGTTATTTTGAACTGTATCTGTGATCTGAAACACATCGTCGCTGACTTTTCAGCTCATCCGGGTTCTCTGTTCATTGTTCCATGATCGTTACGGTGTCTTAATAAAAATGAACACATTTTTTTGTTGTTGTTATGTTTTGAAAGGCAGAATTGATTCTTTAGCAAAAAATTGAAGTTATTAAACTCGTTTTGAAAAACTCAGCGCATTAATTGTATTCAAAACGGAGAAAAACATTTCTCAATCTTTGTTAAGGTTCTTGCAAGGAAAGGCTCCCAACTAAAGGTGAGCTTTTACGATGCTATTTTGACACGTAGGGCCCTGCGAGCGGAGTCCAGAGCCACAGTTAGTTTGCTGAACGCTTTTTTCAAGACCTGAAAAGGAGGTCTGAAAGCGTGCGCGCAACTATCATCGACCCCTACGACACTCCACGAGATGTGTCTCGGTGCCGCAGTTGGTGGGAGTGCCGCCTCGTAGGAGCACGCCGGCGGGTTTTTCAGTTCGAGTCCGAGTGCTGCCAATATTTTTGCACGTATTAATTTGTTGTTATTACACTTTCTCATGACCACAGGAGCCAATTTTAGACCATCAATGCTTATAACGAACCAAAGCTGTCTAATGCGTTTTCATATGCGCTAGACTTTCCACAATGGCTATCTGCTCCATATAATTTCTCTGGAAATAAAAACTCTCTGGAATATGCAAATTAGTCCAGCTTGAGAATTTGCTTGTTAGGAATCACTTCTTTGTCATTTGCAAACGCAGATAGAGGATGCTTTTTCATCTCGTTTCTAACAGACTCCACAGACGCTTCCGCCTCTGCCTCTACGTCCTCTCTGCGACGGAGGCCTCTCGTTGTTACGAAACGCGTTACTCTTCTGGAGCAGAGACCGCATTCACGCGAAAACTGCATCAGTCATTTCGTGAGAGCTTTGCCGCCTAACGACGATTTTGTGCTCCAAATTCAAATGGAGAGCCATGTGTAATGCTACTGTAACTGCACACAAATACGCCTACTTTACGGTTGAATACTATGAACCAGGGCCATATCGGTGCATAAATGTGCTAAAAATGCCGTTGTCATCTGAACATGTTGTCGGCCAACTACTTTCCACTTTCACACCGGATTTCACTTCTCCGATAAGGAGAGAAAATGCGGTCGCTGATGACATAAAATGACTCCTCCTGGACGCCATATATAAAGATGTCGACTGCCATGAAGAGCTCGCTCTGCGGACCCTTAACCATTACACCCTCGTACTCATTTGCCTCAAGGATTCGGCAAAAACAAAACATGTTCTGTTACTATTTGGAGGACGGGGATTCTCCCTATAGTACTCGTTCTTGCCATTCCGGCGTACCGTTCAGACAGTTCCCTTGTCAGTTAAATTATTGTTGGATATCTGGCCAAAAATTGCCGGATAACATACAACAAAACGGATAAGCGAAAACCCACCGGAAAGTACTAGAGTGGTTCCAGGACCTAACTCCAACGCGACGTAGCGCGCTAGCCGCGTGCGACGTCGCGGAGCTGAAACGCGGACGTGCGCTCGGTGACGCATGGTTAGCCGCGGAGCACGAAATGTTCCCAGGGTTTAAGCTCCCAGACCACATTTCTAGCAAAGAGCTTAAGATCCCACAGAATGTGGTAGGCAACAGTCTGCACATGGACAATTGATCCGGGAATGGGTGATCGTGACCTTTTCCCGTAGTATAACCATGATCACGGGTAAAAATTGACCGACGAAGTTGAAGATGGCAAATACTGACGCTAGAAACCATCCACATCACTAGGATTCCTGTATAAACTGTCGCTGATCGTCCTGTTGAAACCACGTTCATATACCATCTCCAAGAAACGTTGAAATTAGGCAAAGGCGTGCCGCATGTCCCTGTAGGAAGCGTTTCTAGCCTTCGGAAGCATCGAACCGCGACAACTCGTCCAATTTCGTCGCGACGCCAGGGGGGGTTCGCGCGGCGTTGGAGTTATGTCTGCCCCCGTACTAGAGTAGGCCCTTGCAAAGTTTTGATACGCTCAGTTTGTGGTTGGGGGTCAAAAGATAAAGGTCTGTTAACGTGCTCTATCTCATATATCCATCGCTATAACAAGCAACAAGACGGATAGGTCAAAACCCACCGGAAAGTGGATAACGGATAACGTTCAATCCGCTCATCCCTGATAAATACCCTTGCGAAGTGTTGATACGCTCAGTTTGTGGTTGAGCTCGGTGGTGGCCGGTCAAAATATAAAGGTTGGTTAACTTGCTCTCACACTTCCACCGCTAGGAGTGCGGCGGTCTGCTACCACTTAACCGCTGGAGAAAAAAAGGGTGGCCGCGGTTCACCGCTAACCCGAACATAGCTTCCCCTAAATAAGGGTCCCTTTAGATATTAAAATGGTTAGCAAAGTATAAAGAGCACGGCAGCACAGTCGGAGGTGGCACAGGCATGTACCCTGAACCAAGGTTGAATTTTTGCTCAGGGTAACGGAGCTTTCCATCACTTTGTTATCAACAATAGAACCACTATTCTTAGCCACCATGCAGTCCACCTATTGGGCAGATTGGTGATCGCGTTTTTGCAGATCTGGGGAGAATGGGTGTCGAAGAGTCCGGCAACGTCCCCGACTTAAGTTTGCAAACTTTGTGAAACTTTCTTAGCCAAGATAGCAGATTAAGTCGTAATTCGGAGAGGATATGTCAGGGGAACATGGGGACGGTCTCCCAGGCCAGCTCCTAGATAGTGAGACAGGCACTATTTTAGCTGCATAGGTCGGACGTTAAAAAAAGTTACGTACATCGTTTTTAAGATGGTACGGTTTCTGTCACTTAAAACCATTTTAGCAGGTTGTCTAATCTGTTAGTTGTATAATATAATGGCATCCATTGGTCAGAGACACATACTTGTAAAGGTGTTGTCAAATGTGAAGCCTTCGCAGTTTCTGTTTTGAGCTCTACTGTCCTTCTCAGGCAGGTCACAATGGTTCAACTAGCGTATGTGATTCTTCTTCTCTTTGTGGTGGCAGAGATTGCTGAAGCCCAGGCGTATCCTGTCCAACCTATGAAGGTTCGTAAGCTTTCCTTTTGCTTTGAACGGGAGAAGGGAGAAATAATATGCTGTGAAACTCCCAGAAAATAGAAGTTAGCAATGAAACAACCGTCAAAAATTCTCTGCTTCAGTATTGCCACGATTTTCCGTCCAAGAAGAAATGCAGAAAAGCTGTACAACGAGGGATGTGCAAGTCCGGGAAAGTCTGTCATAAAACTTGCGGCCTCTGTTAGATCCACTGTCGTTCGTTGTTGCATAGAAGCAATAAAACGATATTTTCACACGATCTATCAGCATGTTTCAAAGGTGGTTGTCGGTTCATATTCGCTCTACATCAGGAGGACTTATCGTTAGTTGTTCTGTACTTAACAGGACGTTAAGTGGCCTAGAGGCTGCCAAACGTTTGTTTGGCAGTCTCGGCCTGAGCCCCTAGAATAGAACATCTGGGACCGTATGCTCTTCTCTCCCCAACCGTCCCGGCCGCGTATGAGGCGGTCTCGCCCAAATACCCGGTGTGTACATCATGCGCCATCGATTTTTCGCGCCGTCCCCGTCCCCGAGTCGGGCGAGAATAGCATACGGCCCCTGGTCGCCTTTTTTCTTTCTCCTTTATGCCTTACTTTCATTACACCACACCTCGGCTTAATATGTAGAATGGTACAGTGAGGTATGATAGAGCAGAATCTTCAAAGCAGATCCTATGAAGCTTGTCACCCACCCTCTATCAGACGTACACGACTTCTTCGCTAAACCAGACATTCGGCGGCCTACTGGTCGCTAAAAATCTGGTTGGGGCTTCGCCCCAAACCCCGAGAATAGAACACCGTGACGGTGTTTTCTGTTTAGGCCTTCTTTCTTTCCCTGCAGTAAAAAAACTGGTTTTACTATATAAAATAGTATGACGGGGTACGGTAGGACTTATTCTTAAAAACTGCTATTATGGGACCAATACGGCCTCTATCGCTAGTACGCAATTTTTTCTCCGAATGTACACTTCCTCTACGTGGCAGGAAACAAACTGTGAGAGTATCAATCCGAAGTGCTGAATCTGCTGAAACATAAATGAAATCAAGCGGAATTGGGGGACCGCTCCATACCGTTAACTATCCGACAACATTAAAACTCCACCGATTGCTGTAGACATTCTACGACGTCTGTGTCACGTCATCTGAATCCAGATGCAGGTTGCAAAGCGACACATTTGCTGAGTCCCAAAGCACGTGTAACGACGACGCCCGACCTTTATGTCACGTCTTCTGAAATCCGATAGACGTTAGACCAAAATACTTCTCTCCCTTACTAGCCTCTTTGGTGGTCCCCCCTTACTGGTCAAGTTTTGCTACCTTCCGCTTTCCGGTCTCCCTTTTCTAGTCCCTCCTCACTGGTCCCCTACTGGTGCTCCACTTACTGGTCCTCCCTTTACTAGTCTCCCTTTCAGTGGAGTCCCCTTAACTGGTCCCTCTTCACTAGTACCCCTTTACTGGTCCCCCTTACTGGTTCCTCATCAGTGGCTCCCTTCACTGGTACTCCCTTACAGGTTTCCCCTACTTGTTCCTCCTTTACTGGCCTCCCTTTCAATGGTCTTCCCTTCATTGCTCCATCTATCTGGTACCCCTCTACTGGTTCCTCTAACTGTTCTCCCTTACTGGTCCCTTCACTGGTACTCGTTTTACTAGTTTGCCCTTCACTGGACTCTCCTTCTTTGCTCACTCTTTGCTGGTCTCCCTCTACTGGACTTTCCTTCATTGTTCCCTCTTTAGTAGCACCTTTCCACTGATCCCCTTACCGGTCCTTCCTTTACTGGTCTCCGTTCCACTGAAGATCTCCTCATCACTGGTACCGCCTTACTGGTCCCAGTTCACTGGTCCACTTACAGGGGCCCATTACTGGTCTGCCCTTTACTGAACTCCTTTTCACCTCTCTCTTCATTGGTACCGCTTTAATGTTCCCCCTTACTGTTTCCCCCTTATGTCATCCCCTCTTCTTGTTTTCCCTCCAATGGTCTTTCCTTTACTAGTCCTCCTTCACAGGTACCTTTTATAAGTCCCCTTTACTGGCCCGCACTTTAGTGGTCTCCCCTTTACAGGTCTCAGGTCGTAGAAGGTGCTGGGATAGAAAAAAGGCGTTTCATATGTTTCCGGAGAGTGAATGTCGGCATTTCCAGTGAAGTGGCTTACAGTGGTACATTAATTGGTTAAAGATCGCAAATGATGAGTTTTTGTCTTCCTTGAGGCGAGCCACTTGCCGTATTCCTCTTCACGCTCAACACGGAGTGCTTCTCGGACGCCTGCTCATGATCGCTGCTTTGAAAGTAGCATAGGGTGTGCATTAATCGAAATTGAAAAATCGAAGTGCCGTAGTAACCCAAAGAATTCAAAAAGAAGAAAAACACTTTACAATATTTACTAACGACCTTAACAATCAAAAATTGCAATCTCCATTTAAAGTCTCCTCCTTTTACGCGTATGCAGCTTCTCAGACGAATCACGAAAGCGTCGCAGATGACACGCACCGAAGCATCGGCCTAGTGACGAGAAAATTTTTACAGCACAACCTATTGTGAATCCACAAACGGTCGGATCCTCAAAGCGTAAGAAGCAGGCTATTTCTAGAGGAAAAGTCATCGGGAAACGGCACATTTGAGCTCTGGTAGGGCCCGTTTATACTTCGACATCGAGCGACGCGACGCCACGTATTGTGGCCTCATTGATCGGGCGACGCGATCGATCAATTTGGCCACCATACATGCCGTCGCGTCGCTCGGCGTCGAAGTATAAGTAGTCGATGTTATACTTCGGCGACGCAGACGCGTCGTCGACGTTGGCGACGTCGTCAACGGATTCTGTGGCGGCGTTGGGAACGTCGTTGACAGGAGAGCATCGGAGCGCATTTTTAGCATCGGGGCGCGTTTTCAATGTCATCACTCCCATGCCACGTGTCGTTCACGTTACTGTCAAGTTCTAAACATCAAAAAAGCACATCATAGATTAATGTGGCCAAGTAGTAACAAGATTGTAAGCATTCAGACCATGCACAATCAAACAAGTCTGAAATCCAAGGTTTCACACGGGGCTATTTACACGTTACATGAATCTCGTTACCTGTGCTTTCATATGAGTCTCAAACGTCTTCAAAGGTTTCACTAGCAGCAATGTTAGAACCATTCAAACAGTACCTGTATTTTTTAGGATGCCCTGTATTTTTCGCAAGACATAGTGTGTTTTTGGGTTTTAAACTTTAAAGGAAGCACAAATCAGTCGATACGGTTACTTTGTAAAGAGATTATAACAAAAATTCAAGCGAAACACTATCAATAGATTGTAAAATGCAAAATAACAGACGAGTGCATGGCGCAGTCTATCCCGATAACAACAGAAGTACGGGATAGTGTTGGGCATTTAACGACTATTGATTTACCAATTTAACGATTTTATACGCATTTTCGGTTTAGCAAAGATCTTTTTCGTTAAATCGTATTTAAATTACATTTACGCTGAATTCTCGAAGTTCAAAGGAAAATTTAACTCTTAGGTTTGCATCACCATTTGAGAAAGCGAGGAAACACTACTTATTTTCTACACAGGTCTATTTAGTATTATTTGCTCTACAAGGAAGCAAATAGGCCTAGAAAATGCGAACAGAACGGCTGAGAAGGACACAAAAAGGAAGAAAAGTGACAAAGTGAAGGGAGCTAAGGTTTAGGGTCCCACTCCCTCCCAAACACTCAGTGTTCTTGTGAATTGCACTTTTTGTGTTCGCAAGACGGCGTCCTTTGCACTTCTCGATTTCGTAATTCGAAGTACGATGGTGATGATGGCAGTTCCGGGAACGAAGAACCAACCCACAATCATAACACTCCATCGGAGCGCATTTTCTGCCACCCTTGGATGACTTCGGCGACGTCGGCGGCGGAAGTATAACACCCCCTGCGGAGCTCTCGGCGACGTCGCCGGCGACGCTGTGATGTGCGGGCTCAGTGCGTAGCAGCCCCTACAGCACAGCGTCGCCGACGTCGGCGACGCGTCGCCGAAGTATAACATAGGCCTAAACGGGACCTTACGGTTTAGTGTGCGATAAACATAGATGGGAGCAGCCAAAGGTGTTCGTCGATGCTGGGATGAAAATCAATAAGGAAATATATTTGAAATCGGTTGTGGAAAAAGCTTTGGAGCCAATTCTAATTTTGGAAACAATCCTCGATGCCATAAGCAAGACCCGGCTCCTCCACACAAGTCGAGTGTCGTCCAACAGTGGTGGCACGCAAGCTTCCAAATTTCATCTTCCACGAAGAACGGCCACCAATTTCACCAGTCTACTTGATTTTTCGTCTGGTCAGTTTTAGAGCACAAGATCTCAGCTACAAGATACAAGAACTTGGATTCGCTCAAGGCTGCAATTCCGAAAGATGGAATGATCTCGATGAGGATTATCAGCGTGCCACCTACAACGCCTTCGTGACTCGTCTGAGAAGCTGCATACACGCAAGAGGAGGACACCTTGAGTAAAGATTGTAGTTTTCGATTGCCAACAAAGAAAGGTTTGCAACTCAAGTTGAGCTTTTGCGATGTTAGGTAGGAGTGTCGTCTCGTAGAAGCACACCGGCGGGGACTCAAAGAGTTCGAATCCGCGTACCGCCGACATTTTTGCACATATCAGTTTATTGTTATTACGCTTTCTCATGATCACAGGAGTCAATTTTAGACTATTAATCTTTATAACAAGCCAAGGCCGTCTACTCGCGCCTTCGTATGTGCTAGTTTTCCAACAATGCCTATCTGCACCAATACCATATTTACTAATTACTATTTTATTTAAGTCAATAACGAAGCGACAAAAACAACAAGCGAAAAAACATGACAATTCTATGATTGGCTGTATAACAAGGAAGGAGGGCATGTTATTTCCGAAAATAAATCTGCTAGTTGAGAAGAGCCTATAATTTAGATTCATGTATATCACCAAATAAATACATTTAGTCAATATTGCTCACTGTGTACACAAACTCTTCATCCCTCTAAACATTGATTCTATTAAGGTCATTTCGATATAAAATTTCTAATAAAGTAGAAGTACTATCTTTCCAATTCATACTCGAACAATTTGCCTGTACCCGAACGAGTTGTTAGAGGGCGAATGAGAGCATTTCATAGAGGTGTTGCACAAAATGGAGCGGTTTTGTAAAAAAAAAACATCCGAGTTATAGTGTGGTTTGTATGAAATTCATAAATTTCGCACCACTCTCGAGCAACATTCGAGGCAGATCACACCTAAGCGAAAGAAAAAGGCTTTCGAACTTAGGCGAGGCATTGCTTCTTTCAGTGACCGCCTTTGTAGCTTCTACAACTACAGAGTCGGTCAGCCATAACACCACAGCAGTTTGTAGAGTGACGAAAGTGTTCAGATTGTTTTTGCCTTGTCGTTTTTGCAATCCAACTTGTTATCCGGTATCCAGTAAATTGCATCATACGACTGAATAGAAGAGGGCAGATGTCTTTGTGTATATCATGCCATATCATCAATGCTACTGTAACTGCACACAAATACGCCTACTTTACGGTTGAATACTATGAACCAGGGCCATATCGGTGCATAAATGTGCTAAAAATGCCGTTGTCATCTGAACATGTTGTCGGCCAACTACTTTCCACTTTCACACCGGATTTCACTTCTCCGATAAGGAGAGAAAATGCGGTCGCTGATGACATAAAATGACTCCTCCTGGACGCCATATATAAAGATGTCGACTGCCAGGAAGAAAAGGCGGTTCAGGTTAGAAGTAGTATAATGAAAACACGTTGTTAACCGACACATGGCTCTCCATTTGAATTTGGAGCACAAAATCGTCGTTAGGCGGCAAAGCTCTCACGAAATGACTGATGCAGTTTTCGCGTGAATGCGGTCTCTGCTCCAGAAGAGTAACGCGTTTCGTAACAACGAGAGGCCTCCGTCGCAGAGAGGACGTAGAGGCAGAGGCGGAAGCGTCTGTGGAGTCTGTTAGAAACGAGATGAAAAAGCATCCTCTATCTGCGTTTGCAAATGACAAAGAAGTGATTCCTAACAAGCAAATTCTCAAGCTGGACTAATTTGCATATTCCAGAGAGTTTTTATTTCCAGAGAAATTATATGGAGCAGATAGCCATTGTGGAAAGTCTAGCGCATATGAAAACGCATTAGACAGCTTTGGTTCGTTATAAGCATTGATGGTCTAAAATTGGCTCCTGTGGTCATGAGAAAGTGTAATAACAACAAATTAATACGTGCAAAAATATTGGCAGCACTCGGACTCGAACTGAAAAACCCGCCGGCGTGCTCCTACGAGGCGGCACTCCCACCAACTGCGGCACCGAGACACATCTCGTGGAGTGTCGTAGGGGTCGATGATAGTTGCGCGCACGCTTTCAGACCTCCTTTTCAGGTCTTGAAAAAAGCGTTCAGCAAACTAACTGTGGCTCTGGACTCCGCTCGCAGGGCCCTACGTGTCAAAATAGCATCGTAAAAGCTCACCTTTAGTTGGGAGCCTTTCCTTGCAAGAACCTTAACAAAGATTGAGAAATGTTTTTCTCCGTTTTGAATACAATTAATGCGCTGAGTTTTTCAAAACGAGTTTAATAACTTCAATTTTTTGCTAAAGAATCAATTCTGCCTTTCAAAACATAACAACAACAAAAAAATGTGTTCATTTTTATTAAGACACCGTAACGATCATGGAACAATGAACAGAGAACCCGGATGAGCTGAAAAGTCAGCGACGATGTGTTTCAGATCACAGATACAGTTCAAAATAACGGTAGTTGGGGGACCTCTGAACGAGGGTATCGAAGGGGACCCGAACGAAGGTAGTAACAGCTGCTATTCATGGATAAGCACGTCTACAACTACAGACATATGGGGAGCATTTATGAATATTGCAGAGCCTGAGTTGACCTGAATACATCTGCAAGCAATTTAAAGCGTCAAATAAACTGTAACAACGAGCCCTTAGAGGATGAGAACACTATACTATTACCTGATTGCTAATGCAACGATTTATAGGAGGGATGAGACCCCTCCAACAAAGACTTTCAACACCCTTAAACAGACCACGACTCCTGGCTCATTTGGGAAGTTTGGCGTAGTGGCGAGTAGAGGATCTACTCGTTTAATTGCACACTGGCTCAGGTCAGATCTTGAACGGTCTCTTCGGGAAAACTCTGAGAAGAGATAGCCGCTTGATTTCGTCAAGATACTTCTGAAGGCGATCAACCGTCGGGCTGATAGTTAGGAAGATGAACTCGTCGACGGTGCTTGAGAAGAACAACTTCGACAGCTCCTTCCTGGAATACATTTCATCAGTGAAAAGCGCTTCCAAAGCCGCACAAGTTGACCATCTCAGGAAGTTCCGATCTGAGGCTTACTCTACCCTTCCATAGAAAACAGGTGGGTACCATTTTTGCAAAGTGCTTGAACTCAAGGATTTAGGGACCTTCAAAGTTTACTGTGGGATTGCATGCATACGCACGTCTGCCTGACAAGGGAGGTCAATGAACGTCCCGTGGCAATTTTCAAAGTGACCTCTTGAGGGTTGTAGGGAGTCGTCTGAGAAGCAGCGTAGTGGTTTTCAAATTTACTGCGAACATCTGGATAAATGAAAAATTGCAAAAAACCGCATCACTTCATTGCGGGCCAGTAAAGCAAAACAGAAGCGTCTGGAACTGCCATTTCGTGGTTAGAATATATCCGGCAAAAGGTTCGGGGCTGCAACAGTAGCAGAATAACAGCGAACTCACAATTTGTCTTTTAGGGATACAGTAACCAAAGCGGCACATTGAGGTGTGCTGCTCACGAGCCAGGAGGCAGCGATTGAATGGCCGAGTGGATGTGGGGCGGACTTGCAGTAAGAGTGTCATGGGTTCGGATCCGGTGGTTGGGTTACTGCATTTCTGGGCTTACTCACTGCACTTTTGCCGATGTAAAGTGCATCTTGAACACGTGTGGTGTATCACACGGACGTTATAACCTTATTACCTTATCATAAGTATCTACATTTATAATGTCCCCCCCCCCCCCCAGCTCCTATGGGGGACGGTCAGGAGGTACACCCGCCCCTGCTGGGGGGCGTGCGATCTTCCTTTCATCCCCCTTGCTCACCCACCCCAACCCCCTAGGTTTCGCCGAGAGTCTAACGGCTGCATTACGAAACCTTTGGCATGCAAAACAAAAGTTTCTGTTCCGCAGAATAGCAATGTACCCCCAGACGCCACGCCCACCAGCAGGGGGCGGGTGTAACTCCTGTCGCGCTGCCAGCTCCTATCAGTATTGAAGAGTGGCTGAGAAAAAGTAGGCTGCAATAAGAACAAACTGTGGGATAACGACCTCCTACAACTCTCAATAGGTCGCTTTGAAAATCGCCACGGGACGTTCATTGACCTCCCTTGTGAGCGGCGAAAACGAGTACCATAGTGAGAGTCTTCACCTTTCAAATAATAGAGAAGTAGGTTCCATTTTTGCAAAGTCTTTAAACCCAAGGAGCAATGGAAGCTCAAAGTTTACTATAGGATCGCGTTCAAACGTGCTAAACTACTGTAATAGACCGAAATTTTAAAAATGGATATCATATTCGTGATTAGCCAGATAACCTCCTTAGGCATACATTGGGTGAAATTTTTTCTACCCCTTCTAGAGCTCGACCAAGGGGCTAGGGGTTGTAAAACTTCTATTGTGCCGATTCAGATTTGCCCATCACAATCACATAGTCAAGGCGAACCAACACGATCAAGTTTCTGGAAGGTATCTCCGCACTCCCTACCCTCAATAAAAAATCTCTCCATATTTATCATTCTTTAATTGGTCAGCTCACCAGACGAGTTTCAAGGCCAACGTGCCGCCGTCTATCAATATGATGGCGACCTATACTTGCTGACCTGCTGGGACTGCAGAAGCTACCTGCCCGTCATCATCAGTGTGCCTAGTTGTACACCTTCGACGGGCAGTAGGGTTCAACTGAACAAATGCACCGATCGGCTGTATTCTTTGAACATATGAGGCCCACGCTAGGTGAGATTGAATGCCACACATTCTCGACTTGTTGACTGGTGCCATCATATGCGGTACATGTCGCGTAGGTGAGCAGCATTGGTGGATGGGAGCGCGCCAGCCAATGACAACCAAGCAGAGCACAGACCGAACACATGCCAGCTCAGCAGTGTACCAAGTGTACATGCTCACTCTCTTAATGGCATGCCCATTCAGTGCGGTCTGATTGGTTTAGGCGTCCCACCTACCAATGCTGCTCACCAACGCGACATATACCAAAATCTGTAAAAAATACAGTGTCGTATAGAGGAAGGGCAACTGATGAAGAGCTCTTACTGAACATGCACCTGGCTACCTAGTGGAATACATGCATAGGAAAAGTATGGAAGGTGATAGATACCAAGCAAGGCATGAACATTTAAAAATGCAAAAAATCGGCAAGGTACGCGTATCCAACACCTGACCCTGTGCCTTTTATTCACCGTCGCTTCCCACTGAGCCACCGAGCTGATTGCACCGGTTTCCTTCACCACCTCCCTTATCTCCACGAAGGGCGCGCACAAAGGCGTTAGGCGCGTATTGACAGTTCACTTTAATACTGGACTTTCATATGCCCCTAACTCATTGGGTTCAAGGACTTTGCAAAAATGAAACTACCTTCATACTACTTCAAGGGCTGAGATTCTCGTGGTGGTAATCATTTTCACCATTCAAGCATACGCCTGAGACAAAACGACTAAAAGGTGTAGTATTTGTTTATTTATGCATAAAGTGCGCCATTCAAAAAAGTTTACATTGGCGAAACAAAGTAGAGCGCGATATCAGTATGCACTGCAATTCGGTTAGGTCTAGTGTTTTGCAGCAATTCAGAAGCATAAATACGTTATGAAAAGTTTTTGTAACTCCGAAAGATTACAGCAACTGACTCATTTAGGACCGCTGTTAGTTAACCCCGAATTTTTCATCTCTTTGATCACATAAAACGATACAGAAAGCCAAACGGCTGGTTGTATCTGTCACCTTTCCTTCTGTTTTTTCACAATGAAGTCCTCGTGTGGCACAGTAGATTAAGACGTTTCTATGAAATTATCTTGAGCGCTCATTTCCCTTCGTTGAAGAAAAACCTTAATCAACCCTCATAACTCCCCATTTCTTCCAACAAAGATTCGTTCGAAGACATTTTCACGTTGGCTTTCATTTTCATTCCAGTAAAAATTCTATTTTTATGTAAGAGACAACTGCAGCAGTTCGGCTTCTCCAGCTCACCTCAGACTAATTTCAATGGATTTAATCTGCGACTGTAGGCTGCCAACGAAGAACTGAATCTGGCCGAGGTACCTGAAAAGAGGAACAGTAGAAGAAAGCTCTAAGTGAGAAAAGAGAAAATCCAGAAGTTTGTAGAGAAAGAAGACATGGACGGTGTTGTGAATTTTCTAAAGAGCTATGCAAAGCCGGCAGTTTAATAATGCATCTCGATTTCCGTAAATGCTTAACTCGGAATTACTCTGAAGATATGCCAATTTCACGTCGAATTGGACACTCTTCTAGCCTAAGGATTTCGAAATCAAAGCGAACTTTTCCAATTTGGAATGATCTTCTTCTTCGGTAAACTAGAGACTCTTTCAAAGAGAGTCAGAATAATTTTTTGTTCAGGGCAAATTTTAGTATAACTTTCTTTGATATTTTACTTTAAGTTTTAAGTTAATCTACCCAAAAAATAAACACGTTGTTTAAATTTTATAAAAATCTCCTTTTATGGGAAAATAATGGTTTAAAACGTGCTTTAAAAAGCAGGAAAGCGGCCATCCTTTAGTGTAAAAAAAAGATTTCGCCATGCCCTCTTATTTGATTAATTGCAAAATTTCTGTTTGCGTATAGTCTAACACATGTTAATTACATAAGAAAAACAACTGTGAAGAAAACATATGCTTACTTACATAGTGGTTCACATAAGTGCCATTTACGCTATCAACCAAATAAAGAAATTTGCGGTGAACTTTTTGAGTGCATGGCGCGATCTCGTCTTTTAATGTGCCATAGACTTGCTTCGTTGCTGTGCTTTAAAAGCAATTTTAATTTCTAATTTTCTTCTTGAAAAAATTATTACACTTACTACGGCAGGTAAACTAAAAAATATCAATGCCAAATTTTCCTTAAACAAAAATTATGCTGACCATATGTATTATTGAGCCTGTAGTTAAATCTGCCTAAACGTCATTTCGATTTGGAAGAGTTTGCTTTGATTCCAAAAGTTTTAATGCTAGCTTAGAAGAGTTCCAATTTGATTTGAAAAGTGTCCAATTCGAAGTGAAAACAGTATGTACACATTGTGCTGGATTAAAAAGATCAAAAAAGATAAGGCACCAAATTTAAAGGCGTGGCGCATTCCGAACGTGTCTCACTTTTCGCCACGTCGCGTCTCCGAAAATCTCTCCGGAAATGTGAAGAGCGTACCAGTTCTGGGTCATGTTGTATCGCATGCTGTACGGTGACAACCAGCCCATGATTTGGTGGTTCTTCTCCAGCTCCGTCTCGATGTATTGAATCGTTTGCTGAGTCGTGCCTTGGAAGAGCGAGTAGACCAGGAAACCTTAACGAATTTCTGATAGCCTCAGTATATTAATGGACAAATTACGAAGATTAGCGTCAAGCAAGACGCACAAAAGTACAGTCGGGAGAGGTTCTTCGTTCGGATTTCCGATCGAGGCTAACCAAACCTTCCATTACTCCTGGTTGGTGAATTGCTAGCAGACTCGTACGGGAGGGACAATGCGTAGACTTGTTCATCGGCTCTCCATCATAAGTCATTGCAGGCCAAATACGCAATCAATAGGCCTCCATAACATTCGGTAGAAGAAAAATGCATGGCGCATCCCAGAAAAGATTGAGCAACGTCACCCTTTACAATTTTATTCACTTATTTGATTTTGTTCACTCTTTCCTCTTGTTTTCGTTCAATTTTCCTCCTCTCCTTTCTGATATTCAATTATTACAAAGCATCACATATACCGGAATAATGCGCCGCGCACTTAATATGTGGAAGCCGATTGAGGCACATGTCTACTACGATTCATGTTCAAACTTATTGTAAGAAGCAAAAACGCATCCAAATTTTTTCTTCGATAACCCACAGAAGAATGCGTAGCGCATCTCTAAAGGGGTTAACTGACGCCGTCCTTTATCCGTTCTCCTTTTATTGCTAACCAGAATGAGGGATGGTACAAAAAGCGCGTAGCAAGCGTCAGCAACCACGCATCCGAGTCTGTTTTCGCAGTTATGAACACGAAAATCGATAACAATAAAGGAGGCCATCAATAAAAACTATTGGGATGCGTCTTTCTACAGCTTGGGTAGATCACGGAGGTGGTATAAGAGCGCATTTGGCCGATACAATGACTTGCGATGGCGAGTCGATGGACAATTCAGTGCTTTATCCCTGACCAGCCTGGTACCGGACCCGGGAGGGAGGGAAGGTGGCAAGGGAGAAAAATCTGAGACAAGCACCTTGAACAGCGGTCCAAGCCGCATCTTTTCTAACTGCGCTATCAAGTGACAAAAGCATACATATTAGGGTATTAGGTATGTACAAGTGCTCCGACACGCCTAACGCCGTGTCTCGCACTTACGCGCTTCGCGCGACTTTGCAACATCACTGGCCTAGGGTTTTTTTGTAAAACTTGAAATACGCTAACATCTAGGATTTGCTGCGTACTTTGTTGGCATCAAGCCGTTCACCACTTCCGTGCGTTCATCATAGGCACCCTTTCCGGACCGTCCAGTATATATTGGATCCGAATGAATCATTTTCGGATCTACGATTCGAGTAATTCAAAAATCCAAGGTCCGCGAAATTGCCCGTATCCGAATAATTCAAAAAACCGGAGTCCCCGAAATTGTCATTATCCAAATGGTGCAAAAATCCGGGGTCCGTCAAAATAGCGTTATCCGAATCATTCATTAATCCGAAGATTTGGTCGAATTCAATGCATTTAATAAAAATCATTTTCGGATATCCGATTCGGGTAACCCGATCCGATTCATCCAAAAATCCGGGTACGCAAAGTCGCCGTTATCCGAATCATCCAAAAACCTGGGGTCCGCCAAAATAGCGTTATCCGAATCATCCAATTATTCGAAAATTTTCGATCGGATCCAATGTATACCGTACAATAACGCCATTGGTTTGTGCTGCGCAGTACTTCTGCCCTCAGGTTGCTCCTCCGAAACCGTTCTCATTCTAAACAGTTGGGTCACCGGATGTCGTTGACACCCTTCCAAATCCGGACACCAGGTTCTCCTAAGTCGTTTCTTCTTACTGGATCTAATTGCTGGTCCACCTCTACTGGTCTTCCCCTCCCCCCCCCCCCCCTCCCTGGTCCCAACTCCTGACCCACTTCCTTGTTTTCCGAGCGCCCGCTCGTCACACGACGTCGGTATCACCTCTTGCAGAAGCTTGTAGCGCGAATGACCTATCTTCTGGATCCAGGCGCTCAGAAAGGCTCGCAGTTGCCGCTGTGTAGAGCAGGAGGAGGCTGCGCTTCCTCTGCTGCAACAACATCCTATGTTGAACGACAAACATTGCCCGCGCGAGGTACGCAGAGCCGTACCTCGCGCGGGTAAGGCCTCTTCTGACTCCAGACGGTTGTTGTGTGACGTAGGGGACCTGTCTTCTGCGTCCAGGCGCTCAGAAAGGCTCGCAGTTGCCGTTGTGTAGAGCAGGAGGAGGATGCGCTTCCTCTGCTGTAACAATATCCCATGTTGAACAGCAAACATTGCCCGGGCGAGGTACGCAGAGGCGTACCTGGCGCGGGTAAAGTTTTCCGTTCAACATGGGATAATGCTGAGTTCTGCATGCGGCCGGTCGTGGTACGACGACGATGTGACCTCTGCTTCCTTTCTTTTCGATCTTCTGACTCCAGACGGTTGTGGTGCGACGAAGGTTACCCGCCTTCTGGATTTAGGGACTCAGAAACGGGCGCAGACGCTGTTGTGTCAAGCACGAGGAGGCTGCGCTTCCTATGCTGCAGCAGCATCTCATGCTCAATTCTGAATGCGATCCATCGTCGTAGGACGACGGTGTCTCCTCTTCTGACTCCAGAAGGTTGTGATGCGACGAAGGGAACCCGTCTTCTGGATTCGGGCACTCAGAAACGCGCGCAGATGCCGTTGTATCAAGCAGGAGGAGGCTACGCGTCCTCTGCTGTAAAAACATCCCATGTTGAACGGCAGACGTTGCCCGCGCGAGGTACGCGGAGGCGTCGCAAGGGGTTCCATGAGATTGCGGGAGATCCCACGAGGCGTATCTCAGTCAGGTTTCCAACCTGAGTGAGATACGCCTCATCATCTACAGGGCAGGGAGCTAATTCAATTATATAGTGGTAGATACTCATATGATGTCCTAATATGCATTCGTCTCCTAATTACTGCACGAGTTTAGACGCCAAACGTTTATGCAGTTTAGAAACCTCAGAGAGCTTTAATACAAAAAGCATAGAACAATAAAAAATATCGTGTGATCTCTAAACAAATCCTCGACTATTAAATTCTTTAAATATTTTTATTATATTTTTTATCTCTTTGCATCGGATGGAAAAAGAAAATTCATGGTTGTAAGGGTACGCCCACCCGTATTGCGCCATAAATATGCATGATGAATACCCATGAGCCTAGTCAACAAGAGGATAGGATAAGGTACGGCGTTACTAAAACCCTTTTGGGTTGCGCCACGCATTCTACTTCTGCAGGATATCGTGGAGGTGATTTGAATGCGTATTTGGCGATGTATTGCGATTTGGGCGACTTGACACTTGTTGTGGCCATCCGATGAGCAAATCAGTGTTTTGTCCTTCCCAGACGGTATTATCAATTTACCGACCCCGGAGGGATGGAAAGCTTGATTGGCCTGGGCGGAAAATCCGAACCGTGAATCTGGCATCGGGTGCATGCGTCAGCTGGCACCCCCTCCGAGAGCGCCACACGCTGGTAACGGCCCAGAAACAATGAATTATTATTTGAAAGCAGTTAATTTAGTTTTTTTTACTTTAGAGCTCTTATTGAAGCTTTACCTGTAAAGTTAGTACATCGATTGCTAATCAGATCCAATCCGGCGACATGAAAATCTCTACAACCAAGCACACGAGCGGCTCGTTCTCGGGACAGGTGCTGATCCTAGAAAGAAATGCTATAGACGCCGAACTGCAGAAACACTTCCACCACTTGCCATGTGCGACTATCTAATCCGTGAATGGTGTAAAAAAGAAAACGGTGTCATTTAATTCCCTGTTGAGATGCGCCGTACCCCCTACTCCTAGGGGTATTCTCGACACACTCAGAGGACCTATCATGCTCCCTGCAGCAGCGAGTCGCTCGATTACGTGTAAAACACATGTATGTCTAACACTGGAAAGTGAAATCTTAGTTTTTCCCTATAAAAGAAATATATACTCATGTTGGAAAAACTGCAAGAAAATTTCATTAGAAACCAATACCTAAGACTAGATAGCTTCAGTTACATGAAGTCGCCTCACTTGTCTCACACAAACCAAGTCCTTAGACTGCATTCTCTAGAGTGTAGTCGAAAAGCCAATGTGTTGTGTTTTTAGAATTCTGAGTGGGATGGTAAAGAACAACAGCTCAACATTTTCTCAAGAACTAGAGGTACATAGCTCCGTGAAAATCACCTACACCACCCAAAAACTAGCCTGGGGTCTAACTCACTTACTTGTAGAGCAATCCCTTAACTCATATCTTTAAGTGCTTTTAAGAAGTGTAGGTTTAATACCTCCTTGTTTTAACTTAGACTGTACTCTGAAGATGTGAAAATTCCTAATTTTTGATTTTGCAACCGATTTCCAGCCCTTGCAAAAAAAAATCAGTTCAATACTAAAGATTCCAGCGGATGCACCCATTCCGATTTCGAACCTACCTTGCTCGATCCCATCAAAGCGATCTGCACGTTGAGCACCATCGACGGCGTGCCCATCGGCAGTATCTCGCAGATCGCCGCCATATGATCGTATCTTAAATGGGGATTTTACGGGAACATCCATCGCCTTTTTAGAACCGTTCTATTTATAGGTTTATTTAAAAACGATCAACGCTTTCATGGGCGTTTTTTAAGAGCATTTTACCTTGAAAAACCATTCTTATGGAAACGACACTGATGGACTAGCATATTTGTTCTACTCAATGCATTAGAAGATGGAACGGATTGTGGAAAAGCACCTAGTATTTCTGTCAAAATTGAAAAGGAGAAAAAGCAGTTTCAGGAGGGCTTCCAATCAGTTTAGAGCTCTTTCTACGCACGATCCTAACGTTTTAATGCGAGCTAATGAAACATATGAGCCCGCATTAAAAATAAAATATAAACATTACTTAGATATGATCTTTCTTGTAACATGTCGACAAGTGACAAGTGACAAAGACAAGTGTCGACATTACTAGCTCGTTGTGTATATTCTGCATTGCATGTTGCGTTTGTTTTGGCTTTGCTGCATTGTTTTTTTAATGTTTGCCTTCTGCAAATATAATAAATAAATAAATAAATAATAAAATATGTCAGACCGATGCTCAATATGACACTGTAGTATGCGCCGCACAAAAGAAATTGATTAAGAAGATTGAATCAAATCAGATTAATCTCACTAAAAAAGGTTTCTGTGCGTTCTATTGCTCTTGAGTTCCGAAAAAAGAAGCATGACCTCGTAGTTTCGTAGTTGGGAAAAAAATTCTGCACGGTCAGTGCAGTCTCATACTGGAACATTTCGTAGTGGAAAGGAGCTCATTCACCCGGGGAAGTCGCCGCATGCTTTTGCTATCAAAAGCCGGAACTAGGTTCCGGCACCACTTTTTTCAATTAAGGCTGGATGGGAACTTATCAAGCTAACCAGGGAAGGGTCTCAGGCGTAGGTCTGAATGGGGAAAACGGATAGTACTGTGGGAATCTCCACCCTTCGTATAGTAGAAAAACATGTTTCGTTTATGCTGAGTCCTTGAACCCAAAGAGCTACGGGTCCTTGAAATTGGGGGTACAGTATTGCATCGTCACCCGTACCCACCATAACATAACCTACCGTAATCAACCGAAATTTGAAAAACGGATGTCAGATTCGTGATCAGCACCCAAAATAACCCCTCTGGGCGAGGTTTGGGAAAAAAAATTTCAAGCTGTCCTCGACCTCTGGAGTCGTGAAAGCAGTGTCGTGAAAGTCGTGCCTTGTGGCAGTCTAAATCAGCTTACTTCCTACACATCTTCTACACATTCTCCATTTCACTCTAAATTGTCAAATAAAGGTTTCTGTGAACTGTGTTTCACTCACTTTTCTCAGCTTCTGATTTATACATTGTTTTGTGTTTTTCAGCGAATGCTAAACAATGACCCTTCAACAGGCACGGTTACAGCAGGTACGGGTGACTACTGGAAATGTCGAGGTCATAATCACCGACTTCGCCCAAACCTTGCCCAGGGGCGTTATTTGGGGTGATCATCACGAATCTGACATTCGTTTTTCAATTTTCGGCCGATTACGGTAGGTTACGGTAGGTACGGGTGACTAGGGCCGTCGAAGTCATAATCGCCGATTTCGCCCAAAGTTTTCCCAAGGGGTTATTTGGGATGGTGATCACGAATCTGACATTCGTTTTCCGTATTACCCTGGAGTATGTTAAATTACAGTAGGTAAAGGTGATTAATGGTAAGGTCATGGTCACCGTTTTTTGCCCAAATTTCGCGTTGAGTACGAATCTGATCCTTATTTGGCAATTTAGAGTGAAATAAATATGTAGGAGATGTGTAGGAAGCAAACTGGTAAAGAAGGCGGCAATCATGAAAAAAATGCAAAAAAGATGGCTAGCACGGGAGTCGAACATCGCGCCTAGTACCTCCATGTAGGCCCGCACCCCGCTGAGCCACTGACTCGCTTTACACCGTCGCCGCATCCCATACAACAGCGCACGCGCACGCATGCACGTAGGCACGTGATGACAGTGTGCTACTGTACCTCTCCCCCTTAGAGGGCCCGTAGCTCTTTTGGTTCAAGGACTCAGCAAAAACGAAATATGTTTTTCTACTATACGAAGGGTGGAGATTCCCACAGTACTATCCGTTTTCCCCGTTCAGACCTACGCCTGAGACCCTTCCCTGGTAAGTTAAAAAAAATTCTGCACCGGTTGATTTCAAAAGTCTATTGGAGATGTTGGACTGTCATCTGGCTCCAGATTGATCGCAGTTGTTTCTAATTATCAGGATTGATTTTTTGGAACGATCCTAGATGATTGTGCCTATGAGGAAAAATAAATGAAATAAGGGAAAAATAAAGTAGATGAGAAAGGAAAATAAAGCATCTGCTGATATCTTCACACTGGTTAATCAATCCAAGTACCATAAGAATTTAAGTAAATGTTTTGAATGCTTCTTTTAGTTAGCTATACTACAATTCTCAGGTGTTGTTAAGTTGTGCTAGTAGTGTTTTTGGCGCACAGTTAACGTAAAATAAAATAAATAAATAAATAAATGAGGATAATGGATGTCCTCTGTCCTCGCTTGTTCGCGGTTTTGTATTGTTGATTTATTATAAGTTGCTCATAACACCTTCATATAATAAATTAAATTAAATTAATTGCAGCATTTCGCAAGCAAGCTTCATTTTTTTTATTACTCTAATTATTGTGCGTGAATATTCGGACACAGAAAATTTTCTTATAAGCAAGTGCTGAAACAATTGCAAAACGATTTGTAGAAAAACAAAAACATATGTTTAGGTGATAGAAAATTCAAACAACATCATCTTACAGTTCCTTTGATATACCTATCAATGAGACTCCTAAGTTGCGAAATAAACTGGGAAAGCACATCATTTTTGGAAAATTTGGGAAAATGCGATCCAGCTCTTTGAACAAAAAAGAAACCCGTAGTCGAGACTTTGCTGAAGGAAAAAGAATTTTGATCCGGCAGCGGATCAGGAAGAGAACATCGCGTAAAATTTTCAATAGACAAGCATGCCTCGGCAGTTCTCGTCTATTTCAAAAAAAAACCGCGTATTAAAATCAAACTTTTATAGGGTTATCAAAAAGGGTTGCTTTGCCGCCTCACGTCCGCACTATGGTATTCAGAGGTTGATGAAGTGGTTAGATTCGAGATCGCCTAGCACCAAAATTTGCTCAAAATCGGCAGTTTTTAAAGATCGATTTTTTTCAACAATAGTTTATCAATCACAGCCAACTAAAAAGCTGCAAACAAACAAAAAATATTGAGAACAAATATCTCACCTTTGCCATCCAGTGATAATGATGCCTCGGAACTTCGTGAACTTATCTTGCTGCGCCTGAAAGTTCTGCTTTATTTGCGGCCAAGATTTGGTTCCAAATTTCGGAAATAAGAAGAAAGGCAGCACATCAACAACTAGTACGAGATTAAAAGCAATTAAAGTCATAAATAAAGCATCCAAAGAAAAAGGAAACATACAATCTTCGTGTCAATCCAGGCCCTGTTGTTCGTCTCGTAGTGTCGAATGTCGATGTACTTCGCTGCTGGGAAGTTGGCTCCTTTGTAGGCCGACGACGCCCATACAATCGGAAAGTTGCTGGCGATCTGCGCAAAGGAAGAATCTGGAACGACTGAGTACTGGGAGGAAGTTGCCAGCTTCTGTATTACTGTTAATGCTCCCATTACACCAATTAGAATCTATTGATTTATTTACTTATTATTTAAATTAGTGTTCAACATATGAAAGAGTTTAGAAGCACACCACGAATACATCCAGCTGCTTGGGTAAGGCCTTCATATTAACCCAGCACATCGACATCCCCACTGTACATACCATTTCCCCGTCAAACTGGACACTTTTCACATCGAATTGAGCACTTTTCAAATCAAATTGGACACTTTTTCAGATTAAGGCGGTCACTATTCTGGCTAATTTTTAAATTTTTGATATCAAAGCGAACTCTTCGAAATCGAAATGACCTTCAGGAGGGTTTAAACTATGTACAGCCTCAATAAGGTGGTAGGATAATTTTTGTTCAAGGAAAATTTGGTATAACTTTCTTTCTCCTTCCTTTCTCTTTATTGAGCTGCTCCAATTAGTGAAATATGCACTTGTAAAAAACACATCTGTATTAGAGCAAAATAATAAACTAAGATTTTTCTTAAAGCACAGCAAAGAAGCAACCATATAGCATGTGCAGTCTTTGAAATTTTTCAGTTTACCTGCTTCATAAGTGTGCTAAATTTACACAATTTTATTTTAGAGAAAAGTGATAAATTAAACATTTTCCTTAAAGCACAGCAAAGATGCAGCCATTTAGTGTGTTAAAGGATCATATCGCGCCATGCACTCGAAAAGCTCGTCGCGATTTTTTTATTGATAGTGCAAAGCTGCTAGCATGACGCATCTAAATGAGAACGTGAGTGTTCTTCACAACTGTTGTTGGTAAATCGTTCAAAGTATGAAACTCCATGCAGCCAAAAATTATGCTATCAACCGAACAAAAATTGCGGCATTACGTCACGGCGCAATCACTTTCTTGGCACTAAAAATGGCAGCCTTCACATTCTTTAAAACAAGCTTTAGATCAATATTTTAACCCAAAAAAAATAAAAATAAACTTTATACAGTCTCAAATAATGTGCTCACTTATTAGGAAGGGAACGACAAAACCTTTTCGCAGAAAAGAAAGCACCGCCGAATGAACAAAGGTCTAACTAAGGAATACGATGTAGTGCTACCTGGCATGGTAACGATGTTCTCGGAATAGTCCCAGATGACGGGCTCGATGAATTTTCCCAAATCCAGGTCTGCGATGATTCGTGTATCGAAGTCCTTCAGCATATCATGCCATGCCAGAACTCTGAAAAAGACTGTTCATCACCGAAGAAGTCCCTTGCTGCAATAAAAGATAATATTATGTTGGCAACTAATTTCGTGAACTCTCAAGCGCCTTCAACAAAAGTGTTCATAAACAAATAACAAATAAGGGTTTTCAACCAAAGTAAGATCTGTTGGAACGCGGGACTGCTTTTTTTTTTCTACCTGGCCCATCCCACAGCTGTAGAATTCTTGTGCTTTTGAAGCCAAGAATCCTTGGAGGTGCATTTTGGCATGGTCCACATTAATAAATCGTCCTCCAACCAAGAAGTGCTGCAGCGTGCTATAAAGGTGATAGTCATTTGGCGCACAGCCTGTACTGTAAGGTGGGTGAGTTAGACGCTCCCAGCTAAGGTCTTCGATTTTTTGAAGCTCCCGATTCGTGACGTGTGATCTGGCGTTATCTTGCTGATAGGTAATTCCGCTCCTGAAAATCTGTCCGAACTGATTCCAGCGGTGTTCAGCCTGTGCGCGGACAGGTTGAGAAGAGTAGATTACAGCATTAATGGTGGAACCGTTCTTGACGAGCTCCCAGAAGTTAATACCTTCTTGACAATACCAAACGGAGGGAACGTAGCGAACCGGACGCCTCAAAAAATTGAAGACCTTGACCGGGAGCGTCAAACTCATCCACCTTACAGCCAAGACCTTGCGCCGAGTGACTACCACATTTTTAGTTCGGTGCAGTACTTCTTCATTGGAAGACGATTTAATAATGTGGACCGAGTCAAAATGCACCTCCAAAGATTCTTGGCCTTAAAACCACAATAATTCTGTGGCCGTGGGATAGACCAGCTACCTGATATATGGGAAGCACTTCTGCGTTCCGAGGGGTCTTATTTTAATTGAAGATTGTCATTAGTTATCCACGGATCTCCCTCGATAGAGAGCCTTCGGGCTCTCTTGTTAAGAGGGATCTCGGGCCGCTTGTCGCAGGGCCACGTGGCGCGTCATCGGGTGGTGGATAGGGGAATTAAACGCGAACCAAATGCGACCGTGTACTGCACAGAGACGCAGGTGGGATGCAGGGGATGGACTCCTTGCTCCTGCTGTGTCGGGTCGACGCGTTCCTTGTGCGTGGGAGCGGCATGTTCGTGCACAGTGTGCGCGGACGTGTCCGTGACTGTGCGGATTGTAACTGCGTCGGCTCGGCCAAAAGCTTGCACTCGGTAGACTGGGAGTACATCGTAAGGCGATTCGAGGCCGCCTCAAAAGTCTCGCCCCGTCCCTTCGGGCAGTCTGGCTGGCTGCCCGGAGTTCTTCGCCCGCACGACAGAGCCCGACTAGCTACCCGTGTGTACTCAAGTCAAAAACAGCAGCACTAAAGGGCCTCATTCCCCTGACCCCGAAAGAGCCCCCATTTCTGCAGCGATGGGAAGGACGAGTACGGAGAGGCTGATAAATTTTCAGGGCCTAACCAGGCTGCGCAAATTGAGAAGGACTAGGATGACGATCTGTACTTACAACGCCCGCACGCTTGCGTCGGAAGCATCCGTCGAGGACCTGATGATGCAAGCCAGGAAGATCAAGTACGACGTCATCGGGCTGGCCGAGACGAGCAGACACCACCCCCTACACGCCGTCTACGACTCCGGAGAAGAACTGTTCCTCGGAACATGCGACAGCAGGGGAGTAGGCGGCGTTGGTGTTCTCGTCAACACGCACTTGGCCATGAACATCGATTTGTACGAGTCTCTGACAACCCGAATCGGACGTCTGCGACTGAAACGATGTGGTTCCGTGCCAGCTTTGACTGTATTCGTCGCGTATGCCCCAACATCCGACTACGACGTCGAAGACGTCGAGGCCTTCTACGTGGAGCTGGAGAAGTTCTATAAGGAAGATCACACCTTCTACAAGGTGATCGTCGGCGACTTCAACGCCAAGATCGGGCCACGAAGGTCGCCGGAAGAACTTCACATCGGAACCCACGGTTTAGAGTGGAACGAGCAAGGTGAAAGGCTGTCTGAGTTTATCATGTCGACCAAGACCATCCATGGAAACTCGCAGTTCCAGAAGCCTCCCTCCCTACGATGGACCTGGGAATCCCCCGGTGGCCAGTTCCACAACGAGATTGACCACATCATCTTCAATCGCAAGTATTGCCTGACCGATGTCTCCGTTGTCCCCAAGTTCTACACGGGATCGGACCACCGCCTCCTTCGCGCGAGATTCCGCTTTTCGCGTCAAGGAGAGAAGGCCGCGAAGTTCAAAAAGAGGAGTCCCAGAACGACCATCAACTGGGACCTCTACACCTCTCTTGCCGGTCCTTGGGAAGATGCCGTCATGGACAACGTCGACGAGGAATACGACCGCTTCGTGCACCATCTCCACGATAGTGCTAAGGGAGCCGAGAGCTTGAAGACCACCAAGAGACGTCTGTCTCCGGAAACTCTCGAGCTGATACGCCAGCGTGGAGCAGCACGAGCGTCAGGCAACTACCAACTGACGTCCGAGCTTGCAAAGCTATGCAGAGAGGCGATAAAGGAGGATCTTAAGGAGAGAAGGGCGGAAGTGTTGGCTGAAGCTGCAGAGGCAGGGTTGAGCATCCGCAATGCCCGCCGGAACTTCGCCAACTTCAAGACCAAGATGACAGCTCTCCGACGTCCCGACGGAACCGTCACCTCTTCCAGAAGGACCATGGAGAGGGTCATCCACGACTTCTACTCCGATCTCTTCGATAGCCACGTCCACCTGCCCCCATGCCATCTTCCGCAGGATGGATACGTCGTCCCCTCTGTTCTCTCTTCCGAAATCCGACACGCCATCTCGTCGGTGAAGAAACGTACAGCACCCGGTCCCGACAGGATCAGACCCGAACACCTGAAGAACCTCCCGCCTACGCTCATCAACACCCTGGCGCGGCTCTTCACACGTTACCTGTCGGAGTGCAAGGTTCCATCTCAGTGGAAGACCAGCAGAACCGTCTTGCTGTACAAGAAGGGAGACGTGCACGACATTGGCAACTATCGCCCGATCTGCCTGCTATCCGTAGTCTACAAGCTGCTCACTCGAGTTATCCTGAACAGGATCGGTCGAACGCTGGACGAAAGACAGCCACGCGAACAAGCAGGATTTCGGAGAGGATTCAGCACGATCGACCACATACACACCATTACGAAGCTCATCGAAGTGTCGCGAGAGTATAAGCTGCCGCTGTGCCTTACGTTCATCGACCTGAAGAAGGCATTCGACTCCGTCGAGACTGAAGCGGTCATGGAAGCCCTGCTCACCCAGGGCGTTCCTACTCAGTACATCAGAGTCCTTCGAGAGCTGTACAGTGGATTCACGACCAAGATCTCACCATTCTACAACGACGTCGTCGTCGACGTGAAGAGAGGGGTTCGGCAAGGGGATACCATATCCCCGAAGCTCTTCAGCGCCACTCTCGAAAACGTCATGCGCGAACTAGAATGGGAAGACATGGGAGTGAAGGTCGACGGCCGGCCACTACATCATCTTCGCTTCGCTGACGACATCGTGCTCATAACACCGAGCATCAGCCAGGCGGAGCGAATGCTGGCCGACTTCGATCGTGTATGTGGGAACGTTGGACTGCAGCTGAATCTTACGAAGACGATGTTCATGAGGAACGGATGGGTTTCTGATGCCCCATTCTCGCTCAACGGAACGAACATCTCCGAATGCTCCAGCTATGTGTATCTGGGTCGCGAAGTCAACATGGCCAACGACCTAGCACCAGAGCTGAGCAGGAGGAAAAGAGCGGCTTTGGGAGCTTTCAAGAGCGTCGAAGAAGTCGCGAAGAAGACGAAGAACGTCCGACTCCGTGCCCACCTATTCGACTCCACTGTTCTTCCTGCCCTAACATACGCCTCAGAGACCTGGGCTATACGAAAGCAGGATGAACACGCGATCAGCGTCGCGCAGCGTGGAATCGAGAGGACGATGCTCGGAGTGAAACGACTCACGCAAGTGAGAGAAGGCCTCCGGAGTTCCGAGCTTCGCCGACGCTCGAAGATCAGAGACGCTGTCGCGTGGGCCAAGTTGTCGAAAATTAGGTGGGCCGGCCATGTAATGCGCTTCGCAGACACCCGCTGGACGAGAGCCATCACCGACTGGATTCCGCGGGATGTCAAAAGAACACCAGAATGCCCACCAACGCGTTGGTCGGACTTCTTCGTTAAAGCCCTGAACGACCGATATGACGCTCTTCGTGTCCCTCGAGCGAGGAGGATCCATTGGACCACTCTGGCACGCGACAGGGACGAATGGAGACGCTGCTGGCACCCGCTCGAGCAATTCGATGATCAACGGGACGACAGGTGACAGGTGACAGGTGAAATATTTTTGCTGAAGATTCTTGAGAGTCCACGAAATTAGTTGCCAACCTAATATAATAGGATAAAGGTCCGTGTAAGTCAATTCCTAAGCGGTATGCGCTACGCATTCTACTTCTAAAGGGTATCGTGAGGACAATTTGAACACGTTTTAGGCTTATATTGGTATACGGGCACGCTCCCCGCCGATGAAATTTATTTAATTCATTTATTTACTCGGTAGTTGTGCGAACAGGCAACTATATGGACACAGTATACTTAAAGAAACAAATGAGAAACGAAGTGAAAACCCCAGCATATCAAAACTTTAAGCTAAACACTGTATTAAAGAGCGCCATGTTCCCCTCGTCCGCCTGGGTCACCCAACTCGAACTCCCTAGGCTTTTCTCAGAGTCTGGGTGTCTTACGAAACCTTAGAGGGAAGAAATTTTCCCGGCCTCTCGATGCGCTAGGGTAGAAACTTAGCTCCACCTCCTCAACAGCTCGGCCGTTGGTCCTGACCCGCAGCACAACTTCTCTGTCTGTAAGTGCTAACACTGGGGGACGAGCGTTCTACCCCGCGTCCCCCATCCTCCTGGGCTTGCTCGAGAGTCCAGTGGGTGCCGTACGAGAACGTGGACACGTACATCTGCAACGCCTCTGTTTAAAGGGCGGGGGGGGGGGGGGGTGAAGGACGCCACTCCGCCCAAACTCACAGGTGAAGGGTCTGAAGCGTATGTCTGAACGGGGGGAGCGAGTCGAGTCATAGGAAGAACCCTCACCCCTCAATTAGTATAAAATGTGTTCATTTTTTGCCAAGTCGTTAAACCCAAGGGGTAGGGGTCCTTGAAGTCACAATGGAATGCGGCGCATCACGAGGTTGGGGTCTTGTACGCCAGCGATACCTCTGCCGGCAACCGGCTCGGAGCGCAGTGGAAGTGGGGTTGCTTCAAAGGAGGAAGGTTGGGGGTATAGTTCTTGTGCGCTGCTGCGTTTTGGCATCTCAACTGACTGGTTGAGATTTGGGTGTTCTGACGTCTAAGCCTTTTTTCAGGCGTTTTTATGCCTAATTTTCCTGTTGAATGCTGTGGCATTCAACATGATGACGTAGAAATGTTCGCAACAGTGATACACAGGTACTAAGTGCATGAAGCACCACTTGGCACAATACGGGCTGCGTATAAAAGCTACAGGCTCCTCACAGTCTGATTCCATACATGAGCCAATGACCTCAGGAAAAACCTAGAAATGTCACCTAGAAATCAGAGGTCTGCTGAAGATTTTCTAAAATCTAACACCAACAATATCTGAAGATGCTCGAGTGCTGATCCACTTGCTGCCGCTGAAGTGTGGCCGACCTTTAGACAATGAACACTCGAGGGAAGAAGTCAAGCTGGCCGAACGGGCGGCCATCATACTAAAGGACTTCGAAGCACATCGACTTGAAGTTGATGAAGACGTTGTTGTTAAAAATCCGTCAGTAATAAACAAGTCGTAAGAAAAGTACTCTCCACAGCGCATAGCTGGAAAAAAGCGCAGAAAACGTCTGAAAATGGCATAGACGTCAGAATCCCCCAAATCTCATCCAGTCAGTCGAAATGCAAAAATGCAGCTGCGCACAACAACCAAACCCCCGACCTTCCTCGTATGAAGCAACCCCACTTCCACTGCGCTCCGAGCCGCTTGCCGGCAGACAGACGCATCGCGGTCGTACAAGACCCCTAAACTCGTGATACGTCGTATTCCACTGTGAATTCAAGGACCCCCTACTCCTAGGCTTTAACGACTTGGCAAAAAATAAACACATTTTTATACTAATTCAGGGGTGAGGATTCTCCCTATATGACTCGCTTTCCCCCGTTCAGTCATACACTTCAGACTCTTTCCTTGTCAGTGCCGCCTCGAAATGGAGGGATTGGTGTCGCAGTTATTCACCGCGAGTTCTAAAGGACAACGGAAAAAGGACGGCGTTGGTCAATCTCTTCCAGGGATGCGCCACGCATTCTATGTCTGCGATATATCGTGGAGAGAATTTGAAAGCGTATTCGCCATATCTGTTCTACCTGACATGCGTTGGCCATGGATGGATGAACAGTTCGGTTTTTATCCTTCCAGGACAAGTGTGGTACTAATCCACCTATCTCACAGAGGAAGAAGGATAGTTGGGCCTGGACGGGAAATCCGAAGCAAATATCTCAAGTCGGAATGCACGGGACAGCAGGCGCCTTCTCCGACTGCGCTTCCACGCCCCTTTTGGTTAAATACTACATAAAAACTTTGTATCAAATGAGCGCCGCTCCGCTGAGTTAAGTCCCCACTGACAGAAAAGACACTGTAGGTCTTCAATTTTTCCCGTGCTCCATGTTGTTCCAATAAAGCTTGAAAATTGCTCCTAGGCCCACTTTTAGGCCCTCCTTTTTCCAATGACTTAAGAGTCTACCACTGTAAACATTGCAAGCAAATAATATTAGAAGAAAACCTATGGAAAAACAGAACTTGAAGAGTGAAACGTAAGCTCACGTTGCTCCTGTGGTTAGTTGCTTCACGTAAGTGGCAATTTTCTTCAGATGTGAAAGTGCCAGAAGTTGCTTGTTGCCGGACGGTCCTTGTGCCGCTATCCATTCTCTAGACTTCTCACACACTCCAAACTGAAAAGCATGTGCTATTAGGTTGTAACGAAATAAATGGCACTGAACCACTGTAAATTTAAACAGTTAATATCTCGGCTTGTAGGCAAGTTTAATAATCGAAATAAAAACCTTCTGATTCTATACATGTTTGCCAACGTGATACAAGCTTTTTTATCCCAGTAGCATAAAAATCAGAAGTTCTGGAATTGACGAAATCTTCGAAGGCACTTTCGGCATCCTGTTGGTATTTGAATATCTTCCCTACCAAGAAGTCGCCAAGATGCTTGAAGAAATGGTAGTCTGTTGGGAAGAGGTCGGGGGAAAACGGAGGATGTGGTAGAGTTTCAATGCTCAGCTCATTCAATTTCTGCAACGTCATTCGTGCTACATGGGGGCGAGCATTGTCGTGCAGAAGGAGAACTCGCCTTCGGTTTACCAAGGCCGGCCGGATATCCTTCAACTTTTTCATCATTTCTTCAATTTCAATGCAGTACTTCTCTGCCGTGATGGATTTACCGGGAGGGAGGAAGCTGTGGTGAATAATTCCCAGCGAACACCACCATACTGTCACCATTACTTTCTTTTGGTGCCATTCCGGCGTCGCAAAAACCTTGGGGCTCTCATCGCTGTCCACCCACTGTGCCGATCGTCGCCTGTTGTCGTACATTATCCATTTCTCGTCACAGGTTACGATGCGATCAAGGAATGGGTCCGTTTCGTTCCGCAGAAGCAGTGCGGACGAGATCTCATATCGTCGGTTTCTTTGCTCCTCAGACAGCTCGTGAGGCACCCATCCTTCCAGCTTTTTGGTCTTTCCAATTTCCTTCAGATGCCGGGCAGCTGTATTGTGACTGACGCCAAGAACCTTCGCTATCTCCCTGGTACCTTTGTGTGGATCCTCCTCTACCACACCTCTCAGCTTGTCCTCATCAACATCACTATGCCCCCCACGACCTTCATGTCCTTCCAAGCTCTCATCTCCATTCCGGAACTTCTGATACTAACGATACGCCGTCCGAATTGGGAACATCCTTGACCGAATGCGGCGTTGATCTTCTCGTCCGCCTCCTTAGCTGTAGTGCCCAGCTTGAATTCATACAAGTAAATGCCTCGGATTACCCTTCTGTCCATCTGCAAAAAAGTCAATAAAACTCTAAAGTTTTCCCACTTTTGCATAGAAAATTTGGTACTCTCCGGTAGAGCAAAGTTTGCGCTTCTAAATGATATGCCACATGTTACGGTTTGTTCTTGATCAAACGCGTAAAGACGCGCCAAAAAATGGCGCGAGCCAGTGCCATTTAATTCGTTACAACCTAATATTTACTATTTATTTATTTATTGTGGTACACGCAAAAGTGTACCCACGCTAAAGAAAAAAGTCTCAGAAAACATACGCAGCTGCCAAAATTATTTAACTATGTTTATAGTAAACGGGTTTCCCAGTTCAACCCTACAAAAGAATTGAGAGAAAAATAATTGAAAGTATTTAAGAAGCATCATATTAACTAGCGAAAAAATACGTCATCGTAGAAATGTTTTGAGTCATTGTAGGAATGATTAATTAAGGATACTCGATGTATTATTATTAGTAAACACGCTGTGACGCGAGCCAGGGATGTTTACAGGTGTGTGCATCTAAGACAATAAAGAAACCACATTTGGCAAGCTCTACAGGAAAAGGAAGAGGGAAATGATTCCTTCAAAGCTTAAATTTTTGACTGCTAGAGCTTGACTGGCAGCGAAATATGAATAACAATATGGTGTAGTATATGGCGAGGATTTGCCAGCAGTCAGAAAAGGATTAGAATTGTGAACACGTATTTTGAAGGTCAATACATAGAAGCCGTTTCTCCCCGAAAAGAAATCTTCAAAGATGACGTACAGACTGTCGCTCACCTCAAAAGCTTCGTCTGCTCCAATATGAAAGTAGCTGATGCCGAATTCTTTGTGGACGTCGATCACCTGCTTCAGCGCATCCTTTATTATCGCCACGCCTTCTTCGTCGCCCAGGCAGAGCACCTTGAAAAGTAGAGAACAGATGAGAAAGTTGAACAGTTTGAAGGAACTGGGGTATCTCATATTTCACACAAACTGAACTGGCACAGAGGCTGTTTGAGATAACACACGTCTAGATTTTCACGCCGACTTTCAGACTGATTTGAACTTCAGAATTCACACCAAAGCTCAGACTATCGTTTTTACGCTCTATATACCTACATGTGTTATTTCCATAAATAATTGTCAAGTATTTAAAAAATGGTTGTTTGGTAGCTTTTACTAACGTTCATTTGAGTTATGGGTATATGTAGCAAGTCCAGAACGTGGATCCACACTTTCTTCAACATAGTATCCGGAAAACCTTTAAAATAAGGACTTAATACCCAGCTTACTGCTACAGAAAGTCACCTATGTAGTCTTCCTACGAGCAGGACAGAGCTGCCAATTAAGGAAGAAATTCAGGGTGAACTTCCCTTCACATTTTTGCCGAACTCTCTTTAGTGAAAACGGAAACGGTGAAAACGAATAAAAACGAATAAGTTCCCGAACAGACCTTGCAAAGAACTGTGTAAAACATTTCCTCCCACATCTGTTAGGATAGATGTATCAAATTTTGTTAAAAATCGGGTAGGTAATCCAACCTTTCGGAAGCAGCTGTCACAAAAATGTTTAGTTGTAGTTAAAACTTTTGCTCCTGGCGGGGGTCGAACTCGCAGCCTCTGCTATCCTCGGGAGAATGTGTAACAAACAATCTCTGCCACTCTGACGACAAGTCGTCTCTACTGAAGAATTCCGTGCCCCAACCGACCGCGAGCGCTCTCTGGGCTTTCCTCCTTCCCCAGGCTATTTCTGAGGACCTCCTGATTTTCAGGGTCTTCTTCTTAATCAGCGATTCCAGCCTTTGTTCATGGGCTTGCAGACAGTCGTGCGGCTTTGCGCGTCTGGGGAGGTGGTTTTAGGGGATTTTTCCATTCAGCGCGTGTTTGTGTTGTGGATTCTCCTTTCTGACTCCTTGCGCGTGCCTTGTTGTTCTTGATTTGTTCATAATTTGTTGATTTTTCTCTCATGTAGTTCTCATGTATCTTTGGTGTGTTCATCGGTGTCATAATGTTGCTATCCTTTATTCTGTTATTCGTATATTTCCTTGTTCTCCTTCTATCATGCTATTCCTCATCTACTCTGATGTTATGTTGGGTTTCTCTTCCGGTATCCTCTTGTTTGGCCTCCTTCTGCCTTGTTATTTTTCACGTGGGTCCCGGTTTCTTTCTAAAGTGGGTTTATCGCGTTAATTCTCTTTTCTCTTATCTTGTGGGTATTCACTTAGCTCTTATAGTGGTGTTTTGCTCATATATAAGTTTATTTTGGTTGCCATGTATTGCTTGCGTAGTGTAGCTATGTTTTCTTCATGTTCATCATGGTTTATCATCATCTTGCTTTACCATCGATGCTATTTATCGTTGTTCGTTATCCGGTGTGTGTTTATTTTGTATATTAAAGATAAAGGTTCAATTACCCAACTTTGAGGTGATCTTCAACGCCTGTGGTCGCAAGTCTCAATCTTAATTCCGCGTGGCAGTGCTATATTTGTGTTGGATCACTTCACGCTCCATGCTTGTATAGAATAAACTAAGCCATAGTAAGGCACACGTATAAGGGATGTTAGACGACCTTAATCAATCCTTTTTCGGGATGCGCCACGCATTACAATCGAATGGACCCTCTTACTGGTTCTCTTGTTAGTTCCCTTTTCCTGGTATCACCTCCTTATCGCTTTCCTTGTTTCCTTTATTGATCCCCCTTACTGGTTCCTTTTTACTGGTTCCTCGTCCTGAGTCCTCCTTGAGGTCCTCCTCACAGCCCCCTCCTTTTACTTGTCATTCCATGTCCACGACGCGATGACGGCGCCTGTTGTTCTGAACCTGTGGCACGACGTCTCCAACACGTCTTCTGACTGGTACGGAGGCATTTTCCACCCCCCCCCCCTTATTGGACCACCCTTACTGGTTCCTCTCGCTGGTCCCCCGTCCCTGGTCCCCTTCCTCTTTCCCCCTATTCACACCCTCATCCGCTAACGGTCCCTTCTTACCGGATCCAAGTCTTGGATCCCCCTCCCTCCAACAGCGCTGTTGTAACACGACGTCGGCGACACGTCTTCTGAACCGAGACGCCTGTTGTGCGACTCTTTGAAAGGCTTCAGACAGACGGACAGCCGCTAACACTCTTTTATGTAGTATGATAGGATATGATACCGCAGCCAGGATGTACAAATAGTGCATGTTTTCACAAAATGGCGAGTGATTAAATATCTGACCTGTGGGTACGCATCGTTTTCACGGTATTTTCGGAACGGCTCCAGTTTCAGAATCCATTCCAGGTGACCAAACGACTGCATCAACGGGATGATGTCGAGATTAAGGCTCCTGAATGTTTTAGTTATAATTCTTGAGCAAAGAGCAAACCATTGAAAGACTTTCTTACCGCGCTTTGCTGAGAATCTTCCGCACATCGTCCATGGAGTACGCGTCGGCACTCCTTGCCGTCGCCAGCTGTCCTGTCCACGGAAACATGTCTTCCCATTCGAGAAGAATCCCTTCAAAAAGCACTTTTTAGTCATAGGAATGCCAGATAGACCACTTTGCTCACCTGTAGCTCCAGATCGTGCCACTAGGTCTAAAAGATCCATGAAATAAGAGATCCTTGGTGGAGCTCCCTTCAGGTCGAAATGAACAATCACATTCTCATAGAACTCATTCTAAAAAAATTTTTAGAAAACGAGATATTAATCAATTAAAGACTGAAACATCTAAACAATGAAAAAGGGCTGATTACCAAAAGCCTCTAACCTCTCTATTTCGCTGAGCTTCTCGTGGAGGTGCTTGTCTACTGCCGATGACGTGGCTTTGAACTTCACCCTAAAAGCAGTCTCTCCTTCACCCGGTCTCCTATTCGTAGATTAGTAATAAAAAGTAACTGTTCACAATATAGAAAGCGCCAGTGTTCTTAAAGCAAGTTTATACAAATTCCAGGTCATGATGGGCGCGTGGTGGCGCAGATGGAGGAGGTGCAAGCTATCTGGCATGCGCCCATTCAACGTCGTTGGTTCGGATCCCTCCAATCAGGCCAAACAAGACTTCCGTCCCTCTAGGGTCGGAAAATTGGTAGCATATATTTTTTGAGAAGAAAACACTGAATCGAACATTGGCTGGCCACCGCAGGTCACTGCATAGGTCAAATACGGATAAGAATAGCCTTCAAGATATCCCGTGGAACAACAATGCGTGGCGCATCCCCAAAGAGATTGACTAACGCCGCCCTTTATTATTCATCTTTTAGAAGTATTAAAGAATACGAAGGCGCTACATCTCACCAATTCGAGAACGCTTTTGTCTGGAAAAATTCGTGTTTTAACCGCATCTAATATGAGATATTTTTTGGATCCAACCGCTCAAGAAACAATGAGGGATCGCTGAACTATGTTGTCGACATAACTAGCCGCTAAACTTGTTTAAGACAACCACAATGCCGCAGCTCGTTTAGTGGTCTTCCTGAGAGATCTTCACTACACCTAGAAGATGTGAAGACGGCTCTTAAAGAAAGTGGGAGCGTAGATGCGGCCTGGCACTGTCCTACTCTTTGAAAGCCCAAAGCGCTCAGTAGTGATCTTCAAGCAGAGCTTTATTACACCTTACTGTTAGAGTAGTATCTCGCATATGAAGACCTAAAAACGACTGACCGACTCGACACTGAGGGAATGGTCCCCATCTCCTTGGAGCAGTGACGGTTCATGGCCAAGAGATACATCACAGAGCCATCTTTATTGCTCGTCAGCTGATGGAGAAGTATCGGAAAAACGGAGACCCTGCTATTTGGCATTCCTGGACCTGGAGAATGCCTACGACAGACTGCCTCGAACAGTATCATGGAAAGTTCTTCGAGGAAGAGAAGTCCAGGAACGTCTGATCATGGTCATAAAGGACATGCATGAAAGCTTGAAAGCGACTATTCGAAGTCCATATCTCCACAGTGGTAGAGTTGTCTGCGAAGGTTCCCTGCCACAGCTGCACCTTCTCCTCCAGGTCCTCCTGTCTTTAGGCTACCAGGGTGATATCGTCTACGTAGAAGACGGGCCTTCCTCAGGGCGTATCAGTACAGTCATACAGTCAAGCGTCAGCATGAAGAGGAACGGACTCAGATCCGACACTTGATGCACCCCCACTGTGATCTCTCTCTTCCTCGTCATCGCGCAGCCGAAAGTGAAGAGGACGAAGTTCATCAGCTTTGAGAAGTGCACTGGATCAATCCTAGATTGCCTAGGGAAGGCAATCGAAAAGATCTAAGAATTCCGTTACTTCGGAAGTGACCTATCTGAGGAAGGAGGTGTGGACTAGACGATCAGAAGATGACGGATAAATGCAGCATGGATCAAGAAGAAGGAGTCCACAGAATAGAAAGCAGATGCTCCAGGACACACAACGGCAAGCTATACAGAACGGCAGTGAGGCCTGCCCTCCTCCATGGCAGTGAGTGATGGGCTCAAGGTAAGGGAGAATGCCTCGTCTACGTAGATACGGTATTGTGTGACTTGTTCAGGCCATTTGCACCCAGAGCGGTATATCGCATATATTCCAGAAACGCGGGAATGAATAAATCAAGCGAGTGCCCCGCTGGTTTGCCTGACGAAACAAACTGCGCCCCTATAAAAGCCCTCGAGGTCCCATAGTGCTTGTAGTTTATTATGCCATTTGAATACGGATTTTTTTGTAACATTTGTCTTTCATAGTCAGCTTAAAGTCTTATAATCCTACCTCATGCACAGAAATTGGTCGCTCTGCATTTCCTAAATGTGAGATGAACGCATTGTTTGGTCGGCCGCCATAAATACGGTTCCTGTCAGCATCGTTCTCGAAATCATTGCCGTCCCTCGAGTCAGGTAGAGGCCGAATCTCAGCCTAAAATTAACCGCAAGACTTCGAAAACTCTGTCAAACAGCTGGTAGGGTGCGCCACTCATAATAGAAGAAGATTTGCTACGTAGTTCATTTTGAGATCGTTTGCAAAGAGACTTCTCCAACACTAACTTGTCACATTTTGGCCAAAATCTCCTGCAATACTCTAGATTGAACTATTAGGTTGGTGCATAATTTTTGTCTGCATCAGGATTTATTCAGGAATTCTTGAGAACTCGGGGGAATTCACGCCATGTCTGCAATATCGCGTAGTAGATTCTAGAGGCATCCGAAGAACGGGTACATAAGCGCGCGTGAGCGAGCCCGTGGACAAACAATTTTGAATAAAATAATGGATCAGCGTCAGCTACAAGTCATTTACCACTACGAGCACGAACTTGGCACCAGTTCGAAGGATGCGGCCAATTGCATGAACATTGCGTTAGGGCACGTCACGACAGCCGAACATCAACGATTCAAAAATAGAAATTAAAATAAAAAACCGAAAAATTTTCTACTCCTGCGAGCTGTTGGACTAAAATTGAACAGTCAATTTCGACGTCTACAAACCAGCTCCTGAAACTGGCTGACGCTTCAAAGAAAATACGACCGAAACCTTTCAAAGTCGGCATCCTCCACGAGAACACGAGCGAAGTTGCGATTTCGTAGAGAAGATTGGCTGAAGTACAGTGCCTCATTCACTGTACACTCCTGTCAGAGACTACTACCTCTTCAGAGCCCTCAAGCAGAATCTGAGCGAGAAAAAGTTCAAAAACTACGACGATCTCAAAAATGAGGCCTCTTTTTTCTCAGCCCCGTTCTCTCCGATGCAAGGACATTGAAACCTTGTCAAAAATGGTTTACTATTGCCAACACTAAAGGTGGTTATATCGCTGATGGCTAAATTGTTTTATTAAAGAAAAATAAAACTTTAAAAGCATGTTCTTTTATGGACAAAAATTATGCACGAACCTAATATTTATTATACCGTAACATGATAGGGTTCTTTTTCATTTTTTATAATGCTTAGATCATCAAAACAGAACCACCATCCGTGTCAAATTTACAAAACTGCAACTTAAATACTTTTTGTTCAAAAAATAAAAATAAAAATCATATAAAAATTAATATGTTTACTAATTTTTATTCTAAATATTGAAAAAACATCTGGCCTAACATTATCTATGGGCAGAGTTTATTCGTAAACTACTATGTAGCCTCCACTCTCCACTGCTGAGCCACAAGAGAAGCCTAGATACAACAAACGTTCGTCAGAACATAATGGCGGAACGAAGCAGCCTTTGATTTTCCTTCTATCTTTTGACCTCTCTACTTTGCTCTTATCTTCTCTTTGTTTGTTTTCACAAGTTTTTTCAGTGTGTGCGATATCACTTCCTTTTGGGTCACAATGGGTATGGGAGCCAATCTTCCTTATGATCTGAAACGAACTATACGCTATAAACGCTGCACAACCTACGTCATTTACTCAAGTTCCCCGAAAATTATGAGGAACAGCTGAATGTGCAACGATCCCTCTGGTATTGCCCTTCAACACAAAGAAAACCAGTTTACCCACAATCGAAATCTTCCATTAAATGTCCCCTTTAAGGTAAATGAATCGAACTAAAGGAAAATTTAATTATTTATTTAATGTGCACGGATGTTCTTGCAGACAATCAGTCTATCAATCTATTTAGAATCACTGCCAATCATACAATCATATCTAAAAGGTTCTGCTCTTTACCATTTCTATTCTTCATTGTGTTGCTTTTTTCATATTTATTCCCGCCTTTACTAGGCTCTATTATTACCAGGCTGTCCAATAATTCCTGTCCGAAAATTTTCAAAGTTCTATAATTTTCCTTAGAAGTGTTATAATATCAGGCAAGTGTATAAACCTTCTATAAGGTTCTCCAGAGTTCCACGCTAGGGATATATAAGGCGCAATCGCCGCGTCTAGCTACCAGAACAAGCTAAAATGGACCAAGGTCGAATTCGTACGTTCGAGTACTAGGAGTGGCTGCTGGGCAACGATACGGGCACCGCGGTCGCCAACATCTGCAGAGCGTGCAAGGAGGATGCAGTGTCCCAACGCACAGTCAGGCGCTGGTTCAATCGTTTCGAGAGCGGCGACACGAGCTTCGAGGACAGGGAACACCCGCTGAAGATCATGCTCTGCTGCTGATGGGACGCCAAGGGCATGCTGCACTTCGAGCTGCTCCCGCAAGGCAGGACGGTCACCGCCTTCATCTACACCGATCAGCTCGAGAAACTAGCCGCCGCCGAGAAAAGCGTCCCCGACGGGCCTCGGTCCACCTGCTGCACGATAACGCGCGCCCTCACGTGGCGAAGGAGACATAGCAGAAGTTGGCGACGCTGGGAGACGGTTGCCCATCCGCCGTATCCCCCGGACCTCTGGCCGGAAGAAAATTCACCAACTACGACAACCTCAAATCCGACATCGCGGGCTTCTTCGAGTCGCAGCACCCGGAGTTCTGGGCAAAGGGCATCGGCGACCTGCCCAATCGATGGGCCACTGTTGTGGATAACAGTGGTGATTATATTGTTGATTAGACTTGTTTTTCAATAAAGTTGAAAAAAATTAAAAATGGAGAAATTTTCGGACAAGAATTATTGGACAGCCTGGTAGTTGCTTGCTTTGTTGCATGGATTTTCGTGTATAAATAAATAAAAATTAAATACAATACGAGATGTACACAACGAGTCGAGCAAAGCATAAGTTTTTATGATAAAAAAGCAAAAACCATCCCAATGAATTATCCTTCGCGGAACCTATCTAAGTTGTGAAATGGAATATGGAAGAGCATATTTTTTGAATTAAAAAGCCTGAACTAGATTTTTGGGTAAAAAGGAATGACAAATCCTCTAATCGGTTTAATAGTTTTCTTGAGGGGTGTTGTAGATATGAACACATGTAGCATACCAGGGTAGCGTGGAAAGGAGTTTCAAAAATGAGAAAGCCAAAGAGTCAAGGAGAAGCACCGTATCTCGGAGGGTGTCCCACCTGTCTGTCTTTATGTGAACGTCGTGGAAATGTGTTCGCTATCTGGATAGTGAAGAACACCACCGAGCAGCCGAGGAACGCCTTCCATGCGATGCCAAATCCTCGGCGCCTAAGGTAGCGCAGCGTAATCATTACCGCATGCGGAGAGTCCTGAAAGCAGCTGAACTAGACCCTTTTCGGGAATAACGGAGAGGATACTGCGCAGTGAAACGCTGAGCGACACGAAGCATTCAGAAATCACGTCATCAGAAACAAGGCTTAACTGAATGTCAGCGAAGGATATTAGTGACGACAACACAAAGAATGTAAGCGATCGTAGTTAAATATGTCTAGAAAGTATATGCCAAGTGGTTAAGGAACTGAAATCAAAAAGAATTGTCAGATAAACGAAACCTTGAACCTCTAAAATACTCTCGTCAACAAATATTCTTATCTCATAAATTCAAGACACAATGTATCTAGAGTGGACATTCTTGGTAAAGTTCAAGATGGTCAAAAAAAAGAACGAAAATGCTTAAAGCACCTGCAGGAGAAAGGAACTCGAACCGAATCCCTTCCATCCGGATTGGGATGCTCTTCTTGCTATACCAACTGCGTCATCCGAACAATCGCTGTTCATATCGGACTATGTAGCTCATCATCATATTTTTATTCGGCTGACGCTTTGATTTACACATGTTGTTGTAATTCTAGAGTGTTTGTGTTGTTGTATTAATTGATTTTTAAATTTGAGTACGCTAGGCCCTGGTCTATGCCTTAAACAGATAAATAAATAAATAAATAAGTTAATAAATAAATAAATAAACTTCCTGAGTCCAACTTAGAGCAAAAATTGCACTCACAATATCAGAGTGGTAAGAAAGTCTTGGGGGCTTAGATTTATATATGTAAATAAATAAATACCTAAATAAATAAATAAGTAAATATCCTGGGGTCCAACTTGGAGCAAAAATTGCACTCACAATATCAGAGTGGTAAGAAAGTCTTGGAGGCTTTGATTTACATATGCTGTTGTAATTCTAGTGTATTCGTGTTATTGTATTGATTGATTTCTAAATTTGAGTACGCTATACCCTGGTCTACGGCTTAAATAAGTCACCAAATAAATAAATAAATAAATAAATAAATAAATAAATAAATAAATATCCTGGAATCAAACTTTGGGCAAAAATTGGTTCACAATATCAGGGCGGTAAGGAAGTCTTGGGGGCTTTGATTTACATAGGTTATTGTAATCCTGGTGTGTTTGTGTTGTTGTTTTCAATGATTTTTAAATTTGAGTACTCTATACCCTGGCTACGCCTTAAATAAATAAATAAATAAATAAATTTCCCGGAGTACAACTTGAAGCAAAAATTGAACTCACGATATAAAGATGGTGAGGAAGTCTTGGGGCGTTCAGCATTTATTTCTTCTTTATTTTTTATTCACCCACCAATACATATAATCACCATTAGCTACTGCGTACCACTTGAAAGAGAAGCCAGAAATTCCCTCATCGCAAAACTGGGGCGAGTGGTAGTTAGAGAATTCGTTGATCGCCCTTACAACAGTATCAATTTTTTTGATTTTTTTCTTCACTAGGAATGCCTTAAAGGGACGAAATAACTGACAGTTAGAGAGCGCAATATCAAGGAAATAGAAGTGTGCCCTAGCCCAGCTACTCCCAACTTTTCACGTGTCTCTTAAGCTACACGCGGCATTTTTTTGTCATGAATGAGGTAGACGGAGGTAGGTCTTGGCCGTTTTCTCAAACAGCATTCGTCAGTTTCTGGAGTTGATTAGCGTAAATGCTTCCAGCGACGATGTGTCCTTGCGCGAGCCACTCGTCGTGCAACATTCCTAGCGAATCTCACGATCAGAAGCAGCAAAGGAGGCACTTCTGCGGGTGAAGGTCCATTTTGGCTTGTGCTGGCGGGTCTTCTTCTCGTGGGAGCCACACGGCGCGATGCGAGTTGGAGTCTTCGAGGACAACTCCCATATTCGGTAACCAGGTCTTCCAGAAACTCCAAAAGGATGGTGAATGTTGTCGCTCACGACATGGGGGTCGTCAGGTCAGCTCCTTTCCGTAGCCCAGTAGGGACTGAAGGCGACTGAGGACTGCTGGGTGGAGCAGATCCCACAGGTCGTTCAGTTATCGGCACCAAAAGTCAACATGCAGACCCAATAACCAGGTGTTGACAATGGAAACTGTTTTTCCCCAGACCTAAAACCACTATCAGAGCCAACTTCTTCACTGTTAGAGCAGGACTTGCATATCTTCACCTCCTTAAAACTGCTCCCATCCCTGATTCCGTAGGCTCCTTCAAACGCCTCGCAGCAAAGTCTATTCTCTCAGCGTAGTTGTACCGTAGGGCATTTATTAGTTCATTTACCATGTTGTTATTGTTGTTGTTTTATCTGATGTCTGTCTTATACAGCGTCCGAAATAAATAAATAAATAAATAAAATACACATACAGGACGATCTGTGACATGTCGCATCGATAGAATGCGTGGCGCATCCGAACTAGAAATGCAATGAAGACCTCCTATATGTATTCAATCTCAAACTGCAAGATAAGAGAACAGAGAAATGGAGCTCGTTCTACTGCAATCCAGGCGTTTTCAGGAAGTATTAGGCTCATCTAAAAACACTCAACTTCTGCTATCAAAGGAACTGCTAAAAATAGAGGAGATAAATAATGAAGGACGACGCTGCTCAATCCTTGTTGGGATGCGTCACGTATTTGGCTTCTTCGGGATGTCGTGGAGGGGATTTGGTGGCATTTTCGGCGTATACAATAATGACTTGCGATGGCCTGCCATTAAACAACTCAGCGTTCTATTCTTCTCAGACAAGTCTGACCAAATGAAGGCTTGGTGTGGGCGGGAAACCCGATCTAAGAATTTTGAATTGAGTGAATGCGACAGCCGTCACTTCATCCGACTGCGCTACAGACTCCAGAAGATGTCTGACTACACAGCGTTCGAATAGGGGTAGATAGCTAAACGCTTAGTATTCAGAAAGAGCAAAGCGAGGTGACTCCATTGCGAATTATGGATTGTCTAGACAAGGTAATTCATATCTGTTTTTTCGTCACATGAGGAATTACGACAGCTCTAAATGTCAGTTCCACCTGCAATTAATCTGCACTTTTTGTCGTGAATTGTGGTTTGAAGGGAAAACTGTTGTGTTGAAATGTTCTCAAGAAGCTACTTTGTATCTAAAGACTGGATGAGCTGAAAAGAATTATAGTAGCAGGTGTCAATAAACAACATCATGTAGTAACAATTATACTATTAGGTTGACAACTAATTTCGTGGACTCTCAAGAATCCTCAGCAAAAGTATTTCTTCTTCTTCTCCCGAGCGTTTAGTCCCGCGCAGTCGCAGGGTCCGCTGTTCTTATGATCCGTCGCCACCTCATCCTATCAAAGGCGTCGTCTGGCATGGCGCCGACTTCAGCGAGATCTTTCTTGATGACATCCTTCCACCTTTTCCTTGGGGCTCCTCTCGGACGCTTTCCGGGTGCCTCTAGGGCCAACCTTATGGGGTGATCCTCTGGTCTTCTGAGGACGTGTCCATACCACCTCAGGCGCTGCTCCCTCATCTTCAGCTGGATCGGGGCTGTCTTCAGTATTAACATTTGGTCCTCAGCAAAAGTATTTATTAACATATAACTAATGACAATCTTTAATAAGATCCTTCGGAATGCAGAAGAGCTTCCCATATAGGAGGTAGCTGGTCTATCCCACGGCCAAAGAATTATTGTGCTTTTAAGGCCAAGAATCTTTGGAAGTGCATTTTAACCCGGTCCACATTATTAAATCGTCTTCCAATGAAGACGTACTGCACCGAACTAAAAATGTGGTAGTCGCTCGGCGCAAGGCGTGGGCTGTAAGGTGGATGAGTTTGACGCTCCCAGTCAAGGTCTTCTATTTTTGAGGCGTCCGGTTCGCTACGTTCCCTCCGTGTGGTGGTGTCAAGATGGTATTAACTTCTGGGGGCTCATCAAGAAAGGTTCCAGCATTAACGCTGTAATCAAGTCTTCTCATCCTGGCCGCGCACAGGCTGAACTCCGCTGGAATCGGTTCAGACAGATTTTCAGGAGCGGAATTATCTATCAGCAAGATAACGCCAGATCACACGTCACGAATCGGGAGCTTCAAAAAATCGAAGACCTTAGCTGGGAGCGTCTAACTCACTTACCTTACAGCAGAGGCTGTGCGCCAAATGACAAGCACCTTTATATCACGCTGCAGCACTTCCTGATTGGATGACGATTTATTAATGTGGACCATGTCAAAATGCACCTCCAAGGATTCTTGGCTTCAAAAGAATTCACAAGAATTCTACAGCTGTGGGATGGGCCAGGTAGCTGGTAAGTGGGATGTAGTCCGCGTTCCAACGCATCTTGCTTTGGTTGAAAACTGTTATTTGTTATTCGTTTACGAACACTTTTGTTGAAGGTGCTTGAGAGTCCACGAAATTAGTTGCCAACCTAATAGTTATTCACTCATTCGCCTCATTCACTTATATAGCATCAAACGCTGTAAAAAGGATACTCCTCGACCTTAAGGAATAGGAAAAAATTGCAACATAGAACATTCATTGCGTCAAAAGAGACACAAAATAAGTTCAGCAAACGAGTGCAGCGAACGTTGGCTTTTTCAAGATTGGCAAAAGCAGAACACAGAAATTATTGAGACAAAAAGTGATAAAAAATCATGTGGCACAAAAGATTATAGCTAAGGCTGGCTTTATAGAACAAAACTTAGCTAAAGTGACTTATTGACTGAAGATTGACTAGAGTGACTTATGAGGGAATGCTCCCAACTCAAGGTCGGCTTTTGCGATCCTATTTTGACAGGGTGTATGGTCGTCGTCGGGGTGCAAAATTACAGTTTGTTTTTTTCTGAAATGCTTTTCTAAATACCGGAAAAAGAGATGCGAAAACGTGTGCCCCAACGCTCAGTAACCCCTACGACACCCCGTGAGACGTGCCTCGGCGGTGCAGTCGATAGGAGTGCCGCCTCATAAAGCACACCGTCAGGGCTCTTGAGTTCGATTCCGCGTACTGCCAATCTTTTGCATATATTAGTTTGTTGTTATTAGGCTTTCTCATGATCACAGGGGTCAATTTTAGACCATTAATGCTTGCAACAAGCTAAGGCTTTCTATTTGCGCCTTCATATGTGCTAGTTTTTCAAAGGTGCTATCTGCACCATATCAATTTTTGGAAGTGAATAATCCTGTCTTGCTCTTCTGTTTTAGTCAACAGCCATGGTACAAAACTATGGAACAAGTAAAACACAAGCGCGTATCACACCAGCAGCATCTTACAAAAGCCAGTGAGGAACATTCTTCTCCCTGACAAGGAATGACCACTTCTTTTTCGTTGAATGCCTAATCCGTGGGTGTAGAGAATGCTCCTAGGAGAACATCGATGTAGCCAACTGCTACCGATTAAAAATACTAGCACAGATGAGGGCGCAAATAGACAACCTTGGTTTGTTATAAGCACTAATGGTCTCAAGTTGGCTCCTAAGATCATAAAAAAGCGTAATAACAACAAACTAATATGTGCAAAAATTTTGGCAGTACGCGGACTTGAACTCAAAAACTCGTCGGTGTGCTGCTATGAGGCGTCACTCCTACCGACTGCCCCATTGTGGCACATCTCATGCGGTGTCATAGGGGTTGACGAGTGTTGGCACATGTTTTCACATCTCTTTTTCCGGTATTTAGAAAAGCATTCAGCAAAAATTAGCTGTGGTTCTAGACTCCGCTCACACGCCCCTACAGTCTATCAAAATAGCAAAAGCCCACCTTGAGTTATAAACCTTTCGTTGTTAGATGGGAGCTTAAAATGATATTCAATTCTGATCAGATGAGGAACAATTTCAAGATGTCCAGAAAATACTGGAACGACGGAGCATAACAATTATGTATACTTCCTCGACCATACTATTTCTCAAGACATGACTTCATGACTTGATGAAAATAAAAACAATTAGGAAGAGATAAATAAAAACGAAAAACTCAAAAACACTGGATTGAAAGAAAACCACAGAAAAAATATCTTTAGCAGAAGAAAAGGTTCAGAAACCTAAAAACCTTGGAAGGAAGCTACTGGAATACGCTGACAGTGATAAGGTAGTGAGTCTAGAAGATCCAGAGTAGTACTATGTAGGATAACTCTGAGAGGTTGCTGGTGAAGGGATTCAAATACCCTAGTTCATAATGATAAGGACAATCATGTACGACGAGCTCTTATAGCAACACGTCAAACGAATAAAATAAATTGAAGTGAATAAGAAAAGGAAGGTATTCCTTCTTAACTAGCGTCCACTTTCATAGGGTTAAGCCAGCATGTAGCGCAAATGGGTGCAGCCTTGTGGCGAAGGAAATAAAATTCGAGTGGGTTATTTAACTCTGAACACAAATCAAAAAACAAAGCAACATGGATTTTTTTCAAAAGGACAACCCAATTCGCACTCACGAAAAGGCCTAGTATGGAAAAAGAGAAGCAGCACTCATTTTAACAAGCGCGCAGCTCACAGAGCTTCTCCAGCAATCTTGCTGATGATTTATGAAAGGACGAAACTCGGTGTTAGTCAATCCTTTCGCGGGGTGCGCCACGCATTCTACTGCTACAAAAAAATTTTCATTACATGCACATTCTACAGCAGTTGCCGAGCCTTCTACTCCACGTGGTGGCCTTTCTGTACCGGTGAATTCCAATTTTCAAAACTGGGAGAAAGATCAGGAAGGAACCATTTATAAAGATAAGTAAAGTATAAAGAACAAGGTAACTCAACACGCATTCTGCAGCTGCTTCTACGGGAAATCGTAGAGGAATTAGGGTATTTAGCCAATAAAATGACTTGTGGTGGCCAGCTGGTGAACATATCAGAGTTTTGCTATTCCAGATAAATTTGGCACCAATTCAGCTGCGAAAAAATCCAAACCAAGATCCTTGAATAGAGGTGCACACAGCAAGCGGTATCTACACTGATTGCGCAACTCTCTATACTGAAGTAGAAATTTAGTCATTACAAAAAGAATGTTAAGGGCATTTGGCAGCAGAGTGAAAGCTCTAGCAGTTCAATATGCACTGAAATATTTTGAAATAGAGGTTGTTGGCAGAACCATGTAGTTCAAAAGTAGTAGTTAATCTGTTTATGGAAACAGTTCTCCTTGAAAATAATTATGCCTCGATTAATCAAAGACTCGACGGAAATAAAATTATTTTCGCTCCAATGCAATGCAATACTAACGTACATTTAAAAAAAAAACTAAAATGAGAAAGAAATGCGAACAAATTCAATACAACACTTATTAATTGCCTATAAGTCGTATGTTAGACCAATTCTAGAATATGGCACCACAATTTTTAGTCCCAAATATAAGCGAGAATTTGCGAGGTTGGAATCTGTGCAAAGCAGCTTCACAAGAAAGCTTTGGATACGAGAACATGGCTATGATTACAACACCATTCCTTCACCGACTTCACGAAACAGATTCTTCAATCTACATACCCTTGAACGTCGTAGGAGAAGAAATGATTTAATTGCGATATATAAGATGATAAACGGTCTTACTCGTATTCCCCTTCAGGAGTTCTATACATTTTCTTCATCGAAAACAAGGGGTGGTCAGTGGAAGATCCAGTTTCCTGGAGCAAAAAGCAATGTAAGGTCTCAATTTTTCACTTGCCGTGCTGGCTCTGATTTTTTGAGGTTATCTAAAAAACACACTATACCAAATTCCTTAAGGAAGTATAAAAAACTTCTTGACCGATATCTTCAGGATACAGTTTAGTAGTTTTCAACTGTATTATGTTGATTCTTGTTGCCTGTTCTGTTTTTTCCTGTTTAGAATTACTTTAACTTATGTTTAATTTTACCTTGTTTTTCTTTTGCATGGTTATCCATGTAGTGAATAAATAAATAAATAAATAAATATAAGAATACGAAGAACGAAGAAAGTACGTCTGAAGCAGAAACAGAGGATGGTCAGGGGGAAAACAAGCCATTCAACTGAATGTAATGACAACGGCTGCGTCTCTTCAGCTGCAGATTTATGTCTCCCATCTGAACTTTTCGCCGTTCGCTTGCAGGTGAAATGAGCAGCTGCAAGCTTGCCAAGGCAACGAGGCGCAGTGAGAAACTCGAAGAGAGACTACTACTTCTCAGTGCTTGAATTTTCCCTTGTAAGCATAATTGGGGAAGAAAACCTGTGCTACGCTGCATAAAACACAAAAATTTCCCAACATTGTCTCCCAAGGCTTCTTTGAAGAGGTGAAGACTGCTGTTGAGGTGAAAAAAATCGCATTGAAAAATACACTTCTTGATCGAGCATAGGTTTTCTGTTCCCTTAGCCTTCTAGTCTGATGCAGCGCCTTGACTGCATACTAAAGTACTCAAACTTAAAGAATTGTTCACGTGAAAAGATTGAGCCGTACACATGTCTAGGACATTACAGTGTTTATTTGATTGATTCTGCTTATCTAAAGATGTGCAGCGTAGAACGGTGGCGCAATTTTTGCTGTGTTCGTTTTTGTTGTAGCCCAGTTGGAGGACGCGCCGGCTGTTGCGTGCCCGATACCAGGTTCCTGGTTCGGATTTCCCGCCTAGGCCAACCAAGCCTTCCATCCCTCCGGGGTCGGTAAATTGGTACCAGACTTATCTGGGAAGGATAGAGTACTGCCTAGTTCATCAGTTGGCCACCGCAAGTCATTGTATGGCGAAACACGCATTCAAATCGCCTCCACGACATCCAACAGAAGTAGTATGCGTGGCGTATTCCAAAAGGGATTGAGTAACCCCTTCCTTTATCCTTAATCGTCTTTGTTGTTTCTAGATTTATCCTCATGTAAATACCAATTATGCCTTCATTCCCATAAGCAATGCAATGTATAGTAGCAAGTGCGCGGCGGATTCTCTTCCTCTACATCGCAGAAGGAAATTCATTGACCTTCAGCATGTCTGGTTGAACATAAAAATGTTGCTTGAGGACAAATGATAAAAAATTGTTTATTGACATATATTAACGCCGTTTCTTGAAGAACTCTGCAAAACTTGATTTTTAGTTGAAAATTCTTTTTAAAAAAATTCAACCTGGTTAGACATAGTCTATTAAAGCTTTCGAGACGTCCGCCTTGTTTTGCAAAATGTCGGCATTATTTCAAGCGCTCACCGCCTTCAAATTCAGAAGTATTCAATTTGAAGTGAGAAACGTGCATATGAATTGCTCCGCAAGAAGTGGTCCTACAGGAAGAGTAACAACGTAGCCAGTAATTAAAGGTGGTCTGGTATGAGAACGCATGCCGATGTGATTTCTGAAACCCCTTCCACCTCGTGAACCGTTGCCATGGATAAAAGTGATGGTTATCAGACACATTCGTAATGAGCCCAGATATTTCCAATCAGAGTCGTTTTGCGGGTAATTGTTTTCGAAGGTAACAACAGCAGCCGCATATCTTATCTTTTAAATAATGCAAGTCGAACCGAAGATTCCGTTAACTCTCGTTATCATTATACTGCTTATAGTGAGTAGAACTGTACCGGCGAGTTGGTCAAGGGTCATTATTCCAAGTACATACAGTCCGAGCTTCGTCGACGTTCGAAGATCGGAGACGTTGTCGCATTGGCCAAGTCGTAGAAAATACGGTGGGCCGGCCACCTAATGCGTTACGCGGACATCCGCTGAACGAGAGCCGTCACCGACTGGGTACTACGGGATGTCAAGAGGACACCAGGACGCTCACCAACGCGTTGGTCGTGAAAGCCCTCAACCAACGATATGACGCTCTTCGTGTCCCTCGAGCGAGGAGGATCCATTGGAGCACTCTGGCACGCGACAGGGACGAATGGAACACCATTGGCGCTCGCTCGAGCAACTCAACGATTAACGGGGCGATAGGTGGTACACGTGAAGGGTCGAACTACCGTGCGGCTTACACTTGACTCCAATTTATCGCTGGCATTCTGGCCAGAGAGTATTCCGGTGCATGTTGGCTCATTCCGTGAACCAAACCTCCTTCACTAACAATGTTTCAGCTGAGGTATTTAAAAGGAAGAGTTCATGGCAGCTCGATGGTGGCAATGTCCATTCCTCCTCGTGGTGCCACTGGAAACTGCTCGCTTTGTGAGCTAAGCTAAGCGCTGACACTCGAATGCAGGCGACCATTGTGACAGGCCGGCCTACGAAGACCCATGTCACATCACATGGTTGATGACGTTACATGAGTATCGAGATAGTGCTACGCGTCCGCGGGAGCCGACGCGTACTCGCAGAGCCCGGCGAGTGTGGAAAGTATGCGAGGGTCCCTGATGCGAGGACGGCATTGGGGGGCAACTGAGCTAGTCCGAAAGTCCCGTAACGTAAGCAGGACACGCGTAGCAACGCTGAATGTGGGTACGTTGACGGGCCGCTCGTGCGAGTTGGTTGAAGCACTGGCGTCGAGCGCGTTGACGATCGATTGATGAAGATCGTTGTCGACGCTAAGGAGCGACTCTATCACTTCGTCTCTGCGTATGCTCCGCAGACTGGCTGCTTCGATCAAGCCAAGAATGAGTTTTGGAGCCTGCTTGGTGAGAAGACAGCAGAGGTACCGCCGAAAGATGTCATTTCAGTCGCTGGTGACCTTAACGGGCACGTAGGTGCTGCGAAGGACGGTTACAGCTGTCACGGGGGTTTCGAGTACGGGTCGCGTAACGCCGATGGTGAGCGTATTCTTGAATATGCGGAATCGCATAATCTCACCACTGTGAACACCGTTTTCCGAAAAGGCGACTCCTACCTCATCTCATACTATATGGGAGCCCTTGTGAAGGATCGCGACCGGAGCATTGTCACAGATGCGAAGATCGTGCCGTATGAGACGGTCGCCCCACAGCATCGACCGCTCATCTGCACCCTAAAGGTCGCCCCTCCGAGGCAGAAGCAGATCGAGCGATGCGGTGCTGCAAGGATCAAGTGGTGCTGAATGAAAGAAAAGGAAGCAGCTGTGATTTCCCGCGTACGGTTGCCGACAGTCATGACTGTCGACGAAACTTGGAAGAGAGCAACCGACGCGATAGCCAAGCTGCAAGATTGGAACTCGGCACTACGAAGCCTGGACCCTCAAAGAAGTATCAGAAGGCGAAGAAAGCTGCAAAAGCTGTTGCGAGAGCCACTCATTATGGAGATGTCAACGCGAAGCTCGAGTCGCGCGATCGTGAGCGGTATTTGTACCGTCTTGCTAAGACCCGCCATCGCCAAACCGAGGATATTGAAAAGTTCTTTGGCATCAATGATGAGAGCGGCCATCTTCTGACAGACCGCAAAAAGGCGCTGAATCGATGGCGTGATTACTTTGAGGAAATTTCCACTATGGAATTTCCTCACCCGGCCTTCCCTTTCTGTGGGTTCTGCTAACGGTCCCGTTCACAAGATCACCGTGGAGGAAACAGAAGCGGCTCTGAAGAAGATGAAGCCATGCAAGGCAACAGGACCTTTTGTAGGTCAAGCTCTAAGCATGATAGGGCCATTCCAGGTGTCATCTATGCCTTATCAGTCCGCCCTGAAGCGACACCATTTTTGGCCATTTTCGTACGACCCAGAGATATTTTACGCTGTATAAAACAGACAGATAAAACAACAACAAATTGAAAATGAATTTATAAATGCTCCACGACAGAACTATGCTGAGAAAATAGATTTCGCTGCGAGGCGTTTGAAGGAGGCTACGGAATCAGGGATGGGAGCAGTTTTAAGGAGGTAAAGATATGCAACTCCTGCTCTAACGGTGAAGAAGTTGGCTCTGCTTGTGGGTTTAGGTCTGGGGAAAAACAATTTCCATTGCCCACCCCCGGTTATACATTAGCTTAGAAAGTAAAAGTGTGAAACATTAATTGCGGATTTCTTATCCAGAAGTTTTCAAAGCATTCGAACGTCGAATACTTTACGTCGTGACTCAAGAGTTGGAAGTCCAAAGTGCTTGTTCCTTACCTCGGCGCTAGGAATTTTTGAGTGGAGGAAACCTCCTTATCAAATTAGTATCTTCCTGGTGAAGTTGTCTAGAACCCTTTGAAGTAATGCAGTATCCCTGTTCTTGTGCGGTGCAAACACAACAGTACCAAATTCAACAATCGGGCGAACGTAGGTCTTATATGCCATAATAAGCACTTTGCTATCCTTTGTGGTCGGAGTTTTGAATATGTTGTATGTACGAGCAAGAGCTGTCCTGTACAATTCCTTGTAATGAGGAAGAGAATCGAGCAAATCTTGGTACCTGGACCCAAAGGAAGGAACCCAACCGAATATTTAGCAAATACGGAGCACTGTTCTGTGATCCCCGTCCAGTGGCCTACAAGACCATGTAGGTCTCGTTCAGAATCTCAGGACCGACATTACTGACATCCCTTCTGAGTCCTGAAGCCGAATACAACAAAATCGTGGCAAATATTAAATCGACAATGGGCTGAGCTCATACACGATAGAATTAGAAAAAGCTATGTACTGCTATTTATGTGATGCTTAAAAAGAAATAGTTGTCAGGAAAAAATCGGTAAAAAGGACTGAGCGAAAGATAAGCTTTGGTTCGCAAGAATATCATACAGAAGTTACAAGCTACAAGTCTCTAGCATGTGTCTGAAGCCCTTGAGAGGAAGACCGCCAGCTTCCATGTCCTTTTAAGGGCTTCAGCAACAAGTGCAAGAAGTTCGTCGAGAAGCGAGTCCGGCTTGGAATGAGAATAACTGTTTTTACCTGGCCAGGGAGCGCGCGTAACCAAGGGGATCCCATTGCACTGCGTTCGTGCCTCCCGCGAAGTCAGCGTTAATTGCACTGCGTTTCACGCTGCCCCTCACTTTGGATGACCACATTTCAAGCAGGCAGAAAATAGCGACGGAACGGGAACGAGAATTACCCTCAAAAGTTCGGAGAAGAGATTTCCCACAGGTAGGGAGACATGCACATGGAGTTCTGCAACAACACTTCGCAAATATGTATCAAGTGGGAAGCTATTCTACTGCAGCCGGCCGTGGAGATGATCGACCAGAAGAGCAATTTTAGAGCGATTTATATCACGGCCGATATTTATCGACAATTCAATCGTCGATTTCGCCTTTTCGACAGCCATTGAACGCATATCGTAGCCAATGAAGTGACTTATTCATGAACGCACACTTCAATTGCGGCAACAGATATCAAGCATATATGAAACCACCATGAGCAAAGCTCTTGTACGAAACATCACGCATTCTATTAGCTCATGTGCAGATAAACTGCCTTTATGGCATTTCAAATATTGATCTATTCTTTTTGTAACGTGCGTGGTGACTATAATTGCCCTCGAATGATTTATTCGAATAGGTGTTCGAACAATTTTTATTCGAAGTTGAGTATCCGAATTCGAGTGCTCAAAAAATCGCGTTTTTGAATGTATTTGAATAAAAATATTTAGAAATTCGCGTATTTCGGTTCTATTCCAATGTGAATATTTTAAAAATCGCGTTTTTCGAATCGATCTCATTTTATTTGGAAGACGTTCAGTTTGATCCCAAAAGCGTTAGGCCTGTTTAGAAGAGTATCCAGTTTGACGAGAAATGTGTATAATTTTTTACTTTTATCCTTTGTAGTATATCTAAATTTTTTAGCAGACAATGCTTGGTTAAAATGGTATTTGACGGAAATTTCTTCGACAAAAAGGAGGATGCCGATCAAACGGCTAAGATCTGTTTCTGTCGAGGGAGTTGCTAGTTCAACTACGAAAGAATCCTTCTTGACAAACTCCTGTTAATGGGCCTGCACATGAAGTCGCTCTCCATTATAAGTAATCGAAGTACAGAATAAAACAAAAGTTGAGCCACTTAAAACGGGTGCCTGGTTAGAGTTGTGACGGAGGATCCACCGATTTCACACATTATTGATGACCACAGCCTCATGAATTATCTTCAGCGCTCCCATGCTACGTCATGCAGAACATACATCAGAATACAAGCCTGGGACAAGCTTCACACTGGAACACATCACGAAGGGGAAACGGATCGATCGGGTGGGAATCAGTACAAGAAGAGGCCTCTCATGAAGGCGATAGATAAGCGTGATGCCTGCAAGCGCACGGACGACGAACGTCAGCAAACCGCCGAGAACTTGACGGAAGCAGCTCTCATTGTCAGATAGATGACGGTGCTACAGGCTTAAATCTGAGCAATAGAACAGTTGGCGAATGGTACAAGCACAACACAAGAGAGCATAACCTTTGGTTATATACACCATTTTCAAGTCGAATTGGACACTTTTCAAATCAAAATGGATACATTCAAAACCGAACTGGACACTTTTCAAATCAAACTGGACACTTTTCACGTCAAATAGGACACTCTTCTAAGCTAACCTAAGACTTTTCAAATCAAAGAAAACTTTTCCAAATCAAATAAGCTGCTCCTACATTAAACTAGACACTCTCCGCAAGTGTTAGAATTATTTTTTGTTCAAAGGAAATTTTAGTACAGCATTCTTTGAATTTTAATCTACATCCCAATAAGAGAACACATAGTTTGAAATTTCATAAAAATTTTATTTTTTGAGGAAAAACAATGATTCAAACCCTATTTTAAAAAGCGGGTAGGCGTCCATTTTATGCTGTCAAAACATAGGCTGCGCCATGCCCTCGTCTGAAACTTCGCGATTTCTTCGATTATTAGCAAAATTTTTGTTTCCATGCAGCTTCACACCTGCACAAACAATTGTAAAATTACATATACAATATAATATGTATAACACATATCCTAATTTTCTTGCTTTATGTAGGCAGTATTTACACTGTCAATCAAATAAACGTTGTGATGAACTTTTTGCGTGCATGGCACGATCCAGCCTTTTGATGGAAGACATGATTGCTGCCTTGCTGGGCGTTTCATATAAATATTAGTTCTTTCATATAAATATTAGTTCATTATTTTTCTCAAAATAAAATAAAAATTTTGTAAAATTATTTCACTCATTCGGCAGCTAAAGTAAAAAAATCAAAAAAGTTATTCTAGGTTTTCCTTGAACGAAAGATTATTTTAACCATTTTAGAGATTAGTGTATTTAACCTTTAAAAGACGTTTAATTGATTTCAAAGTTTATAGGTCAGCTTAGGAGAGTGTCCAATTTGACGTAAAAGTGTCCACCTTAACGTGAGAATGGTATACTACATATACATATTTAAATTTACGTACGTTTATTTACATTTACGTATTTGCATTTATACATATTCTCTTTGCTGTTAAAGAATAAATGATAAAGGATGGCTTTATTCAGTCCCTTTTAGGATGCGCCACGCATTCTACTTCAATGGAACGTCGTGTAGGCAACTTGGATGCGTATTTGGCCATGCTTGTAGTGGTCAGCCGATGAACACGTCAGCGGTTCCGGTCAGTCTGGTACCAATTCACCAACTTCGGAGGGGTGGAAGACTTGGTTGACCGGGGCTGGAAATCCGAAATATGAACCTGGTATCAGATGCACGCGACAGCCGCACCTCCTCCATCTGCGCTACATGCGCCCCACTTGTTCTTTGCTGTTACTTTTCTACAAATCATAAAAGTGTTCGTCTCGTGTCTCACCCTTCTAAGAAATCTCTTGAGGTGCGTACCAGAGGCCCATGAAAGAAAGGACACGACCCACGTGTGGTGACGTGCTTAGCATAATAAGTAGGTCGTAGCACCAGAATCTTCAGTAGTTTTGAATTTTGTTGTTCAGTCTTTAATTTTCTACTATTCAATTCCAATTTTTATTTTCCTCAGTCTTCCAGATAGAACAGAAATCTTGGGCTGTCCTGAGAATAACATTTTTTGTTCATGTTACTACGGTCAAATATGGAATCTATTTATCTCATTCCCGCCAAGGTTCTGCTATGGTTAATGGCTGAAATAAACATAAACCGAGACAGTCTGAGAGGATAGAGCTAGAGGCTAAAGCGCTGCCTTAACGACTCAAACTTAGCGTAGCAGCTGCTAAATCGCGCATCGGGTCAGACTTATGAGACTATAGAACTCTCAAAGAATTCAATCTGTTGTTTTGTAAGCATGAAGACCTAGGGGAACATTATGTTCAAATAGAAATAGAAATAGAAGGTGACTATTGTGCTGAAATTTGAGGAGATTTTTTTCCCGATGTCGTGCAATATGTTGGTATTAACACTCTGTATTAATCGGCCGATGATTTTATTTATATATGCTATCGTAATTCCATGGGCACGTGTAGCGCAGTCGGAAGAGGTACCACCTATCGCGTGCACTCGATAGAAGGTTCTTGTTTAGATTTCCAGCACAGGCCAGCCAAGTCTTCCATTTCTTCTGGATCAGTGAATTAGTGTCGGATTTGTCTGGGAAGGATAAAACGCTGACTATCGTCTGAAATAGTAGCGAAAGGAATGTTTGACATCCCTTCGTAGGCATTCCTTGCTCTTATTAATCGGCTGGCCACCGCAAGTCATTCTGTAGGCCAAACACACATTCAAGTCGCCACGACAACATCTCGTGGAAGTAGAATACGTGGCGCATTTCAAGAAGGGATTGAGTAACGCCGTCCTTATCATTATCCGTAACGTATTTCTAGAGTTTTTTCGTTTTGTTTCAAAATTGGACCGGACTCTTCTCTATGCTTTGAGCAAATAACATGTGCAGTGGCATACAGCACGATGGCGCTAATCAGTCACTGTTTAGAATACGCTTCAGGTTTTTACTTCTCCGGAATTTTACGTCGGCGATTGCATAATTGCCCTCAACAAAGAGCTTTTCTAGCCAACCAATGATCAAGTCAGTGTTTTATCCTTCCCAGTCCAGTGCGCTACCAAACCGCCGATCCTGGAGGACGCTTGGTTGGCCTAGGCGGTCCTCTGCAAAGAGTTTGATTCGGAGTGCTTGCCACAGCCTCCGTCTTTGCTACCAGGTGAAGCAATAAATAAAGGATGAGGATGAAGGACGGCGTTGTTCAACCCATTTTGGAATGCGCCACACATTCTACTTCTATGGAACGTCGTGGAGGCGACTTGAAAGGGTATTTGGTCTATACAATGTTTTGTGGCGACCACCCGACGTGCATACAAGTCAGTGCTTTATCCTTTGCAGACAAGTCTGGTACCAATTCACCGACTCCGAGGATATGGAAGGCTTGATTGGCCCAGGCGAGAAATCCAACCCAAGAACCTGGTATTGGGTGCATGCGACGGCTGATGCCTGCTCCCTCTGAGCTACCGATCAAAGCTATAGTCTGAAAAATGCAGTAGACATTGGTTTAAAATGGTGCTCGTTCTGCTCTGTAGTCATGCAACTATCGCACTTGTGCTCATGGCTACTCCACAATGCTCATCCGTCACACAGCAGACTAAGAGCTTCAAAGTCAGTGTTGGCGCATAAATATTGAGGAGCCTATGTTGTCCCATAAATAATGGCGGGTTTTGATGACCTCTATTTATCGCCTATAGCCCATGATGTTCCGCATCTCTGGGAAGACGGTGCAAAGCGTTTGGAGGCACAGCGGATCTAGAAACAGGTACATATCATCGAAGCACCATTGAGTTCTACGCTAATATTTTGGCATTCATTCAGGTGAACAATAACGGCTCTCAGCCACTTTTCATGACTGAAACAGACATAGGACCTCGTTCTACAGAAATCGTGTTTCATTAACGTTGTCAAATAAATGATGAGGCCCCTGTGCTGACCCATAAATCATGGCGGAAAACACTAACGACATGAGGTCAACATTTTGGGATAGAACTGGAAGGAAAAGGACACTAATTACAAGCTTGACGGCATGACGGCTGCATGGTGACTTCCCAGTGGCTGATTATTCACAAAAACTTACAGTGACGTGGTGAAACAATGAAAACACTGATCCGAAAATAAAAATAAAACCACAAAGCCCAAGACCATTAGAGCCAAATTTTCCTAGAAAGAAAAGTTACTCAAAAAATCCTATTGAATGTGTAGTTTAACCTGTTTAAAGATCATTTCCATTTTTTTAAGAGTTCGCTTTGACTTCTAAAGTCTTGAGGCTGGAAGAGGCTTAGAAGAGTGTTCAATTTCGTTCGAAAAGAGCCCAATTTGATTTCGAAAATTGTCCAGTTCTACGTGAAAACGGTATATTTTAAAAAGGTTGCATACCATACAACTCTAAGGCCTCTAGGCGAAAACATTAGGTTTAAACGACTATGACATCTGAAACGAAACTCTTCAATGCATCGGTAAATCAACGAACATTTACCGAAATCTAAAAAAGTATCCTCTAGGCACTTCATGTTCTTGAAAGTGACGACAACGTCTGAAGCCGAAGACATGCCGTCAGAACCAAGACCGAGTCGCCAAAGTACGAATGACACAGCGCAAAAGATGTGCCATTGCGATAAGACGTCGTGGAAAGTGTCCACAGCCTGCGGACTGATAAGCTGACTGTGTTCCCATGCTCAGTCAGGGCTTCGCACGATTATATTAAATGGCGAAGGCTTCCCTGATTGCATTCAGACCCCGCTTGAGCGCGTATAAGGCTGCTGTAACATATGAGAATACCTTCAAAACACCACTGGTGAACGCCGTCGAGGAGAACGAGAAGACAGAAATTCCATGCAGAATTTGAACTCGTAAAACAAAGGCGTCCGCTTCAAGGCGCAACGGATTGAGTCTTCTATAAGCGTGATCTGAAATGAGACGACGTAAATTTGAACATTTGTAGATACACTAAAAAACGAGGCGATCACAGACATCGAAAATGAAAAGACATGTCCAGGCCAGAAAAAGCGTTAAAATATTCATGGCGACAATATGAGGCTTGAACATAAATAGGAAGATGAGCCGCTCCGTTGCACGTCCTTATCTTGTTCTTTGAAGCCCGTTATTTGAGTCCAGTCCCTTGATTTTCGTGAAGATCTACTTCTATTTTGCCAGCCTAATAGCGTTTATGCCGTTAAATGAGTAAAAGACGGCGTTGCTCAATCCCTTTAGGAATGCGCCATGCATTCTACTCCTAGGTGATATCGTGGAAGCGATTTTACTGTGAATTTGGCTATATATTGACTTGCGGTGGCCAGCCGATAAATAAGTCAGCGCTTTATTCTTCCCATACATGTGTGGTACCAATTCACCGATCCTATGGGGATAAAATCTTGGTTGGCCTGGGCGGGAAAGCCGAACCATGATCCTGGTATCGGATGCACGCGACTGCCGGCATCTCCTCCGACTGCGCTACACCCGCCTTCTATGACGACATTCCTAGCAAACTACTTCTCTCGAACGTCGTCGAGGCATTTTGAATGCGAATCGATGTGTAGGTTTAAAAAATTTATAAGAAATCTTCAAAAACATGTGAATGTTTTAGAAAATTAAAAAATGTATGTAGTAGGTCATGACAACGGCTAGTGGTGCCCAGTCCATGAACAAGTCAGTGCTTTTTCCTGCTTGGAGAAGACTGATACGAATTCACCAACTACGGAGGGATGAAGGGTTTGGTTGACTTCGGCATGAAATCCGGACCAAGAACCTGGAATTGGTTGCACTCGATAGCCGGCGTCTTCACCGACTGCGCCTCCATGAGCATTTGCATGTTCATCTGGTTACTCATTATCCACCAGTTGCAAAGTTTTCCTCTTATAAGCGCTGTCAGATCTATGGTGAGAAGATAGAAAGGTAATCTCAACGAAGCCTGGCGCTCTCTGCAGTTCGCAGGATTTTCATTTTTATGAGAAAAAATAGAAAACAAAGGACGGTGTTTGTTAATCCTTTCTGGTATGCGCCACTCACTTCTCTTCTAACGGAAATGGTGGAAACGATTTGAATGCGTATTTGGCTCACTAAAGCATTTGAGCTAGTTAGCCGATGGACAAGTTAATGTGTTAACATTCCCAGATTGGCTCAACTCGACAGACCCTAAAGGGATGGTTGGCAAAGGCGAGATTCGAACCGAGAACATCGATAAGGGATGCACGCAACAGCCTGCACCTCACCTGATTCCGCTACTACACACTTTTTCTGGCATACATCAACAATATAAGGATGTTTTGTTGCGATCAAAACTTCTAGCGTCAGGCGGGACTCGAACCCGCACCTTCTTCTGACCGGGCGGAAATACTCTACGCCTTTACACCGCCGGCGCCTTTCGATCGAACGCAACATCCATACTTCGTGGGACCGATCAGCACTCACCCGTATCCAGGATGTTGCGTTCGATCAAACGGCGCCGGTGGTGTAATGGCGTAGAGCACTCCCGCCCGGTCAGAGGGAGATGCGGGTTCGAGTCCCGCCTGGCGCTAGAAGTTTTGATCGCAACAAAACATCGTTGTGACAGCTTACAACCTCGATACCAGCCACTTGAAGCTTAGAGAAACTGATTTGAATAATATAAGGAACCATGGTAAGAGATAAACGAAATATGTAGAACTCCTCGTGCCCCTGAACGAGGTGTGCTACTCTGGTACTCGAAAGGGAAGGACGGACATTTTATTCGCTTGCTCGATCAACTGCAACGATTAACGGAACAACAACTACAAAGGATAAAAGGAGAAAGAACGGCGTTACTAAAACCCTTTTGGGATGCACCACGCATTCTACTTCTACGGGATGTGATAGAGGCGTTATGAATACCTATTTGGCCAGGAACAACAGTTAAGATAATTGGTCAGATAAATACGAGCTAATAGAGCATCGTAATTGTTCAATTAAAAAATAGAAAAAACACCGACAGGGACATTCCACAAAAACCTAAGAGCATTACTGATAACAGTGTTCGAAACTCGGAAAAAATCTGAGACAAAGTTTGCGATCATTTTCATCTCACTAAGCATGCATCTTGATTTGTTTACAAAGATGATATTGACATAAATATTCATAAAGGTCTCTACTAGATAAACACATTTTCGCCATGCACTACTACGCACTTCTCTCCACGGAGAAGGCAAAGCTTGTCAGACTCAAGTGGTCAACACCGTCCGAATTGCGCAAAACCGAACAAAAACAAACCGAACTTCAAAAAGTTCTTAAATACGGAACTTAAAACAGGAAACTTAGAACAAAATAAGAAAACAAAACTTCGAAGTTTTCAAGTGACCAAGGGTTTAGTTCTAGTTGTATTTTCGAATTTCAATTCGCACTAGTGATTGATTGTACCATTTTCAAGTTGAACTGAATAATTTTCAAATCAACTGGATACTCTTCAGGGCTCAGGCTGAAATCAAACTTGGAAGGTTTCAAATTGAAACCGACAAATCTACAAAAAATAGACGGTCTCCAAATCAAATTAGTTGTACAAGAAAAGTTTAATATGGATATCTTTATTGTAAATTTTTAAATCACTCGCCCCAAGACCGTTTGAAGTTCAACAAAATTGTTATTTTCAAGAAAAAACTATGATTCAAAGCTTGTTTTGAAGAGCAGGAAAACAGCAATGGTGATATTGAATGATGTTAAGCTGCCTTTCTGCACTTTCAAAATTTCCTAATTTGATAGTTTTCTTTTGAAAATAAATATAAAATTCCAAACAATGTTTCCACTTATGGGACGGGTTAATTTAAAAAATTTAAAGAAAGGCATGCCAAAATTTTTCCTGGGCAAACGATTGTTCTGAATGCCTCGGAGAGTCTCCTTTTTATTGTGGAAAAAACCGGTCCTGATTAGGAAGGTGTTCATTTTAAATTCAAAAGCGTCAACTCTGCCTGGAAGAGTGCGCAACTTGAGTTGAAAGGTGTGCAATTTGGTTTGAAACGAACTGGTATAGACGGTCTAGAAAACCTTGTCCTACAAGAAATAGATAGACAGAGTATAGGCAAATGTCGTTACTAACCAGCCACTTCGAGGAACGACCCACACATTTTACATCTTTGGAGTATCACGGAGCCAACTTCAAAGGGTACTTGACCTATACAGAGACCTACGGTGTCCGGCTAATGAATAAATGTTTCACCCTTCCAAGAAAAAAGACTCTTGGAAGGACGATAGGCTTGAATGTCTTGGTTCGCTTAGGAATACTCAGAATGCGCACAAAAGTAGACGTCTTCTCAGATTGCACTACTAAATCCAATAGCAGGAAAGAATATTCAGAACTATCTAAACGGAGGGGAAGGCACCGTTAGAAAGCAGAAAATGTGAACGCTGAGACCTCTTCTGGCTAGGAAACTACAGAGGGAGGTTCACTCACAGGCCAGTTCAAGGTTTTGACTTTGTGAACTAGTTTACTTCTAGTTTTGACGCCGTTGTCAAAGTGTCAGAGTGGAGCGCAAGGGTAATTTTTTGTAATTTTCAACAGAATATTCAGACCTCCCCCCACTAGAGTAGGTCCGAATATTGTGTTGAAAATTACATGTATATATATATATATATATGTATATATATAAATGTAGCTCTGTTAACTCTTGGTTGTGCTTTTTCTGGAAGTCAGCTGGCTAGTGGTGTCATCTGCTAAACTCTTGGTACGGTCAAGATAAAAGGATTAGCGTCAGTCGATAGCGATTAGTCATTGAAGATGAACAACAGCTGAATTCGTGCAAATTAAAGCGCAGAGGGACAAACAGTGCTATCTTCTTAGGGATACACCGTGCCCTAGTTACACATTAAGCCCTTTGCTGGTACCAGACTTGTCTGGGAAGGACAAAGCGCTGACTTGTTCATCGGCTGGCCACCGCAAGTCACTGTATGGCCAAATACATTCAAATCGCCTTCACGACATCCCGTAGAAGTAGAATGCGTGGCGCATCCCAAAAGGGATTGGTTGACGGCGTACTATAATCTTTATCCTTTTTATTAAGTCAATAAAGTCAACGAATATATTAAAGTGTAGTGTGAGTTACACGTTGAATATTCAATCTGGGAATCAGAAATCCTCGAGGAAAGATTCCGAGATGAGTGACGAATAAAGAGCCGCGAGCACAAGGCGACGTCGGAGGTGAGGTAATTGGTTGGCCTCAGTGGATTGCCAGGCAAGCTGATGAAGGCTATTTTCCACGCGTTACCCGAGAATAATTAGGTCTCAATCAAAGCACGGGCTGGCAAAGTGGACTGACCAGAAACCGACTGGCAACGATGACCCCTCGCACGGATACCAAGGCAACCGAGCGAAGGTGGAGCGGAACGTTTCGGGACTCCCCCGTTCGATCGGATTATTTGTAGATATTCAATCCTTATTTTCTATTCTACTTTAGTCTTATTCAATTAGAAAAAATAATTAGTTACTTATTTATGTCTTTGTTTCGCTAGAGACAAACGGTGATAATTTAGAGAAGAAATATATGCGTATGAAGTAGAAAACAATTTTAAGAGGAGAAATAAAAAATAAAAACATGAATATATAATACAATATAAAAAATAAAAACAATAAGGAAAGAGATTGCAAGAACTTTAATTATATAAGATCTATCCTTGTCGAGGATGCTATCATATGCACGACTTTCGGATCAAATCCGACAGTTTGCAAATAAAATTGGACGTTTTTTACTTCAAGCTCGACGCTTTTGAAATCAAAGCGATCAACTTCCAGCATCTTTTATATTGAAGCAGTAACCTTCTTGTAAGGTTGAAATAGTTTTTCATCCAAAAAAATTTGTAAGACCTCTCCTGAAAGATTTTAATTCTCCGGGTCGAAAATACTATCATATTGCTTGAAGCCTTATAAAACTGTTAAGATAACAAATTAAAGCTTACTTTGAAGGGCAAAAAGGTAGTATTTTTTAGTTTCTTAGTGTTGAAGAATATGTCGTTTTAGTATTCTTTATCGTTTATTTTTGTTATTAGTGTTAAAAAAAGATAGCGCCATGTACTCCTTTAGGGCGTCGCAAAGCTAAAAATAGCAGATTACGAAGTGCACTATTCGAAGACGTCGGGAGGATACACTTTTCAATAGTACAAACATTTGTGGAAAACAAAAAATATCTTTCCATTGCTTTTTTGGGTAAGTTGCATTTACAGTATACTTCACATGAAAATCGAGCAAGGCATGAGCATGGCGCGATCTCCTCCTTGAAATAAAGGTGCTGCCTTCCAACACTTCAACATAAAGGATAAGGATAAAGGACGGCGTTACTCAATCCCTTCTGGGATGCGCCAGCGCACTCTGCTTCTACAGGATGTCGTGGAAGCGATTTGAATGCGTATTTGGCCATACAATGACATGCGGTGGCCAGCCGATGAACAAGTCAGCGCTCTATCCTTCAAAGACAAGTCTGGTACCAATTCACCGACCCCGGAGGGATGGAAGGCTTGGTTGGCCTGGGCGGGAAATCCGAACCAGGAACCTAGTGTCGGGTGCACGCGACAGTCGCGCCTCCTCCGACTGCGCTATACGCGCCCACTTCAACATAAACACTGAGATATTATTTAACTAAGCAATGTTTTAAAGAATATGGTCACTCTCTGGGATAGGGGAGTTATACAGTACCGAACATGTTGCTCCGTTCAATCCGGGATTTCCAGCGAATGAACGGAGCAACATGTTCGGTACTGTAAGTCCCAAAAGAAAGTCATAGTGAGTTTTTCGAAGAAAAGAGAAATCATTTTAGCCTTATTAGAAAGCATAACGTCTTTCTCTGAACGACGCCCGTTTTATTTTGGAAGATACGAGTCTGATTAGGAAAGCGTCAGACTTGCGTTGAAAAGCGACCAATTAAAGAAAACCTAAAAAGCTATAAAGTACAGCAGCAAGCGTTCAAACGTTTATTGTGTTGTTGACTAGCCATTGCTAGTGTTTTCGGGCGCTCCAGTATTTTTGTTGCCACTGTTTCTCGTTACTTTTGTGATCAGCTGAGACACATATCATTCCGATAATCATTGACTTGCTCGAGCAGGCGCCTGGAGTGTCTCCATTCGTCGTTGTCGCGTGCCAGAGTGCTCCAATCCTCACCCGATGGACACGAAGAGCGCCACATCGTTCGTTTAGGGCTTTCACGAAAAAGTCCGACTAAGGCGTTGTTAGGCGCCCTGGTGTTCTCTTGACATCCCGCTGAATACAGTCGGTGACGGCCCTCGTGGAGCGGTTGTCTGCGAGGCGCATTTCGTGGCCAGCCCCCTAATTTTCGACAACTAGGCCACTGCGACATCGTCTCTGATCTTCGAACGTCGGCGAAGCTCGGAACTCCGGAAACCTTCACTCAGCATCATCCTCCTTTTTTGATACGGCTGAAAATGGTGCTAATCGTATAATGGCCCCATAGACTGGTATCATGAAATAATAATAATAATAATAATAATAATAATAATAATAATAATAATAATAATAATAATAATAATAATAATAATAATAATAATAATAATAATAATAGCCTAATTTTAAGCGTGAGAAACAAAAAATAGATGAGATAGTTCTGCTTAATTTGTATTTAAGCTGCCAAAATGACCCAGTGGATCTATCCTAGTTGGAGGAGGGAGGGGGGGGGGGGGCAAACCTAAAAGCGCCAATTGTCCAGGTCATCCCATGCCACACTACCACTGAATTAAAATGAAAGCTGTTGCATTGTGGGAGAGTAGCTGAAGCTCCCGTGGAACCTCAAGGTAGGGAATGGAGACGCAAAAACAGTACATGTCCTCCCCCCTCCCCCCTTCCGATCCTGACTCAGTTTATACGAACGCCAGAGCAGAGAAAAAATGTAGATATAATTCACAAAGGATGAGAAAGCGAAAAAATGCTACAGTGATGTGCAACGTATTCTTCTAAGTGTCTCTGTGGAAGCTACATATCAGAATCTGGCTAATGGAATAGCATGCGCAAGTAAGTTCACACCACAGTCCCTATTTTTCATTCCCAGGCAAATCCGATACCAGTTATCCGATACCGGAGACATGGAGATCTGATGGACATGGCTGTCAAATCTAAATCAAAACCTGGCACAAGACTGGCTCTGTGCGGTACTTCACAGCAGTTTCCATACCGATAGCTAAAAATAAAGAACAGAATATGGTGTTAGTCAGTCTCGCGCCACACATTCTGCTCCTACAGGATTCGTGGAGGCAATGTGGATACGTAATTGGCCTATTGATACAGTGACTTGCGGTGGCCAACCGATGGACAAGTCAGCGCATTATCCTTCCACGCAGACAATTCCGGCACTGATTCGCCGCCGAAGGAGGGACGGAAGGCAAGTTTGCTTGGTGGGAAATCCGAACCAAGAGCCTAAAAACGGATGGACGCGTAAGCCTGCACCTCCTCCGACTACCACTGCTAGCACGCGGCTTTCGGCTGCGGGGCATTATGTACGAATGGTCGCCGCGGACGCGGCGAATAGCGCGGCGATCGCGGCAGAGGACGTCGCAATTGGGTGAATCAGCGGCCAGTGGTATCTAGACCTGCATCAAAACTTGTACATCAAGTGTTAGAAAGTGTATACAAACTCAGTTTCACTGCGACAGTGTGTTATATTTTCAGCTTTTCCTTAAGAAGCAGCATATAAAATTGAGCATTAGAACGTTGCTTAGTTTTATAACTCCAACTCAATTTCTGAACCAGAACATGTTTTCCCCCAGCTCCTGCAACAGCAGAAAGGGATATCAACAACGCAAACCTAGCGTCTGCAGCAAGTCATGAGGCACAGCTCCCACGACCGCAGCAGAGCTCATCGCGCACGCGACAGTCGTCGTCGCGGGCGCGGCGACCATTCGTACATAAAGACCGCCCCTCCGCGGCTTTCTGGTAGTTAGCGATCATAAAAAGGAAGAAATCATGGGCGAGAACCAAAAATTCCCTATTAGAAACACGCTCCTTTGTTCTTTGTCACTTTTTTCATGAATGCAAGAAACCAAATTTGGAACCGAAATCTATGAGGTTAAACTTTGAGGCAACCACGAATTTCCTTCGAAATTCACTTTTGAAGTTTGCGATGAATAGGCCGGTTATTAAATCGTGTATACAAGGGGACCGAGCTCGGCATCAAGGAACGAATTCATCACATGAGAACGGAAATGTGATGAAAGTGTCATCTAGCGCACTGATAACAGCAGCAAATATTAGCCTTTCTCGAGAGGGATAGTCATGAACAAAGGTCGAGGGAGGTCTTAAATTTTGGCCTTCAATATATTTGCTGACCATAAGGGAAAGAATTGTCGAGGAAACGATACACCGCATGCGCTAAAAAGACGAAAAGTTGGTAGAGAGGAATATAGATCCACATATGGACTCGGCCACTTACCAGTTCACCTCTAAACATTTGGAGCGACTTCAGCCGGCGCAGCTGGCCAAACAGCGCATTGAATTAAATGAACTCGGAGAGCCGCTCTGCATAGCTGGCGATTATGAGCCAACAGGCGATTAATATGCTCTGCGATAGACCCTTTGTTCAACTTGATTTTTGTGCGAACGAATTTTGGGAAGAGCCACGTTCACGCTTATACGTCACCCCTATTGTTCTATCCTTCGCTATGGCGAAGGTTTCACAGTTTGAAGCTTAATCGTAGTAGATACCTCAACTAGCTTCTATTAGATGTCCGCGCCTCCTACCGCTCATATGTGACGCTCTGTATTAACTGAAAATGAAAGGGAAGGAAAGGAATAATTGACCGAAAACAAGAGGGGGTGAACAAGATCAGAGAAGAGGATAAAAGAATAAAGGACGGCTTTATTCAATCCCCTTTGGGATGCGCCATGCATTCTATTTTTACGGAATGTCGTGGAGGTGATTTCAACGCGTATTTGGCAATACAAGGACTTCCGGTGGCCAGTCGATGAACATGTCAGCGCTTTATCCTTCCCAGGTGAGTTCGGTACCAATTCGCCAAGCGAGGAGGTTTGGCAGGCTTGGTTTGGCGGAAAATCCGAGCCAGGAACCTGGCACGCAACAGCGAGCACCTCCTTGGACTGCGTCCATCACGGAACAGATGAGAGGCAAATTCATAAATAGGTACTGAACAGGGTATCGATCCGTTTGGCCACTTTCTCCAGTCGAACCTTTGTTGTGTGCTCCTCCCGTGGTTCCTTAGTGAAAAAAGGGAGCCTGTAATAAGACATCATTTAAATCTGCCGAAAATTAATATTTCTTATATTTCAAACTATTGGAAAATATAAAGGACGGTTTTTAGCATTTCATGTTCTCCGTTGACTTTTCCTCGTACACACCATCATTCCGACTTTTTAGCTGCATCGATAGGATTAGGTAGGTTGGTTCACTTCCCTTCCGTCTCTATCGAACCTTGTGGTTTAGTGCTTTTAAATGGTTATTAAAGGACACTTATCCAGCTGCTTCTTAGCCTCCAAGCCCATGGGAACGTGTTTGCTATGATTTGAAAGCCGAAGATGACGTTAAAAATCTTTTTTTACAGTCCCAATTCCTCTACCATCATGTTTCAGGCGCTCATCGAGAAAGGTCTTAATTCATGCCGGATAAATAAAATAATTGACGGCATGACTGAATTCCTTTCGGAATGCGCCACGCGTTCCGCTTCTATCGGATGTCGTGGAGTCCTATTAAATGGCCGTACGATAACTTGAGGTGGCCAGCCGATAAGCAGGTCAGCGCTTTATCCTTACCGACCCCGGAGGTATGGAAAGCTTGGCTTGGGCGGGAAATCCGAACCAGAAACCTGGTATCGGGTGCACGCGGCAGCCGGGACCTCCTCCGACTGCGCTACACACGCCCCTTGCTTTCTATGCAGTACTCGAATTACCACTAGAGTTAGAAGACTACAAATTTAGGTGCTCAAAAAAGTGTGGTAAGCTAATAAAATTCATAAGCCAGTATAATAAGCCAGTATAAGCTCTGAACATTTTGGGTTCTTTTTCGAAGGCTCAAAGAACGCAATATTTCGCACTTTCCGAGCACATCTGCTGCAAATTCACCAAGCTCAGAAGTGAGGTACATGCATGCTGCTTCAGCTTAAAAGGCCACTTCAAAGTTGAAAGAAGCGTTCAAATTCGGTTAGAACAACAACACTAAGAATTCGTCGAGAGATATTCCCTGCAGAGCAGCACAAAGAAAACCATTCCTCGACGTCCGCTTTACTGCACTTTTAGGGGCACGTACATAATTGCAAGGTATTTTTTGCTGCCGTCCGTGGTGGCCAACCACTCATGGTCATCGAGTGCCTCTAATGACACTAACTCCCGTCAGCACTCTTCTATGGTTCCACTCAGAACCTGGCATAATAAATCGTGTTTAGATTTCGGGGTCGCTATTCATCAGACGGATGAAGGACGTCGTAAAAGAAGACTTGGCGAGGTCACTCATGCTTGTTTTATTGACTTAATCTGAAGTTTAGAACGCATTCAAGAATGTGTTCAATATCCGACTCTCTTCTGACTTCGGGATGGTTGAGACTTTTTATTGGTTCGCAAATAACCCCCGAAAAACTTCGGAATCTTGGATTCTCCACCGGTCATGCCTTTAAAAAATTGGCATTCAATTTTTCAAGGTTGAGACGATATTTGATGGGCTTAGGCTTGATTGGATCTTTTCAGACTCTGACGACCCAATCGAAATAACATACTCTATAATAAAGCGTTAAGCGATGAGTCATACTATCGATCGGTACCGTCGCAGAAATTAGTCATAAAATAGGGGGAACATGGAGGGGGATTACGGCGCGAAAATAGCGAAAAATACCCAGACGTGTTCTACCTGACTAAAAACTTAAGCCCTGGGGCAGCCAAGGTCTCTGAACGCGAATCTAAAATTCCTTTTTAAAGTATCGATCACTTTCAATCGATATTGATAAAAATATCGATTTTTGGTGTATTTCCTTCAGGCGTTCGAAACTCTAGCCTTGGGGGTAGTCGAGATCGCTGAACACGAATATGAAGTCCGAGGTTGACCGTCGAGGACGAGGAGTGAAGGTGCCTGTAGTCAACGTGGCGCTAGAGTGAGGTGGGGGCCCGTGCTTTTGGAGATCAGGAGAGTTGTTGTCGAAAAGCTTAGGGGACGAAGGCACTGATTAGCACAAGCATCAACATCACTCAACCGTCTGGAGATGATGCCGATGTTGAGCGTAGTGGTGGGAAAGGGGTTTGGATGGCTTGATATTGCAAAACTACTCTACTGGAGTCAGGTTCATCAGTCGCTTGCTGGCCGGTAACGGTGAAAAGTACCGCCAACCGTAATGGTATTCAATCTCGGTATCGGGCTTTGGCGGTACTTTTCACCGTTACCTGCTGGAAAGCGGTTGATGAATCTGGCCCCTAATCTTGAGGAAGGTAGAGCAAGGTTGGAACATAATAAGCTGCATAAGCAGAGCAGCTCTGCAGAAACGACATTCAGGAAGGTGTATGATGGGTCGGGCAGAAAGCTTCGACTCCGTTGTTCTTGAATTCCGATTTCAAATGATCATAACTTCGTTCATTGTCAGCCATGGTTCAGTTATGGTAGAAACTCCAACACTTGGCTTATTGCTGTAGATAGAACACAGAAGTAGCATATTTAAATTCTGGTAACATTTTTTTAGGCAAAGGTCACAAGAAGTTAATAATTGCTATCCAAAGTGTACAGATTTTGTACGGAAGAATTTAGCGAACATTTACAGTTTAAGCCAGGCGCATTTAAAAAACGTCAAGAAACCGATTTGGAAATTTAATTTGAAGAACTGGCCTTCACAGGGCTCCAAAAAATGGCTACAGCATTTTAGTCAGCATAGTATAGTTGTGCTTCTAGCTAGAGCAATCCTTTCCTTTTAGCCAGTTCTCAAAATTATGTTGAAAAGCATGAAAGCAACAATTTTTGGTGTGCTACATATTAAAAGGCTGCGCCCTGCATTCTACGAATACAACATGTTCATTTGACTGACGGTATCAGTGCTATTTACCTGGATTACAGTAAAGAATGGCGATTTTCTTGCGATGGTTTAGCTTTCATTAGCGCCTTCAATAAGAATGTTCAGTCAGAAATTTAATTCGACCCTATTAGAGTGCATTCTGTTTACACAGAAGAAGTCTGCCATGGTTTGGAATGTAGTCATTTTGGTTTAACAAAGTCTTTTTTATATTGGCAGAGTCCCTTTTAATAAGGAATTTTTGGAATACAAGGTAGGCTATTCAAATTTTAAAAAAAGAAGGAAAAAAGGATAAGGAAAAGTTGTAAGGTAAATCAGTGGAGAATTACTTAGGAAAGTATTATATAATAGTAGTAGTGATTTTGTTTGAACAAAAGCAGAGGTGTCAGACACATTCACTAAAAAATATTTTTGCCCACATTAGAAGTACGTAGAAACTATAGTTGTGCTCTTGAATTTTTTTCGAATGTTCGAATTCTTTCAAATACTCACAGACTTCGAATACAGGAATTCGATTATATTTGAAATAGACAGTTTTCTAAATTTTCAAATTCGAATACATTCGAAAAACACAATTTTCTGAATAGTCGAATCCAAAAATTATTGAATAGTCGAAAAAGGCCATCTTTCGAATGTTCGAATTCGAACATATTATACAAATTGAATGAAAGTCATCCGAATGGCTCTCCGAATAGGTCACAGCTATAGTAGAAACGAATTACTTCTTTATCCAAACAAACTGCTTTGATGTTGTTTTATAAATAAATAGAAAATTCAAAGGCTCGATTTGAATTTTCTATTTATTTATAAAACAAAAATAAAGTATCCATTCAGTCTAAACAGACACAGACTATTGTAAGGTAATCCGCTAGAGAATGGAGCATTATGATGCCGAATGACAGCAGAAATGGGATGAGCCTATTAATGGAACCGAGCTGGTTCCACTGAAGACAGTGGATCGTGGCGTCCGGAACAAAAACGGAGACGCCGAGTCTATGAAAAAACACGGGAGAAGAAATAGGAGCAGGAAAAAGTCACTCGAATTGTCTTAGCGATTGATCACATCTGCAGCGAGTGGAATTAGCAGTAAAACAAGGGGCAGGGGTGAATTCGTAATATCTGAATTTAGAGCGAAGTCGATCAAAATAACCAGAAGAGAATGACTGTGCTGAAATATAAGGACTCACACCTCCAAGTGAAACGGTGACGAAGCTGAGTTTACAGGCATAAAGCTGCTGTGCTATTCAACAAATCTGCTGAGAAATAACGACCCTGCTACCTTCGAGGCCAGGTTTTTACTTCTCGCTGAGCAAGACATGTGTTGGGTCTTGAAAAAACTCAAGAGGACGAACGGCTTAATGTCGAAACATTTCAACAACAAGCTGTCAGCGTGCTGAGCATTGAAGAGGGCCGAAGACGTTTGGAAGAAGAGTGTTCATGCCCACATTTTCGACCCCACTTTTTCTCAGTGCCCTAGCGTACGCCTCCGATAGTCCAGGGCGGCTCTTTTCAGATGGGGTTAACGTCCATCAAAGTCGACCAGGCAAAAATCGAAAGGGCAACGCTTGAGTGAGGAGACTCACGAAGGCGAGAGGAATTTGCGGTTGCGAGAATCGTCGATGATGAGAATCCACAGACACATCGAGTTCTTAAAATTATGGCTTGGCAACCTTCTCAGGAAAGATATTCAGAGACTTCTGAGGACGTCAGCTCGTCTACCGTAGAGCAGCAACACTGCGGAATTGGCGCAGTAAACCAGCAAATGACTCGGTCATCCCAAACGGACGAATAAAATAGGATGCTTGGTTTAAAATCCTTCTTATATGGTGGAAAGGTATGGGCGCGTATAGCGCAGTCGGAGGTCGTGCCGACTGTCGCGTGCACCCAATAGCAGTTCCCTGGTTTGGATTTCCCGCCCAAGCCAACCAAGCTTTCCATCCCTCCGGGGTCGGTGAATTGGTGCCAGACTTGTCTGGGAAGGATAAAGCACTCAGCGCTTTTTTTGTTCATCCGCTGGCCACCTCAAGTCATTGTATGGCCAAATACGCACTCAAATCGCCTCCACGACATCCTGTAGAAGTGGAATGCATGGCGCATCCCAAAAATTATTGAGTAACGCCGTCCTTTATCCTTTATAGCAGAAAGGTTGCTGCCTTGAAGATGCTTTTTGAGATCCTCACGCGCATACTCCTCATGAAGTGGCCCCAATTTTCAGGCGGAAAGCAAAGAACAAGGAGGAGTATGCTCCGCCTACATGTTCTGTTGCAAGGACCACGGTGTAAGATCCAAATGTTTGACATACAGAAACTTAGCGGAGCTCAACTCACTGCTTTCGTAAAACGAAAATTTAGTATGTTTAGACCTGCATACATTTTAGAAATTTCTGTTAATTAAATTAGTAGTTGTAGTAGTTACTTCCCCAGGTAGACCTTCTATTGTACCTTCTAGTATCTGTTTTGTGCTCTACTGTTTTCTAGTACTACCTAACTTGAACTAGTTTAACTATTTTCCATCATCTGTAGCACGTGTGTAAGGCATGTATTCCCCCATAAAGGATAAAGGATAAAGGACGGCGTTACTCAATCCCTCTTGGGATGCGCCACGCATTCTACTTCTACGGGACGTCGTGGAGGCAATTTAAATGCGTATTTGGCCATACAATGACTTGCGGTGGCCAACCGATGAACAAGTCAGCGCTTTATCTTTCCCAGACAAGTCTGGTACCAATTCACCTAACCCATAGGGATGGAAGGCTTGGTTGACCTGAGCGAGAACTTCGAACCAGGAATCTGGTATCGGGTGCACGCGACAGCCGGCGCCTCTTCCGACTGCGCTACATGCGCCTTACGCCGTAAATAAATAAATAAATAAATAAATAAATAAATAAATAAATAAATAAATAAATAAGAACAGCAGTAGGTCGGAGAAGGTCTTAAATGATGGTCTTCATTATATCTGCTGACCATAAGGGAAGGCATTGTAAAGAAGGCGGTACACCGCATGCGCTGAAAAGACGAAAAGTTGGTCGAAAGGAATACAGATCCACATATGGACTCGGCCACTTACCAGTTCACCTCTAAACATTTGGAGAGGCTTCAGCCGGTGCAGCTGGCCAAACAGCGCATTGAATTAAATGATCTCGGACAGCCACTCCGCATAGCTGGCGATTGTGAGCCAACAGACGATTATTATGCTCTGCGATAGACCCTTTGTTCAACTTGATTTTTGTGCGAACGAATTTTGGGAAGAGCCACGTTCACGCTTATACGTCACCCCTATTGTTCTATCCTTCGCTATGGCGAAGGTTTCACAGTTTGAATCTGAATCGTTGTAGGTACCTCAATCAGTTTCTATTAGGTGCGCTGCGCCTTCTACCTCTGATATGTGATGCTTTGCATTAATTGAAAATAAAAAAAGGAAAAGAAAGAATTAATTGCACGAAAACAAAAAGGAAGAGTGAAAAAGATCTGAGATGGGGATAAAAGAATAAAGGACGACGTCACTCAGTCCCTTCAGTGATGCGCCATGCACCCCACTTCTACGGGATGAATGGAGGCGATTTGAATGGATATTTGGCCAAACAATGACTTGCGGCCACCAGCCGATAGATAATTCAAGGTTGTAGTCTGGCACCAACTCGCCGAGCAAGGAGGTAGGGAAGGCTTGGTTGACCTGGGCGGCAAATCCGAACCAGGAACCTGGCACGCGACAGCGAGCACCTCCTCGGACTGCGCTACATGTGTCCATCAAAGAAGAGATGACAGGCAAATTCATAAATATGTGATGAGCAGGGTAAAGATTCGTCCCGCCACATTCTTCCGTTGAACATTCGTTTTATGCTCCTCCCGTGGCTCCTCAGTGAAAAGAGAGACATCGTTTAAATCAGCCAAAAATTATTAGGGGGGGGGGGCAAAAGTAATGAAACACCCCATGCCGTGTCCATATATCTCGTGGCTTTAGTCTGGTTTCGTGCTTATCGTTTGTATGTTTGTATGGTACTTGCTGAAGGCAACCTGAGAAGTTACCACTTCCTCCCTTTCCAGAACCATGCCAAAACCCCAGTCTGTCTCATGCCGAAACCCCGGTCTGACGAGTCGACCTGTGTCGCGCAAATCTCCCCCAATTCCCAACCCCGAGCAGCCTGGGCTCAATGTTCGAAGTACGCAAGATGAGAAGTACGTCTTCTACCTTAATCCTGCCAAGCAGCGAGTCTGGGTGAGGCCTGGTGACCTGTTACCGACCTTCGTTCGGCGAGATGTTCAGGGCGAGAAGCACCTTTGGAGCTTTTGGGTCTGCGCCCATGGATCGGTTGACCGGAAACTGTTTCCCAAGAGCACTACGATGAACTCCAAGGCCATGATGAACGAAATAGAAGAGATGGGCCGGCGACTCGCTCTTATTCAGTCGCAGCGCGTCAAGAAGGTCCTCCTCTTCGACAACCCCGCACCCCATCGGGAACAAGTAACCACGGATAAGGTTGGCCAGCTGGGCTACGTTCACATGCCTCATCCACCGTATTCGCCGGACACCTCTTCATGCGACTACCACTACTTCTTGAGCCTACAGAACTTCCTGGTCGGAAGGGACATAAGAACCCAAGCAGTGCTTGACAACCATATCGAGCAGTTGATCAACACCAGACCCAAGCAGTTCTGGAAGGATGGGATCAGGAAGTTGGCTGAGCGATGGCAGCAAGGTCACTGCCGTTAATGGCAAATACATTCCTCAGCATCGTTGAGTTGTAAATGAGTTACAGAGAGATAAAGATTTTTTTTCAATTTGTCTCATTACTTTTGCCCCCCCCCCTAATAATATTTCTTATATTTTTAAATTATGATAAAGTATAAAGGACGGCGTTACTCACCCCATTTCGGAATGCGCCACGCATTCTACTTTTACCGGATGTCGTGGAGGCGTATTGAATGCGTATTTGACCTACACAATGAATTGTTATGGTCAACCGATGAACTATATAGTCAGTGCTTCCTCCCTCCCAGACAAGTCTGGTACCAGTTCACCGGCCTCGGAGGCATGGAAGGCTTGGTTAGGCTTTGGTGAGGCTCCAACCAAAGGTGCATCTGATTTCCGGCGCCTCATCTGACTTCGCTATCCCTTCCCATCGAAATGTTTAATACACATTCAGAGGTTAGAGTCGATCCCAGTTCTTTTATACGAAAACCTGATATTAGACGTTAAAATGGCTGTAAGCTGGGAATTAACTATAGATTCTACCTCACATCTGTTATTCCCATAGCCACTGGAACAGCTAATTTGTATTGTAATTGAGTTAGCCAAGTAATCTAATTCGTGAAGTCCTTTTTCAATTACCATTGGTTACCCCATGAAAATAGTGCTGCAAAACTCATGCGGGAGCAGAACAGAAGGAAAGGTGCCGAAAACGTCCCGAATGGGAAACCCATGAAGTGCATGTGCAATTATGACCGGATGAATAGGTACGACGGGCTCGCAGAGCACTTTGTGAATCAACCGATGTCGACGGGCTTCCGGCTGGCGAATAGAGGAGCACGACGAGCTGCTGTCTCTACGACAAAAAACAGCATACCGACGCTCTCCTTCCACTTCTGCGAGCAGCTGCAAAGTGCGAGCCGATGAATCTGCACTGGGAATGGGGTACGGTAAAAAATGGATGACGGATCTCTCGTGGCTGCGGGTCCATTAAAGATGAATAAATAAGTCCACCAACGGCAACTTTCGCCTGGTCACGGATAGCAGCTACCCAAGCGTAAGTTGATGCGGCACTCTGCGCTAACCAACGCGGTTAGAATAGCGCGCAGTTTTTCATTCTTCTCGAAGTCACTGAATAGCCCACGTACATCTATGATCATCCCAAAAAAGAGAAAGAAGAAAAATAAAGAATGAAAAAAGAAAAGAAGAAAAAGAAAGAAAGGAGTGAAAAGATACCAGAGCCCCTGGAGTCGAAGATCAACATAGCAGTCGTCCGGCCGCTAGCAATGTACGGCGCTGAGTGTTGGCCTGCGAACAAGGAAGTTGAAACTCGCTTCAGCGTCATGGAGACGAAGGTGCTGCACTGGACGCCCGGAGTCACGCGCATGGACCGCATCCGAAACGATGCCATTCGGCAGAAGTTCGGTGTCGCGTCGATAGCGGACAAGATGCGCGAAGCTCGCTTACGATGGTACGGACACGTTCTGCGTGGGAAAGAAGACAGCATCCGCAAGATAGGCCTTAACTTCGAGGTAGTACGAAAGCGGCCTAGAGGGCGTCCGAAGCAGCGCTGGTCCGATACGTTACACTTGGACATGAAAGTAACTGGTGTCCACCCTGATCTAGCGCTGGATCGGGAAAGGTGGCGTCATGACTCCAGAATAGCGGATCCCGCTACGAAGCGGGACAGACGTTGAAAAATAAGAAGAAGAAGAAGGGAGTGAAAACATAAAAGAAAAAAGCAGAAGATAAAGCAAAACAATGAAAAAGCAAAAAGAAAAGAAGAAGAAATAGAAAAGCAAGAAAGCAAACTTCAAGGCTGTTCAACTACCTCTGGAGCTTTTAGGAAGATGCAGTTAAGAAGCACTTCGACATCTCTCCAACTTAGGATTAGCAACTAGAAGAAGAAATAGAAAAGCAAGAAAGCAAACTTCAAGGCTGTTCAACTACCCCTGGAGGTTTTAGGAAGATGCAGTTAAGAAGCACTTCGACATCTCTCCAACTTAGGAATAGCAACTAGACCCCCCATCTGATGGTTGGACATAGCAGGATGCTCGAACAGAGCAAAAAGGGTTATGGGCGAAGAAGTTAGAGATCCGGGTTCCACTATAAACAGAGATCTATGCATGTTTTCCAAACACTTTAGACGTTTGGTGAAAATGGCCAATTTCCGGATTCATAATCTCTTCAGAGCGCTAACTTCTAATTTTCCAGAGATCTATCTATTTTATTTATTTATTTATTTATTTGCACGATGTCGTGCGCACAAAATAGTACATTTAAAAAGGACACAGCACAGAATAAAATACGTGGTGTTAAAAAAATTCAACAAATCAAAACTAGCCATCATTGTTACTTTTTTATGTTAACACAACCCTTAAACGGCAAATAGAAGTCTTAGAAGAGATAGAGTTCTGGGAGAATAAGGGTAAGGAAGCCGGATAAGAATGATGGGGTAGAGGATGTGATAGGGGATGATGGGTAACTGATGAAGAAGAGCAGTGGCCCGCCAACACTGCAAGTCTTGAGAGAAATCGGCTCCGGATACCAACTTAGTAGGTCCGCCAACTCCATCAGAACCCATCGAGGACGGCTGCTTGGGGAAACGTAAGACGGTAACACTGGCTAATCAGAAACAAAGCAGAGAAGTTCTAAAATTCAAAGAAAATTAGAAACAAACAAGAAACTAACAAACGTCAGAGAAGTGCAAAAAAAACAAAAACAAAAAAGAAGAGCAGAAAGAAAGAGCAAAAAATAAACAAAAAAGCTCTGAAGTAGAAAAAAAAGAAAAAAATAAAAACATCCAAAACAAAGGATTTCCTGGTTTTAGGAAAGCGAAAAATAGCAGAATCTTTTTTCACTTAGGCGATATCAGGAATATGCAGTGTTGAAAGCAAGTCTATTCTCTTTAAACCTTTTCTAAAAACATACGCATTTGGTGCTTCTACTAGGTTGGGTGGTAGCATTTGTAGCCAACGAGCTCCACGGAAGAACAGAGAATTAAAAACCTTCTCTCTGTTTTTCTTCTTAATCTTGGGATAGCGAAAGCAGTACCTATTACGCCGACCTTGTGTTGGCAAAAAGGCCCAGTAGTTACTAGCTTTAAGTCTAGATTCGCCTTTTAGGATTTTGAAGCAAAACACTAGATCATTTACAATGCGTCTGTATTGTAGACTATTTAGGCTGAATAGTTTTAGCCGTTCTCGATATCTAGGACACGTCCCAATAGAATTGGTACAGTTTACACATCGATTAAACAAAATCTTTGTGAAGATTTTCTGAACCTTTTCAATTTTATCTATATGCTTTTTTGTGAAAGGATTCCAAATCGGAGAGCAGTACTCCAGTATCGGCAAAACGTACGACTTATACAGTTTGATCAGTATCGTGCTGTCGTGACATTTCAAATTTCTGAAAATTGAAAAAAGGACAGAAAAAGCTCTCCGTACTATGATATCAATGTGATTATTGAAATCTAATCCACTGTCCAAAAAAATTCCAAGATCGCGAACCTCAGATACAGTCTTGAACGGGGTGTTTTCAAGACCAAATTCTACAATGGGCGTTTCACCGATATGGAAAATGTGTGATCCATGTGTGATTTCCAAAACTTGTATGCGACCTCATCTATTACATAAGCAAGGACATCGGTGTTCAATTCACCATCAAAAAGATCTAGACCTATTAGAAAACATTTAAAATATTCCATATCAGACCGCCGCTGAATCTTGAACTCTGTGATTTAAAAGTGGTCCTTGAGCGAACAACCTCCATAAATTCCCTTGATTTTCAGGCTAAAACGAAGGCGGTTACACTGAAACGTTAACTGAACAAAGGCATTTATTTATTTATTTACCAGACTGGTCTGGGAAGGATAAGGCACTGACCTCTTCATCGGCTGGCCACCGCAAGTCGCTGTACTAGCCAAATGCACATTCAATATCCCTCTACGCGATCTCGTAGAGGAAGAATGCGCGGCGCATTCCTAAAGGAATGGATCAGCGTCGCCAATACCCTTTGATCTTTCATCGCGGAGGCAATTCGAATGCATATTTATCCTACACTATTACGTTTCATGAGCAGGCGAAGGACAAATCAGTGTTTCAGAAATTCCTAGCGTCACAGGGCTGGAAGGATTGAACGGTTTGGGCGAGACTCTCATCAAGAACTCCAACTTCAACTACCGTACGAAACTTAAAGAATGCACAAAGCGTACAAGGATAGCAAGAGACCTCAAAAGCATCAACAACGAAGGCAAGACTTCATAATGCATCCCGCTTAGGGTCTACAGGACATGTCTGAAACTCGGCGTCAACACTGCCGCTGCCTTTCAGCTCGAGTGGCATGCAGTCGCCCAGCTTTTACGACTTCGCCGGCTTCTTTGAGAGCTCCAAAACTTCCGCCTGACTCATCGCTTCCTTCCAGGCAACGTGCTGAGTTGCCAAGCATAGCGTGTTCAGCTCCAATTCCTGTTTGGTTGTAACCAGCTGCTAGAGAGTGTGCACAGCTGCAACTCAGAAGTGGTGGAGGGATTGGCTACGTAACCTTAGAGCCTGCACAACAAAGCAGTAACAATACTGCCCAGTCTCCTGTAATTTGTAGTCGGAACCAGGTGTTTGAATATTTGATCGTAGATATCCGTATAGAGGGCGCGAGGAGCCCAGTCGAAGCGGAGGCTGTCGCGGGTTTCCGAACCAGGGTGTGCATTCAACAGGCGGAATGTATGGATAAAAGTACCGGAGGGTCAGACCTTCACTCACCGCGATGGGTATACGGCACAATTCGTACTCATCAAACGAATCGAGGCTAAGGTAGACGAACTCTGACAGACATATAGAAAAGTTGTTCTTCTAGCATTCCGCTGATTCCGTCGCCACTATGGAGTTTAAAACTTGTCCAAGTTAGGGGAGGAGGACGAATGAGGAGGCCACATTCGCGGAGCTGCCTCCGACTGGGAGAAATACTAAAAAATTCGCAATGTTAATAGAAAATTTCTTATTCCTCTCGATGCCGTATCTTTTTTGATGACGTTATTTCAGGAGGCTTCAGGAAAAGAAGCATCTCACAGGGCTTCGTGAGAACAGATGACCTCAGTGGAGCGCATTTTTGTAAATGCGCTCCAAAATGGTAGTTGGTATGCAGATGTAGCTACGACGGTCGATGGGTTTTCTCTACCCACTACTATAGCCACGATGTGACGGGTAAGGTTTATCATTAATGCCACATTGTGGGTACGTCCACCCCCTATACCCCGTACACCAGCGGGTATGCGCGCTGATGAAACCGGCTCCAGATTCTTGGTTCGGATCTCCACCCTCCCCCACTTCAACCAAGCCTTCCATACCTGCATGGTGGTACCAGGGTTGTCTGTAAAGGGTAAAGCCTTTACTTGTTCATCGGCTGGCCATCTTAAGTCATTGTGCAGGCCAAATACGCATTCATGTTTCCGGTAATAACATTATGGTGTAGTCTAAACGCGCACTGAAAATGCCTCCAGGCTACCGCTTGAGAGCGCAGTATGTGGAGCATCCCATGGTTGACTTGTGCTGACCCTTTTTCTGTAATTCGTGCTTAGTTGTACATTATTAAGGGTGCTTCACGCCATCCCGTAGGAGTGGATGGCGCATTCCAAAGGAGTGAGGTAACGCTGTTCTTCATTTTTACCCTTAATAATGTACAACTAAGCACGAATTACAGAAAAAGGGTCAGCACAAGTCAACCATGGGATGCTCCACATACTGCGCTCTCAAGCGGTAGCCTGGAGGCATTTTCAGTGCGCGTTTAGACTACACCATAATGTTATTACCGGAAACATAAGATGGATTACACGTCATCTTAATTGTAACATCTGCAAAACCCTGCAGGAGCTCAATTCCGGTTGTGGCTTCCTGTTTTGATACATCTTGATACGATCACGCGTTAGAAAGATTTTCCCCACAGATTTTGAAGAATACCTTCACAGTCTTCGGAGACGTGGTTTCATCAGACCAGCGTCCATATGCACTATGAATGCTGACTCATCAATATTTTGAATACAACGTCGCCATAGATGAAGATTTTGGATGCTTGCTTGTCCTATGCGTTGGAGAACGGCTGAAAAACATAGTCCCTTCCAGACAAATCCGATCCCAATCCATCGACGCCGGAGTGATTGAAGGCTTGGTTGAAGCTTGGAAAACCCGAACCAGGAACCTGGAATTGGGTGCACGCGGTAGCCGACTTCTCTATCGACTGCACCTGCCAATACGGTTTAAGATCTGCAATATCTACCTGGTTTACCACCCTGAAGCTTCTTATCTTGACAAGGCAACAAGATGCTTAGGCATACCGAAGTATTCGTGGTGGATAGCGAGGGCACTGAAGGGCGAGACTCTCACACCCTATGCCAACTTGCCGATTTCTCTTTTTTAACAAAGAATTGGGCAAATCTTCAGCAAAACGAGGTGCTCGCGGAGAGGACGTTAAAGCAAAGATTGCGAGGAGACCTCAAAAGCCTCTCGATCGTGGAAGTGAGTAGGCCAATTCCCGCATCGTCACCAATCGTCAGTCGCCGCAAATCGACAGCGGAAGCGCGATTTTTTAGCGGTGCGGATCCGTCGGATTAGCTTCAGTAATTCGCATCAGAACGCCCCCAACTACGAGGTGTTCTATGGTTTTTCGGCGGATGCAGCTGGGACGTAATGGCCGCTAAGTGAAAACGCTAACCGCTGGTATTATCTACTTGCCTTCGAATGTTCTCCCACGGAGAAGCCGTCGTGAAAGAAGTGCAAAGATTGGTGTTAATTCGGAAAGAGAATAGAAGGAAAAGGAAGAAACAGAAGGAACCAATAGCCGTTCCGTTCCTACCTTTAGGTGGTCATCCGCACAATAATAATAAAAGCATGAAGCCTTTCCCGAAATCATGAAGCAGTGAATTAATTCCCTTGCACGCCATGCTGGCGGCTTCTCCGACTATACTATACTATACTTCTCCGACTGTACTATACTGTATATGCGCTCTGATTAAATAGCGCACCTTGATAATAATCGTTACAGCGGATATAAGATACAAGTGCTCCGGTATTTTCCGCTATTTTCGCGCCGGTCACTTGATCAGTATCGATTGATGGTAATTGATACTTCAAAAACGAATTTCAGATTCGTGTTCAGCGACCGCGATTACCCCAAGGCTAAAGTTTTCAACCACCTAGACGACATCCACAAAAAAATCGATAGTTTGATCAATACCGATTGAAGGCGATCGATACTTCAAAAACAAACTTCAGATTTGTATTCAGCGACCTTGATTGGCCCAGGGTTGAAGTTCCCAGGTAGGGAGAAGACGACTGGGTATTTTTCGCTATTTTCGCGCCGTAATTTCCCCCCCCCATTTTTCCTCTATTTTCTCTCCGATTCCCCCCCCCATTTTCCACACCGGTTTTCCCCCCCCCGCTAATTTCTGCGGCGCCGCCGATCGATGGGATGACTCATCGCTTAGCGCGTTATTATAGAATATGATCCTTCGTTATAGGAATCATCCAAGAAAAGAGTCTGCAATAGGTAGAGTATGTGAGACAAAATCTGCCTGCGTGGCCGATTTCCAGACTTGCTGGTGAGCCCGCTCAGCGCTGCGATTGGTTATGATAGGCTAGCGCGTTTCCACTTTCCAGCGCTGCTCACATTCGCGACATGGTCAGAAATAAATAAGAAAAAGTGTACGAAAATTACGCTCTCTCTAGCTAGATTAATAGCGAAGGTTTATAACGACTATAGCAGATTCTGAAGGAATTCGCACCATGATGATGTCTCGACGATCCCTTTCCTGGTTTTGTAGAAATCCTACGCAGAAGGTTGAGGGAGTTTCTTGGCATATGGTTGAAAAAACATTCTAAATCGAAGACTTGTCCATCAACCTTTGTGACGAGCTATGTATAGCTCTCGCGGAATGACCTCGAATAAGGCATCTAAAGATCCTTCCCAATGTAGACGAATGTGTAAATGAACACATTCATAAACTGTTAAGGGTTTTTGATCCATAATGTTAATTTTGAGCGCAGGTAGTGCAATCGGAGAAGGAGTCGCGTGCATCCGAAACCAGCCTCCTGGCTTGGATTTTCCGTCCAGGCCAACCAAGCCTGCCATCCCTATGGGGTAGGGTGAATTTGTACCAGATTTGTCTAGGAAGGATAAAGCGCTGACTTGATTATTGACTGTCCACCGTAAGTCATTGTGTTGCCAAATTCGCGTTTAAACCGCCTCCACGACTTCTCGTAGAAGTAGAATGCGTGGCGCATCCCGAAAAAGATTGAGTAACGCCGTCCTTTTCCTTTTTTTGTTTATTTTCGTATCTTTGTCTCCTCACCGTTAGGGCTCGAAATAGTCAAATACCTAACGAAGACGTTTCGAGCCCAAGTCCTTCTTCAGCAATAATATGGAAATACTGCATATCCTATGCATATATACGAGAACAATGGAATCGCTTAGCCATTGCGTACTTGAGTTCCACGGGAAAGAGAGTAGGAAGGCCCAAAGCTTTAACTAGCCATAAACGAAGTGTAAAATTTACTTAAGCAATAAATATTTAATCGCTTCGAGATTCCCAATGAAAGGACGATTTTAAACAGAGAATTGTATAGGCAATACATAGCATCTACTGCAAATAAGAAAAGAACGTTCGTATCTACCGAAGGGTGGCCTATGAAAAGAAGAATCGGTTTAATGGGTGCCCAGAAGAGTAGAATGTTGACGGGTGACTCGACAATGCCCGAGAGAGCATTGAGAGCGGCCGACACGGCTGTCACTCTTGAAAAAGCGAACGCCTGAGGAGGTGTCGCGTTATCAAAACAAGTGCAGGCGGTCTAGCTGGACGGAGAGACCCGAGGTGAAACCCGACACCGAGGAGAATCTGGACGTCTGTCTCACCTTTGTGACGAACCAGGAATTCCACGGCTACTTCGGGGCAAACAGCAACTGAAACTCCAAGCGCAATACCCAACGGAAGCGCTATTTCACTGATGCACACAATGCTACCGCCATGTTATAGGTTAATGGTAACAAAAGGGTGTAATATAAAAGGTGGTGCGAATCGTTCCTTTTTTAGGATGCGCCAAACTTTCCACTTCCACAAGCTATCGCAGAAGCAGTTTGAATGTGTATTTATCCCACGCCATGACTTGCAATGGTAAACCGACGGGCAGGTCAGTGTTATATTGTCATATTTGTAGTAAACGCTCTAACGGATCAGCAGCCTTTGCCGACGATATTGTTCTCATCTCTACCAACATGGCAGAAGTCGAGGAAATGCTGAACGAGCTCAATGTGGCAGGTATGAAGATTGGATTGGACATGAATATGTCCAAAACACAATTTATGATCAACCAGTGGTGTGACACGGGACTCGTAAGGTCAAATGGAGTCGCTCTACAACAGGTCGACTCCTACGTCTATCTGGGAAGAGAGCTGAACATGGATAACGACCTCGCTCCTGAAATCGCCCGCAGGAGACGCACAGCATGGGCAGCCTTCAGTTCGATACGCGAAGTCACCGATCAGGTCAAGGATCCCGGCCTCAGGGCCTCGAAATTCAACGCCTCTGTACTGCCTGCGATGTGTTACGCGACAGAAACCTGGCCCGACAACAAGACAATCGCCAGGGCGATGCAAACTACGCATCGTGCACTGGAGAGATGTCTTCTAAGGACAAGCCTTCGTCAGCAATGGCAAGAAGGCCTACGAAGCTCGGAGCTACGGGAGAAGTCGCAATTAGCAGACCCGCTGCAGTTCATGAAGAAGTCCAAATATCGCTGGGCCGGACACCTGCTTCGACGAAAGGACGATAGATGGAGTCTCAGTGTCACAGAATAGCTCCCGAGAGACCATAAGAGACCACTGGGACGACCGCCAACGCGATGGGCAGACACATTCTCAAGATCTTTCAGAGAGCGGAGTCTGCCTCACTGGATGCAGGCAGCCAGAGATCGAGCGCTCTGGAAGAGTTGTGGTCCCCGCTGAGAAGACCTCCAGCCGACAAAGGACCATCAAAGTATCAAAGTAAGTAAGTAAGTATTTGTAGTATGCAGGCATCATACTACATAAGTACCAAAGCAGAAGGGATGAAACATTTGTTTGGCCTGATCGGACCAAAAAATCCAAATCCAGGAATCAAACCAGGAATCACGATTTATACGATTTGCTATTTTTAGAGCCTGTATTTCTTCCGAGTGCGCTAGCACACTAAAAGCTAACAATAGGCGCGTGGTGGCGCAGTCGGAGGAGGCGTCGGCTGTCCCGTGAACGGATTCCATGATCACGGCACGGATTTCTTACACAGCCCAACCAAGATTTCCAGCCCGCCGAGATCGATGAATACCGTAGGTACCAGACTGGATGAACATACAGAGAATAATAATAATGTTAATAATATTAATAATAATGATAATAGTAAGGACCAAGGATAAGGAACAATGTTGCTCAGTCTCCTTTGGAATGTGCCAAGCACTCTACTTCTACGGGATGTCATGGAGGCGATTTGAATACGAATTTGGCCATACTAACTGACTTGCGGTGATCAGCCGATGAAGACGTCAGCGTTTTGTCGTTCGCAGACAAGTCTGATACCAATTCACTGACGCGGGAAGTCCGAACTAGGAACCTAGTATCGGGTGTATGCGACTGCCGACACCTCCTCCGACTGCGCTACGCGCTCCTTAGCAATGATAATAATGATGAGGATAATAATAGCAATAATAGTAAGCTATTATTTAGTCACTCTAAATTTTCGCTTTCTAACGCTATTTTCAAAGCTTTATTCTACTGCTTATTTAATTCACTTGTTTTCTACCACTCACCTACATATCCCCACTCTTGCCCCAATATTCTTAAATTGTATCTGACTGCTTCCATAGCCTTTCATTCTTTTTTTCACAGTTTTGTTCGCATAATTTTCCTCCCGTTCTCATGTTTCTAATTCTCTTCTCATATAGACAGGTTTCAAAGATAGCTTGAAATATGCTCCTCTTCTTCACTGGAGAGCCACGGGAGGAGCGTAACATAAAGGTTCGTCTGAGAACAGCGTCGAAACGAACCTTTATGAGCAACGTTCTTTCTGCAGCGTCATTGTTTTTGTTCCTGAGGGGGAAATCTAGTGTCATATCTTTATTATGCAACTTTGTTTTGCTTACTAATAAAAATTAAACAAATCAACTCTTTAATCTTCACTTCTTTTAAACTTCTATATTCTCTTATGCTTTATATTGTCTGGAAATGATAAAAAACGACCTCGTAAAACAGGAGGATTGCAAGGCTTGTTGGCTTGGCTCCTTTCTTTTCTCTTTTGAAATCAATTTTCCCATATAAAGTCTAATTCTTTATCTTTTCATATTCATTCTTTCTCTTCTATTCTACATCTGATCTATCCTCCTTTCCATTTTTCTATCTTCCTCACACCAACAGATTTCAAAGATATCTTAAAATATCCTCATCTTCTTCACTGAAGCATTACACAAAGGTTCGTCTGAAGGCAGTGGCGAAACAAACCTTTTTATGGTTTATATTTTGTGACATATCATTCTTTTAGTTAATTATAATTTTAAAAATTCTATTATTTTACACATACTTTATTTCTTTAAATTTTACGTTTTCTTATGTTTTATATTACACTTAGGAGAAAAACAGCAACTTAATTTGGACGCCAAAAATGTGAAATAAAATAAATTATACAAATGACGAACAAATAAAAGACCATAAAAATCGAAAATTCTGGTCAACACCGTTGAACAATAAAACGGAGAAAACGATTTTCACAACTACGTCGCTATTTTTCACGCAATGGTTTATACCTCACTACTGCTTCAAATCCGCGATAAGGTGAGTGCTCCTGCTTACGAAAACGGACAAAAAGGAAGCCCTCCATAGTTGAAACAGGCAGTGGATCTCCGCACACGGTTCCTTAACGCCATTCCTCAAAACAACTTCTGCTCTACTGAAAACTCAAACACACGAGCAGCAGTCTCCACAAAAAACACGAGAATGCTTAACGAAGGCTATTTTGTCAAGAAAAGGAAAAGTTGTACAAATCGTAAGTATAGAGAAGCGGCGTTAAATCTTCTGAACCTCGCGTGTAATACGCTCTCAGCGACTAATGGGACTTCAGTTTCTGTTTCGTTGCACTTAACCCACATGTGTATGTATAGGCTGAGTGGCGCAGTGTCGCAGCTCCTCAGAAATCTGTTCCTTTATCCTCCTGGCCACTCATTTCACCTTATTTAATCAACCTGAGAACCACTAATGGCTTTGAACATGTAGCGGCGGTACATCTGAACTCACTACCAAGCACAGGTTAACAAGTTCCTATGAGTCTAAAGAATCGAATAAACTCTGGCCTATTTATCGCCTGCAAATGAAAGCTGTTGAGAAGGGTTTAGCTCCTACCTCCTGATCTCACAGATCCATTTGATGTGTGGACAACGCCGAACCTTATGGACTTCGCCGAGTGTATACCACTTTTTTGGAACAAGAACGCTCTCTATCTCTAGGGGAATATATTGGAAACAGTTCAATAAAACAATGACTTCCAGTGTAGAGCCGATAGAACACGTACTTGATACATCCAAGTTTCTTACCATTTCACGTCCATGGAATGAAGGAAGGCTTACTTCGGAAGGCTTAGAGCAGATGAAACGAAAGATTGATTCGTATGTACACATAAAGGATAAGGATAAAGGACGGCGTTATTGAATCCCCTTTGGGATGCGCCACGCATTCTACTTCTACGGGATCTCGTGGAGACGAGTTGAATGCGTATTTGGCCATACAATGACTTGCGGTGGCCAGCCGATGAACATGTCAGCGCTTTGTCCTTCCCAGCCAAGTCTGGTACCAGTTCACCTACCCCGGAGGGATGGAAGGCTTGGTTGACCAAGGCGGGAAATCCGAACAAGGAAACTGGTATCGGGTGCACACGACAGCTGGCGCCTACTCCGACTGCGCTCCACGCGCCCAATGTACACATACATGCCTTTAAGAGGTTACTAAGAAACAGCAGGTTACAGCTGTTTTACAAGTCAGTTGAAGAAAACGACGAAATGGGAGTGATACAACTCATTGAGGCTTACGGAAGCAGCTTGGAGGGGGCTAGGTCATTCTCTGATGGAGGTAGATTGGAAGTTGAAGAAAATCTTGCCCTCCTCTTCCGAATAGCAGATGCTTCTACCCAGCAGTGACTCAATGATATCAAAATAGATCTTCTCCGGTTTGAAAATTATAGATTAATAAACATGTTTTAATAACTAAACATTTCAGAAATTCGAGAATTTTGTTAATGTATTACATATTCTACATGTGACGCTACATTAAAAATAAAATTTGTAACGTAATTTGAAAAAATCACGGAGTGACAACATTAACAATATTTTATCTCCTTAAAAATCGCGGCGGCGCAGTCGGCAGCGGAGGGGGGGGGGGAATATTTAATACGTTAACAAATTGGTGGGAGCAGATACGCATTCAAAAATGCTTCCACGACATCCAGTAGAAGTAGAATGCGTGGTGAAAATCGAAAATGAGTTGATTAGCGCTGTATTTTATCTTTCATCTCTTACACAAATTTGGAAAAAAAATGATTACTCATTTCCCTAAATAAAGAGGATTAAAGGGCATGAAGTTGCTACGATAAACTCAACCAAAATTAGGAAATTTACTTGATATGATATGATATGATGTTTATTACGTCCTACAAGATAGACTCAAAAAAGAAGTTCAATTAGAACCGAACAATTAACAACTAACAACGCATATAAAGCAAGGAATACCAAATAGATATTACGTAATGTCTTCAAGTAAAGTGACATGAAGGCAAAAAGCATGAAATAGAATAAAATACAGCAATGAAAAAAATGAAAAAAGCGAAAAAGGAGAAAAGAGAAGAATACGAATAAGACATAAATACACAAAAAATCGCAAACTCTGGCGTTCATTGTCAGAAAATAAACAAAACCAACAAAATGGACCACATATTCTACGACTACTTTGCCTCTCTCTAGGCAATAACTTGCTAAAGGTAGAATACGTGGCACGCCCCAAAAGCGGTTGATTAATGCCGTCCTTTAGTTAAGTAACCTTACTAAAAGCTAGGGCGCGTGGAGCGCAGTCGGAGGAGGTGCCGGCTGCCGCCTGCATCCGACACCATGTTCCTGGTTCGGATTTCCCCCAAAGCTTTCCATCTCTCTGGGGTCGGTGAATTGGTACCAGACTTGTCTGGGAAGGAAAAAGCGCTGACTTGTTCAACGGCTGGTCACCGCAAGTATGGCCAAATACGCATTCAACTCTCCTCCACGACATCCCGCGGAATTTGAATGCGTGGCGCATCCCTAAGGGGATTGAATAACGCTGTCCTTTATCCTTCATCTTTATCCTTTATTAAAAGCTACAATACCTTCCTCCGTATTGATGAGAAACCACTGAAGTGTTATAACAAAGGGGCTCACCTAGAGGCGAAGTGAACCATTTGAGAAAAATTATTACGCCACATTCTTCACTTTACATTTGAGAAACACTTGACATGAGTAGAAGGGAAACAGTTCCTCCTCCAAGCCGTAAACTCTACAAGATGACAAGAACCTGCCGAGGAAGCAAACATAAACAACACAAATACAACTCGAAAGACACTCAAGAAGGTAACTGCTGGTGATCTTAAAAAAATAGAACCAGGAAGAAATCCAAGCACAAGATTGACTTGAGAGTCGGCAACCAAATAAACTTTAGATCAACGATTTCGAAACAGTTGAAGAAGAACGTGATCTGACGGAAAGGTGGATGGAGTCGTGAGAGCTGTGGACGGGGTTGAATATTGCCGACTGCTCCGCCAAGGCCACCCGTGAGCGCTTCGATATCAGATCAAGTGCGTGGGAGTGCAGAGACATGGTGACCTCCAATTAGACGACCACACACCGGCCACAACAGGAGTCCGTCCGACGAAGGTGGAACCCCTCCGCCTGGAACAGAAGGGAAAGGACCTTCATCCTGGCGCAGCCGAATTTCGTTCCGAAGCCGCTGATGAGCCGATCGCCGCGGCTATCGATAATGGCCGCGGTCGCAGCGGTCCTTGACCAGTTGTCCGCCGTTTTTACCACTTTACGCTTATCTTCGTCGTCGTTCTTAGTAGGACGTAGCGAGGAGAAAGTGAGACGCACTGACCGGGAACTGGTCCAGTTACACACGGTTAAACGTGGACGACGTAGACTTGGACACGGTCAGGGTAGGGTTGTGGCTGCTTTGGGGTAAGCGGCTTACCTACTACGACTCATCCCTTGCTAGAAGACAAGCAAGTCTTAAGAGAATCTACTGAGCTGGTGAAGCCTCATTGCTGCGAGCTATGTTTAGGGCTGCTTTAAACACTCCACTTTTTTCCTAGAAGGTGGGACGACACTTCGGCGCCGTTCTTCACTTCGCTGAGCTGTTTGCGTTCGCTTGGTGCCAGCTCACTGTTGACCTTACGTGTCAATACAGCCATTGTGGGTGGGCGAATTGCAAATTCGGACTTTGAGGCCCGCAAATTCCAAAGCTCAAGTGCCGCTTGAAAAAAGCTAGTCTGTGGGCATTTGTTTGGCACAAAAGGCGGCACAGTCCTAGTCGGGCACGGAGGAGCAAATCAACCACGACGGGGACAATTGGACCACTCCTAATCCTCACCACGCCGTGTTTCCTTGCAGTTGATCAACTCTGACAGACCGGGAGTTGTTGGGCCTTGCCCCGGAGCCGCGATCTGCCCAGCTACGGTCCAAGAAGGATCATCCTTTTTGAGGGCAGCACGTGCTATCCGAGCTCGGCGGCACATCATCCCTTCGAAATGAGCAGGATGTGCTGCCGAGCTCGAAATGACCAAGTGCTGCGAGCTGGGTAGGTGGTTCCGCCCACCTTTGCATTCTTGGGCCGTAGCTGGGAAGATCGCGGCTCCAGGACACGGCCCAACTTCTCCTGTCCGGCCGGAGAACAGCATTCGTGAACCATTGTCTCTTGGTGTTCTCCTATGAAATCTCCTATGAATGTGTGGTGATGAAAAATACCGTCTGGTGCCCCAATTGGTGTTGCCCCCAAACGTTTCATGCACTTGACATATTTTTTGAACACAATAAAGGATAAAGGACGGCGTTACTAAATCCCCTTTGAGATGCGCCACGCATTCTACTTCTGCCCCGGATGTCATGGAGACGACCTGAATGGCCGTACAATGACTTGCGAGGCCAGACAATGAAGAAGTCAGCGATTTATCCTTCCCAGACAAGTGTAGTACCAATTCACCGACCCCGAAGGGATTGGTTGGCCTGGGCGGGAACTCCGAACGAGGGACCTGGCACGCGACAGCCGGCACCTCCTCCGACTGCTATACATATGTCCATCGAAGAACAGATGACAGGCAAATTCATAAATATGTAATGAGCAAGGTAAAGGCTCGGTTCGCCACTTTCTTCAGACGAAGATTTATGTTATTTTTCTCCCGTGGCTCTTCAGTGAAAAAGATGAGCATGTAATAAGGGATGGAAGGCTTGGTTGGCCTGGGCGGGAAATATGAACCTGGTAAACCTGGTATCGGGTGCACGCGACAGTCGGCGCCTCCTACGACTGCGCTACATACGCCCTTCGAAAACAACAAGGAAACAAATAGAAGACAGCAACAACTAAAGATTTAAAAACAAACAAAAAATAAAATGAAATCCTAGAATTCGGAGTTAGGTGCAATCCTAGACTGGAGTACCACAGTCTTACTTTCACTTATGGCTAAGTTACGTTAAATATTGTCTGCATGCTCCTGTAGCAATGATACAATAAAGCCTATACAAATACGACTACAACACGCCTATGTTAAAAGCTACTTTGGCCGGCAAGGTAATTTTGAAACCCGAATAATGGATATATGTAAAATATACCCTGTCCAAAAATAATAGAATAACCAAAAACGGATGACGAACAGACAATATAAAATAAAAATTATTCATTTCGGTTTCTCAGAAGGCTTTTTTGACATTTTCTTCCTTATTTTTAATTCTTCATATCCTCTATCCTTTATTCAAAATGTCACTGAGTACATTGCATTTCCCTTAGAACTGATTTTCCATGTGAGTTATATGAAGGATGAAGTTCCACGAAGGTGGAGGCATGGGTTTGTTACCCCCTTCCGCAAAAAGCCACCGTATAGTAACCCTGGCAATTATCGACCCATCAGCATAACTTCTGTGTTCGCAAGAACCTTTGAAAAAATTGTAAAAAAGACATATATGCAGCATTAGAGGATAAGGGCGTCATTTCTAAGGAGCAGTTTGGATTTATGAAAGAGCGTTCAGTGGAGACTGCAGTTCTCAGTTCTCCAACTGATTGGACAAAAGTTATGGAAAGCAAAAATCGAACCGATGTTGTCTACTTTGACTTCTCTAAGGCTTTTGATAAGGTTCCCATGGAAAAACTATTATTCAAATTGACAAGGGTTGGTATTCACCCTATGATTATGGACTGGACTAGAAACTTCCTCTCAGGAAGGACGTATCAGGCAAAAGTGGAAAGCAATTATCCCTCGATCTATCCGGGTTCTAGTGGGGTACCGCAGGGCGGAGTTCTATCACCGGTCTTTTTCTTTTGTTGTACACCTATGAGCTTCCTGACGCTGTATCCAGATTCGGAGTTCCATGTAAAATGTACGCTGACGACGCAAAAATTTACAAATAGGTTGACAAGCCTGCAACATCCAATGAAGTTCAAGAATCCATCAATTTTATTGAAAAATGGGAAGAAAGCTGGGAGCTTCCTCTTACTGCTGAGAAATCGCGATGTCTTGGTGTTTATGAGGTGCTTTACAATGGGCTATGCCGACATTCCCAATGGTGCTGATAGGGCAAGACAACTAGTTGTACCCTCTTTGTGCAGTAGGCAGAAGATAACGGACCTGATCATGCTATTTAAAATTATAGCTTGGAAGCTTTCAAAAAACCCTACAAAGTTTTTTGGTGGGCCACTGACCAGAAAACGGATGGGAAGACTTAGGCTGTATCCCAGAGTTGTTAGGTCTAAAGTTAGGTCGAACTTCCTCACGTATTAACATGTCCAGATTTTGTTTTAGACACTTGTAGGTTGTAAAAACTTTTTGTATATGGTGTTGTGTCGTTGTAATTTCTAGAACTTCTCGTGTTATTTTCGATCGTTTTCATACGCATGTGATGATTTTGTAACATACGCTTGAATAAATAAATAAATAAATAAATAAATAATATTTTTTGGACTTTGTTAAACAGTGAACAATCGCCACTGTTAGTCACTTTAGCATTCCACCTAGTGGACACGTCAACGATTCCTTCTCCCAGAAAGGGTAGTCTGAGAGTCAATGAAGTCGCTGACCTTCCTTCAGCATATTCAGATTTGCACCATTTCTTTGCTAGGAATGTCCTAAGTGGGTGAAATCAATGAGAGTTAGAGGGGGAAATTGCAGCGGAATAGGTTGAGTGGGAATCGTGTCTCAGCCCAGCTCCGCCAACTTCTCGCGGTCCTCTGTGGCTACATGAGGCCGAACGTTATCGTGGAGTAGGTGAACAGAAGCTCGTCTCGGACGTTTTTTCTCGAACAGCGTTAGCCAGTTTATGAAGCCCATTGGGGTAAATGCTGCCGGTGAGCAACTCGTAAAACAACATTCCTCGCGAACCACAGAAGCAGCAAATAGGACACTTCTTGGGATGAAGAGCAATTCTGGCTTGAATTCTGACGGGTGTTCTCCTCGAGAGAGCCACGCTTCATGATGCGTTAGAAATTTGTAGAGATACCAACTTTCATTTCTAGTAACGAGAGGCCAGATCCATATTTGGTAAGGTAATGGGTTAATGGTAATGGGTAAGTTTACTAATAGAGCATAGTGGGCAGAGGGCAATAAATGAGTGGAATGAGAGTTACTACAGGTGCAAGAAGCCTTTAAATAGGAGACAGTAGTTATATCCTGTTTCACCTCTAAGCCCTATACAGGATATAATTACTAAGAAGGAAGAAAACCCCCCGAGGATCATCAGTAGGGCTGGGAGTGAGTGCAATGCTGGACATGAATGTATACGTTGGAATTCATAATACAGTAAACTTCGGTGAATGATATATCTCTACCTTACCGTTCGGTCTCCTCCATGCTCTCGTGAATCTCAGGTAATGTTTCAATTTCTACCCTCTATCCGCATAACCCTGGGTAACATCATTCATGAATCCGCTCTCACGTTCTCCCGAAACTAAGGCCGGTGCGGCGGAGAAGAAGAAAGTGACGAATACACTAGTAAACCGCTTGGCATCTGACAAATCATTAGAGATCTATCTAGTCAGCACTTTTCTGTAGCGGCGACCACCTGATGAAGAATTCAGTTCTTAATCCTTCCAAGACACGCCAGCTACTAATTCGCATCACAGGAGTGGTAAACTTGGCTGGAATACTCGCAAAGTGACCACAAAACCGAATGGGGGTGACACGCGAAATCAGCCCGCCTGCTGATAGCCTCATTTCCGCCCCTGATGTAAAATACCTCATCAAAAGTTTCTCGACTCGAAAGTAGGTTACCGTCGTTCACGAACAGGGATGTGATTCCAGGACATCTTAGATACAAACTTGTCACCAGTTAACAGAATTACAAGTTGGCTAATTTCTGCTCGTCCCCAATTTTGGGCGCGTGTAGTGCAGTCGGAGAAGGCGCCGACTGTCGCGTGCACCCGATACCAGGTTCCTGGTTCGGATTTCCCGCCTAGGCCAACCAAGTCTTTCATCCCTCCCGGGTCGGTGAATTGGTACCAGACTTGTCTGGGAAGAAAAAAACGCTGACTTGTTCATCGGCTGGCCACCGCAAGTCATTCCATGGCCTAATACGCATTCAACTCGCCTCCACGATATCCCGTAGAAGTAGAATGAGTGGCGCATCCCAAAAGGGATTGAATAACGCCGTCCTTAATCCCTCCAAGTTTGCTGAATAATGGATACAAAGCGAATAGGTCAAACCATCCGAAAACCGGATTACGGTTAATCCCATCATCTCAACTTTTTTCGCTAATGCAGCCGTTTCCACAGCTTCACAGGGACAAGACAACAGATATCCTCAATAAAGTTGAGTGAAATTCTGGCCTGGAGGACAACTTTCTTACTTTGAATTGTGTCTAAGTTGTGCTAAATGCCAAAGGTTGTGTTCGTGTTTCTTTTTTGCACAAGTTTTTCATTTTTCATTTTTTACACGTTCTAAATTTTAGATGATTTTTTTTTAAAACGACGACATGTCGTCCTCACTGAACGAATTTAAAAGGGTTGTTTTCTTCAAAGTATACTTCTACTCAAAACAGTCTTCTTAAACTTCCAAGGAGAATTGCGATATGAATTAATTCAAAGCTTCTCCCTTCGTAAAACCTCGGCATTTCCAGTTCTTCAAGTGTTAGTACGCCAAACAAGGTTATTATCAAGGATGTGCGGAATTCCCATTTCCGTGTTCCGAATTCCGGTTTTCGGCAGTTTTTGCCCTTCCGTTCCGTTCCGTGCTCCGCTCCCTTTTGTGCCGGAAGTTGGAACGGAAATGGTCAGTGATTGTTCTGTACTGACTATTCAACTCCTAATCTTAAACGAAAGGCTGAAGAAAGAGATACACTTTGCATCGCCTTTTTTGTGATTGTGTTGCTCTCAAAACCGATGGTGCATCCTGATATGGGACAACAGAATTTTAATTTTTTTTACAACGATGTACCACAGAATAGCATGAGGCGAAGGAAGGTTTAAGTGTTTGAATAAGGATCAAACTCCTTATCCGAAGCATGCTTATCTTTACTTCCCTAATAAACTTAGGTCTTGCGTGAAACAGAATACTAGATCAGAGTTCTGTAAGCAGCCTTATGTAGGTTGCTGACATTGCTTTCAATAGAGGACATTGGATCTACCCAAGTTGAAGGAGGGCATGCGGTGCTTTACCTCTTTACCCCTTCTTTGAGTTCGTCCCGAAGCTTCACCTGTTAACATATGATACTACGGTGCCCAAGCGAACTTCGAGGATGGGTGTCGTTTCGTGATGCTGAACGTAACGTAACATTATCGCTGCCCCTCCCAATTAGGATAGATCCGGTACTTGTTAGCTGGGTTCATTGACCTTCAGATAAATGTTCTGCAGTTCTCTTTTTATCCCAAAAGAGTGCCTTAGTTCGTTACAACGATGCTTTGTTGCTATCAAAACTCTAGCGTCAGGCGGACTCGAACTCGCACCTCCACCTGACCAGACAACACCACCATCCACACCCCCTTTGGACCTATCAGCGCTCACCCCTATATCGGAATATATTCTTCTTATTTACAAAAAGATTTTGCATAAAGTTCGATTTGTTATACCAGCGATGTTTAAGAAATCATTTTAGTAATGAAGCGAATACAAGACGTTTTTATTGTTATATGTTGCTGGGAAAGAGTAGCATGGTGTCTACCAGCTTCTAAATTTCTTAACGGCAACTTAGTTATTAGTATTAGGTTGGAAAAAAAGTCTCTTCACACTTCGAATTTTTTTTTACCCTTCCCCTTGTAAACGCACTAGCCAATGTTGATGGCTGATTTCGTAATCCTATCACACTTGTCTACCGTTCGCACGCGGACACAGGTTAAGACTCTTCTTGTAATTCGTTATCCATCCAATCTTCCGGACTCAATGCCAGATCTACCTCATGGTCGTTTTCAGCACGGCATTCTTCATGAATTCATTAAAGGATCTATAGCACGTCAGGCAGCCGACCAAACTAACGATATATATGGCTTGGGATCTACTACTCATCGCGCCTCTTATGAGTGGTTCGGAAAGTCTTTAAAGGGAGATTATTCACTGAGGGCAAAGCATGGTCAGGAAGGCCAACTGGATTGGACGACAGTGAACTACACCATCTTCTTCGTACCGATAGTTGGCAGACGACACGTCAGCTGGCAGAGAAGCTCGAAGTGTCTCATACAATAGTGGGAATCCATCTGAAGAATCTTGGCTTTCATGGAAATTTGGAGCTTGGACTCCACATGCCCCGTCAGACACTCAGAACGGTCGACGGCTCTCCATCGCTGCTTCTCTTCTGTCCAGATAAGGAAGAAAATCGTTTCTTCCGCGGATTGTGACAGGCGAAGAGTCCTGGGTTCTGTATACCAACTTCCGAGGAAAAGGCAATGGGTACAAAAGGGAGAGAGCCCTAAGTCTGATCTCAAGTCCAATGTTCACGAAAGGAAGATTCTCTTGAGTGTTTGGTGGGATATCAGAGAAGTGATTTATCGGCAAACTCTCAGAAGTGGAGATACACTTACTGCTGTCACATACTGCGGCCAACTCCACAAAGTCGTCGCAACTCTCCAAGAAAACAGGCCGGAGAAGTCGAAGGTGATGATCCTGCATGACGGTGCAAAACCACATGTTGCAAGACTCACAAGAGAAACAATAAAGGAGATGGGCTGGGAGGTAATGCCACATCCACCGTATAGCCCTGATCTCGCCCCTAGCGACTAACATCTCTTCCGTGGTCTCAAGCAAGAAATTGGAGAGAAATATTTTGGAACGGATGAAGACCTCAAAAATTGGATTCATCAATGGTCGACTCCACAACTGCAGTCTTTTAAGCGAGAGGAATTGGAAAATTACCCAGTCTTTGGAGAAGTGTAGTGGAACAAAATAGAGTTTATCTCAATTGATTTGACTTTGTAGTTGTGAAGTAATAAATCTTTGAAAAAAATGAAAAGACTTTTTTTTCAACCTAATACTTATGGATTCATATTTATCAGAAATTAAATGAAGTAACGAGTTTTGAATTATTTCCGTCTTCGTGTTTCGTATTCCGCTTTCTGCCTTTCCGTTTTTAAAGCTCTTCCGTTCCGTATTCTATGTTTCGCTTTTTTCGGTAAAATTTCCGCACACCCCTGGTTATTATGGTGAATCTTCTTTATTTATGTTGGCCTAACGTTTCGATGAGATCGTCGTCTTCAGAGGCGATTCGATAAACCAAGAGTGCTGATGTCACTCTGTGTTAGTAGGTTTAGTGAAGACGAGGAAAGGTTCGATCGAATCGCCTGTGAAGACGACGATCTCATCGGAACGTTGGGCCACGGATAAATAAAGAGAATTCGCCATAATAACCTCGTTTAACACAATACTAACGCTTGTGATGTGAACAATTTACGCAAAGTTCGTTTGGCACATGGTACGAATTGACGACAAAACAACATTGGTAAACGCCGAGTTTAGCCCCATAAAGGATAAAAGAATAAAGAACGGCATTACTCAATCCTTTTTGGGATGCGCCACGCATTCTACTTCTATGGGATGTCGTGGAGTCGATTTAAATGCGTATTTGGCGATACAATGACTTATGGTAGCCGATGAACAAGTCAGCGCTCTATCATTCCCAGACAAGTCATGTACTAACTCACCGACCCCGGAGGGATGGAAGGCTTGGTTGGCCTTGGCGGGAAATCCGAACCAGGAACCTGGTATCGGGTGCACGCGACAGCCGGCGCCTCCTTCGACTGCGCTTCACGCGCCCTATTTAGCCCCATATTAACTTTAATGGCCCACCTTCTCTGGAAAAAACCATACGAGGGCATAGCACAATTCTTTGAGAGCAATGAAAAGCTCATTGTTTTGATCGCCATGAAATGTTGCTTAACAACCGGCCGTCTTCGCACAGGTGTCAAAAGCAATAGTACAGATTTTTGAGAGGGCTAAAAATCACAGGCGTCAATGTTCGTGCGTTGGAATGCACAGCGGCTTCACTTTTTCCTCACTGCAGTAAAGTCGATTGTATGGTATTCTCGTTTCCAAGCACTCCCAGTATAATGGGATACAGCGAAGGAGCTTCACACTAGCGTCCACTGAAACCTCGGATAGATGGAAGAGTTCATTAAGTGGAAGCGTAAGGCAATAGGAGCCCGTATTATGCAAAACGTTGTGAAAAATTCAGGATTTATTTTTTGTGAATAGTTCCTCACACTTTGAGTTTCTTCTTACTCTAAAAGAGTTTACGTGTACGAGCTTCTTCTTTCACTATTGCAATAACTGATTAGGCTGGGTTAGGAATCACACCCCCGACGATATCGGGGAACGCAGACTCGGTAAAAGTGAAATAGGAGTCCACCCTAACCGCCTCTCCCTATAGAATTCGAGGAAAAAATCTCTGAAATTAAAAAATAGGCGCAGCACATAACCTAGACCAGCCTTAGGCGTGGTAAAGCTGCCGGGTCAGAAAGAAATACTGGGTGCACCACCCTCTCTAGAATTGCACCATAAAATCTTACCGAAGGCTAAATTCCCATGAAGAATGGTCTCATGGAGGGTATCCATGGTACAATTAAATCAAACGAATGCGATGGAGGAACTGAGAATTCTCTCAGTGTGGGGTCAGCCCCTAGCACTCATTATGTTATACGAAGAGGAGCCCATGTTATTACAAATGTCTGCAAGAGCTTTAAAATGGTTGTTTCGAGCATTCTATGGATAAAGAACCTTTGAATCCATCCAGCGTACGGCGTTATGGATAAGAAGCACTTCTGACAATATTAAGGAGGGAATCACACGCGAAAAAGAGGCTTGAAAGATGATTTATTTATTTATTTATTTATTGCCACTTCAAAACAGCACTCTGTAAGAAGAAGAATTCATAAAAGAAGCAAATCAAATTGTTTTAGAAAGAAAGTTGGGAAAAACAAGAAAAAAAAGAAGAAGGAAAAAAGTGAAGGTAGTGGAGGGCAAGATTCCTAAAGAATTGATGGAGATGTGAAACGAGTATAAGTAGATTGCCATGGTGGGTAGAGCACCTAGTCAAGGTTAATTTCTAGGCAAGCCTTCACAAAATAGCGTATGAAAGAAATGTATCTTTGAATGGAAAAGTTATTTAAACGGACTCCCAACTTACTTAGATTAGGCAGCATATACTCAGCGTAGGACTTGCTTTACTTCTAGAAATAGTGAAAGAATTATTTTCCCACAAAAAACTCACACACTTTCAAATAATTAAATTTGTTTAATAAAGTCAGTAGGAGCGATAATGTACGTTGGAGAACTGTCACAGCGATTTCGCTGCCACCAGAGGAAGCTCAAAAGTTGAAGCCTAATTTTTCAATAAAACTATTCGCTGCGGAGCGTGTGAAAAAAGCCATCCACTTTCCTATAAACTTTTACATCGTTAGCATACCTTCTGCACGTGAACCCAAACCTACTGGTCGCTTCGGGAATTTTGTAGGTATACACAAAAAACTGAAAGTTACAAAACGCTGTCATGTGGTACAGCACTAGGTGAAGAAAAAACTGCGGCGAATACTTTCTATACTTTACTTTGATATGTTCTTTTGAAAAAACATGTAGCTCAAGCTACTGTTACTAGATGAATACCGATTCTTTCCACCTTGTTCAGCGCCTTTAATTGAAATTGGTCGAATCGTTGGAAAAATCGTCGGAGAATAAATTCGTCCGTTTTTTTCTGTCTATAGCAGTTATGCAGTCATTTTGTGATAGAAATGAAAAGGAAAGGTCTCCAACTCATGTGAGCTTTTACGATGCTATTCTGACAGGATGTAGGGCCTTGTGAGTAGAGTCCAGAACCACAGTCAGTTTTTGCTGAACGCTTTTTTAAAGACCTGAAAATGAGATGTGAACATGCGTGCGCAACACTCATCAACCTCTACGACACCATGCGAGATGTGAGTCGGTGTCGCCGTCGGTAAGAGTGCCGCCCCGTAGAAGCACACCGGCTGGATTTTCAGTTCGAGTCCGAGTGCTGCCAGTGTTTTGCACGTGTTAGTTTGCTATTATTACACTTTGTCATGATCAAAGGAGTCAATTTTAGACCAGCAGTGCTCACAACAAGCCAAGGCTCTCTATTTGCGTCCTCATAGGTGTTAGATTTTCAACGATTCCTATCTGCACCACTACCATATCATACCATATCAGCTATGAAACCAGGACATATCGGTACATAGGTGTGATAAGCGCTTGTGTTTTTACTTGTTTCATAGTTTTATATGATAGCTATTGACTGAAAGGAAAATAATAAATATAAGACTTTTAGTTTAATAATATATGACTTTTTATTTTCACAGAAATTATATGGTGCAGATATGAATAGTTGAAAAACTGGGACATATGAAGGCGCAAATAGACAGCCTTGATTTTTTGTAAGCATTGATGGTCTAAAACTGACTTCTGTTATCTTGAGAAAGCGTAATAGCAACAAACTAATAGGTGCAGAAATATCGGCAGTACGCAGACTCAAACTCAAAAGCACGCCCGTGTGCTTCTATGAGGGTGGCACTCCTACCGACTGCGCCGTCGAGGCACATCTCGTGGAGTGTCATAGAGGCTGATGAGTGTTGTGCACACCTCTTTACACCTCTTTTTCAGGTCTTTAAAGAGCGTTCAGAAAAAACTGGTTGTGGCTCTGGACTCCGCCCACAGGGCCCTACATCCTGTCAAAATAGCATCGGAAAAGCTCACCATGAGTTGCAACCTTTCCCTGTGAGGCACCACCGAGCGAAAAACTTTCATTTTTCATTAACCCGATTCGGTCTTTTAAGATTATATTATGCTCCTCAATATGTATCTGAGGTAGTCGCCCGTGCAAAAATGGATCTGTAGCGGAGAGATTCAATAGAGAGAGTTAGACAATGCACTAGAAGTAAGTGTCCGTTTCCTAGCGACCTGGTAGTGATGAGACCGTTTAGTTCCTCGCAAGATTAAGTTGTTTTCAGCCGACCGCCTGAATGTACTAGTTGAGCGTCACTCTCATATTGATGCCTTCTTAAGCGCTTCCGCGTGCATTAATTGATGATCCGATGGAAAACTTGTGGCAGTTAGGGGAGTCGAATAAAATTCTCTTTCAGGATCTTCACTATGGACGATTATTCATCCTATACAAGTGAGAAGAAAATGGCAGATGAAAGTATGGAGTATTGAGTGTCTAAGTTGTGATCGCCAATCACGTGGGAGCATCGGAAACGTGATAGGCTTGCACAACGCCGTCTACAATTAGGTTGGCTAGGAATAAAATACACCTTGCCGACACCTTTTGGACGACAGTTGCGACTGGCCGCGTTCTCTGCGTTGAAAAAAGACAAGAAAATCACATGAAGCCTATTTTCCAGGACCTATGCTTACGGCGAGGATTATATAGAGGACACCGGACGTCGTCTGCATAAAGGAGCACCAAGATGAGAAGAGGAAGCTTAGGGATCCACTTCCCTAGGTCACCATGCTATCAGATGAGGTGAGGTTATGATCAAACGTCGGCACAAAAAGCGTTTTCGGCGTTTTGGACCTATTTCAGAGATCAGAAGGACAACCGGAACGGGAACGTCTGCATCAAGTACGCAAGCCCAGGCCCTACCTCACTTTCGCATTCTAACTGGAGTTCTTGCTTATCCCTTGTCTACCCTGTGCGGCTTTCCTGGAAGCGATAGCGCGGAATGTTACTTGGATTCCCTCCATGACTAGGCTTTCAGCAGTTTGGCATTGAATTTTGTGGGATTATTGCTTCATTAGCCATCTTTAATTTCTGAGAAAAGCAAAATATTAGCCAATAAAGCCGTTTAACAACCATGTGAAGATGAAAATTCCATAAAAAGACCGATATTATTTTCCAAACCGATATTACCAGAGACTCGAAGATAGACACTAGAACTCCAAGAAACAAGTTGTAACAAAAAATATAGCACTCTTCGTTCCCCTCGAGCGAAAAGCATCCACCTGATAAACTCAGGAGCAGAACAGAGCTTACCAGAGAGATTGTTTGCACTCATTTAAACAAGATAAGGATCAGCGGGGCGGTAAATGCTGTAGATGATAGAAATAGGTGGAGAAGAAGCGCCTTCGGGTTTAGGATGGAAGCATGGCAAGATTTTAGTGAGAAAGCGCGCTCGCTGCGCCGCGATGGTCCACAGTAACGTGCCAATTTTCTACAAGAAAACGACTTGTAACCTTTTCTTCTTAGAGCTCCAAAATTGCCGGCAAACACACAAGAAAAGGTCATGGAAATTGGTATTTTATATGTTTTTGTGGATTGTTGCTGGAAAGAGATGGCTGACACCCCGTATTGATACCGGAATTGAAACTCTGTTTCTTTCTCCTACTGCACACGAGGGCGCGTGTAGCACAGTTGGAGGAGGCGCCGACTGTCGCGTGCACTCGATACCAGGTTCCTGGTTCGGATTTCCTACCCAGGTCAACCAAGCCTTCCATCACTCCGGGGTCGGTGAATTGGTACCAGACGTGTCTGGGAAGGATAGAGCGCTGACTTGTTCATCGGCTGGCCACCGCAAGTCATTGTATGGCCAAATACGCATTCAAGTCGCCTCCACGGTATCCCGTAGAAGTAGAATGCGTGGCGCATCCCAAAAGGGATTGAATAACGCCTTCCTTTATCCTTTATCCTTTACTACGCACGACCGATGCACTAAAATTGAAAACCTCTACAAATGTTGAACTAGCCAAAATCAAATCCAAATTAAGGTTTTAGCTTCCTTAGGGATAGTTTTAAACGATGTATCGGAAAAAAATTCTGACAGATGCATACGATACCGTTAAAGCTGTGAACGCCAATATTACGGTGGCTATTCAGATTTGCAGGTGCAGCGCATAGTCGACGTATTCCACTGGCCCTAATGGAATACTAGATCGGGTCCAGATTCAGGGGCGCTGTTGCAGAAAATAGCAGGTCTAATTGCGAAAGGGCAAGTTCTATGGAAGGGCAGAATCGAACTAGACGGACCGCACACGGCGCCTAGCCTGCACTGCCATTGTCTGAACGCGCTGAAAGAATGGAACGCCATTGAGTCGGAAATTGCAGTCTTGGATGAGCATCCAAGCAACAAAAGGAGTTCGTCTACTAGGAGCACCCCAGCGGTGCTATGACTATCTAATTTCTCAGCGTTGAACTTATTCTTAGCAAAATAGGCGCATTAAGAATAAAACAAAATAATTGTGCTTTCGGGGTCTCTCAATCATGGCGTACGTCGCTAGTGCTCTGTCATGCCAGGAATGCCCCGAGAGTGCGCCGTGCAGAATGCACACAGAATCTAACCTATCAATCGAGTGTGTGAGCGCATGTCCACTGCGCTTCTATCTTCTCTTACTGGAAATGCGAAATTTTCAAGACTATTTCAAACCGTTCGGAGAATGTTCTCAGAAATTTCCAGTCACCACACTCAGGATTAGCTCCAATATGTCCCAGCAAAACTTTGGAGTGCGCAGTGAACAATGAATACAGAGATGAGGGGTGGAGGGACAGCTTGTAGACTGAGCGTTTGGAGAGTTTTATCGGAAATTTCCTGCCCCCCTACTCAGGAGTTGCACTAAGGCTGTCCAGCTAGCCAATGAAGTATGCCGTAAACAATGCATACAGAACCAAACCTTTCAATCGAGGGCGCGACGCTCGCAATTTGCACGTTCGAGCGTGTTCGGAGCGCAATAGCTCTGTCAAGTTGGAACCTTTCAGGTTGCATCTTGTAGGTTTTGTATGCAGTCGAGCGGTCTGTTAGTACGCCAAAAGTAGAATGGTTTAGCTTAGGAGGGGGCAATGTTATCGGGGTGCGAAAATGCAGGTGAGGCTTGTGCATTTTTTCCGAAATCCGTGGACCACTGCGAGAAGACGGGGCGAGCTAACGGCCTCAAAATGCGCATACGAACAGAGCACTTAAGGTAGTTCACGGTGAGGGGCTCAGAACTTCTCACCTGCCTAAACTGCCTTAGCCCCATCTACCGTTTTAGGGCGGCGGACTTAGCGGCTAAAGTTTCCCACACTCTTACTCGCCCACATTTGGGTTTTCGACACTCTCTATAACACCGTTCTGTTCTGCTTCAAAGCGCTATCGAATTGATGTAAGCAGCTAATGATGTGTTCGTTACTCTTGTTTCGTTGTATTATTTACAGCTGTGAAACACTATGCAAACAGAAATTGTGTCATCAATCGAGTGAAAATCGCGACGTCCTGGACTACGGCATGGCGCAATCTCTTCTGTTAGGACTACAAATTGATGCAGCAAGTTTTAAGGCGTGAGTTTTTTCTGAAAAATCTTTTATTCATCCAAAAAATCTTTTCTAAAAATTTCAAACAATTTTTTCACTTAATGGATAGTCAAATTAGAACTTCAAAGAAAGCCACGTTAGAATGTTCTTGAACAAAGTTTCACATTTTTTGAGAGCGCTTAATGTGGAAAAGGTTCGCTTTGATATGAAGAAATTTGTTCAGATTAATTTCAAAAGCGTCCAGATGGTTTTGGAAAGCATCCAATTTTTGACAAAGGTATATCTTACGATGAAACAGCAGGATAAAGATTTACTAACAATCTTGGCCTAAAGCTCGAAGCACCTCTACGATCTTTGGTTTCTGACACTTCATAACCTATAAACGGCAAGCCTATTGCTCACAATTAGGAAATTCTTACCAATGGATTTTGCTGCCAGAGCTATGCCAAATGCGGTAGTTCTTGCCTTAAATGAAAAGGTTGGTACTTGGCTAGGTCACTTGAGCGGTCATTTGAATGTAACACACATTGAAATGGCGGAAACTTCAGGTCCGAGCTAATACTGCGACATTCATAGAAGAGCACCGGACCTTTATTTAACAGCTGTTGACCGCAACAAACGCCCAGGACACCCAGTTGGACCGTCGGCCTTAATGGGTGATCGTTTCGCTGCATCGCAACCCACTCATCCAGACCAGCCCTGAGAGATTAGTCGTCGCCACAAAAAGAGAGTGCACGTTGAGGATGCCGTTACTCAAGGCCTCGATAATGAATGGTGGCAATTGCGGCGCATGTACCGTCTCGCGGAACGGGCTCATCTGCACGACGGAGAACGAGGAGGCGGTAGCCAACCAAGAACGCTTGGCGATCGACGACGCTGTGGTGGACCATCACCACGTACGTACCGGTAAAGCAAACACCAAATGAGGTTGAGCGATGTCGATCGATGCGCATTATTTGCACGGAGCTGCACAGAACACAAAAATCACCGCCCGATCCGCCTGGCCTCCTCCATCGAGCGAGCGACCGACCGACCGTCCGGATAATTGCCGGAGCTGAATACCCGTGCGAGAGGAGTGAACGGACCGGGACGGATGAAACAGGCGCTGTTGGGTGTGATTCATCCTTGAGCAGCCGGACCACGATCGATCATCGACCACAGCCGAAGCCTTGGACGGTACTCAGAGCTCTGACTCAGACACTTCAGAGCTTCTTCCGGGCAGATGTATCCGTCAAGCGGCGAGGTTCACGACTCCCGACGTCAGAAATCAGCGGTTATTCAGAAGTGCATCTCAGATACACCCCTGAAGTGGGGCTAATGCTGAAGCGGCGAATGGAGACGTATAATAGAACTGTTGGAGCACCCTCGAATTAGGTGGGGATTTCAGTTTAAAAAAATGGCAAAAAATGTGCTATCCTTTTATGGTCACGCACTATTGGAGGATCCCTCTTCATGCAACGTGCATTAACAGCAGTTTTTGTGGAAAGAACTACTCTTTCGCTAATTGTCTTCTCGTCACTTTGGCCACCTTTCAAATCAAAATGAACCGTTTTCAAATACAACCGTTAAAGTTTCTCACCAGCTTGGCTTTAAAGGTGTCAATTTGAAAAGTGTCCGATTTGACGTACAAATGTTGTATGTAGTTCTTACTTTCAAAACAGCCCTATCCACGCATTAATCTTCGTTTCCTACAGATCCGTAGCTCAGAAAATTACATTGACATATATATATTCATATTTAAACACAATAAAACTGGATCTATCCTAGTAAGAGGAGGGATCGCTAGAAAAGCGAAAGAAATTAAAGTGGTGAGAAATCTTTCAGCTAGAAAATTGCAAAGAACGGTAGGCCAGTTTTCGGCGTAGTCTTTGTAAACTACTCTGCTTCCAGTTTTGCCGCTTCTGTTAAGTACCTAGAGTTGAGTGCCCCCCATAAATTTTTAAAGAATTTAATAATGCTCGAACAACAATATACTTTTAGAGCTTGGCCACTCTATTTATGAACCTGGTTTTAAAAAGATTCTAATAGGAAATTTCCTCGGACTGCCGTATCCACCTGTTGTTCCTCACCTTTTGCCGAGTTTTGAGTACTGAATTCGACATTCCGTAGCATCAGAATAGGCCTTAGTAAAAGAGCCGATAGAAGGAAGCAGGAAAACCCTCACATTAATTTAAACAACTTTAAATGTAAAACTCTGACTTCTAAACGGGTGGAGTGAGTCATAAAGGAAGAATCATCACCCCTCATCTTGTATAAAAATGTGTTTAATTTTTGCCAAGTCGTTAAACCCAAGGAGTAGGGGGCCTTGAAGCGCATTCTACTTTTACGGGATGTAATGGAGGCGATATGAATGCGTATTTGGCCATAAAATGACTTGCGGTGGCCAGCCGATGAACAAGGCAGCGCTTTATCATTCCCAGACACGTCTGGTACCAATTCAGCGACCCCGAAGGGATGGAAGGCTTGGTTGGCCTGGGCGGAAAATCCGAACCAGGAACCTGGTATCGGGTGCAGGCGACAGTCGGCGCCTCCTCTGACTGCGCTACACGCGCAATTCAACATAATGATGTATAAACGCTCATCACCTTCGAAGTCCTTCGAAGCCAGCTTGATTTCTTTTCGTCAAAGGTTCCTTGTCTAAAGATGGGCCACACTTCAGCGGTGGATCACCATTCGAGCATCTTCAGCACTATTGATGTTAGGTTCTAGAAAATCTTCAGCAGACCTCTGATTTCCAGGTGACAGGCGCAGGCAAAGATGAGGGAACGAGTGTATCGATGCCGTTTAGGTTAATTTCCGGGATCCACAGACCTCGTTTCAAATGTTAACCACCTCCGGCGTCACATCCTGGTCTCTTTTGAAAATCCGAGCAGGATGGTTTTTCCTGAGTCTGAAAATGGTATAGAGGTCAGAATCCCAAATCTTAACCAGTCAGTCGAAATGCAGAAATGCAGCAGCGCACAAGAACCAAACCCCCGACTTTCATCGCACGATGCAACCCCACTTCCACTGCGCTCCGACCCGTTTGCCGGCAGAGGCATTGCGGGCGTACAAGACCCCCAAACGCGTGCTGCGCCGTATCCCATTGTAACTACAAGGATATCCTAGTCCTTGCGTTTACCGACTTGGCAAAAAATAAGCACATTTTTATACTATTCGAGGGTGAGGATTCTCCCCATATGACTCGCCCCGCCCCCCGATCAGACATAAGCTTTAGACCCTTCCTTTGTGAATCAGTGCATCGCTTGGTGGTTTTCGCCGAGGCGAACCTTTCTTTTGACACTGCGGGCTTTTTGATACGGTACGAGACATGTCTGGGAATGATAAAACACTTACTTTTCCATCAACTGGGCTATGTAAGGCAGGCAACTGCACATTTTATTCCCTCCATGATATCCCGTAAAAGTGGAATGCGTAACGCATCTCAAAGTAAGAGTATGAACGGCGGTATAGTCCACTCATTCATCACTTTGGAAATTCTTGAAATCTTGGGATAAAATCGTAAAACAAACCAACAGTCCCTTGCTTAAAGAATTTAAGTCAGTTGATTAGATTTGCAACTCATTCTATTGGATAGCCTTGGGTAAGAGCCGATCCTCGAAGAGCCAGCGCCTTCTACCACTATGTTACATACAAGCTTCCATATGACGTTGAGCAGCATCTATTCTCGTTATCCTTGAATTCGAGTAGGGAACATTGGACGCAAGAGTGCTTCCGCGATCAGACGTCAGCTGAGTAAACCCTTGGTGGCTCGTGATCCTTGATGTGTATTTGATGTGTGTTTGAACATCGGGACCGGATAGTGTACGCTACAGAGCTCACAATCAGTTTAATCTCCAGCCTGAGACCAACATGAGGAGGAAATTAAATGATCATGAATACGATTTGAGACTACGCATTCGGCTGTGCGATAACCAATGTCGTTTTTTAACATTTTTAAAAGTAAATCTATTAACATTTAATAATAACATCGACTGTATTTTTTGTTTTCGTTTGATTTTCTGACCAAACTGCGTCGACTCTTGCATTTACGACTGATTGTTTTAATATTAATATTTGTGCACACCTTCGGTGCATTGAATTAATTAATTAATTAATTAAAATAACAATTGGCGGAGTTGGCGGAGTTGGATTTCTCGCCAATTCGACAACCCATCCTTCAAGGATGATGGAACCCATCCTTCAAGGATTCTACACAGATCTGTTTCGTTCTTCAGGCACTGTCCCGAAGTGCTTGATGCCACCAGCTGAGGAAGTACCTCCCATTCTGGAATCAGAAGTTGCTCATGGCATCAGAAGGATGAAGCCAGACACTGCTTGCTCCCGGGCCGGATGGCTTTTGTGCTGACTCCTTCGTGCGGGTGGCAGTGCCCTCTGCTCACTTCTTGCCAAACACTTCAACCACTACCTTCGACTTGGTAGGATTCCGGACTCATGGAAGGAGTCGAAAACAGTTCTAATCTTCAAAAAACGTCAGCAGGAGGATATCAACAACTATCGACCCATCAGTCTTCTCTCGGTTGTGTACAAGATCTTCACCAAGATGCTGCTTAACCGCATGGAGCGTTGCTTGGATGAATATCAGCCAGTGGAGCAAGCAGGGTTTCGCAAGGATTTCTCCTGCATGGACCATATTCAGACTGTCTCACAGCGCATCGAAAGGAGCCGCGAATACCAACTCCCACTTGTCCTTGTCTTCGTGGATTATCGGCTAACGTTCTAGACCAATGTAGGATAGCTAGGAAGAACATGCAATAACAGACACCCAGAAATAAATGAAGAGCAGAAGGGAGAACAGAGCAAGACTAGCTCTGTCACAAGATCCCGTTATTTCCTAGAACTATTTATGAGTCCACTAGCATTCTCAATAAAAGGCTGGTATGGAATTAGCTTTAGCAGGTATGGAATAACTGTGTTTTTATCGGGTTTCATGTGATCCGAACCTGTACTCTGAACGAAAAATTATACCGAATTGAAGATTTTGCAGTATTTAATGAAAGATAATGTCCTCCACCTCTGGTCCTAGATGGTCTCATCATGAAGAAGTCACATTTTTCAATTCTACAGGAACCATGTGAATTTTATGAACTATCCATTAAAAGGTCGTTTATTCTCCATCTATTTGAAAGGGTCTGTAGTCCAATTTGTTTGTTTCCTACTTCACTATTGGGAATATCATGGCAATCAAGACCACGTTTCTCAATAAAGTTTATTTAGTGCAGCTATTCTGGAATTTTTCAAGTTTAAGTATATTTTTCTTCTTAACTGGGTAAAAATTGTTGTTCCATACTCAAGTATCGGCCTAACGTAAGTCTTATAGACTTTGACGAAGACAGCGGTTTTTTGTGGAAAAGCTTCTAAACAGATTGTGTACTACAACCACCAAGCTTTGTTTGCAATTTGTTCGCAATGCGCGTCTGAAGTCAAATTTGCATCGAGGGGAAACCCAAGATCTGCTGCTTGATCAGTTCCATCTCATTTTTGCCTGTTAGATTGCCTTCTTTGTTTAGACATGTTTACCTTATGATATTTATTTACCAAAATCCTTATCTGCTACGGCTTTTTAAATCTTGATTTGTGACATTTTCATATAGAAGATCAGAAATACCCTTGCAGAGGGAGCAACTACAAGTAGGATAAGTAAACGAAATTGGCCCGAACCCATTACAATAGTCGGTGTTAAAACTTCAACGTGCTTCCAACAATAAGAATAGAATCAAACAGAAATTACTGAAAATTTGCAGATACGCACAAATAAAAAAAGATCCATTCGAAGAACTCTTCGAACAGGTCATCATCATACAGTGCGATGTGCACTATGAGCGAAGGCCATTTTTCTGAAAAGCGATCACGTTGTAAACGTTTCAGATCGGTCTGAATAGCTAGAAAACAGTGCAATTACTGTCAGACTAGCGCGCTGCCCCAGATGTGGAACACATGGTCGCCTTGAGGGATCTGCTGCACTCACAACCGAAAGCTGACGAAGGGAGTTAGAGAGACGGTATGGTGTCTTCACGTCCAACTGGACGCTGTTGAAGTCGAACCGACCATTTTGCAAATCGATGTAAACAATCTTCGAAATCATTACGTACCGCTCTTATAAAATCAAATATAAACTAACCTTTGAAATCGAAATTTGGATCTTTTGAATTTGATAACCTGTTTGTGGATAACGATTCGTTTCTAGGAATCGAACATTCCGCTTAAATGTTTATAATTTTTGTACTAGGCCCGGATGTGTTTTCAAGCTTCATTAAAAGTAGGGAAAGGTTTTAAAAATTCGCGATGACCTGAAAGAAACGTCTGTACTTACACAAACTAATCCAGGGCGTCACTATGTCTAAATAATTGAAAGTGAATTGTGTTTATGTGAAGCTTCATAGTGGTGTTTTATGTATTGGATGGAAACTAAGTCCCCTTCGTTTTTAGTCATTTTATTCTAATTTTCTGAATTTCGCTCAAAGTTTTTTTTTTACATAATGCCATAGAATGTTCAAAAGAAAATGACTTGTTCTATCATAATATATGCTCTTATTTTTATTACTTTTTCAAAATCAAACTGGAAGGTCGAAAAAGGAAAATGACCTTCGTCGAGATCAACTGTTTATGATTGAATTTTTTGCCCAACGCTATACGTTACTTAATTTGAATTCATCCAAAAATGTGCAGCTTGGTTTGTAAAGAGTCTACGTCGTCTGATTTGAAAGTGGCATATGTTCTGAGCTCTCGCATTACGGTTCGGATACTTTAGGTTTAGATCAGATAGCTTCACAATATCAAACTTTTTCAATTTTCTTTATTTTCAAGTTATTTTTAATTCATAAAATTTTAAACACAGTGTGTTCACTTATTAGAAAACTAATTTTTAAAATTTCATAAGTAGTCATTCTAAATTTCACCGTCTTGGAGACTCTCTTTTTTAATATGGGAAAAACTCGCTCTGACTTGTGAAAACTTAGAAATTGAATTCAACGCTCCGCCTTAAGAAAATGCGATTCAGTAGACAAAAACTAATGCATTGTAGGAAGAGACACAAAAATGATATCATTTCACCTTGAGCTATTTTTCCAGATTTATCATACGGTTCTGGATAGTGAAGAATTTGCCGGTGTGTCTTAGGTATGAGGAGATAGCGTGTCTTTGGTATGAGGAGATGCATTTGTCCTACATATCGAGTTGCCTGTTGGAATTATACAAGGTGTCTCAAAAAATGTGTGCACTGGTTGAAATGTGATAACTTTACTCGCAATAAAGATACTAAAGAAGTTAAGTGCTCATAAGAAAACCTGATAAAATAGAAATTTTCTGACATATGAGAGGAACGGAATGCGCCATGCACTCGTCTGAAATTTTCAATTTTACACTCGATTGATTGTGTTTCGCTTGAACACATGTTATAATTTCTTTATAAAGTACTGTTTGATTTGTGCTTTTATAAAGGTTTAAAACTTGAAAACACGCTATAGCTTGCAAAAAATGCAGGGTGTCCTAAAAAATTCACATACTATTTGAAAGATTCTAGAATTGCTGCTAGTAGAGCTTTTAAAGATGTTTGAGACTCATATAAAGGCACAGTGTAACTACATTTCTGTGGCATGCAAGTAGTTATGATCGCGCCACGCTCCCGCATCAAACCTTCCATTTCAGACTCGATTGATTGTGCGTGGGCTGAATATTTGTTACGATCATGTTACTACTTGGACAGAATAACCTGTGCTGTGCTTCTTTTAACGTTTTTCTTTAAACAGTAGCTGTATTCATGCCGACTGATCTCTCCATTCAGCTGGAATGTTACTTCATCAGTCCACAGAAACCGTCTTGGAAAATGGAGCTGCTGCTAACATTTAAATAGTGCAATCAATAACTTGCATGCCACGTGTCTTTCCCGTGATTTCTAAATTTTTAAAATTAAAAAGAAGAACAGTAGAAGTTAATCTGGCCAAGTATGTAGTAACAAGATTGTAACAAGAATTCAGCCAGTGCATCATCAATGGAGTCGGAAATGCAAGGATACAGGAGGGAGCATGGCGCAATCTTAACTGTCTACACATCACAAAAATCCCGTTACTATTTGCTTTCATATGAATCTCATACATCTTCAAAAGCTTCACTAGCAGCAATGCTAGAACATTCCAGAAGTACCTGCATTGTTTTTAGGATACCTTGCATTTTTTGCAAGCAATAGTGTGTTTTCAATACAAAAACCTTTAAAAGAGCACAAATCAATCAGTACAGCCGCTTTGTGAAGAAATTATAACAAATATTCAAGCGAAACACGATCAATCGAATGTAAAACGCAAATTTTCAGACGAGTGCATGGTGCAATCCACACCGCTCATACGTCGGAAAATTTTTATTTTCTTAAGCTTCCATATCAGTGCTTGATTTCTTTAGTACCCTAGCTGTTAGCAAAGTTATCACCTTTCAAATAGCATTATAAATAATATAATATGTAATAATATAATAATATATTAATAGTATTATATTACACATTTTTTGAGAGACCCTGTAGTGTAAATACTGCTTGCATGCATGATAATAATAATAGTAATAATAATAATAATAATAATAATAATAATAATGAACTCGCCAGGCTTTCTTGATAAACGATAGGTCTTAAGGTGCGCTGAAATATGTGACAAATCCATGTTGAAAGAGTGACGCAATACGGCAGCGCTTTTTGGGTGAGCAAGTGCTGAATAACAATGACCTCTCTCGTCGCCAGACGCACGGCGTCTAGCGGCGTTGGATGAATCAAGTGAACGACCGGCGCTGCTCCATAATCAGCAACATTGCGACGCTTCATGAGTCTTTTACAAACGTCCTGATTGCGCTTTCCGGCTTGGATATAGCAGAGGTCTGAGCCAGCTGCGTCACTCATCGGTGGGCCACACTGTGTATAAGCAATGCTATGTTTATAAGATGTTGGCCACTGACACAAGATTGGATAAGCCTTGAAAGCATCTCGAACCCCTGAGAAAATATAGAAGTTCAAGGAAGTAAAGAAAGTTATAAAGAGTTTGTTTAATTCATTTTCATACTATATAATAATGCGCTAAGCGATGAGTCACACTATCGATCGGTGATGAGCCATAAAATAGGGGAAGTTACGGGGCACAAATTAAGGCAAGAAATTAGCGGAAAATACCCAGACGGCTTCTACGCGCCTGGCGACTCGGTAGACGTGCCCAACACGTCGGAAACCGTGGCACGCGATGCAGTAGACGTGCCAACACGTCGGCGACCGAGCATGGCGAGCCGTAGACGTACCGAACATGTCGGCGATCGTGCATGGTGAGCAGTAGACGTGCCGAAGACGTCGGCAACCGTGCCTGGGCATTTAGATGATCATCGACGGAAGGCCTTCACAGCAGGGGAGACAATCGATATCGATCAATATCGTAGATTTTTTGCGAATGTCGTTCAAGCGGCACGAAACTTCAGCGCTGTGCTAATGGAGGTCGCTGAACACGAATCGGAAGTCGACCAATCGATATCGATCAACGTTATCGGTTTTCTGTGGGTGTCGTTCAAGCGGCACGGAACTTCAGCCCTGGGGCTAATCGAGGTCCTGACCGGTGGTTTTCTCCCAGATTTAACCAATCATGGTGGAGAGGGGGGGGGGGGGGTGGGAGACACGCGGGTACTATGGCCGAAGGAGTGCTCCACAACAGTCTGAGAACGAAAGCACTGATTGACGCAAACAAATTACGTTTCTGAACTGTCTGAAGATAGTGCCGACGTTGAAGAGATGTTGAGGATGGAGGCAGGGAAAGCTGGACGGCTTCATATTGAAGAACTACTCACTTGATCTTAAAGAAGGTAAACCAAGGTTCGAAATTACTAAGGCTTTCAAATACCTCTTTTTACTGCTAAGGTAACGAGAAGGCTGCACAAGCAGAGCAGCTGCTTGAAGTGAGCGACCTTGGCTTAGTGACTTTCTAAAGTCGCGCAAAGCGCGCAAGTGCGAGACACGCCGATAGGCGTGTCGAAGCACTTGTTTACTAATAAACTGAACAAATTGAAAAAAGAAAAATGCAAAGAGTTACAAGTAACAAGTGCTCCGCCACGCCTATCGGCGTGCCTCGCACTTACGCGCTTCGCGTGATGTTGCAGTATCACTAAGCTAAGGACAATCACGTCAAGCTAGCTGCTCTACATACTTGTACAGCTTTTTTCCTTACCTAGGAGTACAAAAGGCTCGCCGGCGGTATAGGGTATAGTATGATAGGGCGATCTATTGCTTCCTCACTACTGGTCCTCCCTTAGTGAAACGGTCCCCCATTACTGGTACTGGTCCCCTCAATGATCCCCCCTTAGTGGACGACGTCTTCGGCACGTCTTCTGAAACCCCTGGCACGTAGAAGACGTCTGGGTATTCTCCGCTATTTTCGCGCCCCATAATTTAGTCAGTATCGATTGATGGCGATGATACTTTAAAAACGAACTTCAGATTCGTGTTGAGCGACCTCGACTACCCCCAGGGGTAAAGTTTCGGACTGTCTGGACGACGTTCACAAAAATTCGATAATTGGATCAATATCGATTGATTGCGATCAATACTTCAAAAACAAACTTTAGATTTGTGTTCCGAGGTTGCGATTACCCCAGGACTGAAATTTCCAGGCAGGTAGAGTACGTCGAACCATTTTCCGCTATTTTCCCGCACCGTAATTTCATCAATATCGATTGATGGCGATCGATACTTCAAAAACAAACTTCAAATTCGTATTCAGCGACCTCGATTGTCCCAGGGTCGGAGTTTCCAGGCAGGGAGAAGACGTCTGGGTATTTTTCGCTATTTTCGTGTCGTAATTTCCCCCCAACCCCCGGTTTTCTGCAGCGGCGCCGATCGATAGTATGACTCATCGCTTAGCGCGTTATTATAGATTATGAAGAGTGTTTAATTTATTTCTTACTAATAAACAAAACAAAGCAAAAATAGAAAAATTCTCTCCGCTACTGTCATCGGTCGTTTACCCTTGAGCATTTACCCTCGAGCCCTTTGTGTTATCCTCCTCCTGCTGCTCTTCACTGAAGAACAGTACCGTATTTTAAGTGTAAGCGATGTGCATGAGATGTTAAGCCTCGATGTGTTATTTTCGAGAATCTTGGAATTCTTGTCTGTCTCATAGGCTTTCATAGCGCGGTCTACTCGAGGATAAAATCCACGGGTCTGATCGAGGAGCAAGAGGATCTTCTTCATCGCCCTTCCTCTCCGCCGCCTTCCTCTCCTCTCCTACGCCAAGCCGTCAAGACGGAGAAGCTCTCCCAGTCGGCGCTACTGTGTCACCTATGCCAGATCTTTGCCTGCCTAACATGTGCCTTGATGTGTTGTTAATAAACCTAATAGCATCACGTGCATAAAGCAGAAGCAGGAAGAGCAGCTTCCGCTGGGCGACGTTGTTTACCTAAGATATCTTGGAAATCTGTCTATATGAGAAGAGAATTAAGAATATGAAAATGGAACGAAGATTAGACGAGCCAGCTGCGAAATAAAGAAAAGAAAAGCTGTGGGAGGAATTAGATGCAATTTGAGAAGATTGAGTGAAAGAGTGCAGAATGGTAGAAAACATGTGAATTAAATAAACAGTGGGATATAAATTCACAAAATGGTGTTTAATAGCGTAAATCTAAGGTATGTAATTAGAAGGCTTATTATTATTCATTACACACCGAACAGAATAATGTATTAGGTTGTCCCATAAGTCAACGCCGCTTTTTCAACGATTCATTACGGATTTCGCCGGAGACCTCTTGCATAGCGCTATAAAGCTTTTAAAAGAGGACGATTTGCTCTATCGGATTATTTATTGCACTTCTTTTTTTTTCATCTTGTATTTTATCAATTTTTAGATCGTTAGAGTAAAAAGTGAAAAAGTGGTCATCTTTGATAGCTCCTTCTCTCCGCTTAGGTTTGAATTTTTTACGCATATTTTATAGCTTTGGAAGACAATGTTCTGTACTGCAAGAATACGTGTTGGTCCTATTTGCTCATTTGTCTTTTATTGACTTTTAGATCATCAAATTGGGACGTCCGAAGGAGATATGTTTTACCGACAGCTATTACTCTGCGGTTGGACCTTTGTGCTTGGTGTTATATGTCGTTCAAGAGAGAACGCCTTGCTCTATAAGAACTTGTGTCGCGTTTATTGGCTCATACTAATTTCTGTCGAATATCAAGAAAACGGCAAAAAGAGAAAAATCATCCTCTCCAACAACTCCTTCGCCTTGTTCAGTTGTTGATATTCGACGGAAATCAGCATGAGCCAACAAATGCGACACAAATTCTTATTGAGCAAGGCATCCTCTTCCGAACGACATGTAACACCAGGCAAGCCCAGGCCAACCAAGCTTTCCATGCCTTGGGATCGGTGAATTGGAACCAGACTTGCTTCGGAGGATAAAGAGCTGACTTGTTCATCAGCTGGCCACCGCAACTCATTGTATGGCCAAATACGTATCCAAATCGCCTCCAGGACATCCCGTAGAAGTAGAATGCGTGGCGCACCCCGAAAGAGATTGAGTAACCTCGTCTTTTCTCCTTTTGAACTTACCCTAACAGTGAGCTTTTTAAACATATGATAATGTTCAAGGAGTTTTTAAGACATCCTGATTCCGAGACGAAGGTCCTTAGAATCTCATCGTAGACTCAAGAGCACTAAATCATACCTACCTCTTCAAAACAATTGGCTGAAAAGGTTTGATGATACAGCGCTTCATGAGGAGTTGAAAACGAACAGCTCTGCTTGCTCTTAGTGGCCTATTTCATCCTTGATTACAATATCTGCAAAAATTGCACACGCCGACTGCTTGCCTTGCCGTATACAGATACGTATTTGCGCCAACTTCCACTGCTTCCACTGAACTATTTTACCTAAACTCTAATCACAATAGGACGTGGTAGCGCAATTCGAAGAAATTACGACTTCGCGCGTATTCCATTCCACGTCCTTGGTTTAGATTCCGCATTCAGACAAACCAACTCTTCTATCCCTTCGTGTCAGTTAATTGGTACCCGACTTGCACTTCTCACATCGGCTGTAATCGAAGACAAACTCACTGAGAAGCGGTTGTATTTTTACGGCGAATATCACCAACTTGAATAAGCCGAAAGACCCGTTCGAGCAGCTATTCAGAAGACAAACACGGTGCGCGCCAAGGTTTCTGTCACATTCGAGTTCAACAGCGTACCAGACGTAAAACCATCACCACCGTCCAAGATGTAGGAACTGAGTACGACCTGAAAAGGACTGTCAGATTCCTGAAGAAGAAGTACAGCTGTAATGGAACAGTCGTCGAGCATCCCGAATGGAGAGGTCATGCAGCTGAGTGGTGATCAACGGCAACAGATAAGGATTTCCTGGTTAATGTCGGCAGTGTGAAGGAGGAGAACTGCAAAGTTCACGGCTTCTAACTGCTCCGGCGGACTTCCATCGCTACTCGTCTGCTCCCCTTGTCCGTCTCCCGTAGCTTTGCTCTCGTATTTCTGCACCTTGTAGGGATTCAATGTTGAGCCTCTCTCCTAGATTGAGTTTACTGCGTCCTATGGTTCGGTCAGAGGCTTGGTTCTACTCAAAGTGTTCTTCGAATCTATTGGTCATTGATGTTTCGTCGTATGCGCTTCGTCAACAAAGGTTGGTTGTCTAGGAAAGTTAAAGCACTGACTAGTCCACTGGCTGGCCGCTGCAATTCTTTGTATGGATCAAATACGAATGCAAGAAATAGTTCGTTTGATAATTTCGAGAAATATCGTTTTCTTTTGTTTCTGATTCTGTTTTCTGGCGTCTTTGGCTTTCCTGCTTTCTAAATGAATTCAAAATTTCCGCCCGCTTCTGGTCTGAGCAGCAAAGAAGACAAACCCCAGCATAAAATTTTTCCCCTTTCGTCGCAATTTATTATATTTTTTAACATACGTCGGTGCGTTTGCGGTACATAGCGCAGTCGTAGGAGGGGACGGCTGGCTCCTGCATCCGACAGAAGACTGTTGGTTTAGATTTTCAGCCCACGCCAACCAAGTTTTCCATCCGTGAACTGGAAGAATGAGACACCAACGTGCCAGCCACCGCAATCCATTGTATGGACCAAATACGTATTCACATTGTCATCACGATATCCCGTAGAAGTAGAATACGTCTCCCCCGCAATCCGGTCTGCTAACTCCGATCTTTGTTCTTACCTGCACATGCCAAAGATCGCTCTAGCTTGCAACAGCTACAAGCTAATCAGCCAGCTAGCTGAAATTTTCCAGTCTGGCTCATCTATGCAGAATTGGTGCGTCTAGAGTGCTGTTATGTTGGCAGCATTTTTGCAGAGTTAAATGTTTTCTCGACCTTGTTCCAAATCCCTCGTCTTGCAATGTGTTGTAGTGCTCCCTCACTCAAGTTTTTCCTGCAGTTTTGCACGAGTGGTAACCATCAGCGAATAATTAAATAAACATACATACGCAATTCAGCAGACCCAGATTCCGCTCCCGAACTCGGTGTTCAATTCCGGCTAGTCCTCAAGGACTTCTGCTCATTAGCGACATTGTTTTTCGTCTGCAGCATCAATCATCCGGTCAGTTAATCGGTCACCAAGTACATATTATTGGCAGGCGCTACTCAGACGGCACTGAACAGTTGTCGAGTGGTTGACAGACGCGTTGATGGAACGCCTCGACTCGGCACGCTTATGATCACGGAGTACTACCGTTTTCCTCTGCCATATGAGGGTAGAAACTGCACTCTGAATCTGAAACGGTAGTAGAATTACTGCAATTTATCATACAAATAGGCGTTCAGCTGCCTATTGACCAAACTTTAAAACGAAAAAAACTGGTTCTACATATTATACAGAAGTAGAACATGAGGTGGGGTCCTAAAACGGCAGGTATGAAGCCTGTCGATCCTCCATGCAATCAAACAATTTATGCTCCCAAGTGGACTCCCGTCTCTATGTAGCGACAGACAGACAGACAGGTGGACGGACAGACAGACAAACACACACGCACAGACGACCCTTCACTTTAAGGTTGTATGATTCCCATTCCGAAGTGTCTGCAGTGTCTGTTTGCAGAAAAATAGATTGAATCAATCGATACTGGTCGGCAAATCGATACGTTTACAGTCCGCCGGCGGCAATCAAACTCAACTTATTCACGTAGACGTCATTCTTCACCTCTCCCCATACGATATATATGAACCGATACATACTCAGAGATGCGAATATAGAATAATGGATGACGTCAGTGGCATGCCTTCTGAATTCAGATGCTTATTACGCGACGTCTATAAAATCTCTTCCGTAATAGGACGTTCGCTACTCGACAGCAGCGATACGTCTTCTGAATATTACGATCGTTGCAGGACGTCTGTTATGTACACGACCTCTGAAGCCGGAAGCTCGCAGCGTAGCATCTGTGACACCTCCTCTGATTCCAGACGCTTACTGCTACAGTTGTGCTCGAACAAATATATTCAAATAATTATTCAAATTATTGTTCAAACAATTCGACATTTCCAGATTTCCGAATATTCGTCGGTGGTCTTAAGAAGTCAAATATTGGTTCGAGTTCGAACATTTTAAGGGAGCTATATTCGGATATATCCCGAAAATCGAATAATTTTGTCCCAATATCGAATTAAACTCGATTTTTCAAGCACAAGACCTGATTAGAACAAATTATTCAAGTAATCGAAAGCAAAACTATGCTCGTGGTACGACGTTGGTGACACGGCTTCTGAACCCGGATCACCCGTTGCAGACCATCAGGGCGATATTCTGAATCTTTAGGCTCGTTGAAGGACATCTGTGGCACTTCTTTCGAATCTGAAAGCTCGCTGTTCGACACGAGCTCTCAAAGCCCGTCTTCCCAATTCCGATCCTCGCCGCATGGTACGTGCAGCACGTCTTCTGAATCCGGACGCTTGTTGCACCTTCTCGCTCCATAAGCTCGTATGTCAGAAATGCAGTCGATTGACAATACTGTAAAGGCGACGATAATCGCTCATGGTAAGGTTGGAGGCACAGCCAGCTGGTATACGCCGCAATATACCATGTCCTTTGATCTGCTCTATCTATGCGTGGATGGGATGGGCACGTGGTAGCGCATTTGGAGGAGGATTCGGCTGGGAGGTGCACTCGAGTCCAGATTCCGGGTTCGAATTTACCGCCCAGTTCAATGCCAAGCCGTCTATATCTCTGAGTTCAATGGCTTGTTACGACACCCGTCCAGAATTGATTAAACATTGACTTGTCCATCGGTTAGCCACCACAAGCCATTGCATTGACCAAATGCGCATTCGAAACTGCCTCCTCGACATCTAGAAGTAGAATGCGTGGCGCAACCCAAAAAAGACTGATTAATGCCGCCCTTTACAGGGTGGTTCACATGAAGTGTTACGCAGAAAACTATATGTAACATTGTACATACCAATTCAAGTAAGGAAAGTACACAACCATTCGAAAGACAAGAAAATTCTACATAATATATAATTCACCACATGCAAAACGAGCTACTTTGGCCTCAATGCTAGCGTCCAATCTCTTTCGGAAATTTTTGAGGATGCGCGCGATCATTTCCGGCGATATTTCGTCCCACGCCTTCTCCAGAGCTCTTTCAGCGAATCTATTGAACTGTTTAGGAAAGGGTAGCTTTTTGCTCTAGGAATGACCAGATGGCGAAATCCATAGGGTTGAGATCGGACGAGTTTGAAAGCCAAACTTCCTTCGTCCACAAATCCAGAAGATTGGTCTCACACCATTCCAAAGTTTTCTTGGCACCATGAGCTGGTACCCAATCTTGCTGGGGGGAAGGGGGGGGGGGTCCGATCTTGCCTTTAACATTTTCTTGTGTCCAAGGTATCACCACATTCTCCAAGATTTGTTTCCGCAAACTTCGGCATTGGTCTTAACTTCTTTTTGAATAAAAACAAGCTTGGTCTTGCTCAGGACCGATATTTCAGCCCATACCATCAAGGACTGTGGAAAATGAACTCTTTCGACGTTGACGGCTCTTGGAGATCCTTTTAGCCGTTTCCGTTGATTCTGCGCATTTTGAAGTGGTTTGACGGTAAATATCTTCTCGTCTGTGAGGAGAATCCGGTCGAGCTTGTCACCGCGCGTAAGGCTCTTAATCTTCCCGCATTTCTTTAATCTTGAGGCCTTCAGTTCGTCCGTGAGGTGCTGTCCTTTAGCGAATTTGTAGCGATGCAATCCCAGATCATCCCTGATCAGTCGTTGTACAGGGTGGCCCATAAGTCCTGCAACAAAATTAGGAGACCTTATTGGTTGTCTTTTTCCAATTGCAAAAAAACCGCATACCAACACTTATGTAGCATATACTTAGTGTTATACTTCTGGAAAGTATCATGGTTGTAGCTGCTCTTATTACAAAGTTATGCGCTCTCACGTAAAACTACCGAAAATTCTTCTCTGGCCCGTGGTGGGGCACTTCCGTTCCGATGTGACTAAATTTCGGAAGATCAGTTGTTGAACATGCAGTATGATGGTATTGTGTAAGGCAGTGCAAAGGCTTTTCAAGAGTGGACATTGGATGAACGGATCTGAACTGCAGCAGAAGAACGCTAATAATTTTCTGATCATACACGATGCAGCAACCAGCTGGAACAAATTCAATATTCAGCCGTGTGCGTAATCTATTTACTAAGCAATATGTAGTTTCTAGAAAACTACAAGGAAAGCTCTACAAGCCCACAAGTGAGGCGAAGACTCAGCTATGAGGAGAAGAGAGTAGAAGGAAAAATTTGTAAGCGCCGTTGGAGGGCGTCGTTCGTAATGTTATTCAGCCTCTGCCTCGTTTGATGAAAAATTTCTCAAAGTTGAGCGATCCCAGAAAGGTCAAAATAATAGTGCGTTTAGTGCTACCTTTGCGGGAACCTGATGATATAAACACAGTGGTCACGCATGGCAGGATTTTGTCATACACGATTTTCCAAAATGTGTCCCCTCACACCCTAGGTTTTTGTGTAAAAATAGTGAAAATCAATAAAAGTATTCGTTTGATAGAAACAGAAACCTAACATCATATATTAGAGACCCAGTCGCGCTGTTTAAGGGCAAAACGCACATTCTGGCAAAGCGATTCTTCTAACAGCAAAAGAAAAGGACGTGGTAGCGGTTCTCAGTCCATCTGCAAAATATTGCACCTGCGAAAGACTAGCTGTGAAAATCCTAAATCTTTAGATTTTCAATCTTTGTTTATCAACCATCTTCAAGAAAATGTCTTGCTCTATAAAGCCTGGGAAAACTATTGTTCAACATCTTCTTTGGAACGAATAAGAAGTAAAACTCCGTAAGAGGACGAGCTGCAAAGCAACCCACACGATCTGAAGGTTCTTATCAATCCAGGAGTGGTCCCTTATGAATAATACTGCTCCACCATAATCTATAAACCATGGGCAAACAAGGTTTGAAAGTGGTTCAAATTTGGTGCATTCTTAGCCTTTTTATACGCCTATGTTTTTGTTGCAGGACTTATGGGCCACCCTGTATAGTTGAACGACTTACGTTGTGCTCCTTAGCTAGTTTCTTGATACTTCTTGCAGGATTTCGGTGAAGTCTGCCTTTGTCTTTTTCGAAGGGCAGAATTTCTTGCAGTTCGTCATGGTCTTCCTCTCGGACGATTTTCGGTCCCTCCAGGTCTCTTTGAAGCTTTTGATGACTTTCATCCGATGCTTGAGCATCTTTGAAATGGTGGAAACGGACGACCCGCGTTTAAACACAGCGACTACTGCTGAACGATCCTCAAGCGAAACCATGTGTATGTACCTAGAAACGAAGAATAAGACTTACCAGAAGATGACCACTAAAAGATGCGTAGAAAACAAATATCATCACAGCAAAGCGCAAAAAAACAAGGAATTTCCGAAAATGGACTTTATGTACATAGCCCGTAACACTTCATGTGGACCACCCTGTACATACTTCCCTAATTATATGATAGGATTGCGTATCTGAAGGAATTGACCATAAGATTTTAACAAAGCGTTGAGAGGATTAACATACTACATACTTCCCTAATTATATGATAGGATTGCGTATCTGAAGGAACTAACCATAAGATTTTAACAAAGCGTTGAGAGGATTAAGTGGCTCTACTAATGCTCTACTAATTTCCTCAATTCCTCCTTTTGCCCACGACATACCATTCTCCAATTCTGCCGCTGAAATAGAAGGGACAGTTGGCAAGCTAAATGAAGCAAGGAATTTCGCTGAACCGGGATTGTGCTGAAAAAGCTAGGCCACTAATAGCGTCTGTAATGTGGAGCCTCTTAGCTACATATCCATTACGTTGACCACTGTGCGCATATGCTATTCTTTTAATGGGAAACTGCCTTAAGAATGGACTTATAGAGCGCTCTTCTTGGAAGCGAATCGCTAAGAGAATGGGGTGGGTTCAGTCATCTTATGCTAAAATAGAAGACTTTTTCAATGTTTTCCAATTTTCGTCACGGTTCCAATTTCAGATAATTAGAAGATTAGGACGACGACTTGGACTTTGTGGCTTTTGGATTTTTTCATGATTCGGATAACTGTTGTTTTGGTACCCTCAAATAATTGGATGATTAAGACCCATTCCGACCTGGTATCCGAAAACGATTCATTCGGATGCAATGTATGGTCACGTAGCAAATTTCTTCGATTCTTCTCTTCAAAGTCTCTGAGCAGAGCACAGTGCTAGAGCGACGCCTTTCTAAGCACAATTGGCAATTTAACCTATAAAGACCGTCACCTTTTCGCGACACAGAATAACACGCCCATAAAAAAGCACCGACAGACGGTCACATACATAGTACACAACTTGGTGAAGATGTCAGATGTAGTAAAATAAGGGAAGAGCTCTGAAATAGATACCATAAGGGATTTGTGAGGAAGTCGTTCACAATTTGTTAGGCCGTGGTGAGGTTCGTACTGATGAACCAACTGTTTTCTAGTCAGAAACTATTCACCAACATGGACACTTTCGCACTCCTTGGTAAGGGAATGAATCGAACTGTTTTGGGGCATATGGCAGACGAAGAGCCCCTTGCAACAGTTTGGTCTACTGGAAGGAGCAACGAATCTGTGTAGACAGTTGTTAGGAAAACTAATAATTAAGTAATTAAATTAGGTGTTAACCAATCTCTTCCGCCGGACGCACGAATTTTAAATTTGGGAAAATCAGCGACAGTGTTTAAGCTCCCTATACAGGGTGCGCCATAAATATGGTCACTCAATAAGAAGCGAATTACTCACGGAGAATTTGTCAGGGAATAGCGAAACTTCCTCAACAATTTACTAACAATCTACTTAATACGCAAAATGGATATCATCCAATATAATCTTCCTTGGCGCGAATGACAACCTTCAGACGCTTAGGGTAGGACTCAATGGCGGCACGCAAGGTTGCTTGCGGAATTTTCTTTCATGCTTTTTCCCGTGAAGATTTCAATCCTCGAGTCGTAGTGCGCCTTTTAGCGCAGGCTTCACCCTCTAGAATGAACCAACGCAGTAATCCATAACACTCAAATCTTACGAGTTTTTCGGCCATTCAGAAACAGGGATGAAGTTGGAAAGATTCCTTGCGCACCACTCCTGAGTCTTCTTGGTCTTATGAGCGGGTGCGCCGTTTTGGTGAAAGGTCCATGTTGTATTTCCAGAGTGTTCTTGAGCCTAGGGAAGCAACTCCTTCATCACAATGTCGTTCGCGTAGACATTGGTGTTGACCTTTGCTCCTTTTCAACGAAAACCAATCGTGTCCATCTTGTGGCGCAAACTCCGGCCCAAACCATAAGGGAAGCTGCATGAGAGTTTCTGTTAACGGTGTCTGCATCCTCACCACTTTCAGCCAATAACCACGAGTTTCGGCGGTCAAAATGCTGCTCAATTGAGAAAAGTTTCTTATCAGTGAAGAGCGTCGTGCAGTGGTCGTTCCGCTCGAGGAGTCTTTGACATTTTTTCTTCTTCCTTCCATCTGTGCAGGCGTTTGTCCGTGCAGCTGACGAAACTTGTAGGGGTATAGTCCAAGTTCATTCTTAGCAACTCTCTTCATCCTGGTAGCCGATAAGTTGAGCTCGAATGCCATCTTTCTCATGCTGCGGCCTGGATTCCACTTGAATTGTTCTTTCACGATTTTTCAAAGACTGCTCGTAGCTACGGGTACCTGGCAGCCAGGTCGGAAACGATCAACGAGAGAGTTACGTTCCACACAGCGATAGACTGTCATCTTGTGCAGCTTCAGCAGACGAGCGATGTTGGGAACAGAAAGTCCTACCCTTCTCGGATCCAAGATTGCGCCTATTTGACAACAAGACTTTACCATTTCTGATAGAAGCAGTGTGGAGATGCAAAAAACACTATATACGGTTAAGATGACACGTAGAATCCGAAGAAACAATGGAAACATAAAAACATTCGCAAACAAATACAAAAAATGACGCGCGAAAAAGTGACCATATTTATGGCGCACCCTGTACAACTCCGATTTGAATGCTGTCAAAAAACCAAAATAACCACTGAGTGATTAGCTTCCTAAATGAAGACCATCAACTTAGCCGTTTTCCTGATGGTGTAAGGCGTAGCATCGCAGCCCAGAAAGCAGAAGATGGTGGTTCGAGTCTCGCCTGGCGCGATTTGATTGCAAGTAGACCTCTTTACAACACTTTTCCTGGAGTGGTCGAGTCCATTTACATACATTGCCTGCTTTTCTATAAAGTTCGCTCTGAATGTGCTTTAGAGAAAACGAAAGCAGCGTAGTTTCCACTGTTGAAGCATCGCTGTGAAGAGCGCAGAAAAAAGAAAAAGAAAACAGTACAGTATTAAAACGTAAGCTTGGCAGATTTATCTAGAGAACCCTGCACATCAGCAATCATCGTCGGTTCTAGTCTGAAAAGTGTACAAAGACGAATCGAGCGTGACCCCCTTCTTTTATTAGGTTCCTCTGGAGAATTCCCTACGGTAGCACCACAGAATCCCATGAAACATTTCTGACGGGAATTGAACATCCAGGATCCATGAAGGGTCTAATAGATGGCCAGAGTCCAGCGAAATGCTTGAATTGAAGACGCGAAAACGCTTAGTGACATGATGGTGCTCGACTTGACGTTTAGAATTCGACTCTCCACAGAGTTGCCGAACACAAACGGGTACCGTTGTGTCTTTGTTACAATCTGCGGGCATCTCAAAAACTATAATAAAACCTACGTAACAATTAGAAACATAGGCCAAATAGTGAACCATAAACGAAACCGAACTTCGTGATTTCACTTCTCCAAAACACTAGAGCTTAATGATTATCGTAATCCATCGTTAACGCTTCATCAGAGAAGACGGTGAAGTTCTGAAAGCTTTTATTTGGGCTAACAATAAGAGATTGGTTTAGAAGCGGGCACGTTTCAATTCGAATAAGGTGGCTCAAATCCTCCATTATATTTTGATTACTTTCCTTTTATAGTGCGTGTGTAGCACAGTCGGAGGAGGCGTCGACTGTCGCCTGAACCCGGTACCAGGTTCCTAGTTCGGATTTCCCGCCCAGAACAGGCAAACTTTCCATCCCTCCGGGGTCGATGAATTAGTCCCAGGCTTGTCTGGAAGGGATAAAGCGATGACTTGATCATTGACTAGCCACCGCAAGTCATTGTATGGTCAAATATGCAATCAAATCGCTTCTGCGATATCCCCGCAAAAGTAGAATGCGTGGCGCATCCCAAAAAGGAATGACTAACGCCGTACTTTATCCTTCATCGTTATCCTTTCTCTTAATGGCTAACCTATGCTTATGTTTTTGCAAAATTATTATTTTATCAATTTTGCTCGAATAAATATTTGTATTTTTGAATTTGTATTCGGAGCAACTTAATACTTCTGCGTGCACTGTACCTCAGTAAACAGTGATTCTTTGCATTTCAAATGCTGGACACCTTATGATAAAAGATTTTATCTAAAAAGCTACCTCCTTAATAAGCGAACAGAAAATATAGAAAATCTAAAACAGGTCGACAGAGCTTTTAATCAGCGGGTCCCTTAAAACTTTCAACGCTGTAATAAGGCCTTCAGCCTGAAGAGCTCACTTAGATGCTCTTCTACTTGACCCCTGCACCAACACTACTCAAACATTGTTCGCCCTTGAAGGCGGCACAACAAAGGCAGCAATACTAGTTGTTTTAGCACCTGCTTAGCAAATGAACTGCAGTGAAGAGCATGCGGTCGCATCTGCTAAGTTTTATTAGGATAAAAAGGGTGAAGGACGGCATTGCTCAACTCCATTTGAGATGTTCTACTCCCATGGGTTGTCGTGATGGCGATTTGAATGCGTATTTGGCCCCACAATGACCAGCGGTGGCCAGCCGATCAACAAGTCAGCGCTTCATTCGTCCCAGACAAGTCTGGTACCAATTCGTCGACTGTGGAAGGAAGGAAGGTTTGGATGGCCTAGGCGGGACATCCGAACCAAGATCCTGGAATTGGGAGTACGCGATGGTCGGCACCTCCTCCGACTACGCTACACGAGCTCACAGCTGTGTGTAGCAAACACTCATTTTTTGTCAAGTTGATCGAAAAAGAAATTAAGATCCTCTTAAGGCATCTATTACAGTAGATTTGGAATAGTAGAAAGAACAAAGTAGAAGTATAAGGAAAGTTAGAAAGCCTTGGAGTGCTCCACAATTTGTCTTGCTGTTTCGTTTATTGAGCATACAACAGAATTCACTCAACAATACATACATATAACAAAATCGTTAGTCACTACAGTGTGTCATCTAACAGGCAAGCCAGCGATTCCAATCTCCCAGAAGGAGACGGCGAATCAAAGAATTCGCTGAGCGCTTTTTCAACGTCTTCAATTTTAGCAATTTTTTCTTAGGGATGCTCTTTAAGAAGACGAAATAAGTTACAGTCAGAGGGAGCAATGTCTAGAGAATAGTTTGGATGGGGAGTCGTGCCCGGTCCAGTACACCTCCCCCTCCCCAATTTTTACGTGCCTCTTTAGCTAGTAGGTTGTAAAAAAGGTTTTCCGCTCCTCATGTTGGCGTTCCGCCAATTTTTTGAAAAGTGTTCTGGAACCTGCAAGTTCGATTGCTTCTGCTTTACGAGTTCAAAAAGAAAAGCAGCGAAGTAGTCGTGGTGGATAGCATATGCGGAACGATGGGTCCCACCACTGCCTCCTACGACACGGTGAAAGCATGGTTCCGGAAGGTCAAGAACGGAGACTTTTGCTCGGAGCACCAATCACGGTCTCGAACACCAGTTGCTGTGAATAGGGAGCACCTTCTGGAGCTGGTTAAGGAGAATCCACGGCGCTGCACTCATGAACTGGCAGAGCAGCTCGAGTGCATTCCCACCACCATAGCTGAACAACCTACGTGGCCTTGGGAGCTTATATAGATATGGTGCACGGATACCGCATGAACTTAGCGGCCACCAGCTACAGGTTAGCCAGCATGAGTGCATGAACTTCTTGACTTTACGGCGGAATGTTTCTTTGATCGAGAATCTGGTGACTAACGAAGAACAATGGTCTACATCGACCACTCACTACAGCATCAGTGCTTCAGTCGCGGCGAAGAAGGTTTTCCCATGCTAAGACCGGAGCTTCTACTGTCGCTAGCGATGTCTCTGCAGGCAGTTGGATCGCGCTGACGCAGCACTTCGTGGGAAACAAGACAAGACCTTCTTCCTTCACGACAATGTGCATCCACACGTTGAGGAAAAACTCCAGTGCTTCTGATGGCATGTTCTGGCTCACGTATTCACTGTACCCTGCTCCAACGGTCAAATCTGTTTTCTTTGATCCAACCATCTGCAGGAGAAACAATTTGACGACAAGAAGCAATTTGGAAAGTTTTTTTTTCGTTAAAAAACTCGGTAGTTCTAAAGAAGCGGGATCTACAAATTGCCTGACAAATAGCAAATGGTTGTAGATAATAATGGTTCATATGATCGTGAGTTGTTGTATACACATATGGAACGAGAGAAACAAATTTGAGAAAAATGTACAAGTGGCGGGATACTCTCCTTACAACCTAATACAAGCGACCTAGTGCTGTTGTGAAGGAGGTGGACGGAAGCACACTTTAGCCGTTCAGAACAGCCTTTGCCGGTTTCTTGATCGACGGTCAATGCTGGCCATTTTGGCTTGTGTTGGCCTGTTCTCTTCAAGTGAGCCGCACACCACGGTGCCTATAAGAATCATAGACGACACAATTTTCTTCTGAAGTAATCAGGTCTTAAACTCACTTCGCTACTGTCGAAGGCAACAAGTGGAGATCGTACGGTATCTCTCAAGGCAAGAGGGATCCATCCAGTCAGCACTTTCATGCGGCTGAGTGACTGGAGACGAGTGCTCAATCCCTTTGGGATGCGCCACGCATTCTACTTCGACTGAGTCGTGAAGGCGATCTGAATTCGTATCTGGCCATGTAATAAAATGCGGTGGACAGCCGATAAAAAATCATCGCTTTCGGTCAGTCCGCTTCCAATTCACCAACCTTAGATGGATGATAGGCTTAGCTGGCCTGGGCGGGAAATGCGAACCAGGAACCTGGTATTGGCTGCAAGCGACAGCCGGTGCCTCCTCCGACTGCGCTCCACGCGCCCATCAATAATGTAGTGTTGAGAAGTTTTCAGAACAATCAAAACAAGACCTTTCTATCATACTAATGCATAGGCAAAAAACAGGCTACTTTGACCAAGCTGAGACCAAAATACCATAGCGTTTGTTACAATATGTGTCATTTCCGCTATGGAGGATTCTACTCTGCCTTTTATCACGTATAATACCACCAGCTGCAAAACATCATGTAGGGAATCATTAATTTAGGTCTACAAATGTCCATGGCATCTATACCGATGCAGGAAACTTCAACTGCTGAAATAGTTCCATGCATTGAAATGCACCCATGTGCGGGAACAAATGAAAAGAAAACATCGCTACGTCTCACAAGAATTTCTGACCAAGTTTTGCAATTGCTTTAGAATAATTGCTCTGCTGAAGACGCGAGTAGTTCAGGTGCCGAGCAGCACCTGAATCAAGGTTTAAGGCTTAGATCCCGAGCTGTCAAATAAGCCCTTCACTCCTCCGAAGTGAACCGGGCCAGGTATGATAGACGTGTCTGGGAAGGTGGTAATAGCAGGGGATAGACCTAAATGCGCTTGGACTAGGTGCCCGCTGTACCAAAGGTATATCATTCCCGTAGTTAAATGCTGCTGACGGTGATCCAGGGTCAGGAATGTGCTATGCTAGAAACACTGATGTAGACCATTTCTGATTATCAGTACTCGACGAGGAAAATTTTGATACAAAGATTCACGTTTCAAGTTCCGTATAAGATTGATGGACCGAGTAACTTGATCAAATTTTCAGAATCAGATTTCCTCTACCCTGGAGGATGAGCGTGCGATCATAGATAGTCCGGGACATTGGGGGAGGCGTCAGCTGTTGTTTGCACCCGGTTCCTAGCTGGTATGTACCTTGTTCTTGGTTCAAACTTCCCGCTTAGGTCAACCAATCCTTCCATCCATATGCAGTAGGTAAATCGGTATCGTACATGTTTAGGAAGGACAATGCACTAACTTGTCCATCGGCCAGCCACCGCAAATGTGCAGGCCAAACATGCATTCAAACCGCCTCCACCACATCCCGTAGGAGTAGAATGCGCGGCGCATCCTTAAAAAACTCCTTTATTTCTTTCACCATCCTAATTGTTTAGAAATTGTCTTCACCATATTTCGTTGAAATAGAATGCGCGACGCATTCCACAAAGGACTGATTAACTGCGAGCTTGACGTATTGTAGACGTGATCCTAAATTTTATGCCTGGTCTGAACCTCGAAATCGAAGTACATCGATGGCAACATTCTACTGAAGCCATGTGTAGTTGTATATTATTTCAGTATTTAAACGGTGAAAGCAGATACCTTCGAAGCGAAGACAAATTTTAATTTAACAGTGTTAACGTTTGATCTTATTCAGATTGTATTGGGTTGTTCGGCAATTAATCTCAATTCGCATAGAGGGCCTTAACTGCATATCTCTATATACATAGTAGTGATAGCGCAACTTACAATATTACATACTATTTTAAAGTGTAGACCTTAGACTACCTCCAGTCAAAAACTGAGTGTCATTAGTAAGATCAAGTTGGTAAAAAATTAAGTTGAAAATGGAGAATTAAATAGAGAAATGTTGACATATTTTCATTTTTCTCCCGAAGGGGCAAAAATGCGGTGCAAGCTCGGAAGAAGTGATGTGAAGTTTATGGCGAGGACCGCCTTACTGAACGCCGTTGTCAGCGTTAGTTTGCTCGCTTTCGCTTTGGAAATCTTAATGTGCAAGATGCAGCACGTGCTGGTCGAACAATCTGCCGACGACGAAATGAAGGCGTTCATCTAAACTGACCGACGTATGACAACACGAGAGATAGCCGAGGAGCTCGACATATCGAATTCAACCGTCAACTTGTACTGACAACAGCTGGGCTACGTAAACAGACAGGAAACTGTTTGGGTTCCACACGATTTTAAAGAAAGCCACCTCACCAGCGCATTAACACACGCGAGACTACGGTCAACTTTGAGCTGCTCTCAAGGAACCAAAATATTATTCAAATGTTTATTGTCACAAACTGTATGTTTCACATCATGATAACGCCAGACCCCTCACCTCTTTGATAACGCGTCAAAAATCAACAGACCTCAATTAGGCTGACGTTTCGACGCGATCGTCGTTTTCAGAGGCGATACGCTGTCCAACACTCTAGTACGGTAAGTAGGGCGTACACCATAAAAATGCCATAGGGCGTACTAGAGTGGTGGACTGCGTATCGCCTCTGAAGACGACGATCGCGTCGAAACGTCGGCCACACAATAAAGTTCCACCATAAAAACCTCGTTCGGCACACAAGAAACGGATACACATCAACTTACTGAGCATTACCTTTTTTTGGGTGAAATTCCAGTTTTAGCGTGGGAATTCCTGCTTCGTAGCTACTGAGCAACGGAAGCTTTCGCACCTTGTTAACGTAGACTACGCACCTTTCGTCCCCAGTTTCCTTGGTTTTGATCCAAGGAAAATTTCACCGTAAACTCATGAAGTCCATACACGAATCCTGGCGATACTTGTAGTTGGTGGACGCTAACAATAAGTTCATGCGATAACAATGCACCATATCTACATGTCTTCCAATGCCACGCAGATGTTGAGCCTGCGTGGCATTGGGAAGACATGCACTCGGGTTGCTCTGCCAGTTCACGGGTGCAGCACCGGCGATCCTCCTGAAATAGCTCCAGAAGGCGCTCTTCTTTCACTGCAAGTGGCCTTCCAGACCGTGGTTGGTCCTCCAAGCAAAAGTCTCTGAACTTTCAGAACCATGCCTTCGCTGCACCTAGGAGACAGTGGTAGGACTCACGTTCCACATCGGGGATGTGAGGAATTTCCCTTTCCGTGTTCCGAATTCCGGTTTCCGACCGCTTTTAGTCCTTCCGTTCCGAGTTCCGCCTTTTTTCGAGCCGGAAGACGGAATGAAAAAGATGACTGATCACTCACTGATTGCTTTGATTGACTATTCACCACTTGAACATATGCTGAAGACAGAATAAGGAGATCAGCTATGCAACGTTGATCGTCAGCGCCAGCCGGGAGTGTATAGCATATGCGAACCTTGAAGTTGCATACTCTTAAAAAGAAGGAAGTCGGATCGAACGGTTTGAAGATTCATGGAAAAGGAGGAGTCGTGCATCAAACCACACGATGTCAATCCTCCGCTGTCCACCTTCGATTCATGGGTACGGCTTCAGAATAGAAGGGTTGGTCAATGTTTTGTAGCCGAAAAGGGACCATTTTCGATATGATATGCTATCGTATTTCGGTATGATATGATATAATCTAATGCTGCAAAATGTTTCTAGAGGGTTTTGGTCAAGGATGTAATTCCTTGACCGGAGCATGCATAACTTTAGTTCTCTAGCAATTCTAGATTTAGATTGGAACACCAATTCTAGCTCAGAGTTCTAAAGGAATCTTAGGTTGCTAACAATGCTTTCCACACAGGATACCTAGTCAGACCTTCTATATTAAGTGGCATGTGGCGAAATTTCTGGCATCCTACTCTTCGGTTGGATCCATTGCGTTAAAAATACTTTTTTTCTTCTTACAGAGTATTTTTCATAAACCTCGGTTTGGTAGACCAGTAATTTTTGGGAAGTCATCCTAATAATGACAGGAATACAAGGATCTGTTATTGTTGGATCTTGTTGGGGAAGAATCGCATTGGCCTTACCTGTGCCCTAAATTTGTTAAACGTAATTTACTACATTAATTAGCATAGTTACTGCTACCATACTGAAGGTATTTATGAGAAATTAAATGAAGTAGTGGGTTTTGATTTTTTCCGTTTCTGTGTTTCGTATTCCGTTCCCGCCCGTTGTTGAGTCCTTCCGTTCCGCATTCCTTCTTCCTCTTTTCTCAACAAAAAAATTCCGCACCTCCCTGTCCCACATACATATGTACATATGTTATCCACCGCAACTACTGCACTACTTTGCCTTTTGAACTTGTAAAGTAGAAGCAGACGAACTTGCTTGCATTCGAGGAAGGTTATCTCTGCCATAGTCATAACCGAATATGACGACATTGGTGGCAAATGTAGGTAATAGGCCAGCCTATATATGCATTATTGGTAGAAGGGTCTAGAACACTTTTCAAAAATTAGTGGAACGCCAAAATGAATGGTGAGAAACTTTCCTTACAACCTAGTAGATCGTACTTGATTTCGAAGACGTTAAGTTTGCTTTCAAGAGCGTCAAGCTTGCTTTGAAAAGATTTTGATATGTAGGATCGCGTGTGAAGCTGTTGAGCCAAGATTGGTAAAATTCTTTATTCGGCTTACGTTTCGGCGTAGTCGCCTTCTTTAGAGCCTGGAGAAGACAAAAGGAGTTGGGGATTATCCGCCCAAGGATCATGCTGATCAGCTGGACCCATTTGCCGACCTCTGTGAAGGCAAATGGGTCCAGCTCCTGGATAACGGCCACCCGCTCCTCTTTTCTGTTAACTGCGAGGTTCTTGAACGCAATCCACAACGCCTCTAGGGTCTTCCGCGCTGCGATATCGGACTCGCGTGCTAAGATCGTCACCTCCATCCCAATCGCTGTGCCATTGTGGATTCGCCCAAGGGAGTAGAGACCTTGCATTTATTCAACCCATCCGCATGTTCTTTCACCCTGAACCAAAGAGGTCTGCCCGTCTCGCCGATGTATTCTTCCTTGATTCGGTGCAAGTAATGAGATACACCATACCAGCCACTCTGCAGTCGCCTTCTCTACGGTACGGACAGTCCATGCAAGACGGCATTGCGCAGGTATTATCTAGAGACGGTTCCTAACAAGTCGATTCTTGAGGTTAGCCGGGGGAATGTCAACGACTCTTACGAGGTCGTCTAATTCCGCCCTGCAAACACAGTCCCTTGATATGGTTTGAAAATGGTATACTTCGACCAAAATAATAAAAAATATGGTGTACTTAAACCCATATAAACCACATATAAGAATCTCCTGGAACTTAATTTACAGGAGGCGCGATGAGCGTTTCATTTTTAGGCGTGTTTTTTAATACTCGATTTTTTATAATGCAGATTCATCAGCTTCGCTATTTTATGGTGGTTGGCGATTTTCCGGCTCATTATCGGCCATCGATCATCAGCTGTTGCCGATACCACTGAGTGACGACGACGACGGCGACAAAGCGGCTGTCTCAACGAAGGATGACGGACTCGCGTCGCGGCAGTGGTGTGGCCGCCGAACCACATGGAACCACAGCCGACCACTTGATCAGCCGCCGCGTCGTCGACTCCAGTATTGCTCGTATTCCCTCTTGGTGCTGCACTGTTCTGCTCTGCAGCAGTGGCACGGTGATGCGAACCATCTCCAAATGTTAGTTCTCGGCAAGGGAAAATCTTATATAAACATTCCCGTTTCAAGTCCCGTATAAGAGCGATGGACTAGTCTTCCTGTGGTTTAACGCTATAGAACGTATTCAGAGGTGTTGATGTACTGCCTAACATCTAGCAAAAACCTGTGACAGGGCGAATACGAGAGTTCTTGTAGCCGTGTGCCGATTCTGCTCTTTAGTGGGCTGCTTAGTTAACCGACATCTTCCATAGGGAAGCCAGAGTCAAACGCGTTCCTCTTTCTGAGTTGATGGACTGAAATTGCCTCTTCCTATCACAGCTTTTAGCTCCAATATGAACGGTTTGCACCTAAAAGCTTCATTGAAATTTGCTGTTAGGTCCACCTTGATTGTATCAGCTTCACGTCATCCTTCTGTTGTTTGGTTATCTCACTCATTTTCACTTCATCATCCTCAATCCTGGGCACGTGTAGCGCGGTCGAAGAAGGCGCCGACTTTCGCCTGCACCCGGTGCCAGGTTCCTGCTTCGGATTTCCCGCTCAGGCCAACCAAGCCTTCCATCCCTCCGGGGTCGGTGAAACGGAACCAGACTTGTCTGGGAAGGATAAAGCTGACTTGTTCATCGGCTGGCCACCGCAAGTTATTGTATAGTCAAATATGCATTCAAATTGCCTCCACGACATCCCGTAGAAATAGAATGCGTGGCGCATCCCAAAAGGAATTGAGTAACACCGTCCTTTATCCTTTTTATCCTTTATCCATCCTCAATCCTATTTCTCCGAATGCAAATTGAACAAGCGGTAAAACTGACTATTTCGTTTGAAGAAAAAAAGAAAAGTCTTTCAATAGTTCGTCAAAAAAGTTGAGAATTTCTGCCGCAAAAAGCTCAATAGCTTTAAAATACTTATGCTCCTCCCAATTCCTGGCTTGAATTGACATAATGACATATCACGCATTCGAGACGTAGTCGCGAAAGCACCACTGCCAACTGGTTTGAATAGTAGCATTCATCAGCGTGATACATGCGCGTCTAGAGTTACCTACTACACAAAAGAAAAGTAGCTCTTCATAAACTTGTTTGCGAACGAAAAATGATTTTTGATGGACTTGTTTTCAGGACCTGGTTCCTAAATTTTCGACCTTGTTAGAGTTCGCTATTGTTTGTCTTGTTTGTTTTTTTGTGTTTGTTTGTTTTTTCTTCTGGCTTTTAACGATATGCCATTTTTGTTGTAATTGCGGGAGTGTGTAGCTCAGTCGGAGGAGGTGCTGGCTGTCGCGTGCATCTGGCACCACGTTCGTGGTTCGGATTTCCCGCCCAGGCCAACCAAGCCTTCCCTACCTCCGAGTCGGTGAATTGGTACCAGAGCTGTCTGAAAAAGTCAAAGCGCTGTCGCCTCCACTACATCCCGTTGAAGTAGAATGCGTGGCGCATCCCCAAAGCGATTGAGAAGTCCTCCTTCATCCTCTTTTTAATTAAATAGTAATAGTAAAGATATCTTTGAATTTCTAAAACATTGCTGAATCCAACCTTCTCAATTCATTTACCATCAGAAGTGCATCATGCGCGGAATACGTCAAGCATAACCCTCGGTGGGGATATTCAATATGTGGTTAGACCACTGCCATCGTCGCCTATTCCCGTGTTCTTAATCAAATTTTCATCACCGAGCACAGACGCACTGGAGGCGAATGATAAAATTCCCGGTCTCGGCCCGTAATTAGTATCTTCATAACCTCATCAACGCTAGCGCCGTAATGGGAGTTCGCATCGAGCACCCGAGGAACGAGTCTCGAGCAGGCCTTGCCAGAATCGTCTTTGCCATTCTTCCCTAACATCAGCGTAGCTGGTGCTCGATTTTACTGCACGTAGGTTCTTTTTTGTTAAATCGTAACACGTCTTTCGTAAAAACTACAATTCTCGAAGAATTTGCATGCGATCCAGCTAAATTAGACACCGCCAGAAAGCTGAAGTACGATGGAAAGAGCAAGCAGCAGGGAGGTATGTAGCTTACATGTCCTATTTTCTGAAGCTTGATAGCACTACATTCGTCATATACCTATACGACTTCTTTTTATATCTAATGAGTGTTGACACAACAACTGAAAGAAGGCAGAACGCAAGGTCTTCTTTCTTTTCTTCAGAGCTCGGTCCTGAAATCCGTACTCATCTGCTTCCTGGTATAGAGCATCTTCTGCCGTAGGTTGACTCACATTTATCTCTCTCATCCATTCTTTCTTTTTCGACAATGTCGACATACCTCCATTCATTCTTTGCGGCTTCTTTTTGAGAACTCTCGAGTTCCAAGAACTCCGGAGCCAACCTACTTTTTCGATCCTCTAGGGATATTCCCATAGCAGCTTAGGCGGTGCTGCTCATTTACTATGGCGCAGACCTCACTACTATCGTGGATTCCTACACCCACCATGGCACCTTCATTTGAATAGACTACTAGTCAATTGTGCTCTGCCAAAATCTAGCACTCGCTATGTTGTGGAGGAATGGGGGACGCTTGTCCATTACCTGGCGCACTTTTTTCTACATCGAATTTGGGCATCAGTGGTCGCAAGGGATTTCCGTAGACAGATAATAGACGGACGCAGATAGTGTTGTAAATGTTATATTTAGATAGCGTTAGTGGAACCGTTGGCTGCTGAAGTTTCTTAATTTATACACCTCAAGACTACACTGCAGCAAATGACTAAAGAACAGGGAACGAAAAAGAGAAAGGAAGGGGAACACTGCCTTCTCTGTTTGTTTTGTAAGAGTAGAGAATATTTTGTTTGAAAATATAGTAGCCTATAGTAGCGTTTTCAGTGAATGAAATACTATACCACTTTGAGAAATGAGCACTTTCCAAATTATGCAAACCTTCGAAGAAATCACTTTTGCCAGTAATCAAAAACCCAACTTTTGCGATAATATCCTAGCTGCCTTCAGAATTACAGGTGCCTCTTGTCTACGTCTGGTTGTTGTTTTGTGAATGTTTTGATAGAACACTTTGCTTTTTCTCATTTGTTTTGCGCGTGAGTGTCATGCCTACGCTCTGAATAAATAGATAAATGAATAAATAAGTCTTTTGTGCAAAGCTGATTTTGTATCACATTTGGCTCAATAAATATTTTGTTCTGTTCTGTTCAGAACACTTCAGAATCTACGTTGGTTAGATTTCTCTCTATTCTCCACACACAGCAAATTACGCAATGAAGGACCTTTCGCTTTAAAAATAGAATTTTTAATGTCAAGCTCCTTTTCTGGAAATCTTTCCGGGAAGATGAGATCAATTACGAAACGGATTTGAAGTCGTGTTAGTTGAAAAGCGAGTGCGCAATGCTCCATTGCTCTCAGAGCGTCTTTCGTTCTTCATTCTTCAGTTCTTTCCCATGCAGTTCATTTCCTTTATTATTCGCGGATTTCCCCGATTTCTCCTACTCATTCCTCGTCTGCCAATCGCACTGTGGGCGACTCTTAATCGGCAATCGCCTAAGGTGTTAATAATGCATCGCCTACATCATATCGACCCACCAATAACGCCGATGTGAGGCTACGTCTGTCTTGTTACTGGCTTGGTACGTTGTTGGCGCCTGTATAATCCACGTATGGTGTAGTTTGAATCATTGAGTTTCCTGAAGCGGAACGTTTTTGAGTTTCCAGGCTTATATGGAAACGCATTTATTCTATTCTGTTCCATAGGTGTTATTTTTAGTGTACTTGATGGCAGCTGAGCGCGATGTGCTTCCAAGGATGAGCTCAATTTATTCTCAAGCTTTATAGTCATCTAACCGTTTTGTGCAATACAACTACCTACACAGTGTTTATGAGGGCTCGCGTCTAGTCTTTTTTTAAATTTTCTGGAACCATCTATGTATCGAAGGCAAAAAGGACTTAACGGGCCAAGGCAGGGAACGGAGACGCAAAAACAGTATATTTCCCACCCCCGCCCCTTCCGATTATGATAGATCCTGACCCAGTTTATACGAACGCCAGAAAAAGTGACGTGCCACGTATTCTTCTTTGTGGAAACCGCATATCAGAGTCTGGCTGATGGAATAGCATGCGAAAGCAAGTTCACAACAGAGTCACTACTAATTCCCAGGCAAACCCGATGCCAATTATCCGACACCGGAGAGTTGGAGATCTGGTTGACATGACTATCAAATCTAACCCAAAACAAGACTGGCTCTGTGCGGTACTTCACAGCACCTGAGACATAAAGAATAAAGTACAGTGTTAGTCAGCTTCGCACTACGCAATCTTCTTCACCTTGCTTTGATTGCAGTGCATAATTCTTGTACTTAATGCAGTGCATGAGGGCGCGTGTAGCGCAGTCGGCAGAGGTCCCGGCTGCCTCGTGCACCCGATACCAGATTCCTGATTCCGATTTCCCGCCCAGCCGACCAAGCCTTCCATCCTTCCGGGGTCGGTGAATTGGTACCAGACTTCTTTGGAAAGAATGAAGAGCTGACTTGTTCGTCGACTGGCCAACGGAAGTCATCATTGAATGTCCAAACATGCACCGAAATCGTCTCAAGGATATCCCGTAGAAGTAGAATGCAGTGGCGCATCCCAAAAGGAATTGGGTAACCCCGTCCTTTATCCTTTTATTCTTTATCACATTGAGTGCCTGTCACAAGCATAGGCACTTGCATCTACAATGAGGAATATATGTAGAACACAAGGAATAGCTTTAACAAACAAATTCTTTGAAAAAAAAATCCTCGAGAAAAAAAAACAGAACGAGAATTACTGTAGTGGTTCTCTACTTCGTACCTCCAACAGCTATATATAAGTTCCTTGTTTAGAGGACATTTCGGGGCGCCTCTGTATTTATAGAGAATACCATAATAAAGCAAAGTGAAAGTGAAAAGTATAAAATCGGAAATTTTTGGCTTCCCCTAAAGTGGCTCGTTTCGCCGCCTATCTCCAGACGAACCTTTTTGTTATAGCACCCCCTGGTGGCTCGTCAGTGAAGAGGGAGGCGCTATAACCTCTTTGAAAGGGCACATATCAAACAAAGTTGCATTCAGCTGATCCTAGTCCTGGTTTACCCAAAAATGGCTCCACTGTGGTACACCACCATCATAAGCAAAGCGGGCTCTTCGTTCGTTGTTTCCTTCTGACCAACTTAAGCCCTACGAGAATAATGCCGGAGTGCCAGAAGTTTTAAATTAGGAATCATTATGAAAACTGATCGAAGTTTACTTTTGCCAAGGCGTCCATAGAAACTGTCTTTAAGCCCTCTAAATTTTGACCCTCATTTTTGCTAGTAGAAAATTCTGGAGCCGTCTTTCCTCGTTTTGCTTCTCGGCATCAAATTGCCGCCAGCTTGTGCCGCTACTCCAGAAGGACTTAATGCGCCGTTTGGCCCGTCTAATTACCAATCAACCTCTAACCAAGTGCCAAAACAGGTCGCGAAGAGATTATGCTAATTTCGGCATGTTTACGTGCCGCTTGTCATTAGAGCCGTTTCCTGTACTAATGCAATTCCTGCGCCAATGGCGCCGGCCGGCCCGCCGTCCGGCCAGCGTTCGCCACACAAAGGCACCCTTGAGCACGCCGCGCCTTCGTACGTTCGGCACCAACGGCAGTAATTCGAGCTCTACATATAGAATGCTCCGAAATGCAAAGTGCTGGGTGGGGCAGATTGCGGGTTGCGCCGCGCACTTGCCGCTTTCATAAAGGATAAAGGATGGCGTTAGTCAGACCCTTTTGGAATGTGCCATGCACTCTACTTCTATGTACTATCGTGAAGGGAATATGAATGCGTATTCGGCTCACGTGATGACTTGCAGTGGCCGACTGATGGGCAACACTGTTTTATTCTACCCAGACAAGTCTGGTACCAGCTCTTCGGCCATAGGAGACGTGATTGGTCTGGATGAGAAATCTGAATCAAGAATATGTACATTGATGCATTTTCCAAGCTGAATGGGTCCAAGATATTTAATTTAGTTGCTGCAACATGCCAGCACCTTCTACCAAGCGTTTAGTCCCGCGCCATCGCAGGGTCCGTTGTTCTTGCGATCTGTCGCCACCTCATCCTATCAAGGCCGGCGATGCCCCGATTTCGGCGATCTTTCTAAATGACGTCCTTCCACCTTTTCCTTGGGGCTCCTCCCGGACGTTTTCCTGGTGCCTCGAAATCTAGAGCCAACCTTATGGGGTGATTCTCTGGTCTTCTGAGGACGTGTCCATACCACCTCAGGCGTTGCTCCCTCACCTTCTCCTCCAGCTCCTCCTGATTGTCGGCTACTAGGGTGATGTCCTCCGCGTAGAGGATCGTCCTGAGAGGGCCTTCCTTAAGGTGTTCACTATAGAGTCAAGCGCCAGCAGGAAGAGGAACGGACTCAGAATCGACCCTTGGTGTACCCCACTGTGAATTCCACTTTCCTTGTCACCCCGTGTGGAGTTCGTATCGCCGCTTTCGAGCCTTTGTACATGTCCTTTACGACCGTGATCAGACGTTCCGGGACACTTCTCCTTCTAGGGCTGTTGTAGACCTTCTCCGGGTCCAGGAATGCCAGGTAGCAGGGCTTTCGTTTCTCCCGATATTTCTCCATCACCTGACGAGCGATGAAGATAGCGTCCGTGGTGGACCTCTCTTGCATGAAGCCCCACTGCGCCTGGGAAATGAGGACCATCTCCGTCAGCCTCGAGTCTTCCAGTCGTTCGTAGATCTTCATCGTGTGTGAGATCAGTTTGATCCCTCTTTAGTTGGAACATTCGGAAGCGTCTCCCTTCTGCTTGAAGATGGGGACTATGGTGCTATTCCTCCTGTCATCCGGCATCTTATCTTCTTTCGTGATTCTGTTGAGGAACTGCGTCAACATGCCAGCACCTTATTCGATTGATTTCCACAAGTGTAGGGAATTGTCCATTTGAACAGCAGAACCTTAGGTGGCCCCCTAAATGATAACATGCCGTTACGCAAAAATAGTTTTTTCTTTAGTAAACCTCACTTCATCAGTACATGCTGTGCTCAAATAAGATTCATTTTATGCTGAACCTTTAGGAACTACGGCGACTTAAAGTTTTACAATTGAAACGGCATGCGCATTTTGAGATTAGCATGAGAAAGGCCCATTGGAAGAGGCTCAAAACTGATTAACGAACACGGGAAATGAGTGAGATGTGACGGAGAATATGAAGAAGAAGAACAGTGAAAGCACTGTGGAGTCTGATTAAGAGGGATATTTGCCTGGAACAGGACGAATGTTTTCCGAGTATAATTTTCAAAGCTCTAAAAAATGCAGTTAGGATAATATGGATAAAGGACGGCGTTATTCAATCAATTTGCTACGCGCCACGCATTCTACTTCTACGGGATATCGTGAAAGCGACTTGAATGCACATTTGGCCATACAATGACTTGCCAACCGAAGTCAGTGCTTCATCGTTCCGAGACAAGACTGGCACCAATTCACCCACCTCGCAGGGATAGAGGGCATGGTCTGCCTGAAATCCGAAACAGGAACCTGGTATCGAGTGCACGCGACACCAGGCGCTTCCCTCGATTGCGCTAGGCGCGCCCAAGAATACAGTTATTTCAACCGAATAGAATGCGGATAGCAATCTTGCCTCCGCACCTTCAAGTTTTCAGTATTTACGGAATGCACGGCTAACCTTTCAGAAATTGGTAGAAGGCGATCTCGTGATTAGTTCTTCAAATTCTTGAGCTATTGTCTTTCATATGTTTCATACTATCTTTAGCACAGCGTCTTTACACCCTTTCAGCTTTTAAGTGCTGAGTTCTTTAGGCTTTAATCTAGGAGATTTATGTGTATACCTTATCTCTTCTCGCTGTTATATATCACCTGTGTCACCATTCGTCCTTTTGATGATCGGGTTGCTCGAGCGGGCGCGGGCAACGTCTCCATTCGTCCCTGTCGCGTGCCAGAGTGCTCCAGTGGATCCTCCTCACTCGAACAATAAATACAAAGAGCGCCGTTCTGCGAGGCACATTACGTGGCCGGCCCACTTAATTTTTTTCTTGGCCCATGCAACAGCGTCTCTGATCTTCGAACGTCGAGGAAGCTCGGAACTCCAGAGGCCTTCCACCACATGCGTGAATCGTGTGCGTCTCCCTCCGGGCATCGTCTTCTCAGCTCCTCGCTACGTGACGCTGATCGCGGGTTCATCTTGGCCAAGGTCTCCGAGGCGTATGTTAGAGCAGGAAGAACAGTGGATTCGAATAGGTGGACACGGAGCCGAACGTTCCTTGTCTTCTTCACGACTTCTTTGACGCTCCTGAATGCTCCCTAAGCCGTTCGTTTCCTCCTGCTCAGCTACGTCGTTGGCCATGTTGACTTCGCGACCCAGATGCACGTAGCTGGAGCATTCGGAGATGTTCGTTCCGTTGAGGGAGAATGAGGCAGCAGTCTCTCACCGTCATATAATAACAATAAAAAATGCTGCCTTTTTTCCTTTCCTATGTCGGAAGCGAGCTACTTTGTTGCAAAGGGGACCTAAATTTATTCTTTGACATCATTGCACTGTACTGAAGTACCCGCTCAGTATACATCTATTACCTTTGAGAAGCCCACTACGTATGAAAAATGCAAGTGTAGTTATTCCGCATGGCTGAGCATTGCCACGCCATTTGCGGTGGGTAGCTGGAGGATTTCCTTCATGCCTACACGCCGAGGATCACTATAGGAAACCGTAGTCTCTGGAAAAATTTCTTCTTGATGCTGCTGTCTGGAGGACACAAATATGGGAACTTATGTAGAACGATGGTGTCAGCTGTGGAATGGAATGAACCTGAAATTCCAAGTAGCCAAGATAGCTGCGTAAAGTGACGCGTAATTTGAGTATCCGCAGAAGTGTCGCAACAGCAAGCACTACGTGGAAAATGAATTGAGGACCCTAATCCTGTGATCTACTGTAGAAAAGTCCGTGGCCAGTGCGAGCAAATCCGGCCACCTATTGGTGAATTTCACGTACATAGTTGCACCATCTCAACGGAAGTACACCCACAGTGGCTTCGGAGATATTCTCGCTATCGCTGGCTATGTCGTTCTGCATAAGAGACAAAGCATGGGCTTCCTGTTCTACACGCTCATTATTTATTTATTTATTTATTTATTTATTTATTTATTTATTTATTTATTTATTTATTTATTTATTTATTTATTTATTTATTATATGTTTCAAGAGGATGTGGGAGTGCTTGAACGAAGATGAACGGCTGATGCTTAGAAGCGTCCAAATAAAGTGTTCCTGTTCACAGTGTTCTGTTCAAGCATTCTGCTTCTATTGTTCTGTTTCCTCGTCATAGCATAAGGCACCCTGCCCGATATAGTATAGGAGGTGTGGGTTCGACTCCCTCCTGGCACTAGAGTTTTGGCCGTAAAAAACATTGCTATAACAGCCTACATCCTCAGTAACAGTCCTTTGATGGTTAAAGAGAATGACTTAAATCGTTTCTGTTTAGCCATATAACTTCATTTTTTAAAATTTAAGTTTACTTGACCAGAAAAAGCCTCGTGTCTGAACGGCGAAAATGAACATCGCTACGAGAATCTCCACCTTTAAATAGTATAAATACACCTAGGTGTAAAATTATAGGTTCACCCCCCGATTTTTTCATTAGTACCAGAATAACCCGCTGTCGAGGCTCAATGATGTCACCATCGTATTTCTGACCATTTAAACCTCTACAGAAGAATTCGAAGCAGGTTATCTCATCAGCGCAGGATACCACGAACTTTTGTTGCTTTTGTTGAAAATTAACGTATGGAGAGCGGTGCAAAATATAGCTAAATATAAATATAGATGGTCTGGTTCTCGCATCTATACGCATCTAACGCGTTTTTCAGACAGAAACTGAAGTATAAGTGTTTCTATTTTTGAACACTTTTTGCACAACATATTCCAACAGCATTCAACTTTTGCCACAAGTTCTCTATCGGCCTGAGATCTGGAGAACAACTAGGCCGCTCCAAAAGTTGAATTCTGTTGGAGGTCTGTAGGTGACTGTGATACGTGCATGGATGCATTATCTTGTTGGAAAATAAGGTTGTGCCTACGAAATCTTCTGAAATATGGCATAAGGTGATCTCCGAGCAATTTCTGGTGGCCTCCACAGTTCATTCTACACGAGAAGAGCTCCAAGGCAACATGTCCGTATCCAGAAGACGCAGCCCAAACCGTGGTACTTCTACCGCCAAACGTGGACCTGGAGAATACGCCGTCCTCCTTTTTCAGATCTCTCCAATAGTGGAATCTTGATGGGCCCGACGGGTACAGACACTACTGGAGATATCTGAGGAAAGAGGGGCGAGTATTCTCAAGACGCAACTTTGGCACTGAATTGTGCGCTAAATTTTTAGCAAAAGTTCGTAGTATCCTGCACTAAAAGTCTCTCGGTTTGGGCTGCGTTTTCTGAATACGGACTTGTTGCCTTGGAGCTCTTCTCGTGTAGAATGAACAGCAAATACTGCCAGAAATTGCTCGGAGATCACCTTATGCCATATTTCAGAAGATTTCGTATCTACAACCTTATTTTCCAACAAGATAATACATCCACGCTCGTATCACAGTCACCTACAGATTGGCTTAACTCCAACACCCGAATTGTTCTCCAGATCTCAACCCGATAGAGAACTCGTGGGGCGTTCTTCTACAGAAAGTGTGCGAAAATAATACAGTTGCACTTCAGTTTCTGTCTGAAAAACGATCTACTTGATGCATGGACCAAGGTAGAGCCAACTGTTATTGTTAACCTAATCAGAAGTATGCCAAATAGAATTTTCGATGTTGTTTACAACAAGGTTGATGTGACAAAGTACTAATCTTACTTTGCCTGTAGGTAGTTTTGTTCCCGGTCTCCATACCGGTCTCCATCGCTAAGTTTTCAACAAAAGTTCGTGGTATCCTGCACTGATGAGATAACCTGCTTCGAATTCTTCTGTAGAGGTTTAAATGGTGAGGAATACGATGGTAGCATTATTGAGCCTCGGCAGCAGGTTCTTCTGGTACTTATGAAAAAATCGAGGGTGAACCTACAATTTTGCACCGGGGTGTATATGTTGCATTTTTTGCAAGATGCTTGAACCTACCGAGATACGGGCTGAAGATAAACTATGGAGATGCATAGTCGCACAAGGAGATGCATAGGTGCAGTTCCTCCCAAACGGCGAATATGCAAAAAGGCAAAAATACTGATTCATTGGCACGGGGTCAGGCGTTCGATTCCTTTCTTGCTATAGTTTAGTACTTCTTCTTCTGTGTTCGGATGGTATTGCGATGTACCACGTGCAATTCTATTGAAAACTTTTGGAGCCCCTAAGTCGGTAGCTTCAAGAACTCTGCAAAAAAAATTCTGATACTTGTAGGGTGGAGACTTTAGCTGTGGTACTTATTCTCGCTGCCCAAAGATACGCATGTGGCCTTTCTCCGGTTAGTCAGAAGACGCTGAGTCCTATGGTCAAGCTCGCCTCCTTTCGCTTGCCATGCGGCAGGCCGGATGCGGAACGGCGGCGCTCATTATGTGGACTTATTGTGCTGACCGACCGTCACTATGTCGGCAGCGCTCCGAGCAGCGGCCACGCAGCAGCTTCTCTAATTCCTAATGACATAATGTGTCCGCGCGAGACGTGTGTCCTCTCCTTGCACCCCACATGTTACTCGAATTCAGCACGCCTCCGTCGGGCACTGCGTCGTTCATCCAGCACTCCTGTCTTACTCGACTACTCATCAAGTCTCGTGGTTGCCACAGAATATTTCGGATCTATCCTAATCGGAGGGTGTAGTGATTAGTGATCCAATTCCTTGCTCGATTCTCTTCGAGAGGTTTTACTTGTCCCATGATGCGAGGATTTTCATTTGAATTCAGAGAGCGTGATAAATAATAGGTTGCGATCTCCCCACCCCCGACTAGAATAGGTCCAACATTTCTTTTCTATTCATGGCTTCTTTGTTATGTGATTCTACAACAAACTACGAGTTCTGAAAACGGTTTCATCAAGTCGCTGAGCTTCACAACACAAAGATCGGCCCTTTCCTAGGGTTAGTTATCACGGTGTGAAGTTTGAAGAAATTTATTAGTAGCTGAACGTCAAAAAACTAGGGAAAATCGTAGGCCTGCCCTATGTGTCAGCAAAACCCCTTTTCGTTAGAAATGGGTTTACAATCCCGGTCACTTCTTCTTCAAACTCGCCTGAGCAAAAGAAATTTCAAAATTGTTCTTAGAGCCAGTATACCTCATATACCATCTTAACATTAAGCTGGAAACTTTTCAAATCACATTGTATCTTTTGAAATCAAATTTGACACTTTTCACGTCAAAATGATCTCTCTTCTAAGCCAGCAAACTAGAACTGCGGTTTGCATGGAGTTTCACACCTGTGCACGATATAACAAAACACTTGTGAAGAACACACATACTTTCACTTTGATTCTTTATGTGAGCAGCATTTACATTAACAACCAAACAAAAATAGCAAGGAGCTTTTCGAGTGCACGGCGCCACCTGGTTTTTTAATGCACTAAATGATTGCTGCCTTGGTAGCCTTGCTGCTCTTAAACAAAATTTAACTTTTTATTTTAAAACTATTTCAAAACTTCGTCAAACACGTTTGGGCAAACGAAAATTCAGAAATGGTGCATTTTTAGAGTCTACCATACATACCATGATCAAGTGGAACTGGAGGCTTTTCAAGCTAAAACCACCGTGTATGCTATTTTCGCTTTAAATTGGGCACATTTCAAATCAAGTTCTCTTCTCTTCTAACCAAGCCTGTCGCTTTTAAAATCAAACTGAACATCTTCTCAATAAAAACAATCGTTTTTTCGATTAAATTAGTGACTCTCCAAAAAGCGGAAAATTAATTTTTGTATGAGGAAAATTTTGCTCAACCTTCTTTACAATTCTTTAAGTCAGCAGCCAAGGTGAGCAGACTGTTTGAAACTTTATGAATATTTTTGAGAAAAAATAACTAATTCTATTTTAATTTAAAAAAAGAACAGCTATCATTTGCCGTATTAAAGGAGAAGATCGCCACATGGGCTCGACTAGATCGTCGCGATCTTTATTCGTTTGCCTTTTTCTTTTTGTCGTTTTTTATTTTCCTTCTTGTTCGATTGGTGGCAAGAATTTTTGTTTGTCTAGAATAACCAGATGTGAATGATACAACAAAACAACTATAGAAAACACGTGTCCCTATAACCGTGTTTCAAGTACGCTGCATCCACACTATCAATGAAATAAAAAGTGCGCCCATCTGTCCAGAGTATGGCGCGACCTCTTCCTGATTTAATACACTGGATGACTGCTTCCCAACTATGCTTTAAAATAAAATGTAATTCATTATTTTTTAGAGAAAAATAACATTTTTATAAAATCTCGCCAGTGTGTTCATTTTTTGAGGGAGGTGAATTTTGAAAGTTTCAAGGAAAGTTACACTAAATTTCTCTTTTTTATGACTCAGTCAGAGAGTCTCTAGTTTAAAATGGAGGATTTAGGAACTTATTTTTGTTTCGATGACGTTCAGTTCAATGTAAGCCTCCGATTTGATATGAAAAGTGCCCAATTTGGTTTGAAAAGTACACAATTCGATTTGGAAACTATCCAATTTTACGTGAAAATTGTATATCTTTTAACATTTGGCGGTTTTACCCGACCTAGGCAGGAATACGTTTCCTACTGCACTCCTATTGTACGTGATTTCTTGCTTAGTTTTTCTATTTGGAAACTTTTCGGACAAACTCTCTCGATTTTATGGAGAAAAATGAAACCCCTTCATCTACATAGTCTTGCAGTTTTCTGTTTCATGTCTTCTATTTAATGCACGAACAAGGGCGGTGGTACTGGTTCTTAAACTGACATCTACCGAAGTAGAATGAGAGCGGGACTGGAATGATATAGTGACTTTCGGCGTCTTGGGCCATGATTTAATTTAGTTCTGTAAAGTTATGCCAAATTCAACAATTACACTGCCGCTATGAGCGTCCATATCGCTTCAGTGTAGGACAGGATTCAGCTCCTTGAACAACTGATGCTACTAGATGTACACCTTGTGGTCCCAATCTCAATTTTTTTAGGAATTTTGATTTCGAAGAGTCCTGGATGGAATCATCTTCAGATTATGCTTTTAGTAGCATGGGATTAGTGGTTCCCATCGTGTTCTCATTCACTTTCTATCGTTTCTCTTTTTCTTCTTCATTTATTCATTTTAAGCAACATGTGTAGGTTTAACCCTAGCCTACCCTCGTAGCAAGGTCTCGCTGTTGCCCTAGCACATTTCGGATGTATCCTAATCGGAGGATGTAGTTATTAGTGATCCAGTCCCTTGCTGGAGTCTCTGCGAGAGCTTCGACTGCTGTCTCATAGTGCGTGGGTTTTCATTTGAATTCAGGAAACGTGACTGTGTGGTATGGGATGAAATAAGTAACACTTTACGTTCTTCCCTCATCCGTCGACTCGGATAGATCCAACATTTCTTTTCGATTCATGGTTTCAAGTTATGTACTTCTGCAACGAACTGCGACTTTTGGCATTGCTAACGGTTTCATGAAGTTGCTCACTTACGCTACATAATGAAAGATATGCCCTGCCAGTGGTTAATTGTATAACGGCATGATCTACGAAGAAACTTATTAATAGCTGAATGACAGGAATCTAGGGAAGGCAATAAGCCTGTCTCCTGTGTAATCAAAACCACTTATTGTCAGAATTGAGTTTGCCACTTCTTCGTCACCACCACCTCGCTACTTCTTTGCGCTCTACATAGTTGCCACTATTTCGTCAAACTCGGATCAGAAAACGAAAATTCAGAATTGGTGCGTTTTTTGAAAGAAGATCTACCATAAGCACTATTTTTACGTCAGAATGGAGACTGCTTAAGCCAAATTTGCCATATATTGTCATAATTGCTACATATCTTTGCGTCATGCTGACTTTTCAAATCAAACTGAGCTCTCTTTTAAGCAAGCTTGGCGCTTTAAAAAAATCAACCTGAACATATTATTAATCAAAACGTGCGTCTTCCATATTAAACTAGTGATTGTCCAAAAAGAACAAAATTAATTTTTGTTTGAGGAAAAGTTTGCAGTTCTTTGAAATTCTTTAATTCACCTGCCTCAAAAAGTAAACAAACTGTTTGAGACTGTATAAATATTTTCCTGGAAAAATAATAAATTTTATTTTAAAGCGCAAAAGAACAGCAATTACTCTCCATTTTTATAGAAGAAAGGATAGCAACATGCGCTTGACTAGATCGTCGAGATCTTCATTCGATTGATGGCAAGCATTCTGTTTGCCTAGAATAACACAGATGTGAACGATACAACAAAAACAACTATAGAAAACACATGCCCTTATAGCCGTGTTTTAAGTAAGCAGTATTTACACTATTAGCAGTGTTTACTAATCAAATAAAACATGCGGCCATCTGGTCCATGCATGGCGCGATCTCTTCCTTATTTAATACACTGAATGACAGCCTCCCACATACGCTTTAAAATAAAAATTAACTTAAAACTCTGCACAAAAAAATAACCTTTATGTAAAATCAGAAACAGTGAGTTCAATTATTGAGGCAGATGAATTTTAAAAATTTCAAAAAAAGTAACACTAATTTTTTCCTCGACAACATTTTTTCTACCCAATCAGAGAGTCTCTAATTTATGTGAAAGACACTTGTTTTTTGGATCACGTTAAGTTCGATTTAGGCGTCCAATGTGATTTGAAAATTGTCGAATTTGATGTGAATCTCTTTCACATATCACATTTACTTAGGCCAAGCAGGTTAGTATGTTTATGTGACTTGTATAATTTCGTGTTAAGCTTCTTCATTTTAAAAGTTTTCAAATAATCTCTCTGCATTTTACCCTCTAGACTCTCTATGCACAATAATATTTGGAAATATAATAAATAATAAATAAATAAATTTTATGGAAAAAATGAGACCCCTTGCACTTGCACCTTTCCTTTACCTCTAAAACGTTAGAAAAACTTCACAAAACGTTTATTTAAACGGATTTAAGAAAGTTCTCTGAATTCAAGTAACCTGGTATGAGGGCAGTTTTATGTTCCATGTCTTCTATTTATTGCCCAACAACGTGCGGTAGTCTTGCTCCGTAAGCTGTTTTCTACCGATGTCGAATGAATACGGACCGGAGTGATTTAATAAATTTCGAAGTTTTCTGCCACAATTTACATTCATTTGGTAAAGTTATACTAAACTCAAGCATAACACTGTCGCTTACTGAAAGTGGGCGCCGATCTCGCGAAAGTGTAGAACAGAATTCAGCTCCTTGAACAAATGATGTTACTAGGTGTACACTTTGTGGTAACAATCTCGATTTTTTTGAGGGATTTTGATTTCGCAGAGTTTTGGATGGAATCGTCTCTAGATTATCCTCCTAGTTTATAGTATGAGATGTGTCGGTGGTTCTCATTGTTTTCTCGTAATTTTTTATCATTTTCATTTTCTTTCTGGATAACTCCTGGATGCATCAGTGCCCTAAAAATCTTTTCAGTTTTGGACTGATTTCTGTAGGGCGTGTGCAATGAGTGCAAACGCGACATTAAGTTAAAAGCCTAACTTAGTACAAAAGACGAAAGCACGATGTGCACTCGAAAAACTCGCCGCGATTTTTAATTGGTTGATTTTGTAGACACTGCTTACATGAAACGTCAAAGTGAGGATATGTGTGTTCCTTGCAATTGGTTCATTGTATCGTTTACAAGGGTGAATCTTCGTGCAAACAGAGATTTTGCTATAAATCGAATAATAATCGCGAAGTCATGGACAAGTTCATGGCCCAACCCCTTCTTTTAGCGCTAAAAAATGACCGCTTCCTGTTCTTTTAAGCTAACTTTAAACCACTATTTTTCTTCAAAAGCAAGAATCCTATAAAGCTTCAATCGATGTGTTCACTTATTGGTAAGGAAATTAAAACTTCAAAGAAAGTTATACCAGCAATTTCCTTGAACCCAAAAATTACTCTAACGTTTTTGGAAAGCCTCCAGTTTATGTGGAAGGAGCTCGTTTTGACTTGAAAGTGTTTAGTTTATTCCAAAAGCGCTGGCTTTTTTTTGGAAAAGTGTTAAATTTGACGTGAAAATGGTAAACAAACATAAATTTATTTATTTGTACATTTATTTATATATTTTGTACGTGGAGAGCTACGCAGATCAACAATTCAAATATGGTCACCAAAGAGCACCTAAAACAACAACGAACAAAACAATTTGTAGTCATCGAAACAGGATAAGCTAAGAAGTGTCCTAGAGATAAATACATATCTGTCGTCGAGTCTTCTATACTGCTTCAAAGAGCTAGGTGGAACGTTTTTCTATGTGAACTTCTGTCAAGAACTCTCTTCCTGCACGATTAGTAAAGAAACCTGATCTTACATTACTTTTTGTCCTTGAGATTCTGATCTTCTAAATCATATAAATTCATACATATATGTGTATAATATTCAGCTTGTCTGCCCTGCTTTGGTCACCATATGAGATCCCAGTAGGGCTTAGTTCTAAACCACCTTTCTTCTTCACTCTCATTTGTTTGAAAAATTATTTCCGAGCTCTTTCGCAAGCTGCTTTGGAGCTCCGACATCTCCGGCCTGCGATATACGTACTCGTACGCTCGAGTCGAGTAAGCTCTTCGGCCCTCACTTGAGCACTGCCTATTCGCGTATTGGAACGCGCTTATCTGGCTGGCTGCCAATCATCTGATGCCTCTCTCGTGCCACGCATTTCAATACGGTGCCAGTCGTCGGCCACAATTAACATCAGCACGATTTCCGTCCTTGCCGTTCGGACCCGCTCTTCGCTGGGCCGTCTTCGCAGCTTTTCGTCCTTCATTTCATTTCCTCCAGTACAAAGAAGTTGTCTTCCTGTTTTTCCAGCTCGGCTGCCCAGTGCTTCATCGCTTTTAATCTTCATCTCCTAGATATTTCAATACTTATATATTTGTATTTATTGATATTTATGTTATATTTTTATATTTTTATTGGCCTTATTTCTTATTGATTAATTATAGCTTAATTTTCTTATTGATTTTTATTGGCCTTATTTCTTATTGATTAATTTATTTTTCGAGGCATCCTGTTTTGGGAAACCTTTCCTTTTGCTTTACCCAATATTTCTCGCTAGTGATAGCGAAGTTGGAGAAGGCGCCTGCTGTCGCGTGCACTTCCACTTAAGGTTCCTATCTCGGGTCCCGATCAGCTAAAGCAAGTCTTCTACTCCCTGTTTCTCTCCTTGACCAGATACCCTCACCGCAAAGCCTCCTTCACTTCCAGTTGGCTAGCCGGTAATAGTTTGTCTGAAGGACTTAAAACACTGACTCGTCTCCATGTTCGGCTTTCACAAAACCTGGGCATATTGTCAGAATAGTCTTAGTGCTTCTATACCACGCAGGTTTGTTATAGTGGAACAACTTTGTTCGGCCTGACGTTTCGACAACTTCGTCGTTTCCAAAGGCCTGAAAGAAGTTCGAAACCTAAGACCAGATACTCATTTCGGCGAAAGAAATCCGTGTGACAGTGAAACCACGTTTAAGGGCTGGCTCCCCTATTTGAAAATTCAAATTAGGGTAACAAACGGCTCTTTCAATGTGAAATGGTATCGTAAGGCTAGCTCCAAGAACATCATAGTCCATGCAATATCTGCTCACTCTCTGACTGTGAAACGTGCTGAAAACAGAACGGCAGCGGGTGTGTGCACGGGCATGAAGAGCGCGAGGAATCACGTATGCTTGCCCACAATATTGCACGTCTCAATGGGTACGATCCAAGACAACGAAATGGCCGGATGGGATCTGGGCGTGGTGCAAATGCGCGGGAAAACAAAATATGTCCCCAGTTACCCTTTATTTCTGAGGAGATCCCAGCAGCTATAGGTCTATGCCTGGTGCGAGCTAATTTGGACGGTGATTTTGTGCTGTTCAACATACCAGGACGCAACATCAAACGACTGCTAGTTCGCAATAGGCTTTACGATCGCTCACGTATAACGAGAGACTGCGTGATCTGCCCTTATGGAAGAAGTGGAGACTGCGCGCAGAAGGGTGTGGTGTACCAAATTCAGTGTTTAAGCTGGGAGGAGCTATATATTGGGGAAACAGGGAGATCGTTAAGCGTTTGCATCAGGGGCAACCTTGCTGGTAAGGAAAAGCGTTGTTTGGTAACCCCACTCGGTAAACATCGAGTGGAAGTCCACTGCGGAGACGATTTTAATATTAAATGCACTGTGTTGCTTCGTGAAAGTGAGATCGGTCCCAGAAAGGCCCTAGAGGCCTTCTGAATCTGCGAACGTAATCCAGCAATGAATAACCGAAGTGAGTGCATTTCGATCACCAGTGAATTTTTGCCGTGGTGCGAGCTCTGAGACCGTTCAATCTGTACACTTAACATCAGTATGGATCCGCAGTTGGTAGGTCTCACCAGTTGCGCTATGACGATCGCATAGCTGAGCATTCCCTCAGCACTTGTGGAACAACAGTGAGTTCGGTTTGCTTCAGTGAGGTTCCGCTTGACACTCGTAGGAAACATTGAAACTGGCAGAGCTTGAGAAGGACGTATTTGCGGAGATGACTATCTGGTCTTAAGTTTCGAACTTCTTTCAAGCCTTTGAAAACGACGAATTTGTCGAAACTTCAGGCCGAAAAAAGTTGTTCCACTGTAACAAACCTGCGTGGCATAGAAGCATTAAGACTATACTGACTCGTCTATTGCATGGCCACTGCACGTTTTGGTGAGACCAAATAAGCGTCCCAATTGTCGCACTAAACGCATCCCGGAGACCTGAAATACATTTGGTTTACTGATTTTTTTTGCCAAATCGTTTTTAATAATGATGCTCTGTTTTCGATAGAACATAGTCTAATGTCTAACCTTTAAAATAGTTCAATATTATGTAAGCCACGCCATAAGTACTACATAAAAATACATAGTTCACGCCGTCTATGATAAAAACCACAATAATTAATGAACAATTCAATATTTTTGTTTCGAAATCGTTTCTCCGGCTTTCAAAGTCTTGAAGAGCTCTGAGGAAATTTGCAGGCCGAATGTGTGATTTCACTGTACAGCTATGGTACAGTATGTAGGCTTTTTTCACCTTTCAGATTTTTTGGTGTTTCATTCTAGTAATAAAACGTAGGAATTCTTGTGACTGTAGTTGAACGGTTGGAGTAAGCCAGAGAAAGGGCACACGAATTTTTGTGAAATTTCGTGAGCTTCCGGATGCTATTCGATTAAAGGGTGCGTGATGGCGCAGTCGGAGGAGGTGACGACTATCGCATGCACCGATCCCAGTTTCCTGGTTTGGATTTTCCTCTCAGGCCAGCTAACCCTCCATTGCTCCGGCGTCAGTGATCTGGTACCGGACTAGTCTGGGAAGGATAAAGCGCTGACTTGTTCATCGACAAGCTGTCACAAGTCTTTGTAAAGGCCATATGCGCATTCTATTTAAATTTAAATTTTCCTTCACAATGTCTCGTAGAAGTAGAGCGGGGCGTATCGCGCATAAGACTGATTAACGTCGTCATTTATCCTCTATGTATTCGCTTAAAAGCCAGGGTGATGCTCACCGTTCGGCCTATAGACCACATGCTGTTTTTTGTCGGCCTCTATTGATCGTAATTATTTCTGTGGTGCAACCCTTCAAACGCGCCACAAATTCTCGCAGAAGGTACGATCCCAGGTGTTCGCGGTAGCCTTTGACGTTGCCGCTTATATTATTGCCATCCCTATATTACCAGCTTTAATGAATGACTAGAGACTGCGCCGTCGATTAGCCGAAAATACAGAGACAAAACGCAGAGAACAATGACACCGAAGAACCCATCAACTCGATGAGTTTTTGTTCATTACTCTTTTTGCGTGCAGTTTTCATTATGCGCTGCATTTACGGGACTAGCAGTAGCTTGTACAAAAAATTGCAATTTTCTTACTTCTGAGCATTAGCACACTGACGACAATATGAGCCACCGATGGCTCATAACTTTTCGAGCTATTTTTTGTACTCCTGCCGTCGGTTTTTCATAGATGTTTTTTTCTGTTTCCTAATTACTTCTGGATTAAAAAATTTTTCTAGAAATGAGACCAATTCTACAATCAAATCAATTTAAAGCACTATTTTTCACCCAAACGTTTGCCCTTTTTTGCCCCAGGAAGTTATTTAGAATGCTGATCGCGAATCCGTTTTCAAAAATTCTGCCGATTACGATAGGTTACGGTAGCTACGGTTAGCTACCGTAACCTACCGTACTCCACCGTAGCACCAAAAACGGATTCAGGCCCGTGATCAGCACCCCAAATAACCCTCCCCCTGGGTCACGTTTGGGTGAAAACGGTGATCTGACCGCGGCAGCCTTAGTCACCCGTACCTACCGTAACCTATCGTAACCGGTCGAAATTTCATAAACCGATATCAGATTCGTGACCAGCACCCTAAATAACCCATCTGGTCCAAGTTTGATAGGAAAAAAGCACGCAAAACAAAAAAGCGGTCCGCGAGGGACATTGTGAGCCACCGGTGGCTCATAGCGCAGGCGCGTGAAAACGCGCGCGTGTCCCACGCGGCATTTTACCGCAAAACGCGATTGTCGTCAATGCGTTAAGAGTGACCATAAATGGGAAAAATAGTCTAAATGAAGATCTCCGTTCTTCAAGCAAAACCAATTAATTTCAAAGGCTTTCTTGAATTGTGTCCCCTTTCTAGTTCGCTACCTTCTTGTCTAACGAGATCTTCGGTACGTAACATATTCACGTCAAGCTGAACACTTTTGAACCAGTCTGACGTTCTTTTAAATTATTAAACACTTTCTAAATCAAAACAAACGTCTTTCAACCTAAGCTAAATATTTTTAAAGGAAAGTGTGCTTGCGATATTAAACAATATGCTCACCTTTTTGAAATCGCCAAACCCAACCAAACACAGAGTGCCCAAAGAAGTGAAATTACTCTTTGGATGTTTACAAAGTTTTTTATGCATAGATGACAGTTGTTAAGCTTATTTTGAAGCGCAGGAATGTACACATTTTTAGATATAGCGTACGGGAAGTTCGCGCCGTGCACTCCGTCAGTATGCCGCGATTTTCCGCGCTCTTTTTGGTAAGGAAAATCTATCACATGAACAAAAATCGAGGTGATAAAAATCAGCGGCATGGCAGAGACACGAAACGACGCAAAACAGTGCGCAGTCCTATAATCCTCCGCTCCACCTAGTCAGCTTTTTTGCTATCAAATAGGCGAGAATAGAGAGGAACCGTGACGAATTTCAGGGCGCTCTCTATCATGACGTGAAAGGAATTTTTCCTTATTCATACTTCTAAATGAGGTCATGAGCAATCCTCTAACCAAAGAAAGAATGGTGGAGAGTGAGCAGCACCTTAGCCCTACGTCACTTCTTTGAGCAGCCTGTGCTGTGGGCGATTAACATTTTTCACAATAATTTTTTATCAAAACCTGTGCTGAATTTTTTAAAATCTGTTCAGCTCAAATTTAGTGACTTTATTCTTGCTTGAAAAATTGTCCAGTTTGATTTGTGACAAGCACCCGGTTTTGCTTTGGAAGGCGTCCATTTTGACGTGAAACTGTATATATCCACAAAACTATCCCTTGAAAAGTATGTCCTTGTAAGGTGACATAAGGCGTGGCATTCTCTCCCCCACAAAAAAAGGAAAAAAAGGAGTATATGACTTCGAGTCCCGCATAGCGAAAGAGTTTTGATCTCAACTAAACACACGTCTGATAGCTTATAACCTCTGCAAAAGCCGCCCTTTACTTCAAAACACTTCTAGTATAATACCCTTTTAATGGAAAACCTAAGCATCTCATCGTAAAATTTTAAAGCAATACTCATGAGGTTCTTCTTTACTTCATTAGATATTTTTGAAGCGTAACAATTAGAGTGAGAATATTATACAATTCTTACACTATTCCAACTCTAGAATCTCTTCTATTCGCAAGCAAAGCTCTTCAGCTGCACAACCGTTCCTGCAAGCAGTTGTTTCTCACCGTTCCTGTTTTGCTCGTGCTCATGAATCTCGCCCTAAATCAATCTCTCCGCCACCCAGACGATAATGCATTGCCGGCGGAATTGCGCTGACTAGGGCACCTTCGAACGTGGTAACCCGAAACCGTTTCACCTGACCCGCTCCCCTGCTCCACCTCTCCGACAACAATCTCTGCCGCCACGATGCCTTCGTCTGCACTCACCGAAATTACCTGATTCTTGGTGTTTGGAACGCTCTGGGATCTATTCTTCGTCACCTTGATTGCCGGGCACATCATCTGCGGGTTCCTTTGAGACACTTCCATCTGTATTTGTATTCCTTGAGTGCACTTCTCTAAATTATTTAAAATTTGCACTTACAGTCCCACATGACACAAACAATTGGTTAAATTTACTGATTTATCTGGAAAACCTACTTATATTGAGTGTTGTTACCTCCTCTTTCTACATATTTCAATTCATTTTTACATGCCTCCCCTCTCCTCTTCTTAAGATATTCACTTCGTTGGTGCTAAAATCCTTATCCTCATGGAACACAGCTCTCACGGAACACTCTCTGGAATTAATTCTGTCGTCAGAACACGCTGATCAGCTTGTTGGATCAACGGTTCTGCTGGTCCAGCAGTTAATTCTGCTTTAAACGTAGAACCATCTTAATCTTTGAAGTCATTTTCTTCCTTTGGTTCATGACGCGAATGTGGGCAGCACAAGTTGGGAGCGGACCAGTCAACAAGGCTGCATCGAATGGGCGTACTAGCAAACAAGACAAGTACCTTTGGTACCCTTATCGCTTGAATGGTATTCGGCCGGTGCCATTATTACTTATGATTGGCTGGTGCCTCCCAATGCTGCTCACACTCGCGACATGAACCCTTTCTTTGTCTGGATTCATAGTCGTTATTCGATTCCATTTCAGATCATTTCACATAAAATCCCCACTTGTTAACGTCACAAATCACATTTACGCACAACATCCACATTGGCTGACCAAGCTTCTCGTCGTAGCTGTGGTAGAATCTCTGCACGAGAAGGGGTAGGGTTGACTGCAGTGTGTAAGCGCTCCTAAACATTTCCTAACGTCGGGATTCAGAAAACGCGCCTTCGATGCCGTCGAACTTTACTGGGGATAGGGAAGGGACTCCAGGGTGAGTGCCATCCAAGCTGCTCGTGTGGAAACTGTTTCTTTCGCTCAGGGGGAATCCGTGGTTGGGTTCTGTATACAGCTTGGAAACTGTGCAGAAAACGCCAGCAAATTGTGTAGTCGTCAAACCCCTTAAATCTCAAATAGTCTATATGTTGTTACAGGATGTTTAGTTGCGATCAAAACTCTTGCGCCAGGCGGGACTCGAACCCGCATCTTCTGCTTTCCGAGCAGCGATGTTCGCCTTACACCAGCGGATCTGTTTGACCGCATATAACATCCGCGATATCTCAAATAGTCAATTGAAATGCAAAAATGGCACAACGTCAAATGCCAGGAGTTCCGAACCCCGACCTCACTCACGTGGAGCTACATACGCCACTATCACCTGCGCCCAAACTGCTTGCCAACGATGCCATCGCGAGCGTACATACAAGAGCGTACGACAGAGTCTGCGCGCAGTTTCCGCGCTCCACCGCCAACACCTGACCGAATCCATTGCACCGGGGGGGGGCAGGGGTGTTTTTAAACGAGATCCGGAGGTGGCGCCAACCATCATATGCATCCGGAATCGACCCGTGGTTCGGATTGAGCCCAGTCCAACTATAATACTATCCCCCTTTCTGCGTCGTAGATTGCTACTGAAATTTACAGAGAAGGGTGCAGCAGAAGAATTTACATATCCTTTGAGACATCTTTGTGTAAGCCAAGTAGATAGCCTAGAAATGCCTAGAGGGCATCGTTCAAACGTGCTGAAGTTAAAAAATTTGGAAAATTTACCATTGTTTACTTAAATACTTTTTATTTTCTTATTTCTGCATCAAAAGACGAGCAGAGTGTTTGAAACTTTAAAATTTATTTTTTGTGGAAATATTATGTCAGAACCTAGATTATGAAAAACATGTTTTATGAAGCATAGAAAAACAGCAAGTTTTGGGTTTTTAGGAAGCTGATCGCGCCATGCGCTCGTCCAGCACGTCGTAATTTTCCTTTGACTGATAGTAAATATTCTATGTAGAGTTGTACATTCTACGGAACACTTCGGTACAACAGAAACAGTCGGGAAAACAGATGTCTTCACTGCGAAGTTTTGAGTAAGTGCGGTTGCACTGTCAATCAAACGAAAATCGTGACCTGCTGGACGAGTTCATCTATTCCCTATATTTTAATATGGCGCAGCAATTTCTGCATTTTGAGCTTGAAATAAATGCTTGCTGATTTTTGCTTAAGAAATTAATGACTTCAATCCGACTTTAAACACTGTGTTCATCTTTTTGGGGCATACGAACTAAAAAATTATTTAAATCTGCTCAAGAAATGTCCGCCTCAATCTATGAAATGCTCATTTTATTTATTTGTTTATTTATTTATTTATTCGTGGCGTAGTGGGGTGCCACACGGATAACAAAGAACATCAGAATAGCAACACATTAATAATGCAAATTTGTAGACTAAACAAATTTAATTGAAACATGTTCAGTTTGGCTTAGAAGTCTCTTACGCGCCTTGAAAAGTGTCTAGTTTCACTTTGAATCGGTATACTTGGCTACTGGTCGTTTACCTTTACTCAATGAGATTTTTACATATTTTAGGCATTTTCGTTCCCTCGGATCTACCTTCCTCAATTTTTTCTCACTTAGTGGATAGTCAGATACCTAGTCACACAATTGGACCCGTGGAGGAAAACGCAGCTTTCGTCCCATTTCGCGTTCAGAAAACGACTTCTACTAGCAGACGATCCCTCGGAAGTGGAACGGCGGTGACGGGGTACGGTGGTCTGCAGGCGGCTGCAGTTCGTATCAGTATCGGAGACGCTGTCTGGTTGGGTTGTCTTTTCTTGTGTGCGTTTGTTCCAATTAGTGTCGTTGTCACTCATGTGCCGCTCAGCGTACAGTGCTTGAGTCTATCGATTCGCGTCCATTTTACCTGCTCCTCGTCGAATTCAGTCCGTTACACTGTGCCCTCTTCACTTGAACTAAACTCTCATCTATTGCTGTTTTTAAAAATTAAGATTTAAAAATTTCATTGACACCACTAGCGAGCAAATGGCGCAGTGGGAGGAGGTTCCCATCAGCCGTAGCACTGAGCGATTTTAGACTCTTTTCAAGGCCTGATCACATGGCATTTCCCAGCTCCACAGCGTCGATGAGTCAGGGCTAAGCGTACGTAGGAAAGAAGGAATACTATTTTTCATAGATGCAGTTATTTGTCATAGCTGATTCACGAACTAGAGGTGGTCTACTAAAAATCACTTTATCTCACCCAAAAACCAGACTGTATGCCAACACTTTCAAGTATAGAGCAGGAAGTGCGTATCTAAAGCTCACGAAAAATATGCCCGATGCTTTATCAATAAACCAATTCAAGCGCTTTGCTAGCCGAGCATTATTTAGATATGACGTTTCTTGAGATAATTCAATAAGTAATACCGACTACCTTTCCCGATTTGGTGTTCGTTCTTGTGTGCGTATCTGAGTTTTCTTGAATTACTTCCTTGTTGTTGGTTTGTTTTTTTTCTCACATTTGCCTTTTGCAAATGTAATAAACTGTAAAACTGTAAAACTATAATACGGTATTGGCCAAAAAAGTTAATTGTAGATGAAATTCGCCTTCAATATGCCACCACAAGGTTATGTAGGTCCAGTGGATTGCTGCTCTCTAATGCTTTGAATAGCTCCCATCTTTTCTTGGACAAAACTGTTAGATGAGTCGTAACCGAGACCATAGCGTACTCGAATAACCCTGAGCATAACAGTAGTACACTGAGTCATTTTTAAAGAACAAGGTGCAAAGAACGGAGTTGCTCAATTCCTTTTGGAATGTTTCACGCATTCTACATCAACGGAATGTCGTGGAGGTGATTTTAATGCGTATTTTGCAATACAATGACTTGCGGTGGTCAGCCGATGGACAATTCAGCGCTTTATCCTTCCCATACAAGTCTGGTACCAATCCACCGAACCCGGACCAGTTCACCGACTCCGGAAGGAGACCTTCTACGTGCCCATGTAGCGCAGTCGGAGGAGATGCCAACTGTCGCGTGCATCCGTCTTGTTCCTGGATCGGATTTTCCGCCCAAGCCAACCAAGCCTTTCCTCCCTCCGAAGTCGGCGAATTGGTACATACCAGAGTTTTTATAAAGAATACTAACCGATTTATGCATCGGCTGGCTACCGCAAGTCATTGTATGGCCAAATACGCATTCAAATCGTGTTCACGACATCCCGTATGAGTAGAATGCTCATCTCAAAAGGAATCGAGTAACGCCGTTGTTGATTCTTCATCCTGTTCATTAACTCTAGATGATGGTGTGTCCGTATGGGGCGTAATAGCGCAGTGAGAATAGGTGCCGTTTGCGTCGTGCACTTCCTTAGGACCTCCCGCCCAGGTCAAGCCGGCCTTCCATCCCATTGGGGTCAGCGAATTGGTGCCAGACCTGTTCTGGAAGCCTAAAATTGCTCAATATATGGCCACCACAAGCTATTCTTCTGGCCAAATAAGCACCCAAGTTACTCCATGTTTTTCCCAGAAGTATATTGAATGTGTGCCGCGTTCCTCAGAACGATTGCCTAGTGCTGACCTTTATCTTTTTATCCTTCGATGTGTCCATCTCACACCACTCTTGTCTGCCTTTCGCTAAACCTTTTGGGAGAAATCAAAAACTGATGTGGTTCTAGGATATCATAGCTCTGTTCTCAAGGCTCTGTTCTCTCTCCCTTTCTTTCTTGTAAGTGACCTGTCAAGGCGTGTGATAAAAAGCTGAAGCTTGGCTAACAAAACTTCGTTTATGGCTGTGGTAAACCCTATTTCGAATCCGATATAGTCTGCTACGGCTCCAGTGGCGCTCTGCACGGACAAATGTTCTGGTGCACGCTGCTATTCTGTGCCCCTGTTACCTTCGTGGGAAGTAGGGCGAATTACCTGATAACACCTTCCTTACATGGCCACCACTTACTAAACCGTAGAGCTCATTTCGGTGGTCTTTTTGAGTATTTTTAATTGCTTTGATGTTCATTTAAGGTGATTTCCTTAATTGATGACCAAATATATGTCATAATGGCCTATAATGGCTTTTAGCTACATGAGCCAAACTGACGCTCTTACAACCACTTATTTGCTCGCATTTTTTGGGCCAAAAGCAATTATTTCAAGAAAATATGAAGGGTACATGTAGAACTCCACCCTAGTACCCATCAACCGCTGAATATACATCTGGACCGTACATACTAAACCAGCCGACATAACGACTGCCCCTCGTAGAACTGTGGAGGAGTTAGCGACCAGTTTCCCAAGTTCCTGAAAGCATCGCGGAAGAAATCAGGAGGGGCATCTGGTCCTCAGCGCATCCCAGGGGAAGTAGCGCTTCCATAATCTGGATGAGTATGAGGTAAGGGTCGCGCATTGAGCCACGGGAGTGACGTACCTGCTTGTCGATCGCAATTCTGTGCCATAGTTGCCCACTGACCCCTTTTTTCAAGGGACATGAGAAGTGTCAATTCTTCATGTAACGTTCCTGCGTGGCTACCTGACTTAGAGCGGGGGAGGAGGTGCTCGAATTAAACTTTTACTAGACTGTGTTATAGAATATAAAGCTCTCAAAACAGTTCTGTAAAAGTTAACCTTATAATCTGTACACATTCAAAAAATATTATAATGCCTCCTACTTCCCTTTCACTGGCGAGCCACCGTGAAGGGTGTTATAACCAGAAAGGTAGGTGGCGAAACGAACCGCTTCGAGAGAAGACAACATTTTCGGATTTTGCTCTCTTCACCTTCATTTTATTAAAACGTCGATCGTCAACCGAACCAGAAGCATTAGGATCCGGGGAAAACGGCGGTCGTTGATTTCACCTTATCCAAGCTCAGCATCGCTGCAAGAACGTATTCAGAGCGCCTTCTTCACAAATAAAACCGGGTACTATCAGTGCGTTAAATTAATTTTCTAAGTCGCCAAGATTCTCCTAGTTAAATTGGCTTCATTGAGTCCGAGTGGCAGAGAGATCGCAAAACCTCTGACCAAACCTTCTCGATCAGATTTGCAGAAACATTCTCATCTCCCTACACGGATTCTTCACAGCTCCCCTTTGACGTCACCACTTTCCACTTCTTCAAGTGAAGAGCCCTGCCACTCGTTTCTCACCAACCATGGGGCTAATGGATCCGGTAAGCGGCTCCACGTCCACCACTTCAGAAATTGACAGCGTTCTCGGCGAATGACCGAAGTAAAAAGTGCGTGCGAAGTGGCTCGTTAGTCGGCTGAGGCTCTGAATAGGCGGTGACGACCGTGCAAGTGCGCGCATCGCTAATGCCTTCAGAATGGCACCTTCACACGCATATTCAAGCACCATTTTGCAGTGCGTCGAGAGTCAATTATCGGCCAGTGGCTCGTCTGAGTGGTCACTCGCTGAAGCAGCTGTGCGAACGGGTACATAGTGGGAGCCATTTAGTCTCCTCCAGCCTGGCACTGATACCCAGTATGTACTGGTTCCAAGTCGTCTAATAATCTTTAGCTTTAGTTTGAAGATAGATTTCAAGGAAAATAATAAAATTCATATTGCCAAGCACCTAACCTAAAGGTGCTAGTTTAGTTTCTGTTTCAGTCTCAAGAATCTTCGGATCTCTCCTAGTCGGAGGGGGCTCATGTAATTTTGACTCATCATTCTCTTTCTTAGAGCGCGTGTAGCGCAGTCGGAGGAGGCGCCGACTGTCCCGCCGATTCCAAGTTCATGGTTTCCCGCCCAGGCCAACCAAACCTTCCATCCCTCCGGGGTCGGTGAATTGGTACCAGACCTATCTGGGAGGGAAAAAGCACTGACTTGTTGATCGGCTGGCCACCGCAAGTCATTGTATAGCCAAATACGCATACAAATGGTTTATACGACATCCCGTAGAAATAGAATGCGTGGCGCACCCCAGAAGGGATTGAGTAACGCCGTCCTTTATCCTTTTATCCTTATCTATTCCCTTTCTTGAACTTGCTTGAGAGTTTCACCTGCTGTATTGACAACTCTCGGACAAACTCAGGAAGGACGACGTTGCGGCATGGTAGTGCAGGCATCATAAGTTCCCCCCCCCCCCCCCGACTAAGATAGATCCGGATCTAGCAATACCATTAGGTTGGTGAAAAAGACCTGCTCCACAGCGTAATTTCGTTTCAAAAATTCATTGCTTTTTTTGTGAGCGACTTCAATCTACAAAGTAACTACCATTTACATCTGCAAGCTTCTGCTGTCCGAAGGGCAGATCACGAATTCCTTTCTTCCAGAATGAAGTCGGATGTGACTCAAAGAGGTGCGCCATCTCGGATTCCAGTTCGGTTTGGTCGTTTAAGCACCTGTCTCTCATGTGTTGCTTGAGAGCTAGGAAACGGTGGTAGCCCGATGCCGCAAGGTCTGGCGAAAACGGTGGGTGGAGCAGGACCTCCCAGCTAACCTCCTGCAACTTCTCACGAGACAGTCTTGCAACGTGGAGATGAGCATTGTCGTGAAAGTCGTCTCGCCAGAAGTTTAGAAAAGGAGTTTAGATGGAAGGTGCTGCCCTACCCATCGTATTCGCCAAATCTTATGCCACGAGACTACTGCCTTTTCCGAGCTCTCAAGCAACACATGAGAGACAGGTGATTCAACGGCCGAACCGAACTGGAATCCGAGATGGCGCACCTCTTTGAGTCACAGCCGACTTCATTCTGGAGGAAAGGAATTCTTGATCTACCCTTCAGACAGCAGGGTGTAGATGTAAATGGCAGTTAGTTTGTAGATTGAAGCCACTCACAAAAAGCAATAAATTTTTGTAAAAAATCGCTGTGGTGCAAGACCAACCCAATACATTAAGGCAAGGTGAATCGCTCATTAAGGGGCACAAGTGAAATGTACTTGAAACAGCAATAGCAGCTGAGCACTGTTTCAAACGAATTTTGCAATGCTTTATGAAATTGAAGTTTACTTAAAACTCGAAGTTGAGGTTGGTTACAGAGAACAATGCTGTTTTATGTCCTCCGATAAGTAATCCAAATGGGCACATGGTAGCACAGTCGGAGGAGGTGCTGGCTGTGCGCGCACTTCACTCAATATTCTTGGTTCGTATTCCAAGCAAAACCAACCAAGCCTTCCATTCCTTCGGGGTCGGTGAAATGGTACCAGACTTGTCTGGGAAGGATAAAGCGCTGACTTGTTGATCGGCTGGCCAACGCAAGTCATTGTATGGCCAAATACGCATTCAACTCGCCTCCACGACATCCCGTAGAAGTACAATGCGTGGCGCATCCTGAAAGAGATCGAGTAACGCCGTCCTTTATCCTTTATCCTTTAAGAATGTCGCACTCGAATTTATATTATTTTATTGTTCTTGTATTGGTTTACTTACTTCTTGAGGGACGGTATGATTCCCATTCTTTCTTCATATTGTATAGCATTTATTTATTTATTTATTTATTTATTTATTTATTTATTTATTTATTTATTTATTTAAAGCATAAATATGATACTCGAGTGTAAAACAAATGACAAAATGAAGAGGTTCTACCAAAAAAAGTCACAAAAAGCAACCAGATTTAGATAGGAGGCATTTACAACTCTGAAAGCAGCTATAAGCAGAATTTAATCAACAGCAATTTCTTTTTTAAAAAAAACATGGATGGATTAGGGCAGGAGATTTTCGTTTTCAGCAAGCAAAGAGTTGAGCCCCCGCAGCCTTCTACATGTCAGAAATAAAGAACTAATCGTGGTTTTTGCAATGGGAGCCTGCAGATGGAGTCTAGTTCTTCTTGTTCTTACTACTTGACCACCGAGAAAATGTGATGGGCTTATGTGGAGTTTGCCCATGAAAATCATGAACAGCATTTGGAGATCGGCAACCTTCCTTCAACACACCAAAGATTTGATGTATAAATAAATAGACATTTTACTCGTTTAAACCTCCTCTCCTCTGTGATTTGTCTTTCGCACAGGACAAATATGCGTTCAAAAGGGTTAAGAACGAAAGTATATGAACGTAGGATACCCTACTCTATGCCTTAACCCTAGAACATTTTCCGTTGACGATTGTTCTTGAAGAACGCAGTTAATAGGACTCTGATCAAGGGTAGACAACCCCACGAATGACTCCATGATTTTTTAAGCCCCTGATCATCGAGGGATGCGGTGCGAAAGTGTTTGCGTACTGTAGCCCGCCGTCAGGCTGGGGTCAGGGGCTACGCGGCGGTCCGACGCCTAATTGTTCGTCGCCGAGCGTTTTTCATGCCTCCGTGCACCACGTAGATATTATCGTCAGCAGAATCTCGATGCTGCCAGTCGTCAGGCAGTTGTTCTCACCTCAACACTGTAGCTCGGACCACCACAGTAATGGTAAGCGTCCTAAAAGCGGCTGCCTGCCCTACCTTGGTCAGCTTACAAACGTCTTAGGGAGTGTCTCTCAATTCAAGCATCTGCTCGTTCTCAATGAACTTTTTGAGTTATTCCATTCTCACTCGTATGGCTTTGATTCCTTGCAGTTGGTTTCGCTTCTTTCTATACCATTATATGCGTCCATTCTGCTGTGATTCACTCAAAGAAATAAAAAATAAACATTATGGACAACTTGAACTTTGGAACAGATGGGTAAAATGGGATGAAAAATCAGAATGCAGCTGCAGAAGACGAGTTACCAGGGGTGATGAGCAATCACAGAGGGACGTACATTTTCCTCGAGTCCTTCGCCGAGTCCGAGAGAGGTTGTAGGCCGCTTCCTTAAGAATTATCTAGTAAAGGGAAGGTCTTCTCAATTCATTCGCAGTGGGATAGGTAACGTATTCATTTTCGTAAGTTACAGTAGGGAATCCATCATTTTCACGTCAAATCGGATACTTTTCAAATCAAATTGGATATTCTTCTAAATTAGCTTTAAAACCTTCGAAATCAAAGCGAGTTATTCCAAATCGAAGTGACCTTCAGGAACGTTAAACTACAAACTCTTCAAAATGCTTAGAATAATTTTTCTCTAAATGAAATTTGGTGTAACTTTCTTTGAAATTTTTCAGTGCCACAATAAGTATAATAATTTTTATAAAAATTTCATTCTCGGAGAAAAAATGGCAGATTACAATTTTTGAAGCACGCCAGAGAAGCAAGCAAATGGCACATGAAGAGATCAGATCGCGCCATGCGCTCAAAAAGATCGCCGCATTTCTTATTTTATTGATAGCGTAAATGCTGCTTACATGAAGCATGAAAGTGAGGATATGAGTGTTCTTTGCAGATGTTTTTATTGTATCATTAATATGTGTAAATTTTCATGCAAAGAGAAATTTGCTATCAATCGAATAGAAATCGTGACGTCCCGGAAAAGTGCATGCCTCAATCTCCTCTTTTTCGACTTTGAAATGGCCACCTTCCTGCTTTTTAAAGAAATTTCAGACCATTATTTTTCCTCAAAAATAAGAATTTTATAGAAATTCAAACAGTGTTCTTACTTGAGTAGAGGAGGAATTAAGACTTCAAAGAAAATAATACTAAAATTTTTCTTGGACGAAAAATTATACAAGGCCTTTTAGACACTCTCTAGTTTGATGTAGAAAAAGCTCATTTCGACGTGGAAGAGTCTGCTTTGATTTCAAAGTCTTAGGCTATCTAGAAGAGTGTTCATTTTGATTTAAAAATGGCATAATTTAGCCATAAGTCTACATGCTCTACTAATCGTAAGCGGTACTCTAAAAAACTAAGTAGGATCTAGAAATAGTTTCCTAGTGAGGATTTTATACAACATGATTAAATCTATTGCTCGTTTCTTCTTTTTCTTCGCCGACATCCTCACATGGTACAATAACAAATAACTAAATAAATAGTGGGTTTCTTCCTTGAGCCCTTCTCCTTCATGCGGACTGACAGCTGAAGTCTTCCAAACGTGAATATTACATCGTCTTTCTGAGAAGATCGCCTGCTGCCAAATCCACAGCGATTAACGTCTTCTCTCCGGAATCTGGCCGAAGTGGTCCTCATCAGCCCAATCCAGCGACGTGTCGGTTCAATGGCGTCATATCGTCGTCGTCGTTGGTGTTGACTCGCGGTCAGATTGCACCAGCAGCAGCACTCGTCGCGATGAAGTTTCGTCTCGTCCTCGTCCTCGTGTTGACTCAGTGCTGGTGATTATCCGTCGTGTAGAAGTCGTCTATCGATTGTCACCGGTCTCGTTATGCTCACATTAGGACCATCCGTCCTACCGTATCCGCTGGTGGCCTCGCATGAAGGGCTGGTGCTCATGTGGCCATTTCCCACAGCACTTGATCAGATGTCGCGTGTCAGATGCGCTCTTGTTCGCCCCTCTTCCAGCGGATTTGCTCCCGTCACAGCTTGGTCCAGCCGGTCATTGTCCAACGCGCACTATCTCCATGCAGTTTTCTCTATTTAATGGGAAACTCCGTGGCATAGGCGAGACGCTCATGAGTTATGTTTTTCTAAGATATCGGTTCACTCAGTTCAATATCCACTTGGTTTCTTGCAAAAACTCTTCGTGGGGTCCAGCATCTTCCTTACCTTCGAAATCAACTCGTGCACTCCCTACTTAGTTTTGTTTTACCCTCTGATTCACGATTCTTGTCCTTCACGCTCATATATTTCTTCTTGTTTTCCTTGTCCATATTCGTCTTTGCTATTCTTCTGTTATTCTTTGGTTATTACTGTTGGCCTTCCTCTTCATGATCCTTTCTCTTCTTCCTTCCTGGTCTTTTTTCCTCATCTCCCGCCTTCTTCTCCATGTCTTTCTTCGTCATCGTTGCAATCCAACTCGCCGTTTTATTTTTCACCGCGATCCCACTGTTGCAGTCTTCACCTCTTCCTATTTCACTCCGTTTCCTGCTCTTCCTTTTCTTGGCCTCGTTCGTGATCCGCTTGTCTTCTCTCCCAGCATCTTTGTTTCTTCATTTTGCATCTCCGCCTTTTCATCGTCTTCGTCCTCTTCCCCCGCTCCGTGTCCTCTGGTCCCTCCCTTCCTTACCATTTTCCCTTCTTCTTCTTCGTTTTACATCTCCGCCCTTCCATCGTCTTCATTCTCTTCCTCTTTTTCGTGTTCTATCACGTTTTTCTTTCTTCTCTTTTGTCTCCGTCTTCTGTTTCATCATCCTGTTCTCCCCTTTCTACTTCTTATGAATTTTCGTCATCTTCTTCTCTTCTTCATTTTAATCCACTTTCACTTAGAGTTCATACCTGCATTTCACTTCTTCATCCACCCCTTCATCTTGACTTTTTTCGTCATCGTTTTCAAATTCTTTTTCTTCACCTTCGCCTCTGCTCAGTTTTTATCGGCTTCTTGTTGTTACTTTCATTCTTGGCCCTTTTAACTTTTTCTTGCCCTTACCACCATCTTAGACTTTTGTGCTAGGAATTATAAGAAATAATAGGGATAAAGGAAGGTGTTAATCAATCCCTTTTAGGATGCGCCACGCGTTTGTCGTGGAAGTGATTTGAATGCGCATTTGACCACACAATAATTTGCGGTGATCAGCCGACGAACAAGTAAGCGCTTTATCCTTGCCAGAGAGAACTGGTACCAATTCACCAATCCAGGAGGATGGGAGGCTAAGTTGGCCTGGGCGGGAAAGCCGAACCAGGAACCTTGTATCGGGTGCACGCGGCACTCGGCACTTCCTCGGACTGCGCTATAAGCGCTCACTAAAAAAATAAAAATAAAATAGTACGCAACTCAAAATACAAACAAATTCAAAAATTTGTTTAGCTAAAATAACACGATATTATTAATTCTGCAAAAATTTAAGCATAGTACTGAATTTTTTGTAGCACTTTATTAAATTAAATTAAATCCCTATTTTGTTACGTGCTTAACTTTTCTTGTCTTAAGAGATTGAGAATAATTTGATTCCACTGAACGGCTTTAAGTAGGTTTTTTGAAGCCTACCCTTCCAGAGGGAAAAGTCATGCAACGCTTTCTCCGCGCTTCCAACGACTATGCACTTCTTTGTTTTCCTCCAGCTTGAGGTGATTCTTCTGAATTTTTGACACTAACGTCGGTGCCCTTTGATCAGCGCTTCATCGTCAGTAAAAGCGTTGCAGTGCTCATTTGCCGAACAAGGTACGGCTGCCCCAAAGTGCCTTCGAAGTTCGTTTGTATAGCTGTGTTTCGTGAATGAATTCCTCTGTCGACTAACATAGCATGCCACTTGCAGCCCCGTCACCACCATAGTGCATGGTGGAGTCATTCGTCCTTGTTCAACGCCATTCATGCTTCATTTCACTCCTGCTACTCGGCAGCAGGTCATGCAGCTCCTTGAAAAATTCGCTTTTTAGCACTTCAGGCTCTCCGTTGACGCTTTTCTCGTGCACACCCTCATTCCGGCCTTTTTGCTGCATCGATAGGGTTACCTATGTTGCTCACTTCCCTTCCATCTCTATCGATCACGACGTTTTAAGTGTTTTTAAATGGCTATTAAAAGGTGGACTTCTCCAGCTGCTCCTTTGTCTCCAAGCTCAGGGCAACGTATTTCCTCCGATTCGTAAGCCAAGGATGTCGTCAAAAATCCTTTTCTTTCACAGTCCCAAAGCCCTCCACCGTCATGCTTCAGGTGCTCAGAAGAGAAATGTCTTATTTAATAGAGGAAATAAGGGTAAATGGCTCGATACTCAATCCCTTTTTGGGATGCACCACGCATTCTACTTCAACGGGATGTCGTGAAGGCGATTTGTATGCGTATCTGGCCGTACAATGACTTGTGGTGGCCAGCCGATGAACAATTCAGCTCTGTTTTCTTCTCAGACAAGACTGGTACCAATTCATTGACCTCGGAGGGATGGAAAGCTTGGTTGGCCCAGGCTGGAAATCCGAACCGTAAACCTGGTATCGGGTGCACTCGACTGCCGGCATCTGCTCCGACTGCGTTACACGCGTCCCTAATGTAGGAAAGAAATGAATGATTCCGATATTCTGCACTTTTAGCCTAACCTGGTCATTTCATTGAGGTGTACCTTATAGACTGCGTCTCAGATGTATACTAGATGTCGGGCAGGAGGTGAGCTCTGGAATAAGTTTTCCTGAATTTTAAATTAAAAAATTGCATTCTGAATGAATCTTAATATTTGCCTTCTCTTTGCTGCATGGCTACATCGTCGCCAAGCTTTCAGTCAGTTTTTTGTTCATCAATAGGCGCATATTAAGGCTTTCATAAGACTCACGCGCATATATGATTCCTTTTACCCACGTACTATGTGCGAGTTGAAGAAAGTCTTCATTATCTGTAATCCTCTTGCTTCCTAAGGTGAAGTCCAAGAAGGAGTGCGACTCTGATTCCGTTTTTAAATTGCATTCCGCGGTTTTTCCTTGTCTTACGTCTCTTTCACAACTTCTGTAACGTTTAGAACACATGGAAACATATTTGCTATTTATTTCTTTATTTATTTCTGCACTGTGTTGTTCGCCATAACAAGGAGCGGGAACAACGAAACAAAAATCAAATATAACACTTTTCAGCATGCAATTAAAAAATTTTAATTTAATATATTACGTGCGGTAAAACGGAGTCGGTAGTGTAAGGCGTAGTAGCGCTGCCCGGAAAGCAGAAGGTGCGGGTTCGAATCCCACCTGGTGCAAGAGTTCTGATCGCAACAAAACATCCTGTAACAACAAAATTAGAATTAACTATAGGACTAACACTTGCGAAGCCGGAGTAGCAGATTTCTCTGAACTAAAGAATAAAGAAATAACATGAAACAGTACCTCTCACAAAAATGTGAGAGAAAATTAAAGAATTAAAAGTTACTGGGTTACCTACGTATTATAAACAAATTTTTGGGTGCTCTGCCATACAAATGAAATAATAAAGGATAAAGGATAAAGGACGGCGTTACTCAATCCCTTCTGGGATGCGCCAGCGCATTCCAAAAGGGATTGAGTAACGCCGTCCTTTATCCTGAACTAGGGAAAGAAAACCTTAATATTTTCAGTATTTAAAATTTTACAAAGCATTACAAGCTTAGTCCCATCCCTTCCATCCTAGTATAGCCTTTCTATGTGCCTTGCTATTCTGCACAACATTATTAGTTGCACTAAGAAGTACATATAGGGCATATTCAGGTCTTGTGAAGCCCAAATGTATAGGTGCTATGGAGAGGGTGGGAGAACACGTCTAGCGCAGACGGTAGAGGCGCTGCACGTTGCCTGCATCCCGAATCGATCCGCGATGCGGGTTTTGGCAAACGCTTCATGTCTTCCTTCTCTCTCTTGGGTTAATGAATTCGTCCAAAACTTGCAAAGGATAGATGGAACAATTCCTCGCCTATCACCGCATCCCATTGTAAAGACCAAGTAGGCGTTCATTTTCCCTCCACAACATCCCGGGGAAGTAAGGTTCATCTCAAATAGATGTTTCGAATCCCGATCACGTCGAACAGCTTTACCCAGTAAACTACAAGATTTTTGCTTTCTGAAATCACAATCCATCTCCAGCGGCTCTGGACAGCCCTTCTTGATGTTCTTCCGAAGACCCTGTTAGACGCCTATCTTTGAGCGTACTAATTAGAATTCTCGCAGTGCTTTTTCAGAGCTACCCGTTGGCATCAGCTCTCGCTCATTTTGGCTCGCTGAGAGACACGGCGGATGGCTGGAGCGCTCATCGTGCGCTGCGGTGTTTAATTAGTTTTTATTGCCCTGAAATGCTCGCGTTTTCGTGAGCCTCGCAAAAATTGCATGGAAGTTCTGTTGCCGACTCGAGGGTGCTCTTGCTTCCACTTGGTACAGCGCTGGAACTCTGCTTCTCCTACCAGCTGGATCGTCTTCGTTTGAGTACCCCTCTCCGAGTAGGTGACGTTCACCTTCGGCAGCATGTTCTGCTAGCCACTCCTAAACGTAAATTGTCTCTACAGTTTCTTCCTTTCCACGACGATGAAAGTACACTCCACCTCAACAGCCAACGATTTCTCCAGCTCTTCGCGTTGTTATTTTTCGCGCGAATTAAGGCGCACAAAAAATAACGACGGAATTAGTCGGTAATCGAATTGCGCAACGCCGTAACGCCGTCTCCGGTTTGTTCTGCCAGTCAGAGTCCTTGCTTTCCGCGCACTGATGTCAATGCGATTAGAACGCCGATTGTAGTGAGCGGAATTCCGTGTGTCAACTCGGATCAGTCTCTCTGAACCGCCGCGGCCCGATTCGTCCCGAGGAACGACCAGCCGACCTCCGTGCGACCACACTTTACCTCAAAAACGCGAATCTGACGGGGTTATAATGGCTAGTGGGTCGTCACCAGTTGGCAGCTAGAGGGACCAAAAACGCAAGGGTACATGGCTGCACTTTTGGGCGACACAATTTAGGAGTTACTAAGGCCTAGAGGGTAAATCTTTCTCTCTCTCCCTGGAGTGCGCCATACATTCCCTGTCTGGATAATATTGTGAAGGGTCCAGAAGTGCGCATTTAGTGAACACAAGTGGACACCAGCCCTGGCTAAGCTGCAGGCAAGTCAGACACTTGTTTTCAGTGACAAACCTGAAGGCAATCCATAGAGGAACGACACTGTTACAGTGCGGGCGAGTCCAACCAAGAGCCTCGATTCACTGGGCACGGAACTGCTGCACCTCTTACCAACTGCGCTTACTTATCTCAACCATTAGATTCAAGTGGATTGAAGAACTGCAGAATACTTTCACGCTTGCCACGAAATAAGTGGGGTTGAAGGAAGATTAATTGTCACGAGGCAGTTCATATGAATTTTTTTCGTTTCTGAATCTCATCAGAAAACGTCTTCTTAGAGGGATCGTTCGTGTGAACTGCAAAGAAATATAGCGCAGTTGGAGGAGGTGCCGGCTCTCGCATATATCCGATTCCAGGTTATTGGTTCGGGCTTCCCACCCAAGCCATTCAAGCCTTCCATCCTTTGGAGGTCCGCGAATTGGAACCATACTTGTCTGAAGAGGTCAAAGCACTAACTTGGTGATCGACTGGCCACCGCATAATTATATAGGCGAAATTCTCAGATCTATTGCTACACATCATGTAGAAGTAGAATGCGCGGCGGATCCCGCAAGAAGACTGATTAACGCCGTCCTTTATCTTTTTCATTTTTATCCATCTTTTGCCTTGTGGAAATTTTATAACACTAATAAACATACAAATGTTAACATCAGGCATTGACGATGGGCATAATCTCTTCTCCAGCGCCTTTATTCATCAACGATTTACCGAGGCGAGGTAGGCTTCCGGTGAAAACCGCTGTGACGGCTACCCGGCTAGAGCATCGGATGAACTACGCGGTGAAGTACTGGTAATGCTCTTCTGCCAATGTCTGACCCAGTGGCAGCGCGTTGGCTTGTTGCCAGGAGTAGTCGTAAACATGCACAGGACGTTAGATAGTTCTCTTAAGGGATGCGCCACGCATACTACTTCTTCGGGATATCGTTGAAGCTATTTGAATGCCTATTTCGCCGATACGTCTTGCTGTGGCAAGCCGATGAACAAGTCAGCGTTTTATCCTTCCCAGACAAGTCTGGTACCAATTAGCCGACGCCGGAGGATGGAAAGGTATAAGGATAAATGATAAAGGACGGCGTTAACTAGGCCCTGATTACGATGCGCTACGCATTCTTGTTCGACGAGCCTACAACTCCTCCTTTGGGTTGTACTTCTGTTCCCTTAGGACGCTGTTTTGCAGAAATTTCTCGAAAACTTCGAAATAAAAACGACAAAGGGCAGCGTTACTGAAAACAAATGTCGAAACAGTGCACGCGGGATCATCGCCGTTGCGAGTGACACTGTAACACCCTTTGTCATCGCAACTGGTGTGGATGCGGACAATGCGCAACAGCCGTCAATTTACCGGCGCGACATCCTTCACCGCGATCTTCGTGAGCCACAAGTGGCGGTAAGTTTCTGGCAAGCCGGAGCCGGTTAGGTAGCTCTGAGAGGCGTAAAGAGATGCGAACTCCACTCTAGGATGTGCAAGGATTTCTAGTTCCACGTGACTTCGGCAAGTGGTTTGCGTATTTGCCTCACTCGGCAGGTCTGATACCAAATCACTAGCCCTGGAGGAATGGACGATTGAAGGATAAGGGCTTGGTTTGCAGTATAGGGCATGAATCGGATCGATCTGAATTCAGCTCCCCGGCTTCGGACTCCTTTTTTGGAGATCGGACACTGTTCACCTGCAAGTCATTGTATAGGTATAAGTAATGCTTGAACTATCCATCATCGTACGAAGCCAAATTCTTTTCGTTCGGATCATCTTTTTATTCTTTTTAGTCATTCACAATCTACATTTACTTTTCAATCAGTAGGTTACCCAACGAAACGTTGTGTTTCTACTGCAGCTTATTCTCATTGTGGATTCATCAACACCTCCCACTGCTCATGTAATTACGTAATGGGGCACGCAGAGCTTCGATTACGTATTCTTATCCAGGAAGAGGGATATTCGCACTGTTTACTAGATGTTCGCTCCTTTTCGGTTTCGTCTCCTAGTTCTGTTCCATTGTTTGGCGGTGTCGGGCGCAGCCTCTAAACATAGGATTTAGGCGTCTGCTCGGCATAGTTAGTCTAATTTAGACAAAGATTTCGGCAGCTACAAACACTGGTCGACACACCGTAGCTGCGTCAGTTGTCACGCATTCTGTGGCCTCTATGGTGCACGCGACTTCCGTGAATGTTACTGTCAATGAGATTAGTGCCATGTAGAAAACTTCCCTCTCAGTTGGGAATGCAAAGCGATTGGGTTCGAGTATCGGCTTAGGCAGAAATTTGTTCATAACTATGCTCTCACGAGCTTCGGAAACGTTTGTAGATGTGCTTGTAACTTTTGCAACAACTCAGCGACGAAGGAAGTGGACGTTGTTAATACATGTTTTACTCTTCTTTGCCTGACAGGTCTGGTATAAATTCTTTTATTGCGACCGACGTTTCGACGAACTCGTCTCTTTCAAGTTCTGAAAGAAGCTCGAAATGTTTGATTCTGCAGAGTCCATTGGTTCAGAAACGTCGCGTTTACCCTTGCACGAACAACATGTTCTTAATACACATCCCTATTTAGGATGCGCCACGCATTCTACTTCCATCGTCTTTTATTCTTATAATGCTTGTGTTCTGGGCAATAAACTGGGAATACGAGCAATTAATAACCGACAATAAGGACTGAAAGCAGGCATCTTGAACCGGCGGAAATTTCTTTCTTTCTTCTTTTCATACGCTTCATTAGTTCCATTAGTTGTAAATCTATGTGGAAATTTGTTTAAATATCTATTATATTACCATTTATTGAATTTAAATTTGTCTTTTTTATACAGCTCTTCAACAACATGAAATACAGCGATATAACAATCTTAGATAAAGGACAATAGCATTCAAAACAGTTGACGACAACTTAAAGATGTTTTGTTTCGCCTCTACCTTCATACAAAACATGTTTATAATTAGTCACCCCGAGTCCCATCAGTGAAGAAGGTGACTCAGCTCTCAGACCTAGGTGTCACCAAAACAATGTGGTCTGAGATCTACATACGACAACTCAATCAATCCCAGAAGCAGAAAGCATTCATTTAGGCAAATTTTCTCGTGTCATCAGAGCAGATAGTATGCGTATTAGACCCATGAATTTACTTATGGTGGTCATCCGATGAACGAGCCCGTGTTCTTTCCTTCCCATACCAGTCTGATGCACCATTCATTGATCACGAAGGGATGGAAGGCTTAATTGGCTTGGACGGATCCTCAACCAAAAACCTCGATCCAGGTGCAGGCGACAGCCGGCATTCCATTCCACTGCGCTGCCATGCGCCTAAGTAATAAGTTCAGTAATAGTAAAAGGCCCCGAGCACAGGCGGCTATATATGTACTTTCAAAGGTGATTATGGATTTGTAAGCATCCAAAACTCTATCTGCATAGAGAAGTCACTTAAAATTTATGCAGTCTTCTTGATCGGATGAGTGAGCAATTTAATTTATCCTAGTCGGAGGAGGTATCGCTAGAGAGCCGAAACAAGTGTAAAATGTGACAACTCCTGGCTAGGTACTCGCAACGGATGGTTCTCTCAGGAGCCAGTTCATAGTGTTGTCTTTGTAAGCTGGTCTGCTTTGAGTTTTGTCGCCGTTGCCAAGAAGCCAGATTGGAGTGCCCCCCACTAGGATAGGGATAATAAAGGATAAAGGACAGCGCTATTCTGTCTCTTCTGATATGGGCCACGCCTTCTACTTCTATTGGATGTCGTGGAGGCGATTTGAATGCGTATTTGACCATACAGAAACTTGCGGTGGCCAGCCGATAAACAAGTCAGCGCTTTATCCTTCCCAGACAAGTCTGGTACCAATTCACTGACCCCGGAATGATGGAAGGCTTGGTTGGCCTGGGCGGGAATTCCAAACCAGGAACCTGGTATTGGTTGCACAGCACGCGACAGCCGGCACCTCCGACTTCGCCACACTCGCCCCCAACTAGGATAGATACTAACAATTTCTAGGTATGTCTCGTGAATGTTTATTTTCTAGAATTCCGTCAAAGGAAAGTGTATGAAACCGCACCTTCGCCTTTATTTGCTTATTTATTAAACTCTATTATTTATTTATTTATTTATTTATTTATTTATTTATTATAGTCCACGCAGACGGAACTGTTTACAGTTAGCTAACCTAAAAGTCAATACGAGATATACACAACGAGAAGAACATAACAAATGTCTGCGTGATAAAAGAATACAAATAACACCTCCTTAATGGATCATCCTTTTAGGTACCTATAAGTGAGCTGTTTAAGTTGTGAAATAAAATTTGGTAGAGCATATATTCTGGAAAATTTTAAAAAGTCCGAACCAGCTCTTTGGGTAAAAAAGAATGCTCGTAGTCGAGACCTTCCCTTAGGAAAACTAGTTTTGGCCCTGCAACCAGGCGCCTTTGAAGGGTAAGTTGTATAAAATTTGTCGACACGTGAACATATTTTTTAGCATAGTAGCGTAGTAAAAGCGTACGTGTAGCGCAGTCGGAGGAGGTGCCCGCTGTCGTGTGCACCCGATAGCAGGTTCCCGGTGAGATTTCCCGCCCATGCCAACCAAGCCTTTCCTCTCCGGGATCAGTGGATTGGTACCAGACTTGTACGGGAAGGACACAGCGCTTGGCTGATTACCGTAAGTCATTGTATGGTCAAATACGCATTCAAGATCGCCTCCACGACACTCCGTAGAAGCAGAATGTTGGCCCCTCCCAGAAAGGAATTGAGTAACGCCGTCTTTTATTTATAAGCAGCATAGTGTGGACATATGGACATCTGTAACACTCCATATCCTTGTACAGTGCTCATCATTCTTGGTACTCCACTTCTCCTCACTTTTTATATTTTTCTTCACAAACGAATTCTCCCCACTGCCTAGAACCCGATCTGGTACCTCATATCGCGCTCGCTTCTTCCGCTAGCGTGCTCTACCCATGGCATACCAATACCTTCCTCTTTTCAGGAAGCACTCAACTTTTCACTCCTGCTCCTACTCCTCCTCGACATCGACCGGACACCCATCGATCGTCGGACTTAATCAGCATTACATGGCTAGCGTAGTGTTGATGCGGTGGTGGCTGGCGGCCGGCAAACCGACGGCGGCGGTGGCCGGGCCGGACGATGAGTGCATGGGGCAAATCATGCTGATAGGATGATCTCATTTGACTACGGCCACCACCACAACCACATCGGCTGGCCGTAGCCGAACAGCACTCGCTCATATTCATGTCTGTCGCGGATTCCACCAAGCAGCATGCACTGCTTCACCGAAGACAAATGCCCAGCCTTGCTGAACGGGCTTTTGCGCCAACGACGACTTCTTCTGCCTTCGTTGGTGGGAGTCATGTCTGTAACACCTGTAGAGCCTTCCTCGAGCCCCAGCGTCTCAGCGATCGACCAGCTTCCAGTGTTGTGGTAGATAACCTTCGATGGTTACTTTGCAGCTTACTTGTGGGGGATCTGAACTACAAAAATGAATACCACTTTGAGAAACTTCTATCCTCAGAATATTGAAAAGCAAGCTCCATTATTGGAAATTTCCTAAGAAGTAGAATACGTGGCGCATCCCAAAAACAATTGAATGACGCCGTCCTTTATCCTTGATCCTTACGCAAATGCACGTACATTATAATTATAAAATAACAGGACATTGAAAGCTGCTTTGGCTAGGGTGAAGCGGTGACAGATGGACCATATACAGAGTAATCACGTCCCTGATGGACTCTGGACCCCTTCAAGGCATTAAACGTGGCCTTCAGTTTAGTATCTCGAATCTTATGGAAGAACTTTTGATAGGCTTCATTGATTCAGAGTTACGAAAATAATATATGTTTTATGCTTCTACATCGTGGTGTCTCGCTCTTTTTGACGCTCTGGGATTACTTGGTGAATTTTAAACGCCTAGGTTATGTCGGTTCAGAACAATACAATATCTTCCCTAATTTTCGCAAAACCGACGCTTTGCGAAGGCATTTCCCGTCCCAAACCGTCTCGATACCACACTACAACAAGGTAATGAACAAAATGGTTAAAAGGTTTCAATAATGATTGTTTTGAATCTCTTCAAGAGAGCGCTGTAATAACATTAAGTTGTAGGGGTAAGTCCGATTACTTTGAAGAGTTTTCTGATTCATATGCTTTGTGAATCTATCATTCAGTACTAGCAGGCTGCCTAGCAGAAAGCGGGAGCCTCCTAACTTGGACAAAATCCAGTCCTTCTAAAAACCAAAAGATGCGTTCAGTTCAATCAAATTTCAAATCATTCGTTGTCAGAGAAATTCGACTAATGTGCTGAAACCAGTTGTGACAATCGAAAATGAAATTTCAGAGGAATTTCAATATTGCAGTGAAATTCCCTATGGAGAGGCAAGTGGTTAATTTCGGAGGGTCTTAAAACATGTGGTGACCATCTAAAGGGGAATGTGTCGTAACTATTTAAATCAGTTTTGAGGGCATATAAGATTGGAGGGCATCGATGAACTGTCATTTGGTTAAAAATAATTTTTGTTTAGTCAAATTTGGGAAGACAGCAACCAAAATCCCTCGCCGCTGTCCATGCCCAGACTTTTATTCGAGTCATTCATGCCCATCTAGACGGATGCTATCACCTCTATCTCCAATTCCATCATCGACCTCCTTTTATACAAGAGTTGAAATCGAAAATTTTTGGACTGGAAGACCCACACTCAGCTGATTGCTTCTTACAAGTAATAACGTTAAGCAGGCGCGTGTAGCGCAGTCGAGGGAGGTGCCGGCTGTCGCGCGCACCCGATACCAGGTTCCTCGTTCGGATTTCCCCCTGGCCAACAGGCCTTCCATCTCTCCTTGGTCGACGAATTAGTGCCAGACTTGTCTGGGAAGGGTAAAGCGCTGACTTCTTCATCGGCTGGCCACTGCAAGTCATTGTTTGGCCAAAATACGCATTCAAACCGCATCCACGACATCCCGTAAAAGTGAAATACGTGGCGCATCCCGATAGAGACTGAGTAAGAGTCCTTTGTTCATTTGTTCTTTTTTCTTTTATTCCTGTTTAAATTTGAATAGTTACAGACTTGTTCCAAAACAGAAAAAATATCGCGAATCGTCGATTGTGCACGAATTAGTGGTGGTATTTCAACCGTATAGAATAAGGCAACACCACTCTGAGTAAACGCCTGTATTATTTTTCTGGTGTTGCCTTTTCAACTCACCGTCTTCGAAAAATATCTAACAAGAGAGGTCAACGGACTCACCGTGGCAATTTCAAAAGTGACCTGTTAAGGTTGTATTTACTATTTAGTTATTTATTCAGCATCATTATTATTTATTTACTGCTTCTTGCAGGGGATTGCCTGAGAAGCACGTCTGTCTGCTCTCTCGGCCGGCACTGAAATGATGCGGTTTTTTGCAATTTTTGACCTAATCAGATGTCCGTGGGAAATTTGAAACAGAATACTGTGCTTCCCAGGCAGTTCCCTACAACCCCCAATAAAAGGTCACTTTTACAATTGCCACGGTGAGTTCACTGACCTCCCTTGTAAGTCTTGGTCCATCAAAACAGATCAATCTTGCAAGATCCTGAAATTTCGAACAAATTTGAGATGCCTAACGTCCAATCTCAGATTTGGTGTGGGATGTCACTTCCATCGTGTTCAGCAACAATTTCTGGAGTCCAGCTGTCGACGTTTGACTGTGCGTCGTGCTAATTCTGAGCAACGTGCTTCCTCCATTAGATCTCTTCAGATGATAAGGTGTTTTCATCGCGGGACATGACGGAGGTGACGGCGGTTTGGAGCAACATTTTCGCTACGACATCGTGCCGTCGCCGTAGCGGCCAACGCTGCTGCGAGATGATTTGATTTGCTGGCTTGGCCTTCTGACTAACAACTCGCCTTTAATAATAGACGCCCTTGAAATACTGACTCGATCAGACGGCGAGCATCCTCAACTGCTCATCTTGCAGCCAGTCGAGCTGACTGAGTTTCATTCAGATATTCTCTCTCGAGAATTCTTTCCGTCATTGTATAGAGCTAGAGCGCTTGGTAGCGCAGTCGGAGGAGGCTAACGCTTCACTCCATTCCCGGTTTTTGGTTCGGATGTTTACCCAGGCAAACCGACCCTTCTTTGGTGTATTGGTATCAGTCTTGCTGTAAAGGATAAAACACCGTCGTCTGACCACCGTAGCTCACTGTTCCCGCCAAATACGCCTTCAAATTTCGTGCACGATATCTCGTAGAAGTAGAATGCGCGGCGTATTCCAAGATGAATTGAATAATGACGTTCTTTGTCCTCTATCTGGGCTACACATTGACTTTCCGGTAGACAGCCGGTGGAGGAGTCAGTGTATTATCCTTTCCAATAAATGGTCCGTCGAACTGACTGTACCTACATGCTGGATCCAGTCGACTAGCCAGAATTGGGAGCGGTTGACCTGGGAGGGACCCAAACGATGAACATTCGATTCTGGACCCCCTCGAAAGGCAGCACCTCTACCTACTACTACCAGCATAGTTGTGCTCGAATGACCTATTCGAGTACAACTATACTGCTAGTACAATGTAGAGGTGCTTTCATTTCATTTTCGATTTTGATTTTAATTGAAATTTGAATGTTTGAATTCGAATATCTAAAAAGTCGCATTTTTCGAATGTACTCGAATTCGAATACTTAGAAAAACCACTTTTTACGAATACATTCGAATTCGAATATTCAAAAACTTTTTCGAAAACCATTCGAATATCCGACAAAATTTCGAGAGCACAACTTCAACTATCAGGCACCGTAAGTGGCAAGCCATAAGGAAAAATCCGAGGTGATAATTTTTGCGTATTTTAGACTTATAGGCAAAGAACGCCGTGACCCGATTCTAGCTTTAGGTCCTCCTACCCAGTCAGTCGTTCAAAGTATTGCAAAGCTTAAGCGGGATTCTTTTAGGAGGCGCGAGACACGTAGGCTTGTGATGCATCGCCTGGCTCATTTTCCGTGAAAGCAGCGACTGGTGAGATGCGTCATTTTTCCGGGAATTCTTCGCATTTCAGAAGCGTCCCGTGAATGCGAAGCGCGTTCGAGTTTTTACTGGCCTCGTATAGATCATCAGTTATGCACAACGTTTTGGACGAGGCATCGGAGGACAGCGTTGCCGCCTGAATGCCTCCCAACGGCCAGCGCTGACGGCGACGACGACGACGAGCAAGGCCACAGCCGTCGGTCGGCCTGCCGCCCTCGCTCACCCGAGGCCATCAAATAACTCGTCGTGCATGCCTGTCTGTCATCACTGGATTAGTTTTTGGCGATCGCTTCTGGAGCCCGAATTCCCTGGCTATGTAGCTCCACTTCGTATCGAGCTGGGTTAGGACGGTCTCGTCTATAAATAGGCGGGCGAACATTAGCTGCCTTTAGCTCTGTTCCGATGTTTTCTGAAAAGTTCTTCTCTTCCGCAGAAATCGTACCTTAAACAGTCTGGTTAGTTCGACTGCCTGTTCTACTGCAATGCAGCAGTCTTCGACTGCTTCTGCTCCTAGTCCATATGCCTGTAAGTGCTAGGCTGTTTTCATATAAGTGCCCCTCACCCTAAGCCGTCTACACGTCTCATACTTTATTCCATTGTTTGCCACGACTGCAGAAGTGGAGCACGGACCGACGAACTTCATCTGTGATGCCAGCCCTTCGCGTGTCTAGCTGTTATCTAGCATCGTGCCCAAACTCCCTCGTATCGTCGCCAATGAATTTTTCTCCACTTCTGAAGAGCATCAGCAGCACTGGTCATTTACTTGCTTATTTTTAAGCCACTTTTTCATTTTTCGTTCATGAGCTCCCTAAGAAAGGGGAAGATGGCTGCGGCTAATAGATTCGCTCGATTCGCACTTTTGTAAACCGTCTGTAGCTGCTCATTTTCAACCTAGCACCCTCTTAGTTTTCTGTCTCGCAAGCTAGTCAAATCGGTGGATTGAGGTACTTACTTTGATACTTTGATGGTCCTTTGTCGGCTGGAGGTCTTCTCAGCGGGGACTACAACTCTTCCAGACCGCTCGATCTCTGGCTGCTTGCATCCAGTAAGGCAGACTCCGCTCTCTGAAAGATCTTGAGAATGAGTCTGCCCATCGCGTTGGCGGTCGTCCCAGTGGTCTCTTATGGTCTCTCGGGAGCCATTCTGTGACACGGAGACTCCATCTATCGTCCTTTCGTCGAAGCAGGTGTCCGGCCCAGCGATATTTGGACTTCTTCATGTACTGCAGCGGGTCTGCTAATTACGACTTCTCCCGTAGCTCCGAGCTTCGTAGGCCTTCTTGCCATTGCTGACGAAGGCTTGTCCTTAGAAGACATCTCTCCAGTGCACGACGCGTAGTTTGCATCGCTCTGGCGATTGTCTTGTTGTCGGGCCAGGTGTCCGTCGCGTAACACATCGCAGGCAGTACAGAGGCGTTGAATATCGAGGCCCTGAGGCCGGGATCCTTGACCTGATCGGTGACTTCGCGAATCGAACTGAAGGCTGCCCATGCTGCGCGTCTCCTGCGGGCAATTTCAGGAGCGAGGTCGTTATCCATGTTCAGCTCTCTTCCCAGATAGACGTAGGAGACGACCTGTTGTAGTGCGACTCCAATTAACCTTACGAGTCCCGTGTCACACCACTGGTTGACCATAAATTGTGTTTTGGACATTCATGTCCAATCCAATCTTCATATCTGCCACATTGAGCTCGTTCAGCATTTCCTCGACTTCTGCCGTGCTGGTGCAGAAGAGAACAATATCGTCGGCGAAGCGAAGGTTGCTGATCCGTTTACCGTCGACAAGGTAGCCTTTATCGTCCCAGTTCAAGTCTTTCATGGCATCCTGGAGTGCCGCTGTGAATAGCTTGGGAGAAATCGTGTCTCCCTGTCGTACTCCTTTCCCGATAGGAATTTTAAGCTTTCGATCGAACAGCTGGATGGTAGTCGATGTGTTCGAGAAGCATTCGTCGAGAAGTCGGATGTAGGGCGATGGTATACCAGCGTGCACAAGGGCGTTCAGAATGGCGTTGATTTCCACAGAGTCGAACGCTTTTGGATTAAGGTAAAGGATAAAAACGTCGTTATCCTTGCCTAAGGGATGAACTGGAAGCGATTTGTATGCGTTTTTGGCCTATGTATACAATGACATGCGGTGACCGGCAATGAAAACGTCGTGTGCGTAGTCCTTCCCAGACATGTCTGGTACCAATTCATTGAGCCCGGAGGGATGGAAGGCTTGCATAGCCTGGGCTGGGTCTGAACCAAGAACCTTGAGCCGTTTTGCTCTCGACACCCGGCTCCTCCTCCCGAATACGCTACGTCCCGCTCATCTCTCAATATTTCTAACCTGTTATGCTCATCTCTTTTCACGTCCTCCACGGAAATACGAACCAATTTCCAAGTTGCTCCAGGCACACGCAAAGGTAATGTGAACATACTGAGGCCATGCTCTACCTACTATTCTTATATGGTGTCTGAAGCGGGAATGTTTACGTCAAATTTCTTCTTAGCGAGTTTTAGCACTTGCTGATAATCACATCAGTGTTTCCAACATAGCACTTCCTGGCAGTGAATCATCGTCACTTGGACATTTGAAACGATGCCTTTACCTAGAATGATTTTATAATAATAATAATAATTATTATTATTATTATTATTCTAGGTTGGCGCAAAACATGCCGGTTTTTTGCTTTATTTCAACACTCTTTTAAAATAAGCTAGCAATTTGTAAGAATTTTAACATAAGATATTATAAATTGTTGGTAAGCTTATCATATGCGCTTTCTAAATATGTATATGGAATTTAATTCAAGTTGCTTATTAAAAAATTGTCTGGCTTTTATTTTTAGATGTCTAACCGCGATTTTCGTCCAATTAACTTATACGAGTTCAAACTGGGCCGCACTGCCACCCAAACCGCTCGAAATATCAGCGAAATATGGGAGCAGGGAAGTGTCGACGAACGACAGTACAACGTTGCTTCCAAAAGTTTCATGCTGGCAATACCAGCCTCGAAGATGAACCACATGGCAGCCGTTGATAATGGTCCATTGAAGGCGTCAAGAAAAGCTGATCGGCGCACAACCACGCGAGATATCGCAGAGGACCTCGACGTCGATCACACTACAGTGCTTCGCCATTTGAAGCAAATTGGGAAGACCAAGAAGCTAAACTGACCGAAAGTCAGAAAAATCGTCATTTTGAGATGTCGTCGGCACGTCTTCTACGCAATGCCGACGATCCGTTTCTCGAACGGATTGTGACTTGCGATTAAACTGGATACCTTATGGTAGGCGACGTTTGCCTAGTGGCTGAACCAAAAAAAGAAGCATCCCGTCATTATCCAAAGCTGGAAAATTTGACGAAAATTGCGCTTAGAGACATCTAAGAATAAAAACCAAATTATTTTTGATTAAGCGATTTAAATTAAATTCCATATATATTAGGTTGTCCCATAAGTCCCGCCGTTTTTTTCAACGATTCACTGCAGATTTCGCCGGCGGCCTCTTGCATAGCGCTGCAGAGCATTCGAAAGAGAATGATTTGCTCTATCAGAACGTGTATCGCATTTCTTTTTTCATCATGAATTTTGTCAATTTTTAGGTCGTTGAAATGAAAAGTGAAAAAGTGAAAAAGTAGCCAATTGCGCACTTGTTCTCTCCGCCTAGGTTTGTAATTTTTTGCGCAGTTTTTTATAGCACTTGGAAGACAATGTTCTGTACTACAAGAATATGTGTTAGTGCTATTTGCTGTCCTTTATTGATTTTTAGGTCACCAAATTGGGAATTCCGACTTTTCCGCCCGAATTATTTACCAAAACTCCAGTTCTGTGGTTGGACTTTTTTACATGGTGTCATATGTCCTTTGGAAGAGGATGTCTTTCTCAGCAAGAATTTGTGTCGCGTTTATTGGCTCCCGCTGATTTCTGTCGAATATCAACAACTGAAGAAGGAGAAGGAGTTTGTTGGTGGAGACGATTTTTCTCTTTTTGGCATTTTGTTGACATTCAATAGAGATCAATAAACGCGACACATATTCTTATAGAGCAAGACATTCTCTTTCGAAGGACATTTAACACCAACCCAAGAAGTCCAACCACAGAGTAGGAGCTGTCGGCAAAAACAACCATCCTCCTTCGGACGTCCCAATTTGATGACCTAAAAATCAATAAAGGACAAGTGTGAAAATAGGACCAACACATATTCTTGTAGTACAGAACATTGTCTTCCAAGTGCTATAAAAACTGCTCAAAAAATTACAAACCTAAGCGGAGAGAACAAGTGCGCAAATGGCTACTTTTTCACTTTTTCACTCTTCACTTCAATGACCTAAACATTGACAAAATCAATGCTGAAAAAAGAAATGCAATACAGGCTCTGATAGAGCACTTCATTCTCTTTCGAAAGCTATGCAGCGCTATGCAAGAGACCGCCGGCGAAATCTGCAGTGAATCGTTGAAAAAACGGCGGAGACTTATGGGACAGCCTAATATATATGCTTAGAAAGCGCATATAACTGGCTTTTCAACAGTATATAATGCCTTATGTTAGAAGACTCAATTTATTTTAAAAAAGCGTTGAAACCAGTGAAGCAAAAAATCCGTATTTCTTCTGCACCAACCTAATAATAATAATAATAATAATAATAATAATAATAATAATAATAATAATAATAATAATAATAATCCCCAATTTCTTCCCTTGTAAAAAAACAGCATTATCCAGATATATTGACTACTTCGATTACCTCTCTACCGAACGAGGTGGGCCAGTATGTATTGAGCCTAAAAAGAATAATACTTATGTTTTCATTTTTGCTTAAGCTTAGAGCAGTGTTGTGAACAATAGAAGCCGCTTTAGGCTTGACAATAATAGAATCTCTATCACACAAATTGATCCATTTATCCTATTTTGGCAATTGATAATTTCAGTGGCTGCTGCTTTTCCAGTCTTTCAAGTGATAGGAGAAACTGTTGTGAAGACGAGGCTAAGCATCTGTAGCTCAACTTCTGACCTCCGGAATGCGCCATGTTTCTTATTACGGCCGAGCGCATTTGATCATCATCACCTTTTCGTTTAGTGATTTTGAGCAGCGGTTGCTTCTGATGCTATCATATCTGCTAAAAAAGTAGGAATTAAGCTTTTGTCCTTACTCAGAAATCTATGTGAGCACATCGGCCAATATCTCACAATGTATGAGTGTTTTGAATTCATGACTTTTTTCGAATTTTAAACAGAGCGTGGACTTCTCCATCAGCGGTCATATTGCGGTCACGCTGGGTGTTACTTCGCTTAAGTGCTACTGCTCAAAAATGAATTCTGCAGAGCTAAACCTTCACATTTTTGGTTTTCTTGTACTGAATCCACGTTCTTTCGAATGATGTTGCTCTACATTATCTAACGTAACTTCTGAAGCTTTCTTTTCTGTGCTTAGCGTCGCATACATTTCCATTCATTTCCATTGAGTTCGTACGAAGCTTCTAACTTCTACCGACATTACTGAAGAAGTCTTTGACCTGACTACCTTGCCCAATAGTAGGCGTGTATACTATACCGGAACAACCCGTAGCCACTTAAATTACCTGCACCACTTGTGCTCGGACGGGATTGAATAACTGAGTATGTACTCAGGTGTATACTCGGATACCCGTTCTCGAGCCTACTGCGTAGCTAAGTGCTGGTTCGTTGCGCAAAACATGCACTTCTGTTTCTTATTGTACAAGTACTTCCTACGCAGTATCAATTACATGGTGTCGAGCTATAGTGCTGCTATATAGAGCCTCGAAAGTAGAATTTTCGAGGATTTGAAAAAGTTGCTGCGATTAGGTCACTGATGATCAATACTTTAGATATATTTCTATGCCATTTTTTACGCCGAACCAAATTAAACTGGACACTCTCCCAAGCAACGAAGCAGCAAAGCTTCATTAGACTAAAAACCAAATTGCGCCATACACCCACTCAGGAAGTCGCGTTTTTCACTTGGTTGATAGCAAAAATTCTGCATGGAGTTGCGCATCTGCCGAAAGATTTTTAGAAAACACATATATCTTCACTTTGCTTTTTCCAGTAAGCAACATTAGTACTATCAATCAAATGAAGGTCGTTACAGGCTAGGTGAGTACTGGTCTTGATCTCTGCTTTTAATGTGCAGAAAGTTGCTGTTTTTGCACTGTAGAATATACGTTTAATTCTAGCGCTTTCTCAGCCACCATATCTTTTTTTCATATCAGCACTACCGAAATGTTGTCATTCTTCCCTTTTTACCAACATCTTGTGTAATAGAATTCCATCTCCACAACATTGTCAACCTCTGCTTTCCAGTCACCAATAAGAACTTCTATCTTGCGTTCCACTTAAAGCAATTTTAACTAAATGCACGGCGATTTACAACATCTGCTGGACCATAGATCGCTCTGTGGTTTCCCATCAGCACTGCACTTCGAGCAATTTTCAACGCCGTTTTCCTAATCCCTCCTAATAGCCTCCACGAGCGTGTGACACGACGTCCTTAGCCGCTTCTTCGGGTCGTCTTTTCGCCTCTAAGACTCATCATTTGGCTCTAAGACTTCAAAACGCCTTCAAATGGTTTCCATGTGCATCGCCGTTTTGTAGAGTTTTCAAATTATTATGTTGAAGATCGTACATTCCTAAGTTTCTCTTTTCCTACTGCCTACTACAAGTTGGAAGCCTTGCTTATACAAGGGAATCTTCCTGGTCTCAGCCAGAAGGTCAATTAGGGTGGGCCAAAAGTAATGAGACGAATTCAGCAAATTTCCTTATCTCTTTATAACTCAATTACAACTCAGCGTTGCTGAGGTATGTATTCGCCATCAAGGTCAATGACCTTGCTGCCATCGCTCAGCCAACTTCCTGATCCCATCCTTCCAGAACTGCTTAGGCATGGTGCTGATCCACTGCTCGCTATGGTTATCGAGGTCTGCTTGGGTCCTTGTGTCCCTTTCGACCATGAAGTCGTAAAGGCTAAAGAAGTAGTGGTAGTCGCATGGAGAGATGTCCGGCGAATACGGTGGGTGAGGCATGTGAACGTAGCCCAGCTGAGCAAGCTTATCCGTGGTCACTTTTGCCCGATGGGGTGCGGCGTTGTCGAAGAGTAGGAACGCGGAGACCGAATAAGTGCGGGTCGCCGGTCCGTCTCTTCTATTTCTTTTACCATGTCCTTGGAGTCCATCGTCGTGCTTTTGGTAAACAGCTTCCAGTATACCGGTCCATGGGCACAGACCCAAAAGCTCTGAAGGTGCTTCTCGCCGTGAACATCCCGCCGAACGAAGGTCGGTAGCAGGTCACCAGGCCTCACCCAGACTCGCTGCTTGGCAGAGAAAGGTAGAAGACGTACTTCTCATCTTGCGTGACTATTCAGCCCAGGCTACTCGGGGATGGAAATTGGGCGAGATTTGCGCGACCAGGTCGATTCGTGAGACTGGGGTATCGGCATGAGGCCTACTGGGGTTTTGGCATGCTTCTGGAAAGGGTGAAAGTGGTTACTTCTCTGGTGGCCTTCAGTAAGTAGCAAACAAACATACAAATACGAGAAGCACGGAATCGGACTCCAGTCACGACATACTTTTGCCCCCCCCCCCTAATAATTTATTCAGTAAACAGTGAGTGAGCCACTTTTTGAAGAAAAACTATTTCAAGCGATTCAATGAAAGTGAATCATTCTCAATCCCTTAGGAACGGGGAAAAGACTAAGCGCGTTATAAAATGGATTTTTTGTTACATATAATTTTTATGCAAACCAAGTTTAATTTGTTTGCTAAATCAATCTTGTTCTAATATTGCTGAACAAATATCTAAATTTTTATGCAGTTGTTCTTTCTTCAACTCCAGGTTGAAGTAGGTGCATCACAATTTGAATATGAAAACCACAATTTCGCCCAGACGTTTACCACCACAGAAATGCCCAGGCAAAACAGTATTAAGTAGTAGGTATTTATCTGAATCAAGGCGTAGACTTTCCGTCAATTTTCTATTTTCTATTACTATTGAAATTATATTAGGGCGCACGTAGCGCAGTCGAAGGAGGTACCGGCTGTCGCGTGCACCAGATTCCTAGCTCGGATTTTAGGCCAACCAAGCCCTCCATCCTTCCGGGGTCGGTGAATTGGTACCAGGCTCGTCTGGAAAGGACTAACTGTCTTCTCTTTGGAAATGTACAAAAAACTGTTCAAACCGTTCAAAAATTAGTGCGGCAATCAGTTCCTTTACACGTCTTTTTCTTCAATGTACATACATGTACATACAGTTATGGCCGTACCTTTTGATCTAATCCATGCCTTCAATACGTTTATTATTTATTTTTATGTTGTTATTATTTTATTCTTATTATTGTGGTTTTGTGTCATTATTTTTATTCATTTTTTATATAACCTGTGGTCTTCAAGTACCGCTGCTTCGACTGCTAGAGCACCGACTCTAGGTGAGATTAACAAAATCTACACACGACCTGTTCCTCCGGCGGAAGGGCTGCTCCTATCGTACTCTTGCTCCAAGATAAAATCGATGAAAGGACATCAAATGTCGCCTTCTAAACAAGCTGCTCTGTACTCCATCTAGTGTGTATGATCAGCAATTACTCGAAACGACAACGAAGTCAGAAGCAGTTGCGCAATCCCGATAGAGTTCCACGGGATTACACAGACTAGAGCGCTTTGACTCTTGTATAATTACTGGTCATCGGTCAAACTGAACGTCAGCTGGAGCGTTTGCGCAGGTGATCTTATAGAAGAGCATGGAAGGCCCAAAAATGTCTTTCCACCAGTAGTCTTGCTCAAATCAACTAAGAACATTTATAAATAATATCACGTCATAGTTTAGGCCAAGTCTCCAGAATGTTTCGGTTCAAACTTTTGGCCTTCCGTTTGGTATTGGTCTAACAAGGGAAGGGCCAGAAGGGTATGTCTGAACGGGCGGAGCGAGTTACATAGGAAAAAATCCTCACCTCTCATTTAGTATAAAAATCTCGTATCTCTTTTTGGCCAAGTCTTTAAACCCAAGGAGTACTGGGTCCTTGTAGATATTATGCAATAAGCTCCTCACGTGTTCAGGGGGGGGGGGGTCTTGTACGCCTGTGATGCCACTTCCATGAAGCGGCTCGGCGCGCAGTGGATTGTAACGTTGCTTCATGCGATGCTAGTCGAGAGTTCGATTCTTATGCGTTATGGTATGTATCTCCGCATCTAAACGGACTGGTTGAGATTTGAAGGGCCCTGACGTCCATGCAATTTCAGGCGTTTTGTGCGCATTTTTCCAGCTATATGCTGTGGAAAGTAACTTTCTTGCGACTTGTTTATTTCTCACCGGTTTTTAACCACAATGCAACGAGAAAGGTATTCAACGTAATGATGTGTGAACGTTCAACACCTATGATACGCATCACACACAACGTGAAGGAGCAAAAAGGACCTATGCGTAATGAAAACCAAACCAAATCTTTTCTCTTTGTTCTAATGTAATTGAAGCTACTGATACACTTACATGGCTTTACTCTTTTGTAAATTATATAAAGCAGTATGAATGGACACATAGTTTAAGCTATATAATTCAATTCTATTCCTTCATGTAATATCAAAAAAGGATAAGAAGGATAAAGGACAGCGTTACTCAAACCCTTTTGGGACGCGCCACGCATTCTACTTCTACTGGATGTCGAGGAGGCGATTCGAATGCGTATTTAGCTATACAATGGAAGTATCTTATTCCCTCGATTGTAAACTTTTCCAGCACCAACGTCTTTTTTAGACATTCCTCAGAGTATTCCTCAGATCTTTGTTTAACTTCTTTCAAAAACAGAACATCATTAGGAACATCAGGAACCCTAATGCCTACGTTTTCAAACACCACTTAGTTGAATGACCTATGGTGATGAACTGGAAAGATGACCAAAATTTCTGCAGACGCGCTTCCATTTTAACATTTTCCATTTTATTGATCCTACGCTTTTACAATAAGCTTGAAGGCATTAATGAACATTGGAGAAAACGCACAACTAATGGAATTGATTGCTGTACTATTTTTCCAACAGTTTGGAACAGCTTTTTTAGTAGGCCTTTTTTAACTGAAAAATCGCTGTATTAGGGCGGTTCTAACGTAGAGGGGTCTAGCTGTCACTTGTACTCCGATTTACGGTCCTCGGTTCGAAGTTCGTGCCCAGGCCAACCACGCCTTTCATCCCTCCACAGTCTAGGAATTGGTACAAGAGTTGTACGAGAAGTAAAACGCTGACCTCCTCATCGGACGGGCACCCCAAGTCATAGTATAACCCAAGTTCAATAGCGTTCAAATTGTCTCTACGATATCCTGTAGAAGTAAAATGTGCGGCGTATTCCCAGCGGGAATAAAATTAGCAGAAACCTTTATCCTTTGATATTTTCTAGGTTTTCTGCCAGGTTAAAAGAAATTTCTACGACCTGCACTATTTGTCACACAAAGGTACATAGCACTGTTCTTAACAATTTATTGCTGACAAATAGGGATATTCACACTTTCTATGATTCTCCATTATCAGATCTCATAACCGCCTTGCATTACAATAGTCTAGTGCGACCCCAAACCCTCGAATGTGGACGTTTTTCTATTTTCTAACTCTAAAAAGTCATCAAGGCCAAAATCCTTATTGTTAAAGTAACGTTAGTAGGCTTCTCGGTCCGCATGCTCTGGAACATCATCAGATAAAATGTACGGAGTCAAAAGTTTGTCTATCTCTGGACTTTCAAACTTTTACGACCATGGTCCAAGTGGGTGAGCTGTAGTATACGTCAGATCTGCAGCTAGGTAGACGTAAATATTCTTACAAGGGCATCGAATTCTTTACACTGCCCCATTCCCTCTTGAGAAAAAACGAAACTGATTTGGTTTCGGTGTCCTAATCTTTTCAGGATTGTGATTTGTCTGCGAATGTTGGATTTGTATGTTGTCCTTGAAGACCACAGTATGAGTAAGTTGCTCAACTGGCAGCAGGTTTGCAGCAGTCTTCGCTAAACACTTAGTCGTCTTCGACGAACTGCAAAATTCTACAGAAACAACAGGTAGCAGACAGGCACTGAGAATTCTGCACTACGGTGTTTCTTCAATACTTCAAAATATGTAGAGGCGCTCGTTTAATAACTCAATTAGTCCATTCCAGAACCCATCCAACGGGGACCAAAGGCAGCTAATCGGCTTTTAACAGCGATGTCACGACAATCATCATTTCCGCAATTAGGCGCAGATGATGTTTGCGCAATAACTTTAGGCCATCTAGGCCTCGCGCCGCACAGCCAGGGGTCTCCCACGGGCGGCAGCTGATCGTCTCCGCTCTCACAGCCAGCGCGCCGCCGGCCCGCCTGGCTGGGAGCAGACTTGCGCAGTGGGGGGTGCCAGCGCCAGTACTACTACTTGTTTGCTCCAACAGAGCACCTATTAAGTCGCAAAATTCGAGCTGCCCCGCCCGCCCTCGCGGACCGCAGTTAAGTGGTCCCTCCACAGCCCGCGTCCCAAAGATCTCGCAGCCACCCGCCGTGAGCCTCGTCTCCGATTTCCTCTGCTACATGTAAACGCTTGGCACGACGTCTACGTCCTTCATAGCTACATGTGCCTCGAGTCCTTACCAGAGTGAGAGAAAAAGGGCATTCCCAGGGAAGTAAAGGGTAAAGGGAAAGGTTCCCCTAGTTCTTCTCCTGTGGGATAGGTGACGCAGTCATCTCATTCGTAAGCTCCAGTATGGAATAAATACTAATATAGCTATGCAATCAGAAAATTTCGAATATTCGATTGGTTTTGAATATCGGATACTTCCGAGGATTCGAATACGTTCTTCATGATAAATGTTCCTTGTGCATTCGTGAAAACGATTTTCCGAGTATTCGAATTCGAATGCGCTCGAGAGACGCGGTCTTCTGAATATTCGAATTCGAGAAAGTTCGAAAAATACAATTTTTCGAATATGCGAATGATTCCTTACACCGAAAACCTTCGCGCATTCGAATTTGATTATAATCGAAAATCGAAGGCTTCCTGGATACTTGAATTCGAATACATTGGGAAAGCATGATTTCTTCAATACTCGAATTGAAATGTATTCGAAAGATTAGATTTCTTCAATAACTGAATTCGAATACATTCGGAAAACGTACTTTTTCGGATTTTCGAATTCGAATTTGAATGTTCAATTTCGAGTAAAGATGATTCGAATACCCTTTCGAATAGGCCATTCGGACGTAACTATTGAATAAGGATAAAGGATAAAGGACCGCGTGACTTAATCCTTTTTGAGATGCGCCACGCATTCTACTTCTACGGGATGTCGCGGAGGCGATTTGAATGCGTATTTGGTCATACAATGACTTGCGGGGTCCAGGCGTTGAACAAGTCAGCGCTCTATCCTTCCCAGACAAGTCTGGTACCAATTCACCGACCCCGGAGGGATGGAAGGCTTGGTCGGCCTGGGCGGGAAATCCGAACCAGGAACCTGATATCGGGTGCACGCGACAGTCGGCTCCTCTTCCGACTGCGCTACAGGCGCCCAACAATAGAACTATAGAATATAGGATCTATTCTAGTGGGAGGGGCACTATACTCAATCAGCTCTACAACGATGGAGAAAATGAACTCTTTTAGATAGGCGACATACTTGGGTCGGATTCTTCAACGACTTACATAACTTTAATAAAGAATTCACAGCTTAAAACTCAGATAACGCGGCCTATCGCTCTATATCGCTTAATAGATCGCGCTATCAGGGATTTCGGCTGTAATTTTCTCTGTTAAATTGCTGTAAGTCGTTGATCAATCCGGTCCCTGATTTAGCATACATACAGCATACGACTCCTGGCAAAATCCTATCCGGGATTCGTCGACCTGTCGGCATTTGTTTCGTCTTTCCAACGGTAACCCCCTCCGACTAGGATAGATCAGGGCTATAAAATAGGTGTTTGCCTCTGCAATGCTGTGATGATGTTCAGAAATCTGCAAAGTGAACATTTCCTCGCCTAGAAAAGCCTTCTTTCGTACGGCTAACCACTTAAGTTGATCTGATCTCGACGAAACACATACGACCCAAGTAGAACCATCTACACTTCGACAACTTCTTCTGCATAGTTTCTTCTCACCCTGTCCTTCAAAGTGCTGCATACACACCTCGTTTAGTATTAAAGGCTTTCGCTCTCATCTTTTTCTAAGTTGAAAAACAAAGTTCAGTGTCATGCATTTCTAATGCACCTGCTTCTGACCACTTTTCCTGGAGCTCCGGCATCACCGACTGCTGTCGTCCTTCTGCCAGCTGTAACTGCTACCAGCATGGGGGTTAGTTTCCCAGTAAACACTCGTCTCTCGCATCTGGTCTTGGTTATCTGAGCAACACTGCCAGCCTACCGTAAACAGATAGCAGTGGGATACGGTCGCTGCTCAATATGCTGGCTGGTGGAACCACACAAAGACAGTGACGGCTTCTGACCCAGAGACTATTGTGAAGACCTTTTTTCAATGTCAAATTTGCTTGAACTTTAGTGGCAGCACTTCGAAATACTCACTTTTCATCACCTTCCTTCATCATAGCTTGAGCTTCTTCGGTTTAATCTCCGTTTTGTTACGGTGTGACCATCCTCGTAACGTTGCTGTAGGTTTAATACAGTAGGCTAAATGCACGTATAATACGAATCCGGATCTATCTTACTCGGGAGGGAGCACCCGTAAAAAGCCAACTGCGAAGATTATCCCATGCCACGCCACCTCATACTCTGAATTTAAATAGAAGCCGATGTCGCATCACAAGACAGTAGCAGAAACTCTCGTAGAAACTCAAGCGAGATAATGAAGAAGCAACTCACTACTCACTGCCCCCTCCGATTAGGATAGATCCACGAATCCTCTATTATAGAACTTACTTATAGCTAGAAGGTATAGAGCAGTCAGAGGAGGCGCTGGCTGACGCATACACGCGATACCAAGTTCCTGGTTCGGATTTCCCGGTGAGGCCAACCTAGCCTTCCATCTTTCCTTGCTTAGCAAACTGGTACCTGACCTCTCTGGGAGGGAGGAAGCACCGCCTTGTTTATCGACTGACACCGCATGTCATCTATATAATCCAAATACACGTTCAAATTGCCTACACGACATTACGTAGAAGTAGAATGCGTGGCGCACCCCGAAAGGGATTGATTATGGCCGTCCTTTATCATATTCTTATTCTTTTACAGTAGGATGTATAAAATGCCGAAGTCTAGGACTCTACAAGTTGCAAAGGACTCACATTGCTGTGAAGTGATTCTGTTTGAAATTGGAATAAAAGCAATCAGTCGACTAATAGAAGTTCGAAACTCAAGAGATTATCTTCAAAGACTTGTTTCCATCTGCTTCTGTTTTTCATTTGCGTTAGCAAAATTTTGCACTTTGTTAATAACTGCTAATATTCTCGAACACATGTTGCTCATCTGACATGCAAATCTCCGTGTTCGTTACCATGGTGTCGCCGAGAGAGCACCGACAGAGGGCGTGCGCGTTCCCTTTCACACCTTCTCATCACTGTACTTTCATCTTGTTCAGAAACTCCGAAGCTCTGAAATTACAGGTTTCTACGATTATCTCAGTTCCTGCTTATTACAGGCATTTCTGCACCTTGTTACCTCTTCCGCGTTCTTGAAAGGCTTTTTATGAACTTCTGAGCAATATGCCATCATTCCTTTTGTACAGTTCTTAACAAAAAAAGCTATCAAATTCATCATCAGATCTTCTAACAGGTCAATTCTAATCCTAGTGGATTGCATAGAATAAAGGATAAAGGATGAAGGACGGTGTTACACAATCCCTTTTGGGATGCGCCATGCGTTCTACTCCTAATGGATGTCGTGCAGGCCATTTTTATGCGTATTTGGCCAATGACGTGCGCTGGACAGCCGGTGAACAAATCGGCGCTTTATCCTTCCCAGACAAGTCTTACGCCAATTCTCCGACTCCGGAGAAATGGAAGGCTTAGTTGGCTTGGAATCAGGAACCTGGTATCGGGTGCACGCGCCAGTCAGCACTTCTCCCAACTGCGCTATACGCTCCCTTTTCATAGAATGCAGTATGATATGTGTATTCCAATTAAAAATTAGAATTCAGCAGTTGTTTAATTTTGGCTAGGTGGGCATGTGGATGGACGTGTCGGAAAAGGATGCGAAAGGAAGATGTCAGGACAGTGATGAAGGCAGCCCCGAGAAGAAGATGAGGGAGCAACGTCTGAGGTGGCACATCTTCAGAGGACCAGAGAATCACCCCATAAGGTTGGCCCTAAATTTCGAGACACCCGGAAAGCGTCCGAGAGGAGCCCTGAGGAAAATGTGGAAGGCGACATCGGCGAAATCAAGAGAGATTTCGCCGATGTCGGCGCCAGGCCAGAAAACGCGCCTGATAGGATGAGGTGGCAGCGGATCACAAGAACAGCGGACCCTTCGACTGCGCCGGTCCAAACGCTCAGGAGAAGAAGACGTTTAATGTTGATTTAGTTCAGTAGCATGGGGACGTTAGTAGCACCGTTGCCCATGCTGCCCGACACCTGATGACGTTCGTCGTAATCGGGGCGAGTTTAGTACGGCTTCCGTTCCTCTTCACTCGCGGTGAGCGATGAATGTTGGCTGAGCTCCTGCCGCGGCTCTGCGAGAAGTGAACGAGGCTGATCCTCTTAAGGTCGTCGTACAAGGTGTGCGCAAATATTTGCCTCGCCTCTCGTTCCCAATGAATCAGTGCATCGTTGTCTTATGCTCTTCTAGCCCTCCGCAAGTCAGCTATTGATCAGCGGTGAGCTACAGCTGGCCTCCTACTACTTCTAGCTTTAGAGAAGTTACATAGCAACTAGCTGAGATACGTTAGTCAGCAATACTTGATCTGAAACTTCCTGTGAAAACTTCTCCTTATTGATGTCGATTTCTGCATTCTTCACTTTGTCCCTTTCCATGGTTTACATATCCTATTGCATGTTGACCATAACTGCTTAGCTTTTCGAAGCATTTCGAAGGATCGGATAGACATCGGAAACTGTAGCATGATCTCGTTTGAAGCTCTGGAGACGTCGATTTTTTGTAACGTTGTAGGTCATAACTAGCGTGTGATAGCGCAGTCGGAAAAGGGCCCACTGTCCGTCTCGAATCAGTCTCTTCGTACGGGTTTCTCGCCTAGGCAACGAAGCTCTCCATTCCTCCGGGTTCGGTTAGTTGTTACCAAACTACTCTAAGAAGGATAAAACAACTGACTCGTCTCGGCTGGCCACCGCAAAGCATTGTATAGGCCAAATATGCATATTAATTGCCTCAATGACATCCCGTAAGAGTGCGTGGCGCATTCCGAAAAGGATGTTATGATGTTTAAGGAACTCTTATTGAGGCGATGTGCTTATTGATTGACCCATTATCTTTTAAAACTTACTAAGACTGCTGCTCCTCCCTGCTCTCTTCCCCCATTCAAAAGGTTTGCGCATACAATCACCACTTAACCTAGATTTCACTTTACTTGAAGGCATTATGTAATATCTATTTGGCACTCCTTGCTTAAGATACCTTGTTAGTTGTTAGCTGTTCGGTTCTAGTTGAGTTTCTTTCTTGCGTCTGTCTTATACAACGTAATAAATTTCATCTCATGTCAATGACATACCGTAAGAGTACGTGGCGCATTCCAAAAAGGATGTCATAACGATTAAGGAGCTTTTATTGAGACAATGTACTTATTGATTGACCCATTTTCTTTTACTTCACGCACTTATTTCATTTACACGCTAGAATTAGCCTAGCCTGAATGGCAACAGCATAGCATTCCCAACAGAATTATACATATTAAGAAAAATTAGCATTTGTACAGTAAACCAACGGTCAAAGCGAATTGTTTGTGCATAGATCGCCATACATAGTTGTAATTTTATTTTCTCGTTAACGTATCATATGTATTTTATGGAGTATTTTAGTATCATAATGAGTTAACTACCCAAGTTTGAGGTCTAAGCGGCAGAAGCTCGCGTGGGGACGTAACGCTACATGTCGAAGTTCGAAACTCATCTTACCTTTTAATAGCTGAAAGTATTACCCAACATCTCACTTCTTGAAACCTCGGCATAGTAGGTCAATATGTGAAAAAAACTCGTCTGTCACAACATGCTGAAAGTATTTTTTCAACGACAGAAGCTTTCGGCCTCATTTTTGCCCTAAATGATGAAAAGTCTTTAGGCACATGTTAGAATATTTAAATTTAGGCTGAATATGAATTTGGCATCGGAGCGTCTACTCCTTCTCAACTTTGTATCGAATTCGCTTCTATGTAGATTTTTCCACGTTCATAATTGCATCGAAGCCTTTTCCAGCTGGAAAGCGATCTGATATTTGAGCAGCGATTGTTTTTCAGTGTCTCATTAAATGAGAATTCAAGCGCTCCATCCAATCTATACGGCTATACGATGGCTGTAGATACCTATTTCATTTTCTGAAGAAGGAATGGCTAATCAACATCTTACATCCTTTCTCTCTGGGTGATCAAGTTTCAATTCCTTGAACGAAAAATTGTTCTGGTTTTCTAAGACATTTTATAGAAATCGCTGAAAACTCAGATTGTTCTGCACTACGGGTGTCTCAAAAAGAATGTATACACTGTTTGAAAGGTGATAACTTTGTTCATAGTAAAGATGCTGAAGAATTTAAAGACTCATATGAAAGCCTAAGAAATTAGAAATTTGCTGACATATGATAGGCATGGAATGCGCCATGCACTCGTCTGAAAATTTCCATTTTACACACGATTGATTGCGTTTCGCTTGAATACACGTTATATTTTCTTCACAAAGTGGCCGTTTTGGTTGATTTGTGCTTATTTTAGAGTTTAAAACTTAAATGCACATTATACCTTGCGAAAAATAGAGAGCATCCCAAAAAATAAAGGTACTATGTGAAGGTTGTAACATTGCTGCTATTAAAGCATTTGGAGATAATTGAGACTCACATGAAAGCGCAGCGCAAGAAAATTACTGTGACGTGCAAATAGTCAAGATTGCACCATGCTCCTGCCTGAAACCTTGCATTCCAGACTGACTGATTGTGCATGGGCTGAATGCTTGTTACAATCTAGTTGCCCTGTGCTTTTTTAAACGTATTCCATCGTCCAGTAGCTGCAGTTATGCCAATCTACCTCCCCATTCAGCTTAAATATTGCTAAATTCGTCCACAAATGCGTCTTGTTAAATGCGGCTCCTGTTCACATTTAAATCGTGCAATCAATAAACTCTCATGTCATGCTCTTCTCACGTGATTTTCAAGTTCAAAACGTTAAAAGACGCACAGCACAGGCTAATGTGGCCAAGTAGTAACTAGATTGTAACAAGCATTCAGCCCATGCACAATCAATCGAGTTTGGAATGCAAGGTTTCTGGCAGGAGTATGGCGTAATCTTGACTATTTGCACGCCACAGTAATTCCCTTGCCCTGCGCTTTCATGTGAATCTCAAATATCTCCAAATGCTTTATTAGCAGCAATGTTACAACCTTCACATAGCACCTTTATTTTTTGGGATGCTCTCTATTTTTCGCAAGCTATAATGTGCATTTAAGTTTTAAACTTTAAAATAAGCACAAATCAATCAAAACAGCCACTTTGTGAAGAAAATATAACATGTATTCAAGCGAAACACAATCAATCGTGTGAAAAATGGAAATTTTCAGACGAGTGCATGGCGCATTCCATGCCTATCATATGTCAGAAAATTTCTATTTTCTTAAACTTTTATATGAACCCTTAACTTCTTCAGTACCTTTACTATGAACAAAGTTATCACCTTTCAAACAGTGTATACATTTTTTTTTGAGACACCCGGTATATTAGATGGCTAAAAACTTTCGCTGTGCTTGTGAATTATATAAGATAATCTACAGACAATAAACATCTCGAACGCCTTTTGTGATGGTCGAAAAGCACAAATTTCATGTCTTAGTACTTTGTGGCGTAATCCTTGGAAACGCTATGTCAAAGTAACGCCAAAATTAAGTTGCAGTTCATTTCATTCATCAGTTCTGGTCGAAGTAACGAACGCTTGAATTTAAAAGCCTCAAATGCCGGAAACTTTCGGTCTGACTCAATAAATGGCTTCTGTAACTTGAATTCAACAGCATTCACTGATGACTTTTATCCCTATCGAGCTTCGGCTTCAGTTTTATTTGAGTGCTGTGTAATATCAAAAACAATGGATGGATTAACGGCCAATCGCTTTGCTAAAAAAGAAACGTTGATGACGAAGAAGTAGTTCTTGCAAAGAAATCGTGACATAGTTGATAGCTGCGATGAATTCATGAAATCTACATGCTGAGCAATTTTTCTTTTTATGCCCATGAAGCCTTCAAGATATCCAGCCAATCAAGATTTTTTAATGTTAAAAGTTCTCACCAAATTATTCTCAGGAGTATACGCCGTAGTCAAGCAACGTCTCATGTTCTCCTATGACCCGGACCATATCCATGTATGCAGGGTTTCAAGGGGTTCCAAGTGTATACACCGAGTCGCTCGCATGTCACTGGCATAACAATGGATGGGCGATTGTTTGCCTACCACTAGTTCTCACCCCGTTCATAACCCACGTTCCGGCATTTTCTCGTCGAACAATGGGCCACGGGATAGGTTTATTTACTCGGAACCTCGGCCGGCAAAGTCACGCCACGCCTCTGCGGCCTTCTGTCGCCTCTCGCCATTTGAACGCTACCGTCGCCTCGCTCGAGTCGTTCTGCTCTCTTTGGGCCAACTGTTTGTAACACCATCTCCCGGAATTTTTAGAGGTTCTTTGGATCTACCCAGTGACGTGTTGATTTGGGGGCTTTATTTCGCAAAGATGATACTATTTTTAAAAGCTGCTGCTTATCTGTATCATATGTCATCCCAATGGTCGTTGAGTTGCTAGAACGAGCTCCAGCTACGCTTCAATTCGTCCCTATCGCCTGCCAGGTAACCCATTCAGGGACAGGTTACTCGAAGGACACGATAAGTATCGTTCGTTCAGGACTGGCTTTCACGACAACGTGCGACCAAACCGTTGGTGGGCGCCTGGGCATTCCTTTGACATCCCTTGGTATCCAGTCATTTACTGCTCTCGACCAGTGGATATTAGCGAAACGCCTTCACCGTCGACGAAGCAGATGCCCAACTGCTGTTCTGTCCTACTATAGAATAAAGGTATAGGTCGGCGTTAGTCAATCCGTTTGCGGGATGCGCCATGCAGTCCACTATTGCGGTATATCGTGTAGGCAATTCGAATGTGTGTTTGTGCAATACAATGACTTGCGGTGGCCAGCCGATGAATAATTCAATATTTGATCTTTTCCAAAGACGAGTACGGTAGCAATTCATCGTCCCAGAAGGGTAGGAGAACTTGGCTTGCCTGGAAATCCGGAAATCCGAAAATGGGTGCTAGCGCCAGCCGGCGCCTCCTCCGACTGCGCTACCACGCGTCCATATCCTAGTATAAAATACGCATGGTCATGCGAGACTGGGAAAATGCGAGGAGCGCAGACACTCATTTTGGCCTTTGTAGCCAACACTAGAAGCTGGGAATGCACTAGACCAGTCAGGTCCCATCGAAAAGTCGCTGAAGCGGAAGAGCGTTTACAAACGCAAACGGTGCCCTGATCACGTTGCGCTTGGCTGGCGCGTTGTTGTCCTCCTTCGCGTAGGCCACATTAACGACAAGTATCTTTTCTTCCCCTACCGGAACCAATTTCTCGTTAATATACCATAATTCTCGGCATACATGAAAAAGTTTAAGATTGTAATTTATTAAAACGCTTCAAGTATTGAATCATGCTCTGTTTCGTAGAATCACTTTCAGGGTTCTGCATTTATCTTTCCAGTTTAAGAGCTCTGGGCTTTCTGATTTTCTGGGACCGACTTCACCAAGAACTAAACCCGCGGGTATGCTGGGTATAAATGGTAGAGATAAGGTAAGAGACAGGAGACAAAGGCTTCATCGTGGGTATCTCCACCCACTATACCGCGGGTTAGTCGTTGATGATTTCAGCCGTTGGAATTCACCGCTACAAAAGAAAAAAGGCATTCAGAGGTCAGACCTTCGTCAAGGACTATGAATATACTGTCGTCGAAAATTAGGTGGGCCATCTACGTTATGCATTTTCGCGTCGCTCACAGGATGAAAGTGGCAACTCGCTGGCTGTTAAACGAACGTCCTCCAACACGTTGATCTGACACTTCGTAAGGGCCCCGAACGAGGCTTATAGCCGTACTCGAGGACCCACTATGTTGCTCTGGTACACAACGGGGGAGTTCCAGGCCAAAGCTCAGACCCACGGCGACCAAATGGAGGGCAGGTGACGCAGATGGTCCAGCTGATTTCTTAGCTCTACAGCTACTTTCTTCAGATCTGTGCTTCCATATTGACCTACCACTGTTCAAGGATAACGGCTGAAGGGCGGCGTTAATCAATCGTTTTTGGGATGCGCAACGCATTTTACTTCTACGACATGTGCAGCAGTCTGAATGCGTATTTGCCCTATACAATGAATTCGGGTGGGGGCCGATAGACAAGTCGGTGTTTTAACCTTCCCAAATATGATTGGTACCAATAATCGAGCCCGGAGGAACTGAGGGCTTGATTGACCTGGGCGGGAAACTGATAAGAATCAAGAATCAGATGTAGGTGACCATTGGCTCCTTCTCCTCATGCACTACCACGCGTCCACCGCAACTTACTGGTTAATGATGCTTTCTGTTAACGTTTTTAAGGCTGCATTCAAAAACACCGCATCAGGAGGCACTTCAGCGTAGTTCATATGAAGTTGAACTTTAAGAATTTCAGATAACCGGTAATAGCTTCAGAAGACAGTCCAACGTCTACCACCAAGAACTACTCGTTGTTTAGCAGCAAGGGTGTCTGATGCTGTACTCTGAAAGGGAGCCGATCGGCGCTTGCTCTCCTAGATGAGTGTATGTTTGTGTGGTCGCCGGTAACTGCGTCATTGTCGCTAAATATAGTCCCGCCGAGTTATTTCAACGTTTTGCGCGTAAACGTCGTGTGGTGGCGAGCAGCTTGATCGGCGTCAAGCACCACTTGAACTGTGCGGCCTACTTTCGCCAGCCGTGCCGTCGGGCAAGCTTCCCATTATCCAAAGCTCGGGCACTAGTCTGGACGGGGGATGAAGCTTCTGACCCTTCTGACCCACGAAAACGGGGATGAAGCTTCTGACCCTTAGTTAGAAGCCTTCTAGTTCAGGGCACTTAAATTGCCAACTGGATGTTTCCTTCCCTTTACTGTAAGCAGGTCTGTTGTCTCGTAGAGGGATCTAGTGAACTGGGGCTAAAAAATCTTACAGTATTCCAAAGCTCAGACTGCCACCATTTCTGACCGAACAGAGTTAGTCGATATTAGCTACTCCCTGTGGCTAGCCTTCTTGTTGACTGATCCCCTTCACACGATCATAACTTTCTTCATACCCACCGTATTCAGTCGCAATAAGCACCATTCGAATCGGCACACCCTTCCCAATGCGACGTTAGTTGACTAATTCCAACAGCGAAAAAAGCTCGCTGATCGAGATACGACAAGTTCTAGAAAGGCCGTTTCTGCGTGGTCCTGATTTGCGAAGGTTCTACGAGCGAGGAAGATCTGAATAGCGAGAAAGTGATTGATTAACTCAGTAATAAAATAACTAAGTGAGCGATTGATTCAGTAATAAACGAACGAAAAGCGGTTGCACAGACACCGCCAGAAATTTCCGCTGACCCCAATATTAAATACATACATGTGCTATGTATTCCCAAGGTTTTCGCTGAAAGAGCCTAATCGTTTTTGAGGATGTAACCATACCTATATGAGCATATGAGCTACTTCTGATAGTTATTCCTCGATAACTCCTGTGTAAACGATGTGTTTTGGTTCTATTTGGTTTCGAATACCCCATCAGAATCCAGTGTCGACTTACCCGAATGATCTGATAAGAATTGGCAGTACCATGGCAACAAAATGTTCCTTCATAATTAAATCTCACTCTTACTCAGGATCTGAACCTTACCAATAATTTTGGATACTCTATGATTCAAATCAATTTTTACCAGCTATTTGTATGATAGAGATCGTGATAGCGAAGGAGCCGTCGGATGTCTTGTGAACCTCGAATCAAGGACCTTGATTCAGGTCACGCCCAGGGCAACTGAGCCTTCCATCCTTCCGTGGTTGGTGGATTGTTACCAGACTCGCCTAACTAGTTAGACACTGACTAGTCCATCGGCTAGTCTCCGCAAGTCGCTGCACAAGCCAAGGACACATTCGAATCTCCTCCCAGATAAAGCGGAATGCATGGCGTATTCCAAAAAGAAATCGATTAACGCCGCCCTTTACCTTTTGTCTTCATCTTTACCCCAATGACACAGCATTCCGAAACATGCGAAGATCCGTCATTGAGTTCATCTAATGCATACACTCTTCAGGTGCCTTCCTAAGTTCAAGAGGTGGGATAGGGGATAAAGGATAGATTTAAATCCCATCTTGTCATGCGCTACGCATTACTTCCCATAACAGCTGATAGACCAGTCAGTACCTTGTCCTTCCCAAACAGTTCTCTATTCTCCATTTTTTAGAATTCAACAAAATTGAAGATATGGAGCACTAGTCAGGACTATCACTCATAGTGTTTTGGAGAACGCTGCTCCTTTCTTCCTACTGCGCTAAGCATACTGTTAAGAGGCTGAATATGTAGCAAAAATACTGGCCAGGTTGAAGAGATGGAGCTTTGCTGTTCCTGCTTTTGCACTTCAGTATTGGTCCGTATCTTTTCACGCATAAGAAGCGAATAACTCAACCGAGACGAGACGCCGACCTCATGGGTCGAAGTTAGGTTCGATTAGAAGTTGGGCATATTCATATTCCCTAAATTAGTGACAATTAACCATAGAGCACAGGCTTGTTCCACTTCTGGTGTTCAGAAGATCAAAATCGTTTTCGATTCCAATCTGAAGTCAAAAACGTTCCCCGCATTTCAATGAAACTGCTAAATCCCGGATTTTCTTCTCTATTTTCCATTTTGAGGCTAGTCCGGGCTTCCTTTGTTAGCCCTGTTTTGATCAGATTGCCTTTCACTCCATCCAAACTGTCAGGCATCGAAATCCGAGTGCCGTGTCCAGTACGCCAGTCAACGACTAATCTTCGGCCATTATCTGCGATGAGGTCGACCTGGACAGAGTAGTCCGTAGGCGTGATGTCTGACGGTGTTCAGACGTGTGAGATTCTCCCTTGGAATTCTCGCAGGCGACGACAATTAGCGTCGTCGTCCCTTCGACACCAAGTACTCTCGTCGGGAGGAGGAGGAGGAGGTGGAGCAGGAGCACAGTGGAGGTGAGTAGGTCCCTGCTGTGTCCATTGTTTCGGCACGAAGGTCGCTGCAATTACCGCTACCGGCCATCATTACTCGGTACCTCGTCGGTTTTTCCGCCGTCTTTTCCGCATTCAGGAGCAGTTAGCACGCTTTTTTTGGAGGATTTCCTTTTGTTCCGCGGAGATAATCGCTTTGGAACTCTGTGAACTCTTGGGGCCATTGTTTCCAGCAGTAGTTTTCGTTCAGTAAGAGCAGTGCGCTTAAATTGCAATCTCCGCTTCCACTTCTATGCTTCCAGTCAAGGCTCAAGGAATAGCTCAGTCTTACAGATTTTTAAGATGTAAAGTACGTATCAAGCTTTGAAGTAATAATTCGAAAGGGTCGAGGGTTCCCGTTGATCAAACTCCATCCTTATTCTTATTGAAATTATTTTTTCTCCTTTCTACTGCATTTTCATTTGATTTGAGCGGTTTATTGACCTTAAGCACCCAACAAGATTCCGTAAATATTCGGGATGCACTTCGAGAAATCTTCTGAGTTGAGTACTGGCGTCGAGGCCCTTCCTGGTGCAATCCTAGTTGGAGGGAGGAATGCAGCATTTCAACTATGTCACGAAGGGGAACATAATAAATAAGCGATAGCACATCGAAGTGGGCAAACTACGTCAGTTTAGCTGACGAGTTGCTGACAATTTCCGAATTCCTAATTGGGGGAGGCACCCTAAACATCGTTCTTCATCCAGGCACTAAGCAGTAACTATGTCTACTTGGTAAAATGCAGACAACCTGTGAAAGACAAGATATTTAGCAGGTTCTTTAGTAAATAAATAAGTGGGAATCAATTGAATAAAACCGAAATTTAGTCTAATTGTCCTGAAATCAGTCAGTTTTTCAGCACGAGCTGAGATTCATAATATGGACTGGACAGGGGTACTTCATGCCTTAATCATTCTCCAGCGTTTGCACTGAAGCCCCTGATCTTGTATCTTCTCAATCAATTCTAAATACTTAATTTTGGCTTCGCTTATGTAGCTGTTTCCTGTGGAACAAGTGTATTTGCTATCTGGCTATACTGGACGCGATCACCTCCTATGACATTGTTAAGATACGATTTCCTTCAACAAGTACTGCACTCTCTTCCCCTATTCATCGTCCCAATAGCTGCTCTCTACCCCACAGTAAAGTGCGTGGCTCAAATTTCATGTACACTCGAGCAGTGTGTACTCGTGGTTTCCAGACTTGATGGGTTTTTGCCACGGAACTGAAGATTTTTCACTTTACAATCTACTAGTCCTTTTCCTACATCCTTTCCTCTACCAGTCTCCTTCCGTCTTCTAGTCTATGAATTTGCGGGTTTATTCGCAAACTGCTAAGGAAACCTACAGTATACATAGCTTATTTCTGACAGAGGTTTTTCTGTTCTATCAGTTTTTCGATCGACTGACGAGGAGCCAATACTCGGCATTTTTCTCTCTCACGTTTTCTGTCGATAACGATGCGACATCATCTCAAGTGATGCCACTCGAGATGTCGTCTACCGGAAGCTTCCACTCCCCCCAGGCGGACTGCCCAGTTCCGATATCGAGATACCGATAGAAGCCGTGTGAATTCTGCACGACGTACCTCTTTTGACGCTCTGCATTCATTGCATTCGCTCCACTATCTTATATTGCCCTGGTCAAGAAGGTCGGATTAACATAACACGTAGCTCTACTCCAATCAGGACCCAAGATACAACCCCATCTGGTATAGTGAAAGGAATTAATAATTTCTTCCAAAATTTTACGACATAGTGATAACAGCACTAATATTAACATGCAGTGATAATAACATTCCTCGTTTAAAACTCGGTAAAAAATTAGGAAAATAATGGCCCGTTAGATGTTACAAAACTATCGGCTCTTGTTCCCAGCCTTCATTCATTTCCCTGTGGACCATTTTTCTGAAATTGTTCATACAAGGTGCTTTTTTCGAAATCTAATAGTATGCCCAAAAAGCTTGTATAACGCTTCAACAAAAAGTTGAGTTTTTTAAGGTCTAAACGAAACACTACCTTGTGATCTAGCTATACACCTCTGTAAAAGTGTCCTCGTCACACCTCATTTATAGTCTTTTGGTTCTCAGTTATCTGTGGCAAAAGATCTTGCTACTAGTCGTTAATGTGGCCTACATGGGAAAGCATGAATGCGCTAGCAAATCACAGCTTATCAGAGCACCCAGCGAACACGCTCCAACCAATCACAGCACTGATTTGAACGTTCTATTTTGGTGGCACGATCATTCGATCGCTCTGATAGTCCCCTCTCAACACGTAGATCACATTATCGGCTAGTACCGAATATTTTTGAGGTTACGGTCGAAAAGGACTAAGAGCATCTACTAGTGCATGACGTCATCTAATACTTTTTCTTAGAAAATCTACTTCACACTCCTATACAATCCGTTTATTAAGCCCGTTCAGGTGTTATCCTGAGAATCAGAATCCTTTGAGCTCTTGTAACCATAGAAATGAAGCAGGGTTAATCTTCTACCGTCTCCATACCTTCTGCTTAGTAATACTTCTGAAATAATTCTGATTGGTTTGAATTCTGCTGGTTTTCAAAAATAATGGTTCGTTGCCAAGTGGTCTCGAATATTGCATCGCCTCTCATAATTATTTTTCTTTCGAGAAAATGTTTTTTCGAAAAGATGTTTTTTAAGTGAAGTACGAAAAAGGGTCGGCCATGTAATTGGCTAGTGTGATGTACGCCATGCACTCCGCTTTCACACGGTATGGACGGTTCTTGGTGGCCGTGCTAACTTCACCTTCGAAGAAGAATCTCCTCAAGGCACACTATTTTTTTATTCAAAAAAGAAAAATTTTTATTGCGCTTCTTGTGACGAAAATAGCTCATGAAGTGAGTATCACGTAACAAAATAGAAAGAGGAAACAAATGTTGAGTGTCAACCGACAATTCTCTCAACTTTTAACGAGATTTTAATACGATTGGATCAACTGGCTTTAGCTTTTCATTCTTTAGCTTCTAGCTCCTCAGACCATTTTATTTTTGTTTCTTACTGATGTTTTTAGTAAAAGGGCGGTGCTATTCCGGAGAGGTGGTATTTCCCATACGTCCTCCACATCTCGCAGCGTTATCGAGCTAAACCAAGCTTTGATCCCCTCCTACAGTTATATTTAGTGTACATGGGTGTGTACTTAACGTCCTTGATCTTTAAAGTTTTGGGTAATTTCTCCACGTTCTGTGAAGGATAGGGTGGATACCATTTTGTAGACTTCCTCCAAGGTAAGGAGCAAGGGGAGGAACCCCGGAGTGTACGTACGATGGCGAAGGGCCGTCAAGTCTCCAAAAGTTTCCTTCCTCAGACTCACCTTGGCGCTGGCCAGGAAGTTCGCTGTCGCCGTGACTCGGTTAGCTCGAGGACAGCGGCGTTGGTTGGAGGGGGATCGCGGTCGTTTTGTGCTGTCATGTGAAATCCGATCCTCACCGAGGAGCGTCGTCGTCGTTTAGCAGCCGCATATCCCCATCCAAGCGCCGCTCTTCATCGACACCGACATCGTCGAGTCGAGCTCTGTTCCCAGGTCAATCGTAATATAATCAAAACATTTTTTCCACTGCTACCATTTCGTTCCATTTTTTAAGCTCTTCACCTGCTTCAAGTCATCAAATATGTCGTCAGCCATTCGAATTCGTCGCCGCCGCCGTTCGCTGTTTGTCCTTAGCATCTGTCCTAAGATTCTCGTTTCAGAATCCACCGCGAGGCAGCTGACGATGCTGCCGATTCTGCTCATATTTTTGGGCTCGATGCCGATGCTCTCACACGCGGCGAAAGGATGCCAGCCGATAACGATTCCGCTCTGCAAAGGCATCGGCTACAATATGACGTCGTTTCCGAACAGTTACGGTCACGAGAAACAAGAGGAAGCCGGTCTTGAAGTGCATCAGTTTTTCCCTCTGGTGGAGGTATGTATTGCTCTACGACACAACGCCTGATTGTAGAGCAGCCCCATGAAGGATAGTGATTTAGTACGGCTGCTACCAGCATCTGAAGTTCTTCCTCTGCACTCTGTACACGCCGATCTGTCAGGAGAACTACGACCGTCCTATTCTGCCCTGTATGGAGCTGTGCTTGGAGGCCAAAAAGCGCTGCAGCCCCATCATGCAACAGTGAGGACCTTACTCATGCTATCGTAGTTTATTGGCTATTGACGTTAGGAGAAATTAGGTAATCTTAGCAGTTAAGTGCCCTTCGAACGGAGCGCAACTGGCCCTTTCGAGTGCCACTTGAGTGCGGGCTCCATGCCTCTTAAAGGAGTAAAGTAGAGTTCAGGGAACTAGTCCGTATTCTACTGCATCTACAGTACACTTATACAAGCTTTCAGGGACCAACACCATCAGAGTTTAAAAAATCCATTTCCAGGTACGGATTCCGATGGCCGGAGACGTTATCGTGCGAGAGTTTACCAACGATGACCGAACAGGCAACGACGGGCAACATCTGTGCAGCGCCTCCAGACACCCCTAAACAGGAAGAGGAACCGGTAAGTGAACGAGCGACGCCTGATGTTAGTCTTCAAACCGAATTGGAAACCAATGGCATCACTTCAGGAGCCGCCAGGAGGATCACCAACGCGACCACATGTCGGAATATCTGTGCACGATCTCAATGGCTACTGCGAATGCTCATGTCAGCCACCGTTTCAGACTGTCAGCAATGCAAGGGCTATGGTAGGTTGTCCGTCCGTTCGTCCATACGTGTGTCTGCCTGTCCGTCCGTCAGACTGTCTCCATTTCGATCGATCTATTGGTCACCGCTCATGGTCAATCTCTCAAAATAGGAATCATTACCGATCGCGTATGATAATCAGTGAACAGATACGCAGCAGATAGACAATATCGATCAAACAGTGATTATCGATCGACTTTATTGATTTTTCCTAAGTGATCATTTGCGGTGAGAATCGCGCATGTAGTGTAATTTACACACAGGCGCACTACGAAACTGGTTCAGCAATAAAAGAGGATCAATGCTGTTCTAGAAGCGACGACGTAACGTAATACCGACCCTACCTGCCATTTCGATAACATTAGCAGGAAAGTGCCGAAACTAGTTTCTACAAATTTGAATTTGAAAAAGTCGAAAATTTTCTGCTGCCAAATTTCGATCGGAAAGTTCATCGCTTTTTGAACTTTGCGTCTGATTTATTTGAGGAAAGCTATGGCCAATGGTCTAGAAAAATGAAGTTTTTTCTTCAAAAAAAAAATGGTGATAAGGCTTTAAAAAATGTTGGGATCATCCTTGCTGCTAATGTTTGAGGAGCACCTGACCGTCTCATGGAAAAATGCGGGTTCGAGTTTTATTAGACCAAAAAAATTTTCAATCTGACCTGCTCTGTTTATATTCCTTTTCAACATAGTCAAAAACGAGCAAGGTCAGTGAAGGGTGGCTGCGAATTTTAGTTGCTTTCCAACAATATATAAAAATAAAAGATTTTAAATTAAGGTTCGTTTGGCCACTGCCTTCATACGAATCTGTTAATTTAACATCTCTCCGGTGGCTCAGCAGTGAAGCGGGGAGAGGTTACACAAAAAAGTGATGTCAATCGTCTCGACAAGCGAGTACCTCAAACTTGGGTAATTAAACCAAGTTGAGGTACTCGCAGGTTGAGACGATTATTCTGGGGACCAAGTTGATCTAAACCTTCTGAAGCGTTCTCGTCTTCAATGCTAATAAAGAAAAACATGACACTTTTTGAAAAGACTCGAGATGTTGATCTAGCAGAGATAAATCTTAAAAAATAAAATAGAAATCTTGCTGTGGTTATAGTTCTAAGACCTTGTAGCCTGGTCCTCAATGTGCCTTAACTTTTGTTGAATTTTCTTCACCTCAAAACGATTCTCCCAATTCTTCTAGGTAGGAAATGTCTCCCGATGCTCATATCCTTGTGAAGCGCCGTCGCTACAGGCTCCCGGAAGGAAAGGCCTAATTTCAGCCTGGATGGGCGTCTGGTAAGTCTTCCAAAGCATTCGCTAGCAGTTTTCTGAAACTCATATACTCCAACCAATTTTTTAGGGCATTCGCTTGTTTCTTCCTGTCGGCTTTCACCTTCCTGACGTTTCTAATCGAGACCGATCGATTCCAATACCCAGAGAGACCGATCTTCATGCTGGTCTTCTGTCAGCTGATGGTTGCCGTTGGCTTCATCATTCGAGTGTCCGCAGGGCACGAGCAGGTGAGATCTCCGACCGGTCAGATAAAGTCCCATTGGGACACTCAGGGCACTGTAGGCTCCCTAGGGGTCGTCATGGTGTGAACTGTGGTCACTTGGGTGGGTAATTAACTAGGGAGTGATCCTGATGGTCACATCTATGCTTTTCTATTTTAACAAAATTCTATGCAATTTCTAGGTTGCCTGTGACTCGTACAAGATCAAGGGCATTGACGACGGCAGCGGGAGTCTTTGCTTTGTGGTGAGTTTTTTCATGCAAATTCCTTTGAGACGAGCACTGTACTAGTTTTCACCGTGTGTAGGTTATTTTGGTCCAGGACTACTAGACCGCTGCCCATTCATTCATGCATTCATTCGTCAGAATCATCGACGGAGTATAAATATCGGCCAAGGGTTACGGAATTTCAGTGGCAATTGCTCCCCGCTGGAACTTGGTTACGGTACCTACGGAGAGCGGGATAGAGTACCAATAGGAAGACGGTAGAGATGCACTTTAAATGACATACTTCCAGCGCTTCCTTGACGATTTGTTGAGTAAAGCTCCAGTTAGTATGCGTTTGCTTGAGGAGATGTCCTTAATGCGTACCAGCAGCCGGTCTTCCATCTTTCTATTTCCCCCTTCTTTCAGGTATTCCTCCTAACCTACTTCTTCGGTATGGCGGCCTGTGTTTGGTGGATCATATTGTCGTTATCGTGGGTCCTGGCTGCGGCTTCCAAATGGTCAAGTGAGGCCATCGCCAGCTATTCGGCTCATTTCCACGCCATTGGCTGGCTGCTTCCAGCTGCTCAGACAGTTGTCGTCCTGGTTTGTTCATTGTTTTAGTTACCCAAGAATAATAGCTAACTGTAATTTTTACAATTGCCTATTTGCTTATTCGAAAGTTGTAATTTAAAAAAAATGACGAATCACAGAATTCCAACTTTATCAGTCTGCTCAGAAGTTTTGAAAAACGCAAGTTAATTTCGGTATTCGTAGCTAAATAGGTAAATCAGTGTTAAGCAGAGTCAAAATTAGTCAAACTAATCAGGTATAAAAATCATGCGCCATTTGGGATACTGTAACTTTTTAAGTCTTAGCTAAATTAAGGTTTGTTTGAAAAAAGTATCGGAATCGTTCTGCATACCTTTTCTTGGGGAAGTTTATTGCCAGGAAACTTCTTCTTCTTCTTCTTCTTCTTCTTCAGCGTCTGTCCCGCTTCGTAGCGGGGTCCGCTATTCTGGTGTCATGACGCCACCTTTCCCGATCCAGCGCTAGATCAGGGTGGACGCCAGCCGCTTTCAAGTCCGTATGTAACGTATCAGCCCAGCGCTGCTTCGGGCGCCCTCTAGGCCGCTTTCCTACCACCTCGAACTTAAGGCCTATCTTGCGGACGCCATCTTCCTTTCCACGCAGAACGTGGCCGTACCATCGTAAGCGAGCTTCGCGCATCTTGTCCGCTATCGGCGCGACACCGAACTTCTGCCGAATAGCTTCGTTTCGGATGCGGTCCATGCGCGTGACTCCAGCCGTCCAGCGCAGCATCTTCGTCTCCATGACGCTGAGGCGCGTTTCAACTTCCTTGGTCGCAGGCCAACACTCAGCGCCGTACATCGCTACTGGCCGGACGACTGCTCTGTATATCTTCGACTTCAAGCGCTCCGGTATCTTCCTATCGCAGAGCACCCCAGTCAACGAGCGCCACTTGGACCAAGCTGCACTCACGCGTGAATTCACTTCGACCATCAGTTTGCCGTCAGACGCGACTGCTGATCCCAGGTACTTAAAGACCGCAGTGCGTGGAAGCTCGATGCCGTTAACCTTGATGGAGCTGGATTCGGTAAAGTCCGTCGTTAAATACTCGGTCTTCTTCACGTTCAATCTGAGTCCAAACCGCTCCAAGCGATCACACCAAACTTGCAACTCTCGCTCGAGTTCTCCTTTATCTTCGCTAGCGAGCATCACGTCATCGGCATAAAGCAACGTCCAAGGGACGGGCTTCTGAAGATCTCGTGTGATGGCATCCATGACGACAACAAAGAGGAGTGGGGAAAGCGCAGAACCCTGGTGTACCCCGACAGAGATGGGGAACTCCATCGAAGTTCCAGCTGCAGCTTGCACTCGACTCTTTGGACAAGAGTAGAGAATTCGCACCCACTCTGTGAGCTCTTCGGGAACTCCATGATGTCGCAAGGCGTACCATATCACTTCACGCGGTACGCGGTCAAAGGCCTTCTCCAAGTCGAGGAAGGCGATATGCACTGCCTTCTGTTTCTCGCGATGCTTCTCTATCAGGAGGCGGGCGGCGTGTATGGCATCAATGGTGCCACAGCCAGCCACGAAGCCGCACTGATTGCTGGAAAGCTGGACGATGTCCCGAATTCGTCCATCGACAATTCGCTCAAAGATCTTCATGCTGTGCGAAAGCAAGCGAATCGGACGGTAATTGGAGCAGTCTGCAGGACTGCCCTTCTTCTTCCAAATCGGAATCGTCGTACTTTGGCGCCAACTCTCAGGCACTTTTTTCTCCGCCACAACCTGATTAAAGAACTTCGCCAACCACTCAGCAGGGTACCAAAACTTCGACTTCCACAGTTCTGCTGCCACGTCGTCGGGCCCAGTCGCTTTGCCTGGCCTCATCTTCTTCAAAGCCGCTTCAATCTCCTCCACGGTGATCTTCTGAACGGGGCCGTGGGTTGGAGCCGTTGAGGGGATGGCTGGATGAGGAAATTCTACTGTAGAGATTTCCTCAAAGTAATCGCGCCATCGCTTCAATGCCTTCTTGCGGTCCATAAGAAGACGGCCGTTCTCATCATTGATGCCGAAGAACTTCTCGATGTCCTCGGTCTGGCGATGGCGATTCTTTGCGAGTCGGTACAGATACCGCTCACCATCGCGCGACTCGAGCTTCTCGTTGACATCTCCATAATGAGTGGCTTTTGCAACAGCCACGGCCTTCTTTGCAGCTTTCTTCGCTTCTTGGTACTTCCGCCGGTTATCGGCTGTCTTTTCGCCGAGAAACACGTGATATAGCGTCTTCTTCTCTCGAACTTTGGCTTTCACGTCATCTGTCCACAGCCAGGCCTGCTTGTCGACCTTCCGTCGTCCAGGCTTCGTGATGCCGAGCTCCGACCGTGCAGCTTGACGAATCGCATCGGTGGCCTTCTCCCAAGTTTCGTCGACAGTTGTCACTGTCGGTAACCGCACGCGAGAAATCACAGCTGCTTCCTTCTCTTTCATTCGCCACCACTTGATTCTTGATGCACCGCATCGCTCGACCTGCTTCAGCCTCGGAGGGGCGATCTTTAAAGTACAGATCAGCGGTCGATGCTGTGGGGCGACCGTCTCATACGGCACGACCTTCGCGTCTGTGACAAGACTTCGGTCTCGATCCTTCACAAGGACAAAGTCTATCTGAGTCCTGGTGTTCCCGCTATAGAACGAGATGAGGTGGGAATCGCGTTTGCGAAATACGGTGTTCACTATGGTGAGGTTGTGCGATTCCGTATATTCAAGGATACGCTCACCATCTGCGTTACGCGACCCGTAACCAAACCCACCATGACAGCCGTACCCGTCTTTCGTCGCGCCGACGTGCCCGTTGAGGTCACCAGCGACTATGATGACATCTTTCGACGGTACCTCTGCTGTCTTCTCATCAAGCAGGCTCCAAAACTCTTCCTTGGCTTGATCCGAGCAGCCAGTCTGCGGAGCATACGCAGAGAAGAAGTGATAGAGTCGCTCCTTCGCGGCGACAACGATCTTCATCAATCGATCGTCAAAGCGCTCGACGCTTACAATCGAGTCACGAAATCGTTCGGAGACGATTATTCCGACACCACTGGTGGTCCTGGGACTTCCACATAGAACGGCCTTGAAGCCACGTCCTATGTCCCTTGACTTGCGGCAGGACCACCTCGTCTCCTGCACCGCACAGAAATCAACTCTTCTACGCTCCAGTGCTTCAACCAACTCGCACGAGCGGCCCGTCAACGTACCCACATTCAGCGTTGCCACGCGGGTCCTGCTTACGTTACGGGACTTTCGGACTAGCTCAGTTGCCCCCCGATGCCGTCCTCGCATCAGGGACCCTCGCATACTTCTCACACTCGCCGGGCTCTGCGAGTGCGCGTCGGCTCCCGCGGACGCCGTAGCACTATCTCGAAACACTTGAGCTGTCATACACCATGTGATGTGACATGGGTCTTCGTAGGCCGGCCTGTCACAAGGGCCTGTCGCCTGCAATCGAGTGTCCGTGTTCGGCTTAACTCGCAGAGCGAGTAGTTTCCAGTGGCACCACGTGGAGGAACGGACATCGCCACCAAGTTTATTGCCAGGAAACTGATGCAAGAAATTCAAATCGAAGACGCCATATTTGACGCTGACAAACTCACGAGAACAAATACTCGAGTTGGAAGCAGTGATGTGATCCTTTTTCGAATGTTTGTATTCGGTAAGAAGGACACTCTATTTGGGCTAAAAATTCCCGTTTCAAGTCCCGTATAAGAGCGGGGGTTTGCGTGCACCTGCGATTAATGGAATGCCATCGCCTGCTGGGACCTGATTTATCGACGGCATGGCCGTGGATATAAAGAGTAGGATGCCCACGATGAAGTCTGCGTCTCTGACTCTTGCCTTATCTCTACCATTTATATTACGCATACCCACGGGTTTAATTGTTGATGAATCCGGCCCCTGGTGTCATGGCTATCTGTTTGCGATTTGGTGTGGAGAGCCTTCTGGTTAGATGGTTAAAGTGGGCTTTACTACTTCCGAAATTGTATTAATCCTGTACAGCTTACGATTCCCCTCTCAAAAATATTTCGATTTTTGTTTGGCGCTGTATGTATCATGTATGATAACAAATTTGAAGATTAGACCAGGAAAACGAAAAATTGGAGCGCTTCAGGTTGAACGCGCTGAAAAATTCGCGCGTTCAACCTGAAGCGCGAAACATCTGAAAAAAGCCGTTGAAATGAGTTCAACTATTTCGACAGCAGAAAGAGCTGTAGCGCACTTCAGAAGGGCTATAGAAGTCTAGGACGCGTTATAGTTTTTTTCAACAGGCGGTAAAATGAAAATTATCACTCATTGAAATTATGAAATAGGATAACTCCATTTGCATGATGTTGTTATTTTTTAAAAATCCCAAATAAAAGCATATTATTTCAGGTGTTCAATGCCATTGATGGTGATCCAGTGTCAGGAATGTGCTATGTTGGCAACACTGATGTGAATCATCTACGAATGTTTGTCCTTGGTAAGGAGGAGTTTACATAGAAATTCCTGTTTCAAGTTCTGTATAAGATCGATGGATTGGCATAACGAACGGTCGCAACATTAGTCGTACGTTTCGCAAGTGAGTGCTTGCAGGTCCTCTGATCGTGTACTTCTCCCTCGGGGTGCTGTTCCTTTTCATCGGATTTTTCAACCTTTGGAGGATACGAAACGAGGTGAGTGAATAAAGCTACTGGGAGAAGGCTGCATGGTGGCGCATTCGGAGGCGTCGGGTGCCGCATGCAACCTTACTCAGGGTCCTTGGATCCGATTCGGCTCGACCCAACCATGCCTCCCATTCCACCGGAAATGGTGAATTTTTTCGAGCTTGTCTGGGAAAGATTGAACACTGACTTCTCTGTCGGCTAATTAGCGGAACTGATTATGTAGGTTGCATACAAATTCCTCCTTGAATATCCGTCAGAAGTAGAATGCGTGGCGCAGCCTGCAAACGGATAAAGCAACACCTTCTCCAAATCCAGTAGGAAGTCCGAGGGTCTAGCATGCATGAGATGGAACTCTCGTGGTCGGTACATAACGCATTTGGAGCTATTAAATGCTCCTCTTATAATCCAGCAGAAACAGGAAAAATTAAGCGGAGATTATTTGCAGAGATTCTGAACAGATGTATTGCTCCGCTGCTGTATACGGTGGAAGGTGAAGGCGTCAAGCGAAAGTCGAGACGGCGTTGTAAACAAATATGTTGTAAAAGTCATTGGTAAACAAAAGGATAAAAAATAAAGGACAAAGGACTGCGTTATTCAATCCCCTTTGGGATGCGCCACGCATTCTACTTCTACGGGATGTCGGGAGGCTAGTTGAATGCGTATTTGGTCATACAATGACTTGCGGTGGCCAGCCGATGAACAAGGACGCTTTATCCTTCCCAGACAAGTCTGGTACCAATTCACCAACCTTGGAGGGATAGAAAGCTTGGTTGGCCTGGGCGTGAAATCCGAACCATGAACCTGGTATCGGGTGCAGGCGACAGCCGGCGCCTCCTCCGACTGCGCTCCACGCACCTGGTCATTGTTAAACAAAAACATTGCGAAACGGTCTGCTATCATTAAAAGCGCTGCCTAGTGAAATAGAATTTGTCTTCGAGCCAAAATGTTACCGTCACACCGTTCTTCTCACATGAGAAACTTCCAGAATTTTCTTTTTCATACAACTTTTACGTCAAAGTGGACACTTTTCAAACCATATTGGGTGCTCCTGTAGCGCCTTCGGAATGCAATTTAACCAGGCCCAAATCGCAAAGATATTCTTCCTTACTGAAATAAAAGCTTTCCAAAACAGCTGAATTAATTATTATCCAAGAAAAATGACCTTGACTTTGAGACTGTTTGAAATGCTCATTCACCTGCCCAATAAGAGCGCGCATTTTGTGATTTTATAAAATTCAATTTTTTAGAGAAAGCCTTAAATTAATTTTCATTGTAAAGCCCAGTAATGCAACAATTATTTTGCGTGGTAAAATAAGAGATCGCGCCACGCATTTGACGTGGTCGTCTCTATTTTACCTCTATTTTAGTTTGAAAGGTGTGAATATATATATAAATATATAGCGGGCAGGCAAATTTCTTATTGAATGTCTTTTTTTATTGAATGTCCTTAGACTGCTTGTTTTTTATTGTTTTTTTTTGGTAGCTGAAGCGCGATTTTTGTCCGACCTTGTCTGGTTGCTATATATCCACTCGTTCTAGGTTTGCTTCTGAAAACCATAGTAGCGAACCTTTAAAAATTAAGCTTCATGTCCTTAGAGAGACTGATGAACAAACGCGTTCATGTACTATGTGGGACAATTTCGTTTGTTGAACAGTGAGTCCAGATCACTTCTAGTCGAGAACGAAACACCCACAACGATTCTGAATAGAAAATGGATAAAAGAATAAGGAGAATAAGGGGCAAACAGGGTTAATCGCTTTTGGGGTGCACCACGCACTCTACTGCTATAGACCGCTTTGTAGGCAGTTTGAGTGCGTGCTTGGCGTATACGATGACTGTGACATGTGAATTGCAGTGGCCAACCAATGGACAAGTCAGTGTTTTGTCATTCTCAGACGAGTCTAGAACCAATTTGCCAACCACTCAGGAGTTGGGGCATGGGCTTGGCTGGCGGGAAATCCGAACCAAGAACCTGTGATCGGATGCATGCAACAAGAGGCGACACTTCCGATTGGATTACCACTTGCAATCTACATGACATAGCTAGCGAGATGAAGATGAGTCGAAGATTTAGAGATTCTTAAACTCGTCTTTCAGGTCCAAAAGCAACATCCTGGCCTGTGCAACGCTTCGAAGCTGACGAATCTGATGACGAAAATCGGCACCTTCTCCGTGCTCTACACTCTGCCCGCTCTGTTTGTGATTCTGTCGCTTATCTACGAACAACATCATCGTCCGCGTTGGGAGCAAAGCATCACCTGCACATGCGTCAACAGGAAACTCACTGCAGGTTGGTACAAAGTCGTTTATCCTAAGTAGCTTCGGAACTGTGACAGAGCAGGAGCGATGAGGTCCACCAAAAAATTCTCAAAGGATTTTTTGTGTTGATAAACAGCGTGTAGAATATGATTATCACATTAACACTTAATCCCTTAAATAGCACATTTTTGAATTTTGTTTCAACAAACTCTATCTCGAAAATCGGTCTTGGGAAAAGCATGGGGTACATTGAACGCTGAACGCTGTGGTGATCATTTTAAAAGAAAGAGATTGGACTGGAGGAAAGATACAAACTCGTCCAAACAAGAAAAAGCAAAAAAGGACAGAAAAAGGTAAAATGGGTAGAAAGGTAAAGAGCTATTCTGAGAGAACCCGGAAAACAATAGCAATCAGACGCTATTTAAGGAGAAGAGGCGCTTATTACTGTGAGAATGCGCATATAGTCTGGTGAAATATTAGGTCGTTACCTAAGTTCTGCCGTTTTTTGACCTCTGACTTCAAATGTAAGTATCTCGGCTCAAACATAACTTTATTAGGCGAAGTAAGAGCAGTTACAATCTACACATCTTTGCCAATGAGATACTAGTTTATTTGTTCTAGTAGCAAAGAACTACTGAGATCTAGAAGCCATGAATTCTTAGAGAGCAGATTCGCCCTTCGAGCTCGCCGTTTGCAAGTATCGACAGCTGTCCTTCTACGCAACAAAACGAACCGTTTCTGGAGCGAATTGTGACTTGTGTCAAAAAATGAATTGTCTACGACAATCGACGACGAAGTGCTCAGTGGTTGGATATTGACGAAGCACCTAAACACTGTCCAAAGCCAAGTATACACCAGAAAAAGGTGATGGTGACCGTTTGGTGGTGTGCCACTGGTTTAATCCACTATAGCGTTCTCAAACCTGGTGAAACAGTCACGGCGGAAAGGTAATGCCAGAAGCTGGACGAGATGCACAAGAACCTCCAAGCAAGTCTATCCAGTGCTGATCTACAGAAGGGGACCGATACTTTTGCGCGACAACGCTAGGCTGCACGTGTCAATGATCACCATGCAGAAGCTCCATCCCTTGAGATACGAGAAAACTCGACCATCCACCGCATTCGCCTGACCTGTCGCCTACAGACCATCATTTTTTCAAACATCCCGACGGCTTCCTTCGCGGAAAATACTTCAGGAACCGACATGATGCAGAATATGAATAATTCATCGTTTCTAGATCTCCGGAGTTCTACGCTACTAAAATAAACAAACTAGCATCTCGTTGGCAAAGATATGTAGATTGTAATGGTTTTTATTTCGACTAATAAAGTCATGTTTGAGCCAAGATATTTACATTTGAAATTAAAGGTCAAAAAACGGTAGAACTTAGGTAACGACCTAATAGAAACCACTGAGAGACTGAAACCAGCAAGGCCCTCATGAAATGTGTTTAGAAGAGGTTGTGTTTTTGTATTTCAGACGATGCGTCGTTCATGCTGTCGATGGTGAAATCGTTCTGCATGTGCGTTATGGGCCTGACGAGCGGTGTGTGGATCTGCAGCCGAAAAACGCTCAACTCCTGGACCAACCTACTGTGCTGCTTAGGTGAATTTTACTGCTTTTTCTTTGTTGGTTGTCAAGGTCAAAGTCGAACTGAACCATTTCCTGTGGGATGCGCCATGCACTCTAGTCCACGCCTGTCAATATCGTCTTCTACCGATTGCAGCGTTGGAAGGGGTAGTGGATCGGGTCGTTTTTTTTTCGGGTTCCGCCCAGGCCAAAAAAGCCTTCCATCTCCAAGCGTTCGTGCGAGATAAGGGAGAACACTGAAATTATCCCTCATTTGGCGTCATTGTGTATGTCGTAGACGCGTTCAAATCGCCTTATTCTTTCGAAGATCCTGTAGAAGAAAACGTCGTGGCGCATCCCACAGAAGGACTGATTAACAACGATCTTTATCCTTTGTATATTCTCCAAGAATTAATTCCCTTCTGACAGTCACCTGTTAATATGAGCCTGTTCAGACAGAAGATTAGGCACCGAATTTGGAATCGATCCTAGTGGGTGGGGCGGGTGTACTTTATTTACCTCAGTGTTTTAAATGTTCTTTTAGCTAGCTATACTACAATTTTCATATGGCGTTGTTATGTTGTGTTAATAGTGTTTTTGGCACATTATTTAGTTAACATAGAATAAATAAATAAACAAATAAATAACGGCGGTGGAATTGGTATGGGCTTCACAAAGATTACAAACTGAGCCAGCCTTCAGAGGGTCCTCGTTTGCAATTTTCAAAAAAGGATACTATAGATGTATTGGTTCCACTTTTCTAGCGCCTCCTTCGGCTAGGTTAGATTTCTCAAAGACAATGAAAATCGATTTGATTAAATTAGTCTTATTTCGGAAGAGAAACTTTGAAAAAATACTTTTATAAGTTCACTAGTAAGTGGTCTATCCTCAGCTTACTTCGCCATTTTCGCTAAATTTAACTTTTTCAGGAAATTCTCGGTCAACCGCCAAATACCAACCGGCCGATATGCTGTATGCGAAGAGTGACTTCTCATCGCCTCAGTTCTACAACACGGCATTGAGACAGAACCATCTCTACGCTGGCATTCCCATACCGGAGAAATTATAGGAGAAGAAATTATTGAAGTAGAATAAAAGAGTCTCAGCAGTCCTCGCCAGCGGCTGCTTGTCTTGGAAATACGGTCGCAGGTACCGTAGTAAGAGGCAAAGATAGAAGAGCTGGCTCTCAGGAGATCCGGAGCTGCACGCAGGGATAGCTCCTACGGAACCTCCTCTTATTACGTATCCTACTACTAGTTGACTATATGAGCTTATCTTGTCTATTATAGGCACCAATCGATATATCGATGTCATATTCTCTTATTTCGTCTCTATCCCTTAAACCATCTGTGTCTAACAAAAACTTCTACGCTCCTCCCCCACGCGAGAAAATGCATGTCTATCTAGTCTTCCAGTTATCCCTGCACGCAATACCTATCTGTATCATATCTTCTATAATGTTTCATTGAGCGCATAACAGTATTTATTGATTGAATCGATTCGAAAACAAAATGTGTACATATGAATTGAAAGTGATCTCGCGCGCTGTGTCGCTGTGTCTCGATACGTTCGACCTGAGCAGTTACCTCGCATTCAGTGTTTGAGACGACCTATGTCGCATTGTATTCTGTTATTCTGATGTATTCCAATGCAAACTCTGCCTGTCTATGAGCTTATGAAAGGCCAGATTCTTGACTTCGAGCGCCGAAATACTTGGGTATATTGTCATAATTCTATGTTGTAATAAATCTTTAAAAATAAAAGGATAAAGGATGAAGGACGGCGTTACTCAATCCCTTCTGGGATGCGCCAGCGCATTCTACTTCTACGGGACGTCGTGGAGGCGACATGAATGCGTATTTGGCCATACAATGACTTGCGGTGGCCAGCCGATGAACAAGTCAGTGCTTTATCCTTCCCAGACAAGTCTGGTACCAATTCACCGACGCCAGAGGGATGGAAGGCTTGGTTGGCCTGGAAATCCGAACCAGGAACCTGGGATCGGGTGCACGCGGCAGTCGCGCCTCCTCCGACTGCGCTGGGCGCGCCCTTCTTTAAAAATAGTTACTGATTAAATACGTATAAGGTCACTCTGGAACATAAAGGGTAGAGGACAGCGTTACTGAAACCCTTAAGCGGTGCGCCTCTCATTCCATTCTACGGGATGTCGTGTCGCAGTATTTGCCCTACAGAAGGAGCTGCGATGAACAATTCAGTGCTTGATTGAACACACTTGCTTAAGCCTGGAGCTGCTGGTAGAGAGGCTATATGTTGTTACAGGATGTTTTGTTGCGATCAAAAGTCTTGCGCCAGGCGGGACTCGAACCCGCATCTTCTGCTTTCCGGGCAGCGATGTTCGCCTTACACCACCGGCGCTGTTTGACCGCACGTAAATTTCAGTGCTTTATCCTTCCCTGATAAGTCTCCCACTAGTTCAGCGACCCCACATGGCTGGGAGGTGTGGATAGCCTAGGCGAGAAATCCGAGAGGAAACCTAGAATCGGATGCACACGAAGCCAGCGCCTCCTCCGACTGCGCTATATGTATACACTGGATCCGATCAGAAATCTTCGGATAATTGGATGGTTCGAACAACGATGGTTTCGCGGACTCCGGATTTTTGGATATTCGGATATGATATGTCCGATTGCATATCCGAAAATGATTCATTCGGATCCAATGTATACAGCGGTACCGTTTTTTTCAATTTTAACACCTACATGGGGGAAATCAAACACTTCTTGCAGACTGTATCAAGTCAACCAAAATCGGTGAGAGATCATGCTTTGACCGGATGTGCGTAATGCCTTGTGTAGAATTTCCTGTTATTATAGATTAGTTTTGGCTTTCTGTAATGGACCAGTTGGATAAAAGCGTTACATGAATCTTTAATATCAAGAGGAACACGTAGAATTTTTGTTCAGAATTTTTTTGGACACAATTGGTGATTTCAAAATTGTACCAGAGTGCTGAATTAACAATATTGAGGCATTGTCGAATGAAAGAAAAAATTCCTCTTCGTGTGACAAAAATGACATTCTACCGTTTCCTATAATGTTTAACCAAATATTACCAGGCTGTCCAATAATTCCTGTCCGAAAATTTTCAAAATTCTATAATTTTCCTTAGAAGTGTTATAATATCAAGCAAGTGTAAAAACCTTCTAGAAGGTTCTCCAGAGTTCCACACTAGGGTATATAAGGCGCAGTCGCCGCGTCTAGCTACCAGTAGTCGAATTCGTACGTTCGTGTACTTTTTGGACACACTTTGTACTTTGTGTCCCAACGCACAGTCAGGCGCTGGTTCAATCGTTTCGAGAGCGGCGACACGAGCTTCGAGGACAGGGAACACCCGCTGAAGATCATGCTCTGCTGCTGGTGGGACGCCAAGGGCATGCTGTACTTCGAGCTGCTCCCGCAAGGCAGGACGGTCACCGCCTCGAAAGAAGGCGAAGGAGACCCAGCAGAAGTTGGCGACGCTCGGCTGGGAGACGATTGCCCATCCGCCATATTCCCCGGACCTCGCCCCCTCCGACTACCCCTACCACTTGTTCCGCCCGCTGAAGCACCATTTGGTCGGAAGAAAATTCACCAACTACGAAAATCTCAAATCCGACATCGCGGACTTCTTCGAGTGCAGCCCCCGGAGTTCTGGGCGAAGGGCATCGGCGGCCTGCCCAATCCATGGGCCACTGTTGTGGATAACTGTGGTGATTATATTGTTGATTAGACTTGTTTTTCAATAAAGTTGAAAAAAATTAAAAATGGTGAAATTTTCGGACAAGAATTATTGGACAGCCTGGTACTTTAAGGGATGTACACTGTTCCAAGATACGCAAAATAACGTAGCCCTCCAGGATGCGGTTTCATTAAAAAGACAACAACAAGCGCTGCTATCTCTGCCGCACAAAGAAAGGGATATGATTATCCTACCACATTATGGAAAGTTGACAGGGTTGCAGCAATTATGTACAGGGTGCACCCACGTGAAGTGTAACGCAAGCAAAACTATCCATGGTTTCACAGGAATCATCTCAAATAGCAAGTAATTTCTTGTGCTCAAAAGACAAAAAAATTCTTTGAAAAACCACGGACATCACATTCAAAAGGACCGTCCTTGGCTCCAATACTAACAGCCAATGTATTTTGAGAGTTTCTGAGCATACGTAAGACTTTTTCGGGCGTCTCACGCTTTCAGCAGGATTCATTTCATCGCAATCATTGACTTTATTCGAAAGAGGATGCATCTCAAGACAGAGCTGATAGCAAAATCTAGGCAGTGAGAATGGGTGAGTCCAACGAACAATCAGACTTTTTTCCAGAACACCGAATGCTCGGTCGCTAATCATTCCAGTGTCCCCACAGCTCAGTGGACTGGTGCTCAATCATATTAATTTTGTCCAGTCAGGGTCCTGAGAATTTCTTTTGGCAAAGGAGTCATTGATTGCAGATTTGATGAAAGATTTGAGTCTTCTATCGTACATCACACAATTGGAGCACCCTGTACACCAGGTGCCGTAGGCAATGGGTCTGAAGCCTATATAGGCGTTGCAGGAATGAATTCCCTACAATAATTTCAGAAGCAAACATGGTGATAAAATAAAGATGTTGGAAGTTCAGTTGCAACTAATAGAATATTTTTTGAACGCTAGCGACATACTTTCTAAATATTTTCACGTTAAATTGCGCATTTTCGAAACTAAACTGACAAATGCCCAAATCCAATTGATGCATTTTAGATTAAACCAGACACCCTCTAAGGGGTCAAAGTAAATTTTTGTCCTAACAAAATCTGCTATTTTTTCTCAAAATTTTTAAAATGTAATTCATCTGTGCCAGGAAGATGATAACAGCGCCTAAAATATGTGGTAAGATCAAATTTTTTCAAAGGGTAGAAAAGCAGCAATTTTTCGAGAAAATTATAAGAAGAAAACGCGTCGTCCACCACTCAACATTTTTATTTGATCGGTAGTAGGAATGCTGCGTATTTGAAGCTGCAAGCGAAAATATACCTTTTTTCTTTAGCTTCTCTTCTATGTAGTACATTAATTGTAACTCACGCAAAGAGAACTTTAAAGGATAAAGGATAAAGGACGGCGTTACTCAATCCCTTCTGGGATGCGCCAGCGCATTCTACTTCTACGGGATGTCGTGGAGGCGACATGAATGCGTATTTGGCCATACAATGACTTGCGGTGGCCAGCCGATGAACAAGTCAGCGCTTTATCCTTCCCAGACACGTCTGGTACCAATTCACCGACCCCAGAGGGATGGAAGGCTTGGTTGGCCTGGGCGGGAAATCCGAACCAGGAACCTGGTATCGGGTGCACGCGACAGTCGCGCCTCCTCCGACTGCGCTACACGCGCCCAAAGAGAACTTTACTATCAATCAAATGAAGATCGCGATATGCAGGACGAGTGCATGTCGCGACATTGTATTTTGATTGTTGCGGTGGATATTGCTGTTAACTTGCACTTAAAAATAAACTTTGATTCTTAGTCTTTCTAGATTTTTGCCAATTTTAAAGCATTGTTGCCACCTGCTTGCGGCAGGTGATTTACGAAGGCCTTAAGGAAATACTAGGACATTTTCCTAACCATAAAACTAAAATTTAAATACTCTAACCTTTATGCGAGGGTCTGCTTTAACGATGATACCGTAAGTTTTAATTTGGAAAATGTTCAATTTGTGTTGTATATAAGTGTCTGTCTTACTCTGAAAAGTGTCCAGATTTGTCGAAAACTGTCCAATTTAGTATACTTGTGCTTTTCCAAAAACTTTCGAATGAACGAATAATCGAATAACTTCATTTTTTCGGTTATTCGAATTTCCGAATAATCGAATAACCCAATTTTTCAGTTATTCGAACGAATGAATATTCGAATATTCGAATAAATCGAATAATCGAATAAACTGCACACATAATAAGGACGGTGAGAGCTTTTTCATTTAACTTCAACGTTGGATCGTCCAACGTGGGTTGGGGTTCAACAGATGTGCCGAAAATGTCATCCAACGTTGGTTGGGTTCAGCAGACATGCCGAAGACGTCGTCCAACGTGCTTGGCAATTTGGAAGAGTAAGGGAGACCCGTAAAACAGAAACCACTAACCGCGGAATATCTTCAGCTTCCCAAGAAACTTCGGACAGATACCTACGTCTTGTGAAAGAGATCGAAACGCTGATTACAAATATTTAGACCAAATTTGCCAAATGGATTTCATAAGCAAGTTCTAGATGGCCAAAGTCTGTGTGCTGCTTGCGTTGATGCAGCGTGGACGCAGTGTTGCGTAGTCAGCATTGCCGTTAGCGGCCTGGCCACCTTAGGAGGCGGCACAGTGGAAGTGTTCTCGCTTCACAGAGAGTGGTCGTGGGTTCGATTCCCGCACAAATCAGTGTTATTGCGTTTTGCGATTTGTCGTCAGTGAGACCTTTTATCGCCATTTCCAACACATTTTTGAACAAAAGCATCCCAACAAATGTCATTTACGTTCATCGAGCTCTTTGTAGGTGGAAAGGTGAGTATTTTTGGTTTCCCGGTTAAGCAAGCCAAAAACTGTATTCATTCGGTGCGCGAGAAAAACACGCGTGTCGTGAAAGGGTTAACTTGCCATAAGAAACCGGATATTCAGAAACAGATGTCTGATTAGTGATGAGCAACCCAATCCGTAGCGAAGGATGAATAACTATTTTTTCGACTTCAGTAGCACAGTGCATGGTCCCTTTTTGATTTTACAACAGCCAAGCTGTTTCAAGTTGAAGAGGTGTTGTAGTCAAATTATATCCTTTACACGATATACTAATGATGCAACAACCTTCTTCAGCAATGATGGAGGAATGCAAAAAACGTGTGCTCTATAGCGAGTGAAAGGCTTAGATCGAGAGTTCAATATCGATCGATATTGCTGATTGTAGCTTGAAAGTGAATTGATTAAAGATCCTGATTAAAGTGAAAGAAAATTTTTCCACGCGGGACCGCTACGGCACGGAAGGACTGCCTAACTGTCATCGACATACAAACAAAGAAACGTCACTGTCAAGCTACAATCAACAATATCGATCGATATTGACCTCTCGATCTAAGCCTTTCACTCGCTATAAAGCACACGTTTTTTGCATTCCTCCTCATTGCTGAAGAAGGTTGTTGCATCATTAGTATATCGTGTAAAGGATATGATTTGTCTACAACACCTCTTCATCTTGAAACAGCTTGGCTGTTGTAAAATCAAAAAGGGACCATGCACTGTACTACTGAAGTCGAAAAAATAGTTATTCATCCTTCGCTACGGATTGGATTGCTCATCACGAATCTGACATCGGTTTCTAAATATCCGGTTTCTTATGGCAGGTTAACCCTTTCACGACACGCGTGTTTTTCTCGCGCGCCGAACGAATACAGTTTTTGGCTTGCTTAACCGGGAAATCAAAAATACTCACCTTTCCACTTACAAGGAGCTGAACGTAAATGACATACGCAATAACACTGGTGTGTGCGGGAATCGAACCCACGACCACTCTCTGTGAAGCGAGGATGGAGCTGGTTTTTTCGCGCACACCTCGCTAGTCCACCCTGTTCACATTCAGGAAAAGGCAGGGGGCATGAAAGAATTCGCCGTGTTGACCATGAGCAAAGCATGGAAATACTGCGGTGTTCCTTACGTGTGCTGGGAAGCTGGAGTCAGCGTAGAGATGACTCAGCACGACCCTCGTGGCAGCTCGCGACTGGTTATCGGGAAAACAAGGTGCCCTTTATGGAGCATAGGTGAAGTGCTTCCACCCAACATAACCACAAACGATAAGAGGATAAAGAATGGCGTTGATCAATTCCTTTAGAGATGCGCCACGCATTCTACTTCTACAGGATGTCGGGAAGACAGTTTGAATGCGTACGGCCTTTATAGTAAATTGCACTAGCTAGTGTATACGACGATACGGCGGTAGACTTATACACCCTAATAATGCGGTGGTTCAGTGGATATGATGGCGAGTACAAGAGATGGGACAGAGTTTATTGAGAGACCAACTGGTCTATGTACAGGTGGAGCGAGAACTGCTGTGCGTCCGCTGTATGGTAGCGTCACGCCTCTGACCTCTCAGGGCTTGAGCATCATCGCAGACGATAGGCGATGATATTCCCGGCGAGGCCAAAACGAATTCTTTGAATCACATGAAGAAATGCAATTCAAGCATGACATGATATACAGAAAAGTATGACATCACGATGCATTCATCGATCGGCTTGTTTGGTGGACTCTTGCAGACCATAAGTACCGGATGTGTAGAGGACTCGAGTGACCGTTGACGGTCTGGGGTTGACGGCTGCAAACTGATTGTTGATAGTTGAAGACAGCTTGACGGACAGTTGAGCAGCAGCAGCTAGTTGAGAGTTGTAGACGGCGACGGCGGTATGGAACAAAGGGAAACATGACAGATTTTATACATCAATTAGTACAGTACCCATTTTTGAAAAATCATGATTCAGTAAACATATGTTATTCCGGCGGTCTTACGAGAGTTTCCCTGTTGATCTCCGCCAACGTAGGTTCAAGAATTCCGCGAGCATAACCCATCACTTCTTTTTTCAGTACTGGTTTTTTGCGGCACGGTTTGTTGGAGAATTGAGAGTATATTCTTGGTGACCTGGCCGATCCAGTTAAAAAAGTGGTGACCTGACCTAGGTTCGCGCGAAAGGGCATGCCCCATGGCAAGCGCGGTCGCATGATAGACGCAACGCCCTTCTCACGTTTTGATGTGAGTGGTCTTTGCTTCAGTGACTGGTTCCGTATTTCGTTAGCTATTGTTCGCTCGAACGTATTTTTGTTTGCAACAGTTAATTTGCTGGTTGGTGACAACTGATTAAAAGTTTGAGGTTCATCGGAAACTGCGCTATGATTTGTAAAGTTTTTGGTACAATAGCGCTTATTTTCGGCATGATTATTATTAGTTGCTGTGCGATAATGGCAGTTTTGATGGTCTCGTCGCAATGAATTCGATGGAAGACCTTGTCTGGGCTCCTTAGGGTCTTTTTTGAAACACAATGATGCGTGGTGCATTTTTCCACATCCGGTGCAGTTTTGCTTTTGGCAGTTAAAGCTGCCGTGCCGTGAGGAGCAGCATTTCCAGCATCTGTTTTGCTCCTTTAAAATTCTTCTACGGGTTGATTTGTCAATAACAGTTTTGCATGACAAAGACGCATGTTTACCAGTGCTGCAAAAGATACATTCCACATTTGGTTGAGGTCGGGGGACGTCATATCTACGTGGCGTTGAGATGACCTCACCGTGGATTGTATCGCCCAGTCTGTTCTCAATGTAGACCCCAATGGCAATTTCCTTCTTGAGGTCACTCATGAGTTCATCGATTGATTGATTGTGCACTGCTCTGCTAGCTATGAGCACAGGTTTTACGATATCATGAGGAAACTTTGATAATATGATTTCTGTCCAAATTGGTTCACTCGTAGACCTAATGTCATATCCTGCGGATACCATCTGGTTTATTAAAACCTGAATTTTTCCGAGGACTAAGGAATAGCTGTTGGCAAAATTTCTAGCAGGCATTAAATTTAGCAGCCTTCGGACAATTTGTGACCTATTTATTGAATAGTCACAGTATTTGTCCTTCAGTGTTTCCACCATCCATTCATAGTTATGCGGCAATGACTGGATGCCTTGTATGGCTAGTTTTGCCCTACCCTTTAAGCTTTCCTTCAAAAGAATGATCTTTTCGATGACGTGAAGTTCAATATTTTTATGAACCAGCGTCTCAAAAACTGCCCAGTACTCTGGAAATTCCTCTGAATTTCCAAAAAATTTTGGTAAGGACACCTCCGGAGCCTTTATGGAGCGGTGTACTCCTTGACCTGCCTGCGTTTTCGCTAGCTGCACTGTTACGGTACTGGTATTAGCTTCAATGTTTTCGTAATTCGATTGGCTACTTTGAAACACTGAAGGTTTTGGAACTGAGGCAGCAACTGTACTGTTATTTTGAAAACAGTGCCCAAATTGGACTCTTTTTCTTTCATTACTGCACCTTAATTCGTCAACACGTGCCGTCAAACTATATGTAAGGTCGACGGCTTCTGCAGTAACCTTGTGCAGTTGAGATTCTCGCTCAATTTCCTCTAGCTCAACCATCAACTCTTTTTTCTCTGCTTTATCTTTGCAGTTCATGTACTCATCCCTTAACTCGATAAAAAGTTTTTGAAGGCTTTGTTCACCCTCTTTTAATTCTCTTATGCACTCTTCTAAGCGATCTATGGTAGATTTGCATTTCTCATAGTTAAACTCACTTTGAATTGCGCAATTTAGGCTAACAGCATGCTCTCTGTAACGCGTTACTAAATCATTAAGCGCGGTTGAGCTCAATATGACTGCTGATTTCCTTGAACGGAATGCCATTTTTAAAAAAATCTCCTCTAGTGTTGTTAGCTACGGAGAGGAGAGACTGCTCCAGGTACTTTTAGCGTACGGGAGACTTAACTTTCTATCTAGAAAGTGCGATCCTGAATAGAATCGACTTTGTGCTCCAGGTGATTAACGGGAGACTTATTCTCTTGGATTCAGAGAATGCGGTCTTATATTCGACCGACTTTATGCTCCAGGTCCCAAAGCTGTTACACTTTGACACGGGAGACTTAGGCTTGTTAGGCCGTTGCACCAAATGTATACGACGATACGGCGGTAGACTTATACACCCTAATAATGCGGTGGTTCAGTGGATATGATGGCGAGTACAAGAGATGGGACAGAGTTTATTGAGAGACCAACTGGTCTATGTACAGGTGGAGCGAGAACTGCTGTGCGTCCGCTGTATGGTAGCGTCACGCCTCTGACCTCTCAGGGCTTGAGCATCATCGCAGACGATAGGCGATGATAGCTAGTAGGTGAAGAAGCCATCGTTTTATCTTACCGAGAAGACGAACAGAAAGGTTAACGACGTCAAGGTCAGCTGAACGACAGGCTGCTTAGGTAAAAATTAGTGCGACCATGCACGCGGAGGGTGAATCTTCATCGAATAAATACGCAGAAAATGTTACAGGCTGAGTAATGGCTTCCGAAAGGAGTTGCATTCATTGGAAAATATTCACAAGAATAGCTCACATCGCCAAGAAAACATCATTCCTAAGCAAATGAACGGCCGTGCTAATCGTACATGGTAGCACCGTACAAGCGTTTGATTGCGTTACCACCTTGGTTATTATAGCAACTGTCTTTGGCGCGGCAAAGGATTAAATTGGCGCCAAGCCCTGCTGAAATGTGGAAAATTTAGGGGTTTTCTGAAACACAGGGTGTCTCAAAAATGCGAGCACTCTTTGAAACGTGATAACTTTTCGGCTTTTGAAGGCACTGAAGTGTTTAATACTTCACATGAAAACGCAAGATTATAGAAATTTTCCGACATATGAAAGGCAGGAATTGCGCCACCCACTCGTCTGATTTCTTGCATCTTATGCTCGATTAACCGTTTCGCTTGAATTTGTGTCATAGTTTACTTATTAAAGTGGTCGTCAAGATGGAGCCATGCACCAGTTTGAAACCTCACATTTCAGTGGTTTGGTTTTACATGGGCTGAATGCTTGTCACAGTATTGTTAACAATTGACACGTTAACCTATGCAGTGCTTCTTTTAATGTTTAGACAGTGCTTGGCAGCATATGCGCAATCAGTCGAGTCTGAGTTGCAAAGTTTCAGACGGATGCATGGTGCAGTTTTGGCCACAGAGTGCACGTCACAGAGTTTTCGTTATCCTGTGCTATCATGAGAGTTCTTAACTTATCTAAACACTTCACTAGTAGCAATGTGCTAACCTTTAGGGAGATCCTGTATTTCTTCAGGTCGCATGTAGCGCAGTTGGAAGAGGTGCCGGCTGTCCCGTATACCCGATACCAGGTTCTTGGTTCGGATTGCCAGCGCAGGCCAACCAAGCCTTCCATCCCTCCGGGGTCGGTGGATTGGTACCAGACTTGTCTGGGAAGGGTAAAGCGCTGACTTGTTCATCAGCTGGTCACTGCAAGTATGGCCAAATACGCATTCAAATGGTCTTCACGACATCTCGATGGATCTGCCCTCCTTCATCACCCTATATAAACGCTAGAGTGCGCTCAGACGTTCCGAGCTCAGTATGTACTGCAGCTATGGAGGTAACTACTGTGTGGATTCGTTACCCAGGGAATAAATAGTAAATGCACACATAGCCAAAAGTCTATTATGCTTAATCGTCAATGACTGATGGTTCTCTTATTCTTGATTCGGATGGAAGCCATGAACATCGTATAGTAAACCCGCTGGAAAATGTAACAAAAGAAGCCGTGTGGTTAACGTTTTCAGAACAAACGAAGCCGACACGTTGTGCAGAGTAGAGAATCTTCTGCGATGCTTCCAGGCTTGCGAAACGTATACCAACTCCTTTTCACAATTTCTGAGGCATCTAAGAGCTAAGCCATAGTTAAGAAGCATGTTGCCCGGATAATGGACACTACGGCCGTGTTTGCACATCGTTCTCTGCAGAGACGTCTGGTTGCGATAAGCATAACGTAGGAGAAGGACGTGGGTCCTTCTTTTCAAGGAACCCATCTGGAGGCCCGTTGCAGCCAGTGCAAAAGCTGCAGCACGTCACAGAACTCAAACAGCTGAAGAAAAGGTGGCGTAACCACATAGAATCACCGGATGAAGCCCTTAACGACGTAATCATGTCGTATGCCCTTTATGGATCGGACACGCTGGCTCCTCACGGCAGACGAGTTCTGAGTTTCTGTGACGTGCACCCTGTGGCCAAAACTGCACCATGCATCCGTCTGAAACTTTGCAACTCAGACTCGACTGATTGTGCATATGCTGCCAAGCACTGTCTAAACGTTAAAAGAAGCACTGCATAGGTTAACGTGTCAATTGTTAACAATACTGTGGCAAGCATTCAGCCCATGTAAAACCAAACCACTGAAATGTGAGTTTTCAAACTGGTGCATGGCTCCATCTTGACGACCACTTTAATAAGTAAACTATGACACAAATTCAAGCGAAACAATTAATCGAGCATAAGATGCAAGAAATCAGACGAGTGGGTGGCGCAATTCCTACCTTTCATATGTCGGAAAATTTCTATAATCTTGCGTTTCCATGTGAAGTATTAAACACTTCAGTGCCTTCAAAAGCCGAAAAGTTATCACGTTTCAAAGAGTGCTCGCATTTTTGAGACACCCTGTGTTTCAGAAAACCCCTCAATTTTCCACATTTCAGCAGGGCTTGGCGACAATTTAATCCTTTGCCGCGCCAAAGACAGTTGCTATAATAACCAAGGTGGTAACGCAATCAAACGCTTGTACGGTGCTACCATGTACGGTTAGTACGGCCGTTCATTTGCTGTAGGAATGATGTTTTCTTGGCGATGTGAGCTATTCTTGTGAATGTTTTCCAATGAATGCAACTCATTTCGTAGGGCATGACTCAACCTGTAACATTTTCTGTGTATTTATTCGATGAAGATTCACCCTCCGCGTGCATGGTCGCACTAATTTGTACCCAAGCAGCCTGGCGTTCAGCTGACCTTGACGTCGCTGATCTTTCTGTTCGTCTTCTGGGTAAGATGAAACGCTGGCTTGTTCACCCACCGGCTAGGGCAAGTCATCATAAAGGTCAAGTAAAGTAAAGTTCAAGTTGTCTTCCCGGCATCCCCTAGAAATAGAACGAGTGGCGCATCCTAAACGGGATTGATCAACGCCGTCCTCTATCCTTTCGTCGTTTGTGGTTAAGCTGGATGTAAGCCAGTACTTCACTTATGCTCCATAAAGGGCATCTTTCGCCTCCGATATACTCCGGCGAATCTTTCGCTTTGAAGTTTCTACACATAGAACGGAGTCACTTACGCTCCATAAAGGGCATCTCTTCCCGATAACCAGTCGCGAGTTGCCACGAGGGTCGTGCTGAGTCATCTCTACGCTGACTCCAGCTTCTCAGCACCCGTAGAGAACACCGCAGTACTTCAATGCCTTACTCATGGTCAACAGGGCGAATTCTTTCATGCCTCCTTCCTATGATTTTCTTGCATGGGTACAGGGTGGACCACATGAGGTGTGACGCAAAAAAACTACCCCCATCTCTGCACAACCAATTCAACCATCAAAGAGATAGCTATTTCTATTCAATATACTCAAAACATCTGCATGAAATACTGTACATTGCACTCAAAATGACCGCTTTTAGCCTTCATCAACCGGTTACTATTTTCACGTCAAACTGTACACTTTCCAAATCAAAGTGAACACTCTCCTAACCAGGTCTGACGCTTTCGAAATCAAACTGAGCAGCTTCCCATCGAAACGAGCGCCTTCCAGATTAAAGTAGAGGCTCTCCAAGACGTTTAGAATAATTCTTTGTTTATGGATAATTAGCTATTTTTGAAATTGTTCTGATTCATCTGCTCTAAAAAGTGACAAGTCTTTTTAATTTTTTTTTAAATTGACCGGGCCCAATATGTGAATAGAGATTTTTGAACGAATAGAATTACACTGCTTAAAAAGTAAAATTCTTTACGAACCAAATCAATTCGATTTGATAAAAAGCTAAAGCTTCTAGACTGCAAAAAAGAAGGAGATTTCAGCGTGCTAAAAGAAGAAATTGCGCCATGCATTCGTTTAGCTCGCTGCGATTTTCACTCGATTGATAAAGCAAGAGCTGCCCGTTTGGAAAGGCAAATGTAATATGTAGCCGTATGTTTGTTTTACAATTGGTTAGTGGTGTTGTTGACAAAAGATGTTGCTTTTGCACTCCAGAGCAGTTTCAAACCACTATTTTTCATCGGAAATTAAATTCTGGTAAAATTTCAGCCACGGCGTTCGCATTTTTCAATTAACAACTTTTAGAGAAAATCATGTTAAATTTTCCTTAAACAAAAATTGTTTTATCTATTTTGGAAAGCCTTTAGATTTATCCGGAAAACACTCATTTTGATTTGGAAGATGTAAATTTTGCTCTTGAAAGCATAGAAGTGTTCAAATTGATTTGAAAACTGCCCGATTTCGAATGGGAAGGTGTATATTTTAACTTTGAAAAAAACCAACCCAATTTCAAGAGTGTTCCTTCCGATTTAAACTATGTCGATTTAAACATAAAAATGAGAAAAATGTGATTTCTTCAATTTCTTACGAAAATTCTGAAGAATAAACGCGTTCATTTCCGTCAAGATTTGGTTTTTATACCTCCAGCAAAGCTGTTTTTAGCGAGTCCAGTGACTTGTGTCCGAAAGAACAAGCTTTTGCTCTAACCATAAGATCGACCAGATAGCAAAAAGGCCGAGATCGGCGAGTTCGACGACCTAACGTCCTTCGTCCGGAAATCCGGAATATTGTTTTTCTAATAATATATCTTGTTTGCATCGTGGTTTGATGTCCTTTCCTTGTTGGAAGGAAAGTCAAGTCAATGTCCTTCGCATTTTCCTTGTCCCAGTGAATTACTGTATCTTCCAAGATTCGCTTTAGATGGATTTGGCCATCAGTTTTAACTCCTTTTTGGACAAAACAAGCGGAACGTGCCCAGGTCCGATATTCCAGCTCACACCATCACGTGCTGTGGTGAACGAGTCTTTTCAGCATTGACGTCTCCTGGGCCCGGATTCATGAACGCGGACGGAGGTAAATCCTACCCCGGTTTACCTCAACGGCCACTTACCCGTCACTTTCGGGGAGCTTACCTCTGTTTCTGATTCATGACAACCAAAGCCAGGGTTTTGCTCCGCTTCCAGGGAAAGATTGCATTGGGTCAGAAATTAGCAGCGAAGCGAAACCATTGCTATGGAGGTAAGTGTTCCCCGACGCGCTGGCGAGGTAGCATTTACCTTGATACTTACCTCCGGTTTTCCCCGTCGCAAGTTCATGAATCGCGCGTAAGTGGGGAGTGCCGGTAGGTTTTGCACTTACCTGCCAGTAATTCGTTCATGAATCCGGGCCCTGGAAATCCTCTTGGCAGCAGTTTCTGTTCATTCTGCATCTTTCGGTGTGTCCTAACGGTAACCACCTTCCCGTCTGTGAAAAGAATCGCGCCATGCTTGTCACTGCACGAAGGGATCTTTATCTTTCTGCAGTTTGCAATCCTGGGGCCTTCATTTCACGTACAAGGAATTGTCCCTTGGCGAATTTGTGAGGACACAATTCAAGGCCATTTCTGATCAGCCTTTGAGTAAATGAACGACTTTCTTCATGTTCTTTAGCCAATTTTGTTTCCTCTCTCAGGATTTCGGCAAGCGCGGTCCTAGATATCCATTCTGGCCTTTCTCTCAGACATTTTTAAATTCTTCGAGTTTCTTTGAAAGGCTTTATGGCAGGATTTACTTGCTCACGGCGGAGTTTTAGCGCCTTTGGAACCTTGGCAGCAGGTGTCGCACGTTTGTATACGACTACTACAGAACAATCCGAAACCGACATCTATACTTTTATATACCTGTGATATTTACAGATAGAGAATGAACAGCCCATAATAAAATTAAAAATACCGAGGAAACTAATATCACCACAACAGAGCACACCTGTACATATCACCTGTTATCCCATTAATCATCGAGTTGCTCGAGCGGGCGCCAGCAGCGTCTCCATTAATCCGTGTCTCGTGCCAGAGTGCTCCAATGGATCCTCCCGCTCCAGGGACGCGAAGAACGTCATATTGTTCGTTCAAGGCTTTCCAGAGAAAATCAAAAATGTGCAAAAACTTTTCGCCGCTCGTAGCACTTCATATGAACCACCGTGTACGGTGTGTCTGAAAATATTGTGGCTTGTGGCTGGCTATATATGAGTTAAATACTTTGTGGCTGGCTATATATGAGTTAATTACTGTTACAGCTACACGATTTTTATTTGACTGGTGTAAATATTGTTCATTGGTTTTTTCTCGAATAATTCGTAGGTTTGGATTATTGAATTGAGCGAAACATTCTGGATGCTAAGTTTTTGCTGTAAAAGTGCAAGAAAGTATAAGTAGTAAAGCTGATTTTTGCTGACAACGAAAGGATTGGCAGGAGTATGATTTTCGTTGCTAAAAGAATTTTTTGCCTGATCAGCATCTATTAAGAACCCCATTACGAAAATTGTCATAAATTGTGGTACAGTAAGGCATTAGCTCGCATACTTATCATTTAATCCCATAACAGTGCCCCGGTGCCAGGACAACGAATGAGCCGATGATCACTCAATTTTAGAGGGGTCACAATATAGACGGACAGCGTAATTCTTCCAGTTTATGCTTTTGCATCTTATTTGTGAAGTGAACTTGAGTAGAATCTCTTGAGACGTTACTTCGATTATTTATTTGCTTATTAAATGTTAATTTGTGTACCTTAAAGAATGCATCAAAAATTTATCAAAAGAAAGGTAAATAATTCTTATAATGCTCCAATGCCTCCACAAATATCTACAGATAAGGAATTTCAGTGTTTCTGCATTCAGGTGCATTCTTTTTGTGGTCCTCAAAAGTGATGCACATTTAACGGTTAACAATTCAACGAGTTTAACGAATAAACGGCATTTTTCGTTAAAATCTGGCTTAACGACTTAACGAAAATTTTTAGAAATTTAATTTTAAACGGACTTTTTTCTCTGTGAGTTTATAACATTTACCTTTAGTATGTCTCATCCTCCTGATTATGACTGTTCCTGAAGAAACTATTGAAATCAGCAAGAACATGTTAATGTCTTCATGAATTCGTTTTGAATTTGTGGAAGTAATGCATTTTGGGGTGTGTGTAGCGCAGTCGGATGAGGTGCCGGCTGTCGCGTGCACCTATACCAGGTTTCTCGTCTTTTTTCGGGATTTCTTGCTCAGGCCGACGAAGCCTTCGATACCTCATTGGTTGGTGAATTGGTACCGAACTTGTCAAGGAAGGATAGATCGCTGACTTCTTCATCGGCTAGCAACTGCAAGTCATTGTATGGCCAAATATGCATTCAGATCGCGTCCACGACATCCCCTAGAAGTAGAATGCTTGGCGCATCCCAATATAGATTGAGTAACGCCGTATTTTATCTTTATCCTCTAATCCATTTTAAAGCTAAAAATTTCTTCGCCACCTGGAACCGAGAACGTTTTCGGCCGCTGGACGTATTTTAAACGATTTTAGAAGAACGCTGACAACAAAAATAGGAAAGCTACTGTCCATTTTTTACTGCATTTTAAGATGCCCTGTCAGAGATCATCTTGAATGATAATTCCATACCTGTTCTAATTCCACACCTTGTAGATAATTTATTGCTGAAGGCTTGTTCATTTTTTGTGTTTGTTGATGTTGAATTGTTTATTTTACATTCAGTCTTCCACTCCATTCCTTCCACTTAGCCCGTTGACCTTTTAAAGCTAAAGCACATAAGGTTTTCCTTTCCCCTTCTTCACTTAAAATAACTTTTTGCAGCTAATAGTTTTTTAAACAAAATTTGAGGATTTACTGGAAATTTAACGCAAATTTTCCGTTAAAAAAATTCGTTAAAAAATTCAACGCACAGACGGGACTCGAGTCCCGCCTGGCGCTAGAAGTTTTGATCGCAACAAAACATCGTTGTGACGGCTTACTACCTCGATACCAGCCACCTGAGGCTTAATGAAACTGATTTGAATTGTTTCAACGCACAGAATTTTGTGTGCGACCCTGGTCATGAAGATGCTCACATGAGCATGATACTCGCCTAATTCAGCTCTCGGACTGGCGCATTAAACATAATCATCGTCCTGTACGGTTTCAAGAGGCCATTAGATCCTGTGAGCACCAAAGACCCTTATTATGCGCGTAAAATTGCCTTCTAAATAGGGCTTCCATGTAATGCAGGCCTTCAGTCATCGTTGTGTGCATGGTACATCCTGTCCCCAACAAGGGAGACGTATTTCATTCACCACTGTTTGGTCTTTTCCTTGATGTTCCGCTCCGCATCTGTCGTCCTCACCAACATCCCTTCCATTCCTGATCACCTGAGCGCTCCACTCTCCTTACTTTAGGCTTGTGATGCCTGCTAGTCGAGTTATTCTTTACATGCTAAGAATTCGCTGTAGCAGCGAGCAGCTATACAACCAACTAGCGAAAATGATGAGTTTCTCCCGAGCTGGAATAACGCTTCTTGAACGCGGCCTAAAGTAGCTGCGAGAGAGAAGAGAATCCCTCCAAAAGTCATGACTGAGGAAAAGTATAGAAATTGCAAAATCAACTCGGAGAAAAAGAACATGGCAACTGAATTTGACAGGACTGGGAAGAGTCCCATTCATAGAAAAATCTTAATGACGCCAATAACCTCATTGTATGCTAATGACAAAGTAGCTGAATACAGGTGTGCCATTGAGTGGATTGGTCTTAAGCTTGGCTGTATTTCATACAAATTCGCTGAAAGTAGTACTACCGCGAAAATAGAGCAGAAACTTCAAGTCGAACAATGCACTTCTGACCAAATTACTTTAAACTGTATACTATGAGTACAAAACCTTGAACGAAATCAAGTACTTTAAAGGATTTTTGTGTTTTTTCAAAGTGAGTTTATTTATAACAGCGATGTCAAAATACATCGGAATATATCACACCTTTGTAGTCTCACAAAATTGATAGCATGACTTTCTTTTAGTGAAGATTAGCTTTGCGCATCGTTGATCAGGTTCATCCGATTTTGACCGTGATCGCTCGCGAGTGACATCGTTGTAAACAACTCACTTTTCATCACCAGTTGCTATTCCCTTCAAAAATGGATCGTCTTCATTGCGTTCAAAGTGCAAGTGCAAGTAAAGGAAAACATCTCGAAATTACCCCACAAAGCAGGTGTGAGTTCGAGTCTCGCGGCAGATAAATTTTTTTTGCTTGTGGTGCTCTCGGGCGCGTGTAGCGCTGTCGGAGGAGGTGTCGACTGTCGTCTGCACCCGATACCAGGTTCCTGGTTCGGACTGCCCGCCCAGGCCAACCAAGCCTTCCATCCCTCCAGGGTTGGTGAATTGGTACCAGGACTGTCTGGGAAGGATGAGGCGCTGACTTATATTCTGACTGACTATTCTGACTGCAAGTGGCCAGCCGATGAATAAGTCAGAATATGGCCAAATACGCAGAATATGGCCAAATTCAAATCGCCTCCACGATATCCCGTAGAAGTAGAATGCGTGGCGCATCCCAAAACGGTTCGAATAACGCCGTCCTTTATCCTTTATTGTGATGCTCGGCAGGTGATAGGATGAGGAATGTATGCGCGCAGATGTGTCTGCGATCTCTTCTAGAACAAGTCGAAAGCAACCCTTTCCACGACGACGCGAGTTGAAGCCTCTCTCACCATCGGTTTTTTATCCCTATTGTCAGTCGCCGAAGGCAGTTGGTTAGTTTAAGGCTGTAGTAGTGGTCAACGACAACGAATTCCTCCCATCGAAGTTTTCAGCGCGAGCCGTAAACACTTGAGCACTGGCTGCTGACTCATTCCATGGGCACAATGTGCGTTCAAACCACTTGTCGAATGTGAGAATTGGTGCCGCACCCAGCCGCTCCGAACCCTTAAAACGTCGTAGTCCCCGAACGCCCACCTTGTGCATTCAGTTATCTCTTCCACGCTTAATTTTCATAGTATACTCTTACCATAAGGTATTACTCTTACGCTACTCATACTACCGTACTATAGACCACTACTACACCGTGGAGCACTAGGAACAACTGCTCAGTCTCCATTGTCCTTTCTCTGGTTCAAACGTAAAACCAGCGCTAGAATCTGACTTTACCACACGACTACTCTGAACAATGGTAGCGCTTGAATAAGAATTGGATCATGGAACCTGCCCAGGGAGCTAATTCTCGAACTACCCTGCGCATCTCATGCTTCCACTCCAGCCATTCTCGGAAAGCTCGCTCCAGTCAATAACCACGCGCCATTGATGATTGTCCGCAGAGCACGCAATCTTCTTCCGATTTTTGTTCCTCATAGAGCGGAGATCCTCTCGGATGTCGCTCCGTGAGCTGCCTGCTTCTCTAGCGTAACGGCAGCTTGCCGTTTATAGTTAGCGAATCTTTTGGGACCGGAGTTATCAAGCGCTCACTGCCCTGTAATGGTGAAAATGCCGCCAAACGCCTAATATGGCATCCGTCAGCATTAGGTTTGTTGGTATTTTCACCGTTAAAGGGCGGTAAGCGGTTGACAAATCTGGTCGATGATGTGCTTCTTTACAGTGATAAGATTTATACTTGCACCGAGTGTGGCTAAATGTGAACGAGAACAGATTTATAAGGTTGTTTTCCAGAACCAAATGGGACGCTTTGCGCTCATACCTCATAACACTGCAGTTGGTAGCTTTTTAGTTGCCTGTCCCGTGCAGTTTGAAATGTCCATAACATACAGTTTCGGCATAGTTACGTAAGGGGAATGGGACCAGACAATAAACAGTGGTGAAACACGATGTTTGGAATTACACTTCTCTTGTGGTGCTGGAGGTAGAAAGCCCAGGGCGAAAGAAATGAGCAAATCAGTCTATTAGCCACTTCATAAGGTAAACTGTTGCAATCCTATTTGGAGGGGGCAGCGTCTTAACAAACAAGAGGAATAATGAATAAGCAGGAACACATCGAAACAAGCAAACTAGGCCAACCCGGCTGCCCAGATAGAAGTTTCCGAATCCCCTTATTGGAAGGAGAAACCCGGAAACGTTCGTTATTCAAGTAAACCTGCGAAATATCAATGTGTACTGAGTAATGTGTAAGCAACATATAAAAAAGGGTACTCAGCGGGCTGATGCTCGCATCGACATTGCACATGGTCGTAGAACACTCAAAAAGCTAGGGAAGGGAAGGAACTGTGTCTGACTGATCTATTCTACCCGCTTTAGGACACTTTGCCGGTGTGATGAGAGCAACAGTTTAGTTACTACCTAAAAAAGCAGGTGAGTGGCTCTTAAGCCCATAAACAGGACTGAAACTTGGGGTAGGAGTTCTGAAATCTTAATTTTTTGAACACGATTTGAAATTCGGAATGCCGACGCGACACTGTTTCTCACGTCTTACGTCTCTTTTGGAAACGGTTGAACTCAAACCTCTACTATCATGCGTGCTCAACAATCATACTCTATAATAACGCGCTAAGCGCTGAGTCCTACAATCGATCGGCGCCGCCGCCGAAATTAGTCATAAAATAGGGGGAAATGGGGGAAAATTACGGCACGAAAATAGCGGAAAATACGTAGACGTCTTCTACCTGCCTGGAAACTTCGGACCTGGGGTAACCACGGTCGGTCGCCGAACACAAATCTGAAGTTTGTTTCTGAAGTATCGATCGCCATCATCGATACTGATCAATCTATCGATTTTTTGTGGATGTCATCTAGGCGGTCCGAAACTTTAGCCCTGGGGTAGTCGAGGTCGCACAACACGGATCTGAAGTCTGTTTTTGTAGTATCGATCACCATCAATCGATATCGATCAAATTACGGGGCGCGAAAATAGCGGAAAATACCCAGACGTCTTCTACGAGCCAGGGAACTCAAAAGACATGCGGAATACGTCGCATGACGTGCCTGGGAGTCAGAAGACGTGTCAAAGGCGTCGTTCAATGTGCCTGGAGATTCAAGAGGTGTGCTGAAGACGTTGTCCGCTAAGGGTGGATCACTGAGGGGGACCAGTACCAGTAATGGGGGACCGTTTCACTAAGGGAGGAGCAGTAGTGAGAAACCAATAGATCGCCCTATCATACTATACTCTGTACGTACTGCGAGCCTTTTGTACTCCTAGGCAAGAAAAAGAGCTGTACAAGTAGAGCAGCTAGCTCGATGTGATTGTCCTTAGCTTAGTGCAACATCGCGCGAAGCGCGCAAGTGCGAGGCACGCCGATAGGCATGACGGAGCACTTGTTTCTATATAATTTATTTTGATGTCGCTAAAACAGTTATTTCCTGCCGAACGAACCTGTTCGATATATAGCTATACTGAACACGTTCATCTCATGTGATATCGTTAAGATGCGCCCCCCCCCCTCCCTTAACTAGAACTGCACCGCTAAACTCGTTCTAGAACCCTTTTTGCCCGAAGCTACCGTAAGCTACCGTAACCGTTCGAAATTTCACATTCGGACGTCAGATTCGTGACTAGTACCCTAAACAACTCCATAGACGAAGCTTGGGCAAAATCGGTGACCACGATTCGAACATGCTTATGGCCTGTTCATACTTCGCGACGGAAGCGATTGATCGGCCAGGCAAATCTAGGTATCGTTTTTTAACGATAGATCGCCGTCACCCTCACGTATCGTCCTCCACCGTAATGCTGATGTAAGACTCGTGATCAGCCGAGACTACGAAATTGGCGTTTTTTGTTGCAACGATGTCTTGTTGCGATCAAAACTCTAGCACCAGGCGCGACTCGAACCCGCACCTCCTGCTGACATTGCGTGTGACTTTGATTTTATTGATGTTCCTTCTAAGATGAGAATCTTTTTTGGATATCGTCCTTGTGACTTCTTCAGTTGACCCACGAGCAGTGCTCTCTGCTGTACAATTCGTGAAACGCCCGCTTTTCTCAGTGCAGAATGACCTGTGTCGATGTTTGCCTAGTTATGCACTGCCCTACGCAGCTTCTCGTCTTTCCTCGCGTGTCCAAACGCATCCATGTTTCCTCTCTGTTTGTTTTTCAATGGCTCAGCCGCCGGACGACTCACCATAAGTGCTCCTCGTCTGTGCTCGTCTTGATGGCCCAGTGATTCTAAAATCCGCGTACACTTCTCTATAATGGCAGAGGATTATTGCAGTAGTCTGGCAGCCATAGTCATCGAATTGACCAAGGATTGAACTGAGGGAATCAGATCCAATCCGTGGTTCTGCGCGTGACTCATCCAGCGGTACGTGCATGCTCAGAGAACGACAGCACCGGACCGGTTTCCGTCTTTTGTGATGTGTAGCGATTGCTCAGCCGCAGCGTCATGCCGCTTCTTTTGCTTTGACTCCTTCCGCTGCCCGAAAATCTCATTCGATTGCGTCATGTCGCCCGATATTTTCTTCGTGTGATCCATTCAGTAATGCTAAAAAGGATTGTCGAACCACGAATCTTTCACTTTGGGACAAGATTCGTCAACCGCTTACCCATTACGGTGAAAATACCTCCCCCCCCCCCCAAATTCCCTGATAAGACATTGATTAGCATCAGGTTTGGCGGTATTTTCACCGTTGGAGCACGGTAAGCGGCTGATGAATGTGATCCCTGGTTTTGTGGGGCTAAATGGTATTTTGATAGACCATTCGCTAGCTTAATTTTGTTCACGGTCTCACCAGGAAACTATCTCAACGGTAGTCGGAACGGCCCAAGTGTTGTATATGGGCAGAATTGCTTCTCTCTGGGGAACAACAAAATGCAAAAATCTCGACCCCAATACAACAGTGCGCCGCGTTAGTGACGACGGAAGTTGACCGTTGGCGGCGTTAGTCCTCTGCCTGCAAGCGGAGAGTGAGCTCAAGTTGGCTGGAAACAGCGAGCGATGGTGGCGCAGTGGGTACAGGGGCGACGTAATCCCGATAATCGCTGTTTCCAGCCAACTTGAGACCGCCTTCCGCGGGCATACAGAGGGCTATCGCGGCCAACGACCCAACTTCCGTCGTCCCTAACTCTGCGCAGAGTTGTATTAGGGTCGAAATACCTGCAGTTTGTTACTTCCCAGGGAGTGGCGCTTCTGCCTATATACAGCACTTGGACCGTTCCGACCTACCGTTGAGATAGTCTCCTGGTCAGTGATTTCTTTTTTTATCAGTAGGGGTTCAATCCCAATTGGTAGGGAGGGGGTCCCAGTTTATATGGGCGGTGGAGAAACACGGTAAAATGATACAAAGCCTGCAACAATACTACATATACTTAGAAAACATTAAATGACATAAGAACACTAACCTTATATACCATTTTCATGTCGATTTGGACACTTTTCAAATCAAATTGGACATTTTGTTAAGTAAGCTTCAAAATTTTTGAAATTAAAGCGAACTCGACACTATTGTACTTAAGGGACTCCAGAGATCGAGGAGAGGTAAAAAAATCGCCCAAACTTCGCGCAGAGGAGTTACAGTGGCGTCCAAAAGTTTGTGAACGCCTGCATTTCTAGATGCATTTCTAGAGATAACTTTCTTTAAAAAGGTCCAAACAGAGTGAAATTTGGATATGTGGTAGCAAATTAGATCGCAATAAAGATCCTTTGATCTACACTCGTTATTATCGATTTTTTTGCAAGTGCAATGTCAGTCGTGCGCAACGGTCAAACGTGAGCTGCTAAGGCGTCGAGTGTGTTTGTCGATAAATTTTCTTATGAAGCCAGAATAGTAGCGTTTTGACATACTGTGGTCTTTAGCAAACTCTTTATTATGCCGAGAAGAAAGAATATCTCTGCTGAAGTACGAGAAGCCATTTTTCGATTCGTCAAGATCCGAAAAATGGCTTCTCGTACTTCAGAAAAAAATCTCTTATCGGCAGGTAGGACTGCTTTTCGGATGCGGAATTTCGACAGTTCCGGCTATACTCAAGACAAACAGTTCGGAACAGCAGAAGACGCTGCTAAGTCAGGCAGGCCACGGATTATGACTTCTAGGGACGGTTCTGTCATCCAGAGCATGTCAAGGCGAAACCCGTCGCTGACCGCCGTCGATATAAAAAAGTCTGTAGCTGCTCACCATGGCTTAGATGTGAGCGTGAGCATGGCAAAATGTTGACTGAGATCTTCTGTACTCTATGGAGGACGTCTCGTTAAGAAACCTTTCATCAGGGAGAAGAATAAGAAAGCTAGACTCCTGTTTGCCAAGGAGCATTTGAGCTGGACGATAGACGATTGGAAAAAGTGCTTTTCAGTGACGAGAGCAAGTTCAACTCATTCGGATCTGATGGACCACATTACGTAAGACGTCCAAAAGGCGCGAGGTACGACAGAACGTATCAACTGCCAACTACTGAACATGGCGGAGGAAGTGTTATGGTTTGGGGATGCTTCAGTGCACACGGAACAGGCCCTATTCACAGCATCCAAGGAGTTATGGACTCCAAACGCTACCAGGAACTTCTGAACGGTGTTACGCTTCCACACTCCCGAAAGGCTTTCTAAACACCATGAATTTTCCACTACGGCAATGACCGGAAACAAGGTTCGAAGGCGGTGATGGAGTGGTTCAGTGAAAAAGGAATTCATCTTATGTCGTGGCCTTCTCAGCCACCGGATCTGAACCCAATCGGACACCTTTAGGACCACCGTGCTAGGAGTTCAGCAGGTCTCGTAGCAACAAACAAGGCCGAAAAGTTCGAACAATTAAAGCAGAATTGGGAAACCATCGGACCCGACCTGATCAACAAACTTCTGGAGTCCATCCGAGGAGATGCGAAGCTGCAATTAAAGCAAAAGGTTTTGCAACTCACTACTAGTAAAGCTACATTGTTTCAATATATAACTTGTCTGTCTTTGGTAACAAAAAATTCTGCCGAAGTGCTGTAACCCATGTGGCAGATTTCACGGTTTTTCCGTTTTTATGCTTGAAATATGGAAAGGACCTATACAGAACAGCAGGGATGATTTGATATAAAAAGATTTGTAAATTGTCGCAACATATCCAAATTTCACATTTTTAAAGCTGATTTGAAACCAGTTCTGGCGAAAAATACAAGCGTTCACAAACTTTTGGACGCCACTGTATTTCGGGGGTTCTGACATCCATTTTTGAAATTTCGGCCGATTACGATGGGTTGCGGTAGGTACGGGTGACTAAGGCTGTCGAAGCCATAATCACCGACTTCGCCCAAACTTCGGCTAGGGGTTAACTATAAGTTTTCCCTTAGAAGATTAGATCGTCACAACTGGTCTGCAAAGGTGATGTATCTACTTCTTCAGATATTCAGTCTACCACCAGGAATCCATCCTGAAGCGTTCCTTACCCGTAGCTATCGATATCCAGCGTAACACGAAAAGCGAATTTCAGATTCGTCATCAGCACCCCAGATAACCCCTCTAATCGAAGTTTGGGCAAAATCGGCGATCATGACCTTGGCAGCCTTAGTCACCCGTATCTACCGTAATCGGCCGAAATGTCAAAAACGGGTGTCTGATTCGTGATCGGCACCACAATTTAACCCACAAGCGAAGCTCTTTTTCGAGCTCTTCTTGACTTTTGGAGTCGTGAAAGAACAATACTGCCGAAAAGTGTCCAGCTTCTCTTGGAAGGTGTCCGATTTGATTTGAGATGTGTCCAACTTGACGTGAAAAGGCCATATACGAGCTTCTACGTCCTTGACAAAGCCGTGACTTATTCGCTGTGTTTTTCCACGGCCGATTAGTTCTTTCTCGATGTCATTTCCCCGCCATGCCTTACTCCTTCAGGCGCTGTCTGGGCAGCTCTGGATGTCGTCATGGTCGTGTCAGTATTGTACATTGGTGAACTCTGACTCAAGGACGTTATGCGCAGCTTGCGGGTCAGAACGCGACTCGTCAAAGCGACCGTCCTTGTTCCCTAGGATCGTAATGAAGCCAAGTAAGTTGCTCAAATCCTCTTCGTTCATCTGAAGACGCAACGAAATTCGTCTGCGAGGATCAACCGCTCACCCGATTTGAACTTACACATTTGCAGTTTCGGATGTCGCCAACGCTATTTTGGATCTATTCAGCGGGCCGACGGCAAATGCGGTTCCTAGGCAACAAAGCCCCGCTGTCCCAGGTAACCGCTGGAGTTCTCTGAGCGCTTTGCTTTTGTTTCCCTTGGATAACCGTTACCTTTGAAATTCGACTTGACCTTCAATCGCTTTTGAAGGCGCTGTTTCAAACATTCTTTGTTTTCTTTGTGCTTACAGCCATCAGTGGTGATGATCGATCCTTTACGTAATGCGGCTGGTACTTTGTTCATCAAATAAAGGAGCAGTTCGAGATATGAGGGTAAAGGATTAAGATCCACCTCATCAGATTCGAAGAGATGCGCCACGCCTTCTATTTCTACGTAGTAATCAAGAGACATATCGAATGAATGTTTATCCTATAGCTCACGATGACTTTCAACATATCGCTCGCTATCAAGGCTTGAGCTTCTGCCTTCATTAAACCTTGGCCTTCAATTTGATTGTTCACAGTAATTCTTGTGTGCCTTCGAGAATGTTATGGTGACCATATGTTCCACGCCTAATGTGTCGAGGTGGCCGTTTTCTTCAGAGGCATAAACGTAGTGCACCTGTTAGAAATGCGGCTTATCGACCAACCGCTATCCCCACTGACAGTTTCGTTTCCGTAGAGAACCCATCACTGTTGTGTACCTTCGGGACTCCAGAGGTCGGGATTTTTTTTGTACAAACGTCGCCTAGGTCGGAGGTTATTTGGGGGGCTGATTACGAATCTGACATCCGTTCTTCGTTTTACGTTGGAGTACAGTAGGTTGGCTAAGGTAATGGTCACCGATTCTGCCCAAATTCCAGCGTAATACGAAAAGTGATGTATGATTCGTGATCAGCACCCCATATAACCCTCCTAGGCGAAGTTTGGGCGAAATCGGTGATTATGACCTCGACAACCTTAATCACCCGTATCTACCGTAACCTACCGTACTCCAGCATAAAAGGAAAAACGGATGTCAGATTCGTGATCAGCACCCTAAATAACCTCCCTGATTACGAATCTGACATCCGTTCTTCGTTTTACGTTGGAGTACAGTAGGTTGGCTAAGGTAATGGTCACCGATTCTGCCCAAATTCCAGCGTAATACGAAAAGTGATGTATGATTCGTGATCAGCACCCCATATAACCCTCCTAGGCGAAGTTTGGGCGAAATCGGTGATTATGACCTCGACAACCTTAATCACCCGTATCTACCGTAACCTACCGTACTCCAGCATAAAAGGCAAAACGGATGTCAGATTCGTGATCAGCACTCCTAGGCGAAGTTTGGGCGAAATCGGTGACTATGACCTTGACAACCTTAGTCACCCGTACCTACCGTAACCTACCGTACTCCAGCATAAAAGGAAAAACGGATGTCAGATTCGTGATCAGCACCCTAAATAACCTCCCCCTAGGCGAAGTTTGGGCGAAATTTTTTTCGACCTCTCCTCGACCTTTGGAGTCCCGAAAGCACAGTAGTGCCGGGATAAACTCGTGGTCAGATTTAATGCGTCTAAGGAGTGCTTTCGTAACTCTTTATTTGTGCAACTGAGCGAATAAGACTTACTATGCAAGGCTGCATACTACTTTTAAGCAAAAGGATAACAACTTGTATATACGGATACGATATTTCTATTCGACAGCGCAAATTCTGGCCAAATGGCGGAAAATCATTAATTTGTAGATAGTAAGCGTGGTTGGCGGTGATCGTTTGTGGCAGAATTTCTATTCCGCTGACGCGAAGGACAGCGCCGAGCTAGGCAAGGGAAGAAACACTGATCTAAATTACCCGCTTCAATACCGTGTCGCTTTAATACCTTGTCGGTGCGATACGAGCACCAGACGTAATTAGACAGATAGCCTCTGTTTCCCCTAGAACTCTGATTCCATTTTATTGGTCGAGGTCGCTGTTGAAAAAATAAGGGCAAGGAATTGAGTGAAAAGGGCCATTATTAATGCCTGCTGGCTAAAAGCTCTGGAAAATTTTGAGTTGCGCTGACAAAATCAATTGTTTGATTCCAGAGTAATCTCGTTTAATCTCACTTATGTTGTCTAGTTTCACCACCGATTCGTCCATCATCATCGTATCCGGACGTGTCTCGTACTACCATCACACCTATCCGACCGTCGCATCCAAGTGGGTCAGCTACCAGCGCCGGTACATCTTCCGGTTTTTTCTCGTCTCCGGAATCATTAGCAACAGTCTCGTCGACCACTACAGCCGACTCGTCGTCATTCTCTATTGTCGATAGCTCATTGACTTCAGCAGACTCTCAGGACGACTCGTTGAGCTGGATATGTCGAAAGTGTCTGAACGCCAATCACGAGCTGCTGACGGTTTGCGAGCAGTGCAGCGAGGCTAGAGCGATAGGTGAGCTGGTTTCATCGTATTCGTTTTTATTGTATTTTGTTTTAACTAAACGTTAGTTCTATAATGCGTTATGGTAAGGAGGAAGGTCAGTAATCTTGCTCGAAATTCACATAAGGTCAATTCACGGCTCAGACCTATGGTTACTTCCGTTCTCCAGGGTTGATCATTTGCTGGTGCAATTTTGAGAGAAAAGTGGATCCCCAATCTCTTCATAAGGTTTTGGGATCTATCCTAGTCCGGGGACCACATCTAAAAAGCATGCAATAAATCGACTTGAGACTTACCGACCAGCTCCTGCAGGAGATGGTAGGACCTAAACGAAACAAAAAACGTACGAACAAACAAAAATGAAAAATCGACGCGGTTTTACAACTGTCTCGGCGGGCAAAGAGCAACGCAATGGAGGCTTGCCGCGTGCTACCACAATCTGACATGTTATAACCAGGGTCTAACATGGTGAAGACAGTACATAACTTTGCGTGCTTACAATTGCGACGAAAACAAGTGTAATTTTTTCGTCTTTTTTAATTTAGGTCCTATGTTGTTCTGCAGGGGCCGCTCGGTAAATCTAAAGTCGATTTATTAGATACTTTTTAGTTATGTGCCCCTCCCCGGACTAGGATAGATCCGGTTTTTGTATAAATAGAATAGACATTCTGGTGCTACTGCTGCTAAGTGGCTCGAGATGGGTTAGGAGGCCCCTCATAGCCTTTTCACGTAGTAGTGTTTTGTTCTGGAGTATGTGTCATCAAGAAAGTAAATGTGGGTTGAAGAAAAAGTCTCGATTAGTCTTTTCTTTTTAATGTTTTGGAGGCCATGCTGGACGAACTCATAGCAAAAAGTGGCAGAAGGTTCTAAAAACGCTACTAAGAGGAGTATGTTGATGCCTGCTTAGCCCACCATGAATCCCTAGATGGCCGTAGCTGATCAAAGCCATCTGCGAGCCATCGTACACTATGAACTCCATTTCCACTATCCGAATACACTGTTTATCGTTTCTTCCAGAGGTCCCGATCGGGAAGTAAAGACAAAAGGATAAAAGACCGCGTTGCTAAATCGATTTTGGCATGTGCCACGCATTCTACTCTTGCGTCATGTCGTGAAAGCGATTTGAATGCGTATTTGGGTATACAATGACTCGCAGTGGCCAATTCACCGGCCCCCGGAGGAATGGAAGTCTTGGTTGGCCTGGGGGAAGTCCGAAACATGGAATCTGGTGCACGCGACAGTCGGCACCTACTCCGACTGCGCTACACGCGCCCTTTTCAGAAGATATTTCTTATAATTAGGTTCTGGACGCCCTGCGCCCAGAGTTCTGGTCTGCGCAATGCCATGGGAGAAGAGCCTGTCGCGAATGTGAGCAGCATTGATAGCTAGATGGAAGCGTGCCAGCCAATAATAACCAGATATGGCGCAGACGGAGCACATGCCAGCCGATCAGGGTACCAACTGTACAGTGGCACGCCCATTCAAAGCGATCTGATTGGAAGGGGCGTTCCAACGTCCCAATGCTGCCCGTCTTCGCGACATATACCGAAGAGCCCAATGCTACAGCTTCGATTCATCGGCGATTCTTGGGTGCGACCAAAACAACATAGTCACGCGCCTTCACGGCATTGGGCAATGTAGAATTCTTTTGATTTGAGTGCTTCATGAACTGTATGATCCCGACAAAGCGCCAAAGCGCCCATGTAGCGCACTGAGGAAGGACCTACTTAATATATCGTTGCTGGAAAGTGCTGGATTGCAAAGTCAACCAGATGCAGTGCCGTCACTGGCTGCTGACGAAATGAAATTCCGTCATAACGAAATACCTTTAAGGGAGCCTGATTGTGACCAACACGGGGAGATACTCTGTTGTCGGTGGGATTCGAATGGAACGCTCTAGATTAAGTTCCTTTCTGGTTCAGTCACAGTGATGGCTCATACTTACGCCGCTTCACGTTACCCGACGTTATTTGCATGAAACGCCTGAAAGACGACAAGGTCTGTCTAGTTCACCAGAAGGCTTGTCTCCACGCCGTGAAACCAAGCCGCCAGAGGATTGTGGACGGAAAACCGACCCATCCCTTTAATTCTTCCGACATGACTGTTCCTGATGAACACTTACGTCGCGCTTTGAAGTGTCATCTTCGCAACTAGACATTTAGCGATAGTGCAAAGCTCGAAGGGTGGGGTCGTTCATTTTTTCCACTTGTCGTTGCAGTTCAGGGTCAAGGGAATCGAGGAATTGGCTGATCGTTAGGCACATCTTTGCATAGCAGTGGAAGCTATATTGCTAATTGGGTTTATGTTGTTAGAAAACTATTTTTTCTTGAAATAAGAAAAATATTCGGTAAAAACTTTTTCGTGGACTGAATAATGATAATTCACTATTATACCTTTACGACTCTAGAGGTCGAGGAGGGTTCGAAAAAAAATCACCCAACATTCCTCGGGGTGCTATTTGGCTAGCAGTCATGAATCTGACATCCGTTTTTGAAATTTTGAACTATGGTAGATACGGATAACTAAGGCTGTCTGGCTGACTAGGTCATAATCACCGATTCCGCCCAAACTGCGCCCAGTGGGGTAGTTTAGGGTGCTGATCACGAATTTGACATCTGTTTTTGAAATTTTGGACGACTACGGTAGGTGACGGTAGGCTCTATGGGTGACTAAGGTTCTAAGTCACCATGATCTTGGTCACCCGCATCTATCGGTACCTACTGTAATCGGGCAGAATTTTAAAAACGGATGTTAGATTCGTGATCTGCACCCGAAATAACCCCCCAAGGCGAAGTTTGAGCGTATTTTTTCGATCTCTCTTGGATCATGGACCTCTGAAGTACGGTATAATAGTGAAAGTACAATAGTGACTGTGTTAATAACAACTAAAAAATAGAAGCTGTTGAAGAGAATTGTATGTTACGTGACAGCAGGCTCAAATGAAATTTACAAGGTTGAAAATTTATATTTGCATGACGTTTTTACAGAATAAAATTAACAAAAGAGGAGTTACCCAACAGTTACATCATTTACCTATGTTTTTTCTGTTCGGTCTTGTTTCATTGCATGTGGCAGTTTCCATTTTATGGGCTGTTCTCCGCTTTTTTCGTCTATCAAAATATTTTATCGTCATGCAAGTTTATGTGCGGTCATTTTCAAATTTTTCACTTTGTTGAATATTTTTATAGGGTGGCCTCAATCTTTACTAATCATTGTCGCCGAACAGCTTCCGTGGTGTCACTTACTGTTACGAGCGAAATGCGTGGCGCGTCCTGAAAACAATTAGTAGGCGCTGAACTTAATTTGTTATGGTTCAACATTACGTAGACCTAATATGCCTTAAGCGCTGTAGTGTCACGCACGTTGCAGTAGTTGGTTCCTAACCGGCACAATATTTGAGAGCAGTGTGACGAATTATTCAGGCTTTTCGAATGTATTGAAACAAACAAAAACTATCGATTCTCTATGCGCTTCTAGAGCACTGAGAGTTCATTTTCCTGAGAGCATCCTCGTCGTTTATCCTGTAGCCGGATTCATGAAGCGGCGGGAGCGGGAGATATGCGATATCATCTCTCGCCTCTCTCTCCCACCTCGCTCTCTTACCCGGTCGCTTCCCGTAGGAAGTCGGGAACGTTCCCGGGAACGTTCATGAATCTGGCTACTGGATTATAACAACACCAAGCTCCTGCGCTCCATTCCTGCACAATGAGTGGCTGGCCGCCTCGTCAATCTCACCCATTCTAATAACCCTCGTGGGAGTTGTTGCTTGAGCGCTGAAGATTAGCTCCGGCTTGTGGAGCTGTTTCCATCGCATCGCTGAGAAGTTGAAATGCTCCTGTAGAACTTTCTCCCTCTATCGTACTAAGTAATTATTTGGAGTGGAAGGGCTGTGTAGAGTGACGTCTGCTGGCCCTTCTCTATAGTAACGCATTGAAGTGTAAGTGCAAAGAGATGAAGGACGACGTTAGCCAATCCATTCTCGGAATGTTACATGCAGTGTACTTCTAGATGATACATTAAGGTATACCTGGACTTTTTCATAAGCTTGTTTTGGAAAAATTTGGAGCCCAAGAGCAAACTTCTTGAGATGACGTGGAGAAAATCAAGACTTTTCTCGTTAGTCCAATGTCCTACAGCTAGACTGATTCGTACATCGATATGAAGGAAAAGGGACGCTCAAATCATTTCTGCACTCTCTACATCTTAGAAGCTATCCTAGTGGGAGAAAGGCCCTTTACTGAGTTGATTGGGCAATGCTACAACTGAAAGCAAACTTGTTTTATTAGGTTGATCGAAAAGTCTTGCAATGCTACTGCCTGTTAAATTTGTTAAAGCTCTTACAGTATTGATCTTGCGTGGTGACGTCACAGTATATTCTCGAAGCGTCCTCAAGCATACTATATAAGGTCTCGTCGAGTACGAATACAGCAATAATGTCAACGATAAGCAGCAGCATCCTACGACCTATCGTCTACTACGAATTTCTGCAAGGCCATTCCGCAAGGACTGCAGCCTCCAGCACCTGCGCTGCATTCAAGGATAAGTCATTCACTATTCCACAGTGACCCGTTGGTATCAGCGCATCAAGGCTGGAGATATCTCTCTCGAAGATCGATCTCGTTCCGAACGCCCCTCTGTTGTAGAAGAAAACAGCTTGCGCGAAGCCTTCAGTGTGAAGCCAAATTCAACCACTCGCGAATTAGCGGCGATACTTGGATGAACGCAAAGCACCGTCATGAGGCAGCTGGAGATCCTTGAGTACCACAAGGTTTTGTCATCTTGGGTACCACATGAGCTGCGGGATTCTGACAAGGCATGTCGAATCAATTGCTGAGTCGCTGCTTCTTCGCCCGCGCAGAATGGACTTTCTGAAGGACATTGTTACTGGTGATGAAAGCTGGGTTCTTTATGTTAACCACACCCGCAAGAGCCAATGGCTCCCACGCGGAGAACCGGCTCCATGACAACCGAAACGTGGACACCACGAAAAGAAGGTTCTTCTGTGTTGCTGGTGGGTCTCAGAAGGCGTGCTTTACTGGGAGTTGATGGATAGTGCGACCACAGTCATAGCATCTGTCTACGCTACCCAGCTCCAGAGCTTGGCCGACGCCATGCGCCAAAAACGTCCAGAACGGGAAAATGTCTACCTGCTTTACGGCAACGCGCGTCTTCATGTCGCAAAAGTGAGTCGCGAGAAAATCCAGGAGTTGTGCTGGGAAGTTCTGCCCCATCCACGGTACTCTCCAGATCTCGCTCCTTCTGACTACCACCTGTTCCGAGCTCTGAAACAGTATCTTCGAGGTAGGGAGTTCGATGTTCGACGTCAACTGGAAATTGAGGTTTCTGAATACTTTTCCTCACAGCCCTCGGAATTCTGGCGGAAAGGCATACAAAGGGTGCTTGAACGATGGGGCAGGATCATAGACTTGGATAGGTAATATACCCTGGACTGAGTTCTCATATATTGTATTATATTGTATTGTATTGTAATATTGTTATGCTAGTGTTGCAAGACTTTTCCATCAACCCAATATTAACTCAAGGGCAGTGTAATGAATTATCTTACGAGCGGACCAGTCGTTAGAATTTTCGGCACTACTGTGCTCTTGGACGCGTGGAGCGCAGTCGGAGGAGGCACCGGCTGTCGCCTGCACCTGATACCAGGTTCCTGGTTCGGATTTCCCGCCCAGGCCAACCAAGCCTTCCATCCCTCCAGGGTCGGTGAATTGGTACCAGACTTGTCTGGGAAGGATAAAGCGCTGACTTGTTCATCGGCTGGCCACCGCAAGTCATTGTATGGCCAAATAGCATTCAACACGCCTTCACGGCATCCCGTAGAAGTAGAATGCGTGGCGCATCCCAAAGAGGATTGAATAACGCCGTCCTTTATCCTTTACCTGTGCTCTCACGACTCCAGAGGTCAAGGAGAGGTATTTAGGGTCTATGCCATTCCTGGAAGTCTGTTGCATCCATGTTCAGCTTCTCAAAGACGCCTTTCAAGTTGAAGTTACGAAGCTCTTCTTGGCGGTGCTTGTGGAAGAGTGTCTAGAGCGCCATAATGCTTATATTGCTGTATCGCAATAAGCCTATCGAGGAATTTCCCGCAACTTTTGCGCACTCTATAGAGCGATCGCAGCGGGACCGTTTGCACCCTGTTTCGCTCCCGTATCTGCTCATTCTGTAAGATACCAGATTCGTGATCATCACCACAAATAACCCTGAGCGAAGTTTGGGCGAAATCGGTGACTATAGCCTCGACTGCCTCAGTCAGCGGTATCTACCGCAACTCACCGTAATGCCCGAATTTTCAAAAACGGACGTCAGATTCATGATCGGCAGCCCTCTCTGGGCGAACTTTGGGCGAAAATTTTTTCGACCTTTTCTGGATCTCTGGAGTGTCGCGAAAGTACAATAGCGCCCAATTTTCTAGCAGGTAGAGGTCAATCTGTGGCAGTTGTTTCGCTTTTCTAGCGGTGGACCCCGTCCGACTAGGATACATCCATATGTTAAACAGGTGGAACCTCCGAAGGATATTGAGTGAAGGCCTGTCTTTGTGTCTTTTCCTTTACTCACACTGTTAGTTGCTCTCAGCTTCTTGTTCTTGCAAGTGATACTTTTGCTTGTGGACATCGTAAACGGGTAAAAACTCGCCATTGTTGAAGTTTCGGCAAAGTTACTCCTTTTTATTCCTAGTATTCGTAACGGTGTTGTTCTCACAGTTTCTTCCGCCGTCGAACTAGACTTTGTATCTGCCCAACAACGAAATTACGCTCGAAGGACGTGCCTAACTCTAACGTGGCGCCGAGTCATTTTATGTACTACGCGGCGTCAATTTGCCTGGTCGGCGGTATTCTGGGTGTATTTATGGTCGAATTTATTTCCACCGCCTTGCCATTAAGCGGCGGAACTAACGTCGTGGCTATTCGTTCCAGGCGCGGAGCCTTCTATCCATTTTGCCTTTTGCTCCCGCCCTGTAGGAACCTCTCTTGCATCATCTCGTGCGTGGTTGTTTGCTTCTTGCAGGAACCGGATTATGTTTCAGAATTTCAGCCACGATTTAGCAGTTCATGTTTGTCAAACTAGTTCAGAACGTTTGTAGATGTCTACAGCGGTGTGAAACGTAATTTTACCCCTCGACATGTACTCAGAGACGGAACGTGGTAGTTCGTGGACACGATTCCATTTGAAATGCACGCTTTTAGTATCTCACCTTACCACATCGCTTGCGGGTGCTTTTGATTTTTTTCCCTCGTTATTTTTTTAGTAAGTTGTTTGTGCTTTGTTTATCTTTTGCTGTTTTTTTGTTGATAGTACTGGATCTGGTTTTAGACTTAGTTAACGATGTGATTGAGGTTATGCGCACCTTTGAGTGCAGTAAATAAAATAAAATACACTGGCGAGGGGTACTTTCCTGCATCAATTAGTCTCAACAGTACGCGCCGAGCACTTATTGCTCGCTGATATCGCCTACGGCTACATGGTTGGTACCAGGGGTGTGCGTTTAACGATTAACGATTTACCGATTTACCGGATTTACCGGCATTTTTCGTTAAAACTTTTTAACGAAATTTAACGAGGAAAATTTCCGTTAAATTGCATTAACGACATTTTACACTCCAAATTTTGAAATTTTGCGTTTCTTTCATGCAAATGCACTTTGGACGATTTTTTGGAATAGTTTTCGCAGTACCGTTTCGAGGAAACCCTCTACTAACTTGAGTCAGTGGAAATAGGCAGTCAATATCGTCCTCGTATTTCGAGAATTGTTGGCATTTTTCTTGCTCCTGACCAATTTATTTGCTTACGCCTCCTGTTTTTCTGTGCCGTAGTTTCACGTTTTTGGACTTCCTTGGCCATTTTTGGTGTTTGGTTGCTACATATTAGTTCATCATACTTAACTACTAGTCAATTTTTTTTCACAGTTTTTTCTGGTACTTGCTTCCAAGTGATTTTGAGAGGGCATAGAAAACGCGACGAAAACGTTTCGAAACACAAAGAATGCGTAACAACAAGGATAGGAAGCGAAATAATGGATGAAAAGGCTCTTTCCTCTTTTTTCGCTAGCTTTCTGAAGATGGGACCGGTTCTTCGTGCAGAATCGGGTGATGATTTTAGGGGATTACATCAAGGCAACATTGGACACCGCCTGATAGATAGAGCGTGGCTGGTGGCACTGTCATTGCTCCGTTTTTATTGAATTTCATGCCGTGCGTGTCAAGTTGCTCAACCTCAAACATCAATTTTGCTCAACATTTTCGTCTCTTTGAGGGCTCTCGTGGCGGTTTTCTTTTGGAGAAGTATAGTGAGTATGCACATGAAATAGTGAACAAATTTACATGAAAGAAATAAAATTAAATAAAAAAGAGAAAGAAGTGACCACTCTTCGTCAAGTATTATATATGAGGCTTTATAAAAACTGCTTCTTTAAGTGGTCTATTGCATTAGGATTTTTGCCGTTTTCGAAAAAGGTATATCTTTGCAGGTGCAGGCTTGGCCGTAGCAAGTCCCCTTGCCTCTGAGGATTCCTTCGCATAATTTGCGGACTTACAGTAACACTTCTTCAATACCAAATGTGCTCTACAAAAATAGGATGAAATTGGGAAAGTCAAAGCACTTCGAACCTCAAGCAAATGTGCTGTACAGTGTGGCACCAGGTGCTTCAATAGGACAATCAGAGTAGTCAATTTCTGGAAAGTCGTAAAAGAGTGATGGATAGTGGCGAATTCTATTTGGAGAAGGAGGGAAAATGAGAAGGTAGAACACTGCCAATATAGGGCGAGAAACTCTCTTATGTTCCATATGTATTTCCTTCGGAAGGCAGAGGAGAAAAGGCTTAACAATTGAAAAGCGTTACTTGGAAGGCAAAGGCAAAAATACTCAATGCAATAGAATTCAAATCGATTTAAATTTGGCCAACGGTCCGTGGCCGTTTATTTGATTCACAGCTGTCGTGTGCAGTAAGAACAGAACCTTTTGGGACAAAAAGGACCATTCTGTAAAACAGGCGATCTATGAACGTCGTAAATATCTTCCAAACAAGAACTGTACCAAAGAATTCGGGATCTATTCTTGTCGGAGGGGGCATACACTGTTTTTGTGTCTCTATACCCTACGTAGCAATTCTACGAGAGCCTCAGCTGAGTAGATATGATTGTGTGGCATAGGATGACCTAGGGAATTGGCACTTTGGTGTTGCCCCTCCCCCTCCGACTAGGATAGATCCATAATTCGCTGTAGACATGTTATATTGCCATGTATATGGAGTCCAAAAAATCAATAAAGTAAAAGATCTAGCTTTTTACATACCAAAATACAGCCAAACTAACTGCAGCTAAAGGAAATTTTATTTAACGAATTTACCGAATTTACCGATTTTAACGCAAAAATTTTTCGTTAAAAAATGGTCGTTAAAAATTTACCGAAAAAAATTTAACGCACACCCCTGGTTGGTACATCGATCTGTGAAAATAATCGGTGCATGTTTCAAGTTTTGGTCCCATGCCTGGAATCGCTGTTCTGTCCAGAATGCCTGTTTGACCTACACAATGAACTGCAACAGCGTGCTATGTTAATGTTAGATCCCTCACAAACGAGCCTTGTGGCATTCGAGCTATCCGTAGAAAGCTCTAGAACATAGGTCAAACCCGCGCGAGCTACACTAATGAAAGAGAAAAACCTCTGAATCCTGCCCTTAATTGTCGTTGCTTGCAACGTTGAACGCAGTAATAAGGCGACGTGATGTTGGACCAATGTCTATCCCCCTCCTCACCAATAGGAATGAAAACCTGGGTTAACACCTCGGGCACCGCAACATACACAATAGAAAGGTGGTGATTTGTTGTGCGGATTATTTCTACCTCGTGGATATTTTTGGATGAATTTGAGGTCTGTCCTAGTGGGGAGGGAGCATTCTGTCTGTCTGATCAAGGGTAAAGGACGGCGTTACTCAATCCCTTTTGAAGGTGCTACGCATTCTACATCTACGGGACGTCGTGGAGGGGGTTTGGATGCGTATTTGGCATGCAATGACCTGCGGTGCCCAGCCAATAAGCAAGTCTGGGCTTTATTCTTCCCAGACAACTATGATACCAATTCATCGACCCCAGAGGATGGAAGACATGGTTAGACTTTTCGGGAACTCCGAACCAGGAACCTGGTATCGGCTGCACGCGACAGTCGGCGCCTCCTCCAACTGCGCTACACGCGCCTGTCTGATAATCATGTCATAAGCTGTTACGACGATGTTTTGTTGCGATCAAAACTTCTAGCGCCAGGCGGGACTCGAACCCGCACCTCCCTCTAACCGGGCGGGAATGCTCTACGCCATTACACCACCGGCGCCGTTTGATCGAACGCAACATCCACACCTCGTGGGACCCATCAGCACTCACCCGTACATCGGGATGAGCCGGCCGCTGATATCAGCATGGAACCAGTTAAGCTGTAGGTCTTGATAGAAATGATTCAAATCAGTTTCTTTAAGCCTCAATTGGCTGGTACCGAGGATGTAAGCTGTTACGACGATGTTTTGTTGCGATCAAAACTTCTAGCGCCAGGCGGGACTCGAACCCGCACCTCCCTCTAACCGGGCGGGAATGCTCTACGCCATTACACCACCGACGCCGTTTGATCGACAGCTTACATCCTCGGTACCAGCCAATTGAGGCTTAAAGAAACTGATTTGAATCATTTCAATCATGTCATAGTTGATAGTGAATCACTTTACAAAGCGACACTGAAATAGCATACAAGAAGACCATCCTTTTTCCTAGCATAGAGAGAATATTTTTCGTGTCTTTTGATTTTCTAAATGGGCCTTCATCTTAAGGATAATTCCTTAATCTGCCATTTTTCAAGGATAGTTCCTTAATCTGCCATTATCCCTTATCTCGGCAGTTTTCCGCCCATTAACTGTGTTGGAATTGAACTCCATTTTGCTTATCTTTGTTGCTATTTCGCTCCAAAAGTTCAATTTCATAAGGCTTTTAGTTGATAATGAATTTCAGGTTTTCATTACCGGTTTAATTTTTCCTTGACATTGAGAAATATGTGTAGAATTTATAGTAAAGATAAAAATGTAAGTCGAGATGTAAGTCTCGTGGAAAAGGATTTCGCCTAGGTTTCAGATTTTTTGAAAGTCAAGTTCAATCCTTTTGAATCGGGCAAAGGTTCTCAATGCTTTAATGGATTGGTTGCACTTTGGCGGCGATCGGCGATTGCTTCGGAATACATTGACACATTGCGTTCTTGTTTTGTTGCTAATCTCTTGGAGCAGCATATTGTGTGCCACATGCTTCAAAGTTGTGCCCTTGGATTGGTGATGGGATCGATGAATTCGATCATCTTTTTTAAATATTTCTATTTAGAAGTTGTGTTCATGGCACAATACGTCGGCGAGGGTCTGAGATTAATTTGTGTTCCTATTGGTTTATTGATTTGCATGCAGAAAGAAAGTTTTTGTATCGCTGAACTGGTTGAAGAGTACTATAAAGTGCCTGCAGTTGATTTAAAGTCTTTGAACTGGGTCGCTCTGTAAAAGTGTATCCGAAGGGGTCCGATCTGTTCCATGGTCTTCTTATCTCCATTTCTGCTATTCAGGCTCAAAACGACGGCAACGTGGACAGGGTCGCAAAGCTCTTTCTCCGACGTTGAACGGCTTCCCGGCCTGTGATAACAACAGCACTGGTGGCAGGGGAAATTCGCCGAATTCCGTCAGTGATATCATTTTAATGGCCTTTTCTGTTTGAAATGCATCGAATACTAGCAATTATTGGGAACTTGTAGGCTATTCTTTCTGTTATGCCAGAGCTGCTTGTGAAACCGTGTATTTATTTTTTAGTTTTCAGAGTAAACCCTCAGCCGGGGATGCAATGACGACGCTGTGCTCAGAGGTGATGACCGAAGTCGAGCGTCATGACCGCGAAAACGCCGCCACTACCTACAATAATATTGTTGGTTTTTGCAGGTGAGAGTTATTGAAATCAAGACTTCCTTCCTTTCTTGATTTGTTTTCAGTAAAAGCGCTGTTACATCCCAAACTTGAAATTCCAAATTTGGTTCTATTTTCCTCACTCTGCCTTGTTTTAGACAGTTCAATACTACATTCATTGATGACGGCTTCCCACATTCTGCCAAATCTATTGGCGATCTACAAAGTGGTGAAGGAGCCGCTGTTGTTGGTGAGTGTAGAACCTTGCATGGCGTCGAGATAATTCCTCCTGGTATTTTTTCTTGTAATTCTTTTTATCCCTATTTCCTTTGTATGATTTAGGCAGCTTTTCTTCTCTTAATTTTGTTGTGTTATGTTTCAACATGCTGTGGCATGTAAAAAAATCGAGTAGCTTTGCAGGGTCCGTACCATCGTTGTTCATTTGGCTACGACCCGAACAGATGTTTACAAAGGACGGCCGTTCATGGCCATGGACAGTTTTTCGTGATCCGAGGTCGTCCGACATAGAGCAGGGTGAGCTTGGTGTAGTACAGTCTATTGCTCACCTTAACCTCTATTTTCTCTTTTCCCTTCCTGAGTTATGCGCTTGCACCTCTGCTTCTGATTTCTATAGTTTTGAAAAATATAGACTCATGAATCCCAGTTCCATAGACCTCAGCGATTTATTTGTTCCCTGGAAAATGAGTAGACTGTTTATCGTAGTGCTGTATTGTGAAGTTTCGAAGAGAGTAAGTTCCCTAAGGTTTAATATTTTGAATTTTTGCTCAACTCTAGGGTGGCTGTTATAGAAGGTAGAAGCTCTTAGAAGGATGCCTAGTTACGATCAAAACTCTTGCTCAAGACGGGGCTCGAACACGCACCTTCTGCTTTCCGTGTAGCGATGCTACGCCTTACACCACAGGCGCTGTTTGACAGAACAGAACATCAACGATGATATTGAGGTCAGCCGGCCGCTGATCTCATTCCTATATCATAGGTGAGTGCGGATAGGTGATATTGCTAGGAAAGTATCATTGATGTTCTGTTCAGTCAAACAGCTCCGGTGGTGCAAGGCGTAGCATCGGTGCCGGGAAAGCAGAAGGTGCGGGTTCGAGTCCCGCCTTAAGCAAGGGTTTTGATCACAACTAGGCGTCTTTCTAAAAGCTCTCTAAGGATTATTATTCCATTAATGTGATCTAATGCGTGTGTAACTTAGAGCCGGTAGGAAAAGTGTTTTAAATATAGAGCAGAATGATTGTAACATGACTGATGTTTGTTAGGGCATCCACCATTTGTCACTTTCCACAGTTGGATGTCACTAGGAAGAACTTCAATGAATTACGTATTGGGGGCTTGCTGGGCAAAGGTAAACATAATCTGCGCTGACTTTTAAGTTTGTGTTGAATTCCTTTTTGAATTCCCTTTATTTGACTAGGGCTTGCGTTTTCTCGTTGGCCTCTCTGTCCAGTGTAGATCATAGGAAGACTAACTTTAGCCACAGAGCCTCGATGTTGTTGAGCCAGGCAGGCCGGAAGGCATGAGGTTGTTGCAGAACCCTCTTGTAGGTTCTGTAGGTTCTGTTTCTTCAACCAGCACTCCCTCATCCGTACGGGAAGTGGTGTTGTGCTCTTTGCCCAACTCCATCTCTCACGAATGAGATGGCGCCCTAATGCAGAGTTCGTGGTTTATTTATTTATTTATCAACTTGTAAAATATCACACGTAATAATCAAAAGGAAACATGGACCATTTAAGAACACGCACGCAATGCAATAGAGCCGCAACATGCAAAGAACAAAACAACAACAATAGTAGAGTATCATATGAAAGGTAGAGTGTGCTCAGAATAGCTTCATTAGGAAGGTTTTCTTAGATCCTTCATTTTTAGTTACTGTAGTGTTGATAAGCAGCTAGAGCAGTGAGATTAACAACACTTAATCACAGGCATAGTTAACTTGAACAATTCGCTTAGTTTTACTGCTCGCGCTAATCAAGGACTGTTTCTTTTGTTTAAAACTCTGTGTAAGGATTCTAGGCTTCTTGATAGAGCCGATAAGGTCTTTGTTAGGTCCTTGCTCGAGTGTGATTCTTGCACATATAGCCCCTACAAGAAGAGTATCATATGAAAGGTAGAGTGTGTTCAGAATAGCTTCATTAGGAAGGTTTTCTTAGATCCTTCACTTTTACTTACTGTAGTGTTCCTAATAGTGCTATTGGAAATAAGAGGTTGGGACTGCGATCTTTGGCCGTTAGGAAGAAAAGAAATTATCTGTTTCTTACTTATAAAACCTTGTTTTTCAAGACTTACATCAGATCCAAAACTAGTTCTAGATGACGCCTTCCAAAGTAACAGATTTAACATAGGTTTCGGTAGACTACGAGCCACATTGAGGAGGCAATTCTTTGTCTCTTGGGTGCGCCGAATTCCCCAAGGTTATTAAGAAACAACAGCTCCCAGTCAAGTTCAGCAAGATTGAAACAAGCGTTCATTGATACTTGCAAACGGAGTTATGAAGCTTACTGGCTTCTTTTTCTTACTTTGCCCAGCTTTCTCTTCCTATATGTTTCTACATCGATTGTTATGTGGTTACCTCCTTACGCTTCCTTCATTGCTGATCATATTGTGTTCATGCTTAAACGCTGAATGCTAAATACCGGTTTTCTTGATGCATGAGATTAGGCTAGGCTAGTAGGATTAAAGTCCTAGTAAGGACTCATTGTTTAATAGTTTATTAACCTCCGTGAGGTTTCTATAAATTAGCTGGCTTTGTCTGTTCCGTTTGTAATGCTTGTACAATTTTTTTCGTTTAAGGCTGCTTAGGAGACTGTTGGCTTCTCTCGGCAATGGCACTGATAGCCGAAAGGCCTGACGTCTTGGAGCACATCCTTCTCACTAAGGAGTATTCACACTGTGGTGTGTACCAAGTGAGGTTAGCTGACTTTTCTTTCTTTCGATTGGCACCAATTTTTCAAGACCTTATCGTGGTGAATGATGTTCTATCTTCACGCACACTTGTTGTTTAGACTCTGTATTGATGGAATGTGGAAGATCGTTCTGGTGGATGATTTCTTCCCGTGCAGAGTAGAGACGCGATCTATAGCGTTTGCGGATGGAAGAAAAAACCAGGTATTGAATTTTTCTTCTGAGCAGTTCATTCGAGAACCTTCCACGTACACGTACTTTTATTATAAAAAAAAGATTTAGCTCTGGGTGCCACTGATAGAAAAAGCGTTGGCAAAGGAGCTTGGAAGCTACTCTCGCTTGCGGGCTGGTAGGACGATTGAAGGATTGTCGACACTTACAGGTAGAGAGAATTTTTTTCATTTCTGGCTGCTGATTCTAGGAGGAAGTGGGCACGGTTAGCGCATCGAGACAGCAAACGTATCTAGCGCGCACCTTGAATCAAGACTTAAAGTTTGGACACTGCCCAATCCAAGCGGTCCTTCCATCCCTGTGGTATTGACGAGGGCCAGACTGGCCAGGGATGCATAGAACGCCGACTTTCCATTGGCTGGTCACCGCATTTCACTGCATTAGCCAAAAGGCACCCATATTGGATCTGGAATATGTGGTCCGTTAGGTGGTTAATTAGCAGCGGTCTTTCTCTTTTTATCATGGGATGTATTGCAAGCATCATGTAGGAGAACTCTGGTATACCACAGTGTATCAGTAGCTTGCGAGTAATCCCAGGACGATAAGAACGACTTAGTGTATTTACATAAAGAATGAACTTCATTTTTAATGGCTTCGGATATTCCCCTTTAGGTAATAGCTTAGGTTTGAACTGCTTTGACTGTGTATTTGATCCATATATCGAATTGTGGGACCAGCTGATGGGAAGGTCACTATCCTACCCTTCCTGGGGCCGGATTCATCAACAATTAAACTCGTGGTATGCAGGGTATAAGCGGTAGAGATAAGGTAAGAGTCAGAGATGCAGGCTTCATTGTGGGTATCTCTACCCCCAATACCCGCGGGTAGCTGTCGATGAATCCGGACCCAGCGGATATGAGAGGTAGAGATGCACACGATGAAGCACTCATCTCTATCACTTATCTTATCTCTAGCGCTTATACCTTGAATTTCCGTTGCTCATGAATCCGGCCCATAGAGAAGCCGTTTTACCATTTCACCAACCATCCCGGACCGGATGCATCAACAATTAAATCCGTTCCCTGGTTGTTTTTAGCGTAAACGGGAACCTACTCTATTCACTATTTTCTAGATTAACGCTGTTGTTGTTGTCGTCGTCGCTGTTTTCTTGCCATTCTGGATGTTTAAGGTGCCCCAGTTGAAGTGGTTTCACTAGAGGATGACACAGATGCGGACGTGAGGTGGGCCAGGATATTGAGCGCTAGGTGAGTGTGATTTGTTTCGCGACTTCCTAGGTTTGAAAAGTTTATTCGGTTCCGTTAGTATATCTACTATATCTTGTGTTTCATTGGCTCCTTTATACTACGCCTATACTGATTTCGAAGAGTATGTTCCTTTTCTTCAAGAACAAATTCATTTTCTATCTTGAGTTTAGCAGTCAGGCTCCTCTTGCGCTCTGATTAGTGAGAAATTCGTAACTCTTAAGTATACATATTTCCATGCTTTAGAGAAGCAGGTTTCGTCATGGGTTGCAGTTGTGGTGCTGGAAAACGAAATGTGAATCCGGACAGTTTCCAAAAGCTTGGATTACTAGCACGACATGCTTACTCAGTGTTAGATGTCGTGCAAGAAGGCGAACACAGGTTTGAATTTCAGAAGTTATTCAGAGAATTCGGGCCACTTCATTTTCGATGTCTTTATCGTCGCCGTATTTCCCACGAATTTAAGGTTACTTCGGTTGCGAAATCCATGGGGATCGTTTGTGTGGAATGGGAAGTGGAGCAAGAACTGGTCTGGATGGCCGAAAGGTTTGTTCTAATTACTGAATTACTGTTGATATCGATGAACTACTTGAGGGATGCAGATTTTACTGGAATGCGCTTCTTATGGGCTATGACTTTCTAGAGAGAAAGCTGGAAGGCTTCGTTGGTCTGGATTTGAATCAATCATAAAAGCGACTAGTAGTTTCCGCGAAATTAGTGCCTCTAGTCCACGTTTATGGTTTCATACCTGCATACTTTTCTTGTTTACTAGTGTCTGGCACGGAGAGATGCAGGATGAACAGTGAAGGTCGGTGTTGGTGTGTCCGTTGCGGGGTGACCAGGCCATCGTAGTTGCTACGGAACCCGATACCAGGTTCCTGGTTCGGATTTCCCGCCCAGGCCAACCAAATCTTCCATCCCTCTGGGGTCGTTGAATTGGTACCAGACTTGTTTGTGAAGGTTAAGACACTGACTTGTTCATCGGCTCGCCACCGCAAGTCATTGTATGGTCAAATACGCACTCAAATCGCCTTTACGACATCCCGTAGAAGTAGAATACATGGGGCATCTCAAGAGAGAATTGTGTAACGCCATCCTTTATCCTTGTTGCGGAGATGAGTTGAAAGTCTCTTTGGCAAAAGGAATGGCTTGCGTAGCAAAAAGTCAGTGTGCTACCGATTCGTCGATCCCGTCGAATGGTGGACGAGGGCTTAGTTAATCTGAGCAGGGTGTGATTCCTTGACTACACGAAGGAACCTGTGCTCATCCGACTGCACTGCACTACCTGTCGGAAGAATAATAGCAGCTGAATAATTAATTTGTTCACGCAGGCACGAAAACCAACACGCTGTAATGATTTCAAAGGCGTAAATGATGTAAGGTTTCAGACCTAAAGAAGAAGCTGCTGTCCGGAGAACCGTCCAGCGGCACGTTTTGGATCAGCTATGCGGATTTCTTGGCCTATTTCGATGCCAGTAGGTTTGCATCCCTTTAAGCTTTCTGTTCTATGGTTTACGATGCAAAGAAGCGGCGACCTACTTGTATGCTTTGCTCTTAATATTGTGATGTTTATACGCTCTAACAATAAGCTTCTTAGTGATTGCGGTCAATATCAATGGTGGTATTGGTTTTATTTGATTAGTTAGCAGTATAGTTATATTCGAACAAATATCATACTCTATAATAACGCGCTAAGCGCCGAGTCATAGTATCGATAGGCGCCGCCGCAGAAATAAGTCATAAAATAGGGGGAAAATCGGGGGGGGGGGGAATTACGGCATGAAAATAGCGGAAAATACCCAGACGTCTTCTACATGCGAGGCGATTCAGAAGACGTGCGGATTACGTCGCATGACGTGCCTGGGACTTAGAAGACGTGCCAAAGACGTCGCTCAACGTGTTTGGGGATTCAGGTAGACGTGCCGAAAACGTCGTACACTAAGGGGGATCGTTAAGGCAAACCAGTACAAGTAATGGGGGACCGTTTCACTAAGGGAGAACCAGTAGTGAGGAACCAATAGATCGCCCTATCATACTATACACTGTACGTACTACGAGCCTTTTGTACTCCTAGCTAGGTAAAAAAGCTGTACAAGTAGAGAAGCAAGCTTGATGTGATTGTACTTAGCTTAGTAATACTGCAACATCGCGCGAAGCGCGCAAGTGCGAGGCACCCCGATAAGCGTGACGGAGCACTTGTATTTGGATAATTACTCGAGTAGTCGAGTATTCGATATTTTTAGATTTTCGAGTATTCGTTCGAACTCGGACATCGAAAGGAAGCCATATTAGGATATTATTCGAATAAGTTCGAATAAAATCGAATATTTTACCTTATTCGGAAATCGGAAATTTTTATTTGAATATCGAATAAAGTTCAAATCTTCAAGCACAGGATGTGATTCGAACGACTTGAACAAATTAGTCGACTACTGGAATATTCGAATAAACGAAAAATGAGGCTTATTCGATTCTTAATCCTCTGAAAAATTGATATTCGAATAAACTCGTTCGATCATTCGTTCGGAAATTTTTCGACATCGAATAAATTCGTTCATTCATTCGTTCGATAAAATTTCTCAAAAATGCAGCTATAGTTAGCAGCTTCGAGATCTTTTCCTAACAGAGTTTAGCTGTGGCGGGGTTATTTGGCTGCTAATTGCAGTTTCGGTCCATTTTCGAAGATGACAAACAATAAGATCTAGGTTATAAAAATTGCTTTTAGTTGATATAGCAAAGATTCGGTGGTATCAAGGCTGGACGGAGCTGCGAATACCTATGCAACTGGGTGGAGATTTCCTGGACACAGACAAGTATTTTCACATACATTTTTAAACATACTCTTCAGTGGGATAATGCTGTGATTTAGGGCGATACGCATTCTGATTGAGGATCCTACCGAAGTGTGCTTTACACTGTTCCAAAGTGGTGCTCGCAGAGCGCAAGACCACGTCAGTTCTTTTTCTGCCTTTACATTTGAGGCGCTGTGGTTTTTGTTTGAAGATGTACTGCTCGTCAACTTCTCTTATTGTGTCTTTTCCAGGTCGACCTCCTCGTGTGTGTACATATGGTGTCTGCTGCTGGCACCGTCGGAGAGCTTGTGCATCGATCACCGCGGAAGTTGGAGGCTTTTGTCAGCACAGGTAAAGTAGTAGGAGATAGAACTCTGATACACGCACTTGAAGTGTTTAACCCATTGACGACCGCGCGGCCCAATTTCGGCCCGCAGTTTTTCTGTCGCGTGGGACCGCGCGGCCCAATTTCAGCCCGCGGTTAAAAAAATGTTCGCTGCTGCCCACTTCTTCGATTTTTCATAGTTTACTAGTATTCATTAGATTCGTTGGATCCTACCAATGCTACCTGCACAGTGGTCCGAGAATCATTTACTTCTAACGAAAGCTTTGATAAAAAAAAATCAGCTCTACACACTATTCAAACCTCAAATAAATAGATACTACTCACGAACAGCTACGTATATCTTACAAAAATGGTCATGGTTAAGACATCTAGTCAAATTTCTTGCGAAAAACTTGAACCCAATTTGGAAAAATTATTTCAAACACTTGCTACATCGTGTGGTCACCTTATTTCACGATTCGTGACGAACGTGCGCCCTTTTCTGTGCAGACCTTTCTGTAGCAGCAAATACATCTTCTACGTTTTGCTTCGAACCTGTTCCGGCCTTTCCCAATATGTGCCTCACCCACTGGAGAGGGAGCTTCATTTGAAATACCGTGAAGTAGTAAATGCACGAGATTCGAGCCTCAAGGCGGTCCCAGCGCGCGGTCCCACGCGTCACACACGCGATTTGCCGCGCGGTCGTCAATGGGTTAACAGGATCTGAAATTAGGGACCCAATCCATGGCTGAGTCAAGGGAATAAACACCCTAGGATGGAATGCCACTGTCAAAATGCGCTATTCTCAGGCTTGTTAACGTGTTTAAAATCTGCCGTTGATGTCAGAATTTCCTTCCAGCTCTAATCGTTTAGGTAACGGGCTGCTCTATTCAAGCACTCTGGGGCTTTCTGTATGACTCAAAATTGTATAGATGACCTCCTGCTTGGTTTTGGAGTTTTCATGACATATCAAAGGCTTAATGTCGACCACTGCTTTGCTTTCAACCAAACTGATTCTTCTTTGTAAACAGACAGCGCCTGTCGTGGATCTTGGTCCATGCTACCTAGACCATCTTGTAAGCGCCGTCCATTGCCGGTTAATTTGATGCTGAGCAGAGGAAAGCTCGAGCTGTTTCAGCTCAGTCCAGTTCAGTCTGGTAGGGTTCAGTTCGATCGCCCGGTCATCGGATCTTTGGACTCCTAGGAAATTCTACGGACGGAAGAACTTCTATAATGTAAAGCTACCACCAGGAGCTGAATTCCGATCGCAGTCGTCGGACCCGTATAAACTAGTATTCAAAGTTATAAGAAGCTCAATAGGAAGTTCAAAAAGAGAGGTTTAATGACTGACAACATTCTCTTCTTCGTGAAGCTTCCTTAATTTCTGCCATTTCTATATAGCCTGCAGAATATTGTACGGTTGATTTCAAGGGAGTAAATATAATGTTTTAAAAGTGTGCTGTAATTATGAGCGGAGATTTGTATCTTATATCGAGAATCACCAGATCTCTATTGGACCATGGTGCAGTCCAAAACATCCTGCATCGTTCGGAAGTGGAGTGAAATATAAGTAACAAATATACTTGGACTGCAGCAGGGTTCACCAGAATTTTTGTATTTCTCTTTACAAATTTTCCTTTATTATTACAATGTACTATCTAAAACATATGTATTTATTCCTCTTAAAATCGAAATGAAATGACAGAGATGAAGGAATGCATAGAGAAGAGATTACTGTCAGTCATTAGACCTTTTTTCTTCATCGTTCTTATTGAGCTGCTTATAACGTCGACTTCTAGTTTGTACGTGTCCATCGACTGAGGTCTACATCCGGCTCTTCATGGTTGTTTTATAGACGTTCTTTCGTGCGCAGAGCTTCATTAGAGTCCAAAGATCTAATGATCAGACGATCGAACTGAAGCATACCAGACCGATGGACTGAGCTCGACCAGCTCGCGAGATTTCCACTTCCCAACCTTGGGACTGAGCGATGGGCTACATATCATAGACCAAACTACGTGGCAGTGTCCACTCGAGGAAGGCACCATTCACCCTTTCGGTTTTCGGGGACTTTCGCTTCGACAGGTTCAACCAATTATTTTATTTCTTTTTGATCGATGAGTTAGCTGCAGGGTAGTCTGGAGAGGGTGAACACAGGATTACCTATCGGGTGCCTACCGAGAGTATACGTGAAATGGGTTTCCATGGTGTCTTTCTGACATCAGGTGGAAATCGAATGCGTGGTTCATTGTAATGGATTCATATTATAAATTAGCGTCATTTTTGTCGTTTTCCCTTCAGTGCTGTCCGGTTTATCTCAGCATGTCCAAATTGAGGTTCTTGCAGGTGATGTGTTCCTCCGCCCTGGACACTACATCATCATCTGTCACAGTTTTTCCACACTGGGAACTCGGAAGATTCAGGGATGTCTTGCGATTCACAGGTGAGCTAATCGACCCCTTCGGTGGTTTGTAATTAAACTGTAGGCCTCTGCGAATCAGAGCCATGAAGGAAGAAAGAAAATTCAGATGGGATTTGAGCTCCATCTCATTGTTTTCGTGCAAAGATTGATGTATATCTTTCAGTTCGAAGCCGATATTTGCTGACATGCTTCCATGTCCAGCCACCATGTTTACTGACTCGTTAGTGCAACTGGTACTGAAAGAGGGAAGGATCCATAGTGTAAGTTTTTTTTTGCCTTACCTACACTCTCGTAATATTCCTTTGAAATTGCCAAGGGGTCTTCAAGCTAAATTATTTCAGTCCGTTCAAGGAGTGTTCCCACGCTATGTTACTGATAACTTCTCCGGATTGCTATTGATGGTGGACAACGTTCTGGAAGACATGTGGGTACACGCAAAGTGAGTTTCTAGGCCACGGCTTTGGGTTGTTCGTTGCGTGAGAAACGATCTGCTTGAAAGCGGCGCGGTCAAACAATGCGGATAGTGCCTGTGGAGCCATTAGCGTCGATTCGCTCCGTGACACCCGTGCGATGAGCCAAGGCAGCCCACGCGATGATGACCCAAGGCGATGATGACCCAACCAACCATGAGAGCCCACGGGTCGACCAGATTTGTTGTGATTAAAATCGATTGAGGGCTAGGAGGCGTAAGGTTTGTTTATACCTTGCGGCGGGAGTGATTGGCTGGCCAGACAAATCATGCTATCGATTTTTGCTGGGCGACCGTTCGGAAAAATCGATGAATATGATTTACCTGCCGACCGATCGCTCCCGTCGCGAAGTATGAACAGGTTCTTAGACAGCTTGCAATGGTAGACCAAAGATTCAGACTGAAATGAACCTTACCATCTCCTGTATTAGAATTTCGAGCTCTATCGAATTGGGCAGAAAAGGATCCTACCTCAAGAAGCCTTAAGGCGAATTTTTGAGGCGTTGACAGTGTTTCGTTAAATATACGTTTTTGTTTGTATCATGATTAACTACGACACATGTTTCCAGGATAAGAGTGCACGAGGAATCTAATTAGACAGACCATTCTGCGTTTTAGAAGCCTATATCACTACTTTTCTTTGAAAATGAAAACTTTTTAAAAGTTTGAAACGGTTTGCTCATTATTGGACAAGTGAATCTAAAAAATTTCAATGAAAGTCATAGAAATTTTTCCTTGAGCAGAACGTTTTTCTTCTCGGGAAGATTAGTTTAATCTGGAAGACGCTCGTTTTGATTTGGTAGATGTTCAGTTTGGTTTCAAAAAAGTAAAGCTGGCTTAGAAGAGTGTCCCTGAAAAGTGTCCGATGTGACTTGACAATTGGTGTAAACAGTCTGGCTAGGAAGGCTTGATTTTGGTGATTCCGAGAATGTAGAATTCTATTCAGAGAAGCATCATAATGATGAAGTTGTTTAAATGATGTGTATTGCGTTGTTACAGAGTCGAGTGCTCAGAATCCAACAATCTTCTGTCGTCTCGAGGTGCACTAGACGTTGCGGATTCAATACCACCGCTGAGTCGCCAGGTATGTCTAAGAGGCTTTATTAGCGCTTCTGTTTTTCTGCAATTTCCCCATTTTTTCACAGTCCTCATCAGGAGACTATCTCAACGGTCGGTCGGAACGGCCCAAGTGTTGCATGTGGGCAGAATTGCTTCTCTCTGGGGAACAACAAAATGCAAAAATCTCGACCCCAATACAACTGTGCGCCGAGTTAGTGACGACGGAAGTTGGGCCGTTGGCGGCGTTAGCCTCTGCCTGCACGCGGAGAGCGAGCTCAAGTTGGCTGGAAACAGCGATTATGAGAATTACGCCGCCACTGTACCCACTGCGCCACCATCGCTCGCTCGTCATCGCTGTTTCCAGCCAACTTGAGCTTGCTCTCCGCGTGCAGGCAGAGGACTAACGCCGCCCACGGCCCAACTTCTGTCGTCACTAGCTCGGCGCACAGTTGTATTGGGGTCGAGATTTTTGCATTTTGTTGTTTCCTAGAGAGAGGCGGTTCTGCCCATATACAACACTTGGGCCGTTCCGACTACCTTTGAGATAGTTTCCTGGTCAGACCTGTGCTAGCGAGCAATTCCATTTTTTACCTGGCGGTTAGTCCTTTAAATGTTTTTATGCATATAGATGTAACAAACATGTCGGGTTTAATTTTGCGCCTAATTCTCTCCTTGAAAAACGGCATTTTTGAGTTCATTTATATGGTACTGTGTTCATGTAGGAGTGGTAATTCCCAGCAGAAAACCTGTCGAAGCTGCTGTTAGAAATTTTAAACTGTTGAATACACTAGAAGGGTGTAGAGAGAGGAACCAAATGTTTGAGCTCGTTGCAGGGACTATGAGCGACCGGTTAAAATCAGCCCTTTTGGCAGTTACCCGAAATTTACTTAAGGTGGGAGCTTTGAGTAACGCATCCATCTGAATAATATATACATTGGATCTCGCGCCGATTCGGAAAATTTGGCAACACAAAATATAGGGACTCACCACCTTCTTTCTACTGTACTGCGCAGAGTAGCGCGGCACGATTTATCACATGCAATAACACACACAATACCAAAAATACCAAACAGAGTATAGTAGGTGCCATAAGGAGAATATATGAGACGAAGATAGGGCCGCTCTACTGACGTTAAGCTATCCAAGACCCGGCGGGACTCACCCCCTTCGTGCAGTGCAGCCGGCTGTAGTGATGGTGTGGAAGCGGCGAGGCTCCGCTCGAGGACTCCGGGGATGGTGCTGGAAAGCGCACGAGATCGGCGCCCTGGAGCCGCACGCGCACAGCCGCTTGAGATGACGACGAAGTAAGATCTGGGCCCGGCGAGAAGCGGCCCGCGCGTATCGACCTCATGCGCGTAGTTTGAAATTGGTCTCGGGTTCCTGGGTGGCTCAGATAACTGATTTTGATCCGAAGTCACGTAGCCTGTACGAATCGTATATGCGATACAAGGATGCCAAGAAAACTCGTTTATCTGAATCATCCGAAAACGCCTTTTAGTGAAAATCATCGTCGTCTGAATCATCATAAGCTGGAGGATTAAAATTCGCATGATCCATTTTTTATGGCTTGAGAAAAACATCAGGTACAAATTATCCAAATCGGCGTCGGATCAAATAAATGCTGTCCATCGCGATGTGGAGCATGTTCCGGCAGGACCTATTGCCAAAGTGAACCTAAAAAACATTGCGTGGTAGCACAGCGGAGAAGGCGCCGGCTGTCGCGTGTCGATTGAATGTTCAAATTCCGCCCACGGCAATCAAGCATTTCTTACCTACCAGGTCAATGAATTCGTGCCGGACTTCTCTGGCAAGCATGATATACTAACTTGCCTATCAGTTGACTTCCGCAAGTTATTACGGAGGTCAAACAAGGGTTCAGATTGCCTTCATGATAACCGTTCAAAGTAAGATGTATTGCCCATTCCACTCAGAGATTGGTTTATTTTTAACACCGGTCCTTGCACTTCTGTCCGTTTATTATAGCCGCGTGGTATCGAAGTCAAAAGCGACGCCGGCTATCGTGGGCACTCCGATTCCAAGTTCCTTGTTCAGATTTCCCGCCATTTATCAAGAGTTCTATCCTTTTGGGGTATGTGAATTGGTGGCCGACTTTTCTGGGAAGGGTAAAACTGACATATCTCTTGCTGGCCACCGCAGTCATTGTATAAGCCAATTACATATTCAATTTGTCTCCACGATAACACCGTAGAAATAGAGGGTGTCTCAAAGAATGTATACACTGTTTGAAAGGTGATAACTTTACTCATAGTAAAGATGCTGAAGAAATTAGGGGCTCATATGAAAGCTTGAGAAAATAGGAATTTTTGGCATATGAGCGGTATGGATTGCGCCTTGCACTCACCCGCACCCGAATACTGGAGTTTTCCACTCGATTGATTGTTTTTCGCTTGAATACTTGTTATAATTTCTCCATAAATTCTCCGCATCGATTGATTTGTGCTTCTTTTAAGGTTTAAAACTTAACAACACGAAATTGCAGAATATCCTAAAAAATGAGGGCACTATTTGAAAGACTGTAATATTGCTGCTTGTGAAGCTTTTAAAGATGTTTGAGGGTAAAATGCAGTGTTTCAGACGAGCACATGGCTCAGTCCACAGCGCGCGTATGTCAGAAAATTTCTATTTTCTTAGACTTCCATAAGTGCCCTTAATTTCCGCAGCTCCTTTACTGTGAGCAAAGTTATCGCCTTTCAAGCAGTGTATACATTTTTGAGATGCACTGTAGAGTGCGTATCGCTGATTGACTAACGCCAGAATTTACTCTTCTATACTTGTATTCTGAAAGGTGTCCAGCCTTTCCCACTGTCTGAATTCTGGCGGAGGATTGGGACGGTGAAGCGTTTAGGTCTTTGCTTCAGTAGGTGGAATTGTGACCTTGAATACCGCATGTTGCAGATCATCATCATTTTGACACACTTCGAGCCAACGCAGAGCTTTTCCGTGCTTCATCAACTTGTGGTGAGCGTTTTGGTGCTACTTTGGTCCATTTCTTTCAATTCTGGTTCATTTATGGGATATGTCCTAGTCGGGAGGTAGGGGCACATAACTAAAAATTATGTAACAAACTGACTTGAGACTCACGGAGTGGCCTCAAGAGGACAAAATAGGACCAAATGATAAACAAACAAAAGCAAACATGTCGTCGCGGTTGTAAAGACTCTCGGAGGGCATTCAAGCACAGCTGACTGCCGCTTGACAGATTATAACCCGGATTCGTCATAGTGGGATGGCACACAACTTTGTCTGCTTACAACCGAATATGATGCTCTTTTGTGGATTTTGTCAGCTTAGGTCCAATTTTGTCCTCAAAAAGCCGCTCCGTAAGTCTCAAGTCAATTTGTTACATATTTTTTAGTTATGCACCTCCCCACCGACTAGGAGAGACCCCGCTTATCTGCCTGTCAACCTATACGGGTGCCTTTCCAGGTTCGGGTGTCGAGACGACCAGCTCTGGGAGACTTTGCTGTGGGCCGTGGCGGCTTTCGGGCGATCACTGAGTCTCATTCGCCGTCGTTCGACTGCCCAGCCATTGAGCAGCTGCATTTCCGAAAACCGATCTTCAGCTAACACCTCTAATCGAGGACAGCTTAATCAGTGTACAGTACGTCCTTACCGCTAACGCATTCACTTGTCTTCCTCCCTGATCGCTTACTAACTAGCTTCTTGAGCGCTTTCTCACTAGTCGAGAGGTTCTAGTTCATTCGACGTGTCACAGGTTGCTTTAACTTGATCGGTGTCTATCCTGTCAATACCGCTGATTAATCCTTGACTCCAACATTCGTCATGAGGATCACATTCAGATGATCTGTGAGAGTTTCAGTTTTACGTTACTGTGATTACTGTATGATATTGTTATTAGGCTGCTCTGATTACGGTTACTTGTTTACATTGACTTATATTGTTTCTCTCCTGCTGTGATTACCACTGACTACGTCTTGATTTTTTCAGTTTGTCTTTCTGAAGCCTAACTGTAAGCTTTGAAGATTTGTGGATATTTGCATTTGAATGTAAAAGAGATTGAAGTAAAACACCTTACGATTGTGCGTGAAAGTTCGTTTAGAAGATGTGAGTCATAAGCAGGCTTTGGCACTGTTGTATTATGACTCAGAAAAACTGCTGTTAGAGGTGGTTTGAAACGCCCCGTAAAGGTGAAAAAGCTCCAAAAGTGGATGCCCCACGATTAGAGTGATCGCCAGAAATTGTGGCGTTTTGAAATCTGGCTTACTGTGTTGTTCTCAGTTTTTCCCCGAAACCGGAACGACTTGTTTTTGGATCGAGTCGAAATGAGAAGTGGGTTCTGTACGATAACCGAAGACGATCAGGAGCCGGATGCATCAACGTCTTGCAGCAGTTTAACAGAGAAAAACGGCCGAAATCTCTGATAGCGCGGCTTATCAAGCGATATGATGAAGCGTTTCGCCGAGTGCTGTCAGGAATCTCGGCTGCATTTTCTCTGCTAAATTACTGTAAGTCATTGATGAATCCGGCTGTTGGCTCGCTATGTTTCTCTCCGTTCTTCCCCGAAATCGAAACAAGCCGTTTTTGGGTCGAGTCGTCACTCGTGAAAGAAAAGGGGATTCTGTATGATAACCGAGGATTATTAGGGACCGGATTGATCTACGACTTACAGCAATTTAACGGAGAAAATTACAGCCCAAATTACTGGTAGCGTTGGTTGTCAAGCGATGTGGTGAGCGATAAGCCGCGTTATCTGAGTTTTTCTCTGTGAATTCTCTGTTAAAGTTATGTAAGTCGTTGATAAATCCGACCTCAGGTCAGTAGGTTGACGTCGACGAACCCCCAGGCACTACCCAAGCCGAAACCCACCAGGGGCCGGATCCATCATCGACTTACAGCAGTTTAACAGAGAAATAAGAGCCGAAAACGTAGGTGGTGCGATTTATGGTGTTATGGTGAAATCTCTGTGAAACTCCCTGCAAAAGATGCGACGTAGGAAGCTTGGTAGCTCTGTAAGATTGTTGTATTGCGAATCCGCTGTTAAATGTTACCGCTGTAACGTTGATGAATCTCGCCTCAGAAGAAGACGATGGTAACAGCGTGGCGGTCGGCGGCTGGTGTGATTCACTACGGCTTTCTCGAACAAGGTCGAGCCATCAGGGCAGAGTCCTACTGGGAAGAAATCGACGAGATGTACCGAGAATTGCGTGAGCTACAGCAGGTGCTGGTCGACAGAAGAGCTCTCATTGCTCTGCACGACAACGCTTGCCCAGACATTTCGTAAGTCACCATGCGGAAATTAGACGAACTAGGAGTTGAAGTTCTGCCTCACCCCATATTCACCAAATATTGCCCCAACCGACTACCTCCTTTTTAAGCAATTTCAGATCTTCCTCGACGGTAGAACCGTCGCAGATCAGGGCCACGCATGAGGAGGCTCTCTGGAATTTGTCGCACCTCGACTACCCGTTTTTTTGCTGGTAGAATGCTTTTGCTAATATCGCGTTGGAAAAGTGTGCTGATTCAAATGGTGCTTGTTTCGTCTGAATGCTGTGAGTATGAAGAACGTTATGATCGCTTGGAGTGGTCCAGTCAAAACCGCCAAAACTCGGCCAATCTAATATTAAGCTATCTCAATAGCTACAGCTATTTTACACACATACCATTCCAGTAGGTGCTAAATTCCTGCACATACAGGCTATGTGAAGCTCATGCAATTGGTTGAAATGTAGAAAGGTGCACTTGACGGCTATCCCGTTCTCAGTAGAACTTACCTCGAACTCTTGGGTATATATTTAGAAGCCTATGAGCGACAGCTTTATCAAACGAATGATACATTTGAGATTTGAACGACTTCGATTACTAATAGTGATGCCCTTAAATTTTGTAGCATCTGGATCGTACGACTAGAAAGGTCTTTAACCATTTCCAACAAAGCAAATCTAACACAAAGGCCTCCGGTTGGTTCCGGCACCACCTCTCCCATGAGTGCTTTGTGTGTTTGCTTCGGATTTCTGAAGCTCGGCGACATTCTGCTGAAGGGTGTCATGAAGAAAATAAGGTACAGGTGGCAAAGGCGCGCAGCCTTGGGAGTTGGGAACGCACCCACTAATCATAACTAAGTGCAGCACTGATCGTACCCACACCAGGTGATCATGGTGCGGACCAGGGGTGTGCGTTTAACGAATAACGATTTACCGGATTTACCGGCATTTTTCGTAAAATTTTTTAAACGAAATTTAACGACGAAAATTTCCACTAAATTGCCTTAACGACTTTGAACGCATCATTTTTGAAATTTTGTCTCTTCTTCATTTTTTTCATTTTTATTTTCATTTATTGCACAAGTTGTGCGCCTTAAACAAACAACAGTAGGCAGGAACAAGAACATATGCTGCAGTCTGAGTGTTTTTCAATCCTCTGATCCTAAATGTTTAGGAATCTTTTATAAGATTTGTGATCGTAGCAAACTCGTAGTCAGTAAGTGGAGGGAGGCGAAATGAATAATGCGGCAGCAGTACGAAAAGAAAAGTAGACAGAAAAAGAGCTTTGTGGGTTAATGCTTCTGTGCCGTTGCCATCACCATTACACCATCAATAAGCTGAAACGATGTGAGAGAGCGAGGACAATGTATGAAATGTTGGGAATGTGAAGACAAGACAACGAGTAATGCTACGAGCCGATAATTTTAACGACGGTTCGAAAAACACTCATATAATTGACAGCAACAATACAGAATACTACTCTTAAATATCTTTAAAGCATGTTTTCTTGATCTGCCGGTGTCTTCATGGAAGTTACAAGTGTGAGTCTTGCTGCTGAGGACGGAACGTGGTTAGAGACTGAAAGCACTAACGGTTGCTTACTCCTTCTAGAAGCTGCAACAATTCAATACTTTCCAATTTTTTCCTGAAACTAGAGCTGTTCTCGGATTGCAGAATTTCTGCGGGTAAAGCTGCCATCCACCTCGCAATTCTATAAAACACAAAGTTGAATAATTTGCTGAAACCTCTCCTTCGAATGCGCTGATAGCGTAGGTTAAAACCACCTGTCCTCTCACCACACGGTCGGAATATCCAGTACTTACTAGGTGTCAATCTACTTTCCCTGCGTAGAATGCGGAAACAAAACACAAGATCAGCTACAGCACGCCTGTGTTGCAAACTTTTCAGTCCCAACAATTTCAATCGATTAGGATAATCAGGTAAATCAGCAAAATTCGTTCGTGAATTGTTGGCACGGTGGAAAGCCAGTTTCGTGAAGGTTTTTTGAACTCTTTCGATTTGCGAAATCACTTTCTTTTTGCTCGGGTTCCATAGCTGTGAGCAATGCTCTAGATGAGGAAGAACGTAGACTTTGTACAATCACATAAGTAAACGAGGATCAGTCGTATGAACGTTGCGAAAAATCAGAAATAGAGTACCAAAAGCTTTTCTAACCAAAACCCCAAATGTGTTGAGAGAAATTTAATCTTGAGTTGAACAATACACGTAGATCTTTTGCTAGATCAGTTCTTTTTAGTGGTGTGCCGTTAACACTGTACTCTCTAGCCGATCCTTCTTCTATGTGCATGACGAGCTTTTATCAAAATTGACGGTCAGATTCCAGTGGGATGCATAATCAGCTAATCTCACCAGGGACCTCTCAAGTGCTGAACAGACGCTATCGGAATTCTCTCTATTACAGATGCCACAGATCTTCATGTAAATGCATTTGGACGAATTCTTTGTATGAGCTTTCGCAGTATCGTTGCGATACCGAAGAAATGCCCTACTTATGGTTGGTTGAATCAGTAGAAATAGGAATCAATATCGTCCTCATATATGGCATTTCCTTTCTCTTCCTCAATTCATTTGCTTACGCCCAACGTGGTCAACGAGCTTGTCCCGGAGCTGAACGGGATGAAGCGAGCAGCTTGAGGAGGTTTCAGTAACATCGAAGAAGTCGTGAAGAAGGCGAAGAACGTCCGGCTCTGTGCTCACCTATTCAACTCCACTGTTCTACCTGCGGTAACATACGCATCTGAGACCTGGGCCATACGAAAGCAGAACGAGCACGCGATCTGGAATTGAGAGGGCGATGATCGGAGTGACACTCACGCAAGTGAGGAAGGCCTCCGGAGTACCGAGCTTCGTCGACGCTCAAAGATCAGAGACGCTGTCGCATGGGTCAAACCGTCGAAAATTGGTTGGGCCCGCCACGTAATGCACTTCGCAGAGACACGTTGAACGAGAAGCGTTAGCGACTGGATTCCGCGGGATGTCAAGAGAACACCAGGACGTCCATCAACGCGTCGGTCGGACTTCTTCGTGAAGGCCCTGAATGACCGATATGACGCTCTTCGTGTCCATCGAGCGAGGAGGATCCATTGGACCACTCTGGCACGCTACAGGGAGGAATGGAGACGCTGCTTACGCGCGCTCAAGCAACTCGAGCAATCAACGGGACGACAGGCGATACAGGCGACAGCAGTTTTACTGATGATGGACGGACTGTTGTTATTTGTTGTTAAGATGAAGACTTAGTTATATAATTGCTATGTAGTAGGAGTCAGAAAAATCAATAAAGAAAGGGGCTTTTTACATATTAAAATATTAATAAACTGACTGCAGTAAGGAAATTTTATTTAACGATTTTACCGAATTTACCAATTTAACGCAAAAAATTTTTCGTTAAAAATTGGTCGTTAAAAATTTACCGAAAAAATTTAACGCACACCCCTGTGCGGACGAGCACTCTCCCAATGGGACTCCCATTTGATGAGGCCCGATTGGCTGGCGCCTTCCCACCTCCCAATTTTTTACTATTCTGTTACTATTCTAGCTAGGCTTTTTGCCAAAGCGGTGGACGTACAAATTGGGTGGAAATTACAGTTTCAAAATTCTATCGAACGACACTGCAAAGCCTTAATAAAACGCGTGGAACGAGAGGCTTAGAAAAAGCGGGCGATTAACTACGAGGTGGTATGATGTGGCAGCATTTGACGTTATCAAGCATTTGGGTAAAGGGAAAGAAACGTGACACAACGTTTGCATTAGGAAGAAGTGCATCTGAATGAACAGCCTCCCTGCAGTAGCCGTTTGCATCTTCTGAGCAACAGGGGTCATAATGCGTTGCCATTCTCTCCCGAAGGCCCTTCGTTATCTGAGACGCCTCCATCTAAGACATTGACAGTAGTAAGCACAATTATGACAGCTTTTTGATGAACAACGCCGAGGAAAAAGAGCCCCGTCGCACAAAGCGGTGGCGTGACCGTCTGCATAGGAAGAAGACAAGACTCACGTATGTTAGTAGATGTCTTCGCCTACCATAAGAAATCTTTTCCTCTAAAATCTGCTTATCTCATAGCCCTCTGATTACTGCTGCCGTTTAAGCCTTGACTTTGATGCTCTTGGCATCTTATGGAAGGACATTTTCCGTATTCCTAAAGTCGAATCTCTATGTGATAAGATTTAATCAGCTAAATTTTGGGGACCGAAAACTTCTTGGATTCTGTCTGTAGAGTTGCTAAGCTCTTCATGAGACAGATTCTTCTACAGACAGATTCTACCATGCTGGTTCAAGGAGAGTCGAACATGGCTACTTCTTGGGTTGTTTTGAAAATAAATATTTTTTAAAAATTACTTTTGACTGCTCTGAGGCCTACTTGAAGCTTAAGCTTTCCCATAATGGTTGCCGTCAATGTATCGTAAAAAAGTTAATTGGGTTGATGGACATCTTACTGAAAAGTATTTTATACATCACCACTAGTTCTGGGATTTTCCTCTAATTTTCAGTGAAGGAAAGCCAAACGTTCATGGCCACGTGGGGTCAGATTATAAGTCCACTAGTTCCTTTCCTGGCATTCCTGATCACATCCCCTCATCACTATTAATAAGCCCTTCAGTGTGATAGGCAGCTCTTTCAAAGTTTTGTTTGGTTTGAGTTGTAAGCGATCTTAAGATCCATCCAGAGAGATGTACCCTCTCCTCGGAATTTGAAAACGGCTCCTAACTCTCACTCAAACAATTGCTGTTTTATCAAGATCAAATCTACATTTCCTGGAGCTTTCGAGAACGTTCCTAAACACGATGGAACTCTAGAATCTTGCAGATCCTTCAGTCATCTCCAGCTGTCAAAGCAGTTTTCAAAAAGGATTCAAAAAGGAAAGCATACTCTAAGCGTCGCTGGCGTCGGAGTATGAACGGGTCCCAACCGCTATGCCTCAATAGCTGATCGCTTGGCTCTTTTGAAAATTTCTAAAATTTCCCTTAAGATGATGCTTTAAGGGAGTGTTAAGGCTGTTCACTTGCCGAAAGGTCTTTACCGCTAGAGTATTCTTCTTCCATGTACTACTGTTTATTCCACTGTTTCTTCGATCCTTTTCTTTTGCCGAATTTCCGAAATCTCGAAAAAACAATGTTGATGGTATACGGCGTTTTCTGTGTCCTGTATTTAATTTCATGCATTTTCCATGCATTGCAACCTCTGTTAGTAAAATCTAAGATCTAATCCTTTTTTGTTCTTCGGGGTGCGAGCTTTTCTAACGTTTTAAGTCAAGCACTATTTTGTCGGTATTGAGATGAAATGGAAGTAGGAGTTAATGGGCACACCAAGCACTCGAGCCATAAGGAAATTTTTAGATTCACCTTGGATGCATAGGATAAAGGAAAAAGGACGGCGTTACTCAATCCTTTTTGGGATGCGCCACGCATTCTACTTTTACGGGATGTCGTGGAGGCGATTTGAACGTGTATTTGGCCATACAATGACTTTCGGTGGCCAGCCGATGAACAAGTCAGCGCTCTATCCTTCCCAGACAAGCCTGGTACCAATTCACCGACCCCGGAGGGATGGAAGGCTTGGTTGGCTCGGGCGGGAAATCCGAACCAGGAACCTGGTATCGGGTGCACGCGACAGCCAGCGCCTCCTCCGACTGCGCTACGCGCGCCCCCTTAGATGCATATTTGCCTATAATGACTTGCAGTAGATAGTCAGAGAAGATGTCAAGCTCTTTTCTCCAGCACTTCAAAAGCAAAATAACCGGGACTACAGCAGCAGCAGCCGCGGAGTAATGGAGAAGGGTTACGGCCTGAGTAGGAAGCGAAACTGAACTCGGGACAAGCTGCGCTCGAGATTCTAGGGCTACTGGAATCAACTGTATTACATGCGTCCTTATTACTCCCACATATCAGTCGTTCAAACTGTTGGGTCACTTCTGAATGACAAATTGATTGTTGCCCATAAAACACCAGGGGCCGTATTTATGAAGCGACGGGAGCGGGAAGATAGGCGAGATCTTCCCGCAATCGCTCCATTCCCTTTCCGGCCTTCCGGTACGCGATTGGTTTTGATGTTCATATTCGTTTCATGAATATTCATTTCCACCTCACGACAAGATCGCTTCCCGTGCGAAGCCAGGGGCCACATTCATCAACGGTTTACAGCAATTTAACGGAGAAATTACAGCCGAAATCCCTGATAACACGGCTTATTAAGCGATATGATGAAACATTCCACCAGCGGTAAGCTGCGCTATCAGAGATTTTGGCAGTATTTTCTCCGTTAAGTTGCTCTAAGTCGTTGATGAATCTTGCCCCAGGAACGTTCCCGAGAACGTTCATGAATACGACCACAGTTTGCATTCTATCGCTGAAGGAAATAGCCGCATTGTTCCATGTTTTCATGAGCCCTATGAGTCATCTAGTGAATACCAGCGTTTACCTCGATCAGTCTGCTGTTTTTATTGTTCGTCTTGCACAGATGCCGCCACAGTTATCAGTACTTATCAGTTGAAAATATCGTGTGGCACGATGCACTATGCGATTTTCAGGTTTCCTTTATCAAACGGTCGGACACCGTTTTTAACAACTTTTATTGTGCTCTTTGAAAATTGACAGATCTTCCCACTTTGGACGAAACAGTTCTAGAATCGATCGTCCTATTGCTAGTGGCGACGGGAGCACTCCTGACTCCGACAGCGGCGACAGAATAGGAAGTAAACTAGTTGACAAAGGTAACACCGTGAACTGAACCGCGACAGGGTCTTTCCTTGCAATCTCCTAGCCGAGAGACGCCCACACTGCTTAAAGTTCTTAAGCTTTTCATCGATGCTCCCTCCGACTAGGATAGATTTCGGTTTTCTCCACGTAACGTTTAAAAAGTGGCCCAATTAAAAATGTGCGAAAACTATTTGAAGCTCCAAATTTGTGAAAGCGAGGATGAAAAAGTCTTATGAGCTTTTTATTGTTTTTGGTGATTTTTTGCACTCTTCAAATTCTATGTTCCCGAAGCTTCACGTTAATGGATAGGTATCCTCAACGATGGAACCAGAATGAGTCAACTAATTCTTAATTTGGAAAATTAATTAAATATATCTTTGTTTTTCTTGCGAATGGCCCTGCGGACAGGAGTCGATCTCCCGTGTCACTTCTGCATTGTTGCTGGACGTATATATATATGTAGACTAGCCGTCTTTAACTGCTCAGGGATGGATTGATCGCAAGTACGGCCTCTGTGAGATCAGCAATGCGTACATAGACCATGCAGCCTTTTTTGATTATTTTCAATGTGGATTCTGTAATACCTAAAGTATTGACAATGTCAAAGGCGGTTACGGAAGGAGTTAGTAACGATTATTCGGCTAAGAGGCACGTGTCGCGAGTCGGAGGAGGTGCTGGCTGTTGCGTTCTTCGACAGACACAGGGTTATTGGTTCCGATTTCTCACCAGGCCAACATAGCCTTCCATCCGTCCAGGCTCGACGAATTACACCAGACTTGTCTGGGATGGTTAACGCGCTTCGTTCATCGGCTGGCCACTGCAAGTCATGGCCAAACACGCATTCAAATCGTCCCCGCGACATCCCGTAGAAGAGAATACATCCAGAGAAGGGTTGAGTAACGGCATTTTTTATGCGTATCGTATATTTCTCGATTTGAATGATTAACTAAATCTATCTTCATTCTCCTGCGAATGGCACTGGCGACAAGAGTCGACCTCTCTCATTTCATACCTCACTTCTATTGTTGCTGGACGACTAGACCAGCGAACATTCACTGCTAAGAAAGAATTGTTCGCTTCTCTATGGATCAAGAATGCGTACATCCGTAGAATGTCATGCAGCCTCTCTTCCTAGGGAGAGCCTGTAAAGTCTAAAGGTCTAAAACGGTTACGGCAGGAGTTACTACAGCGATTATTCGAATAAGCAATATAGCAATCGAAAGATGAGCCTTATGTTCCCTTCTGTACTTACAGAGAAGAAGGCGTATGATGTGTTCACTATACATAGCAAAAGAGAAAGATGAAAAGAGAAAAAGGGAGAAAAGAGAATGGGAAGCAGACTGAAGAAAGATATAGAGAAAAACAAGTGGGCAAATGGACCACACACATCCTGAGCGCGGACTCACAATTGGTAAGGTAATGGGTTTCTGGTAAGCGATAAGTTTACCAACAGAGGATGGCGGATAGAGGACAAGTTTGGTATTCACGATATGACAACTCGGTGAATGATATATTTCTATTATATTTCACCACCATTCACCCAATTCCACGCTTTTGTAAATTCCAGGTAATGCTTCAATTTCTGCCCTCTATCCCTGGGTAAAGTCGCTCATGAATCCGACCTACGGAGTTCTTCGCAGACGCACCGGTCCGCATTCCTATAAGAACCCTGGCTTCTTGCCCTACGCTTATGGCCATAAACAACTTCCACTGGGCGCTCTATTTGAACAAGGACGTGTTGTCGTCCTATACCTGCATTCATGGGATCTCCTCGCTAGCAGTAGTAATGGCATCACAAACTGGTTCTGAAATCTTTTTCTGCCTTTCAAGTAAAGTGGTCGACTGGAGAACCTAAAACCTGTTTTCTTCACTCCATTCCTTCTTCTGTTCTCTGCCATAGTTTTGTGAATAGGTGTAGTTTCGCGTGTCCAAATCCCATCCTGGTGCTTTTCAACTACATATTGTTCCTATCTAGCTAGGGATTAGTAACATCGAAACCGGTCCTGCACTGGTCAACAGCTATCGCCAGCTGGTTGACCTCAATATTTGCCGACAATAGGCAGAAGAGACGGCGGACCAAGGTCGCCGTGACGACATGGGTACACCTGTAGTTCTCGAGTGCCTCTTTGCTACACCTTTGATAAAGAACTTTGATATTCAGCAGAATTTAGCTTTGAAAATTATAATTCCTTATTTATGGCTCAAATGCACATCTTTAGTTGCTCCTGATTGCATTCTTGTGCATTCTACAAAGCTGGCCCTTTTATTTTCATTTTTTCAATTTTCAGACAAAGAGGAAAATCTAGTTTTCCTTTCTTTTTTCTTTCAACACAATTTCTCTAGGTAACGTTTTGCCAAGCGTCCGTTATCAATATGCAAAACTTTCCTCGGGTGTATACTTTGAATTTAATTTATTTCATAGTTTCTATGCATTTTTAAACACTCTTTGTCGTTTTTTATATTTTTTATGCATGTGTTTTTTGAAAATGTCCTCTATTCAAACGTTAAACTGCCATTTAACTCCTCTTTGTCCAGAATTTCTACTTATTAATTAATTCTTTTACAATAGTTTTGCCCTGACGTGCTTGTAAATTCTACCTCGTATAAAAGTCATCAAAATGCAGAATTTTAATTTTTCCATTTTCGAAGTCAGATTAGGAATTTCTATTACACACATAAAGCATCTGGTTCTATCGAATGCTAGGATTCTCATTTCTTTTGTATTGCCGCGTTATTATTAGCAACTAGTACGGTTTCATTGTTTTCTGCTTATTTTCAATTGACGTTCGGGGTGATGTCGGCGGTCGAGTGATAGCGCAGTCGGAGGAGGTGCCGGCTGTTGCTTGGTTACAGGTTCCTGGTTCGGATTTCCCGTCCACGCCAACAAAGCCTTCCACTCATCTGAGGTCGAGGAATTTGTACCAGTCTTATATCAGAAGGATGGCATTCAGACGTTTTCATCGGCTGGCCACCGCAAGTCAATGTGTGGCCCAAATGTGCATTTAAATTGCCTTCACGGTATCCCGTTGTAGTGTGCGTGGCGCAGCTGAGGCGAGACCGAGTAATACGGTCCTATCGGAACCGTTATCGGAAAGCCTGTAGGTTAAGTTGAAACAGATTGACATTCGAGCGCAATAGCGCTACTTTCGGCCGTGCTAGAATGGATTGCGTCTGCATAATTCTGGCGGAGTCGTTGGATACACCGCCCTCAGAAAAGGGCGGGGCGAGGGGCGCGCCCAGGACAAAATGTCCGGGTCCCTGCCTTCACATGGAGACATCGCATTTCTAATCACTTCCCTTGGCCCTGCAGCTCTATCCTGAACTGATTTCTCTTCTTGAGACAAGAGTCAGAATCTTGTTCACCATATTTGGAGGGAAAGAGTTTTCAGCTGCAGCGCCAAGGCTTTCTTCAGGTCCCGCCACATTGCTCAGTAGTTTCCGACAAGTACAGCAACATCTTAGCGAGATATGTCCACAAGGAAAATTGTCTGAAAAAGAGGACGGTGAACCGGTTTTGCGCACAATTACGGATAAGCCGTCAATGTAGCACTCCTGACAGGAATCACCCATAGTTTCTAGTTGAGGCGAAAATTTAAAGAATTGTGGTGAAAATTGAAAGAATCTGGAGAGAAGAGCGACGTTCTCGTTTCCTCAACTGCCTCCATAACCGACCCGACAGGAAAATGACTTCCGAGTTCCCCGAGATGCGCTTCCTAATCGTCTCCTATCACCCGTTAGGTTTTTGGACGACGTCACGCCAATTAACGACGGTTCCGCGCGCAGCAAACTTGACCATATAGGGCGGCGCGGGCAGGGCGGGAAATGGGCGGCGGGCAGCACGGTGTACCGAACGACTGCCCCCCCCCCCTAATTCTCGCTGATTCAAATCGTTTTTCAGGAGCAGCCCTAATCGGGGAGGGGGGGGTGAGGCAGGCAATATTAGTGAATGCGAGAAGAAAAGGGAAAACATATTGATATGAAACTGCGTTAAAAATTTCGTTAAATTTCTGATAATTTCCGTCAATTCGTTAGGCCAGGTTTGGACGAAAAACGCTGTTAATTTGTTAAACTCGCTACATCGTTAACCGTAAGTAAACTGTGCACCCCTGGCGGCCATATCGTGAAGGGAAGCTCAAGATGTCGTATCACTGCGACCTGACACCCTTATCTTGATTGCTATATTTGCTAAAACACGGATAAGATCATGTTTCATCACTTACAGGTGTCTGAGTGAGATCAGCTGGTAAGGGTGACAATTTTTTTAGTTTGTCAAAAAGGTCAAGAAACGCATTTAAAACGTTCGTTGGGAGAAATGTCACCTTCGATCCGCTTTCATCTTGTTTACTTTTTCCCCTAATTTTCATCTCGTTCCTGATGTGAACATTGTGAAATATATCGTAGTGTGAATAATGCATGCTTTAAATAAATAAATAAATAATAAATAAATCTTGTTAGACTTCTTCATCACGCCCGCGCCCTACACGCGTGAATGAAAGCCGGAGCGCATAGTGATGAGTGTATCCGTTCTGCTCCGCTGAATATGCGTGACCGCGGCGCTTTGTTTGCAGATGCGACTAGAACTAGATCAAACGAGCTTCTGGGCAGGCAATGATTAGTCCTGCTTCGGAATGGAAAATGAAGTTCGACTATAGTCATATGTGGAAGGCATGTGCTGTGCAGAATGCTTCTAGGTGATTTTTGGCTGGAGCATATGGCCCACACTCGCGGTTTTTTGAAATGTTGTAGATCTACAGTGTTTAAGAAACCATTGTTTTTTGGTATATTAAGATAACGCGGGTGACGCATATGTGAGAAAGCTGTTTTGAACGTGCTTCACTCTATCTGCCGTCTGTTTCTTTCTGCCTAAAAACAACGCGTTCCGTCGTCAAGTGGCGCCACCACAAAATAATTGCTTTTTTATTCAGCACACAGCTATATACGTCAAAGTGCCTATTATTTCTACAGCTCTTTTTTGCAACATCTCTTTGAAGAGCGGATCGAAACTGGTGTAAGACTCGCAGGGTGAGGTGACGGTAGGTGGTATTTGGCAGTCAAGACCTGGAATTCGTGCTCAAAGAAAGGCGTCTTGAAAGCCAGAGCTCGCATCAAACGGAAGGCAATGAACTAGTTGGGGGTAAAAAGCACTTAAAGCGTAAAAATCAGGAAAAACATAGAAGGGTAAGGAGCAATGCAAAAGGGATCAACGAAATGAATGCAGCTAACCAGACGTACAGCACTATAAGTGCTATTACTGCACAACAGTTTCCACCGTTCTTGAGTTCTATTAGCTAGTCCCATTCGGAATGTCGCTTCAGACCGAAAAGTTAAAATCATGCAAAGGAATTAAAACCAAACCTAATTCGGTAATGTGTTCTCCACAATTATCAGCAACCTTTCTCCAACGTACAAGCAAAGATTGAATCCCATCTTTAAGGAAATGTGCTGGCCGCGAAGCGAGGAAGTTGCTCACCCAAATCCGGATTTCACCGTAGTCAGCAAATTTTTTCCCAGCCAAGGCGTGCGGCGTCGAGTGGAATATATGTAGGGTAGTCGGATGGGGCAATGCCAGGGTTGTACGGCGGATGAGGCAAAACGATCCAGCCAAGTTTCTCGATTTTCTACTGGACGACTTTTGAAGTATGAGACCTCGCACGAGCATGCAGCACGTTGGTAGAGACGTGTTAACTCGATTTGAATTTAAATTTGGAGCAGCATTTGGAGTAGGATTTGGAGCAGACAAGCTCTACTGCAAGCTATCGAGTCGGTCTTGTTGGATCAGCTCCAACGACAGTCCGTGAAAGGTCGCTATCGAGGATAGGCGCATGTCTTCCGTGCTTTTCGACTTCAAGACTATCATCGCCGGTGACAAAACGCTAAAACCACCGCTCGCATTGTCTTTTGAAAACGGCATCTTCGCTAAATGCAGGTACCAACGAACGATGCGATTCCGGAGCAGATCGCTTCATTTAGAAGTCATAGAACAGACACACGCGCACAATCATTTTCTGGTCCATTGTAGTCTGAAGGCTATAATTTTAGAAACCAATGAAGAATGAAGTAGGAAAAGTAGGAAATGTAGATGATGAAACGCCGTAGAAAACGAACCCTAAGTGAGCTCACAACCGATGCGAATAACGGTGAAAAGAACGCCACAATGTATGCGACATTCAGTGTGGGAAAACCTAAAAAATTAAAATGATTTCAACTCTATTAACAGAAAACCTACTTACATAGTTATGGCGAGAAACTATGTATAACTCGTCTATTTACGAGCGAAACCAACGTTAACGTACTTCTCATTTGTGTACGAGTTAGCTGTTTGTCTTGTCGAATTTTTTTAGTATTCTCTCTTCTTAACTTAGAGTGCTTGTCTGAGCGCCTCCACGAAAACTCGAAAAATAACGATCTGAAAAAGACATGCTTTGCGAAAGCTGAATCAGGAACTTGGAAGGCTTAGAGATTGAACACTTTTATTTTTGTGTGTGACCAAATTCTGCTATTTGGAGTAGTCGCATTAGAGCACACTAGAAAAACGCGATTTTTCGAAAACTCGAATTCGAACACATTCGAAAAATGCGATTTTTGAATACTCGAATTCGAATACTCAAATTAAAATCCAAATCGTTGGAATCCTAATTCGAATAGGTCATTCGAGCACAACTAAACTTTGCGCAAATTCTGACAATTCTGTACAATTCGACAGTTCGCCTGTTCAATTTTGGAGCGAACAGCACATGCAGTGCGTCCGTCAGAAAGCAAAAAATGAGTCCTTGGGAAACGTCTGCGATCGCGCTCAGGGTGAATTCCTATCCAAAGATTACGCCGAGTTCCTTGTTTCGCTGAGCGTTATCAGCGCTTGTTAATACATGTGGCTACTCCTTTTCCAAGAATAATTAGCAGTTTGGCATCCCCATGTCAAGGAATCGAATTATAGAGCGAAGTCTAAGTGAACGTCCTACTGTTCTTAACAACAGAAACTGCCTGCTCATCAGGCAAATAGCTAGCAGAGTTAATTGTCCGGAAGGACATCTAGTCCCCGTTTTTCCTTGCTCCTCTGTCTGTGTGATCATCTGCGATGTGCAAGGATTGCCCCCCCCCACTTAATTAAGAGCTTCTAGGTCCTGCTCAAATCTTCTTATTGTCTTGTCGTTACCGATGATCAGCAGCACGCTTTGACCTTGCTTTTTTACCATTCGCAGTTCGTAGGTAGGTTCGTAGGCATTCGTAGGTGTCTCCTTTACATTCCTCTGCTGGGCAGCTTTACACTGATGTTTGACCAGCACTGTTGTACTCTTGTTTTATTTAATGTAGGCGGAACCGCCGCCAAAGAACATGTTTTTTCTACATGACGACGGAATTTTTAATGTGCGAGATATTCACAAAAATTCGTGCATAAGCTTCCGTGGGATAGACGTGGATTGCTTATTGATCACGCGACAGCAAGCACCTCTTGCGACTGCGCTATGGCCGTCGAAAATTACATTTGTACAATTCCGAACTGATAGAAATGTTTAAAAATCGATACGTTGCTGAAGGAGTGGTCCTTTAGACGCCAACGCTTAGACTACAAAGAATCTTCCTGCGATCTTGTATAAGCCAGATACCATAATCGACTGATCATGAGTGTTCGAAGTAGCGACGAGCCGTGTGTGGTCTTCGAATACCTTTGCTTTCGACATAGAACAGCCATTCTTCTGGCCACGTTCTGTTCAGTGTTTACTCTTCTGAATTTTTGTCGCGTTGCGGTATCATTGGTTGCATCGTAACGGCTCGCACTCAACAACAAAACCGGTTCGTACTGCTCGCCGACGATTAACCTTTTCGCTTTTATAAGAGACTCATAGTTTAATCTCTTAATTGAAGACTGATCTTGAGGATGTGCTTAGAATATCTGGGAGCAAGTTTTATTTAGTTTTGTTTTATTGGGGAATTTCCAGAGAGTGTGCAAAGGTGAAGTGTGGGTAACCACCTTGTGGAAGTCGAACTTTCTTGCTGTCTTTCAGTGTAGGTGTATTATCACTGCAACAAAGACCTTCCGTACCTCCTACCTATTGTACTGTACTTATGTTATTTATTGAGGTAAAGGACAAGTATAAAGAACGGTATTAGTTAATGCCTTTTTGGGGTGCGCCACGCATTCCACATCTACGGGATCTCCTGGAGACGATTTGAATGCGTATTTGACCATAGAATGACTTGCGGTAGCCAGCCGATGAACAAGTCAGCGCTTTATCCTTCCCAGACAAGCCTGGTACCAATTCACCGACCACGGAGGGATGGAAGGCTTGGTTGGCCTGGGCGGGAAACCCGATCTAGGAACCTGGCATCGTGTGCAGGCGACAGCCGGCACCCCCTCCGACTGCGCTCCACGAGCCCACTCCGGAAAGAATACTCCCACAAATACCTGTAGTAGAGAATTTAGATCTCTCTTAAATTGGGTATACGTAAAATTAAAATCATTTGAGGTTCATTAAAAAAGCTAGGCTGTAAGAAGCTAAGTTGTTGACTCTTCTGTTTGGTTCTCAAGTAGCTATTTAATTTAACGCTACAGCAGCGTTAGGAGTGCAAGAAGTGCCACGGAGTAGCATTCTCTGTCTGGTGGTGAGGAACAACCCAAAAAATTGGTTGCACATTACGTTTTATTGTTTGGCTCTTATTTTAGTTGGTTCTGGTCCAACATATTCCATTCAAGCATTCCAGGGTTTTAGACTTGTTCACTGGAAAAGGCAGAAAACTAGCCGCATCTATCCTAGTCGGGTGGGGAGGGGCTCATAGCTAAAAATTGCGCAACCATTTGGCTTCAGACTCAGGAAACTGCTTCAAGAGGAGAACATAGGATCAAAAACAAAGCAACAAACACAGCTGATCGCCGCCTGAGATGTTATGACCAGGATCCATCATAGTATGGAGACACAGCTTTGGCTTTGCCTTTAGCTTTGTCTGTTTACAGCAACGCTTCTGTTCCATACTTTAGGGTCATGTTTTTATATGTATATCGTAGTAATTGTTGTAAAGTCAATGAGCCGGTTTAATTACCCAAGTTTGAGATAAAAAGTGTGGTGTGGTTGTCGTGTGTACGTCCGCAGACCAACAACAACAATCCACCACCACTGATATGCTAAATGATACATCGGCCGGGAATCGAACCCCGCCGCCCCCGTGGCATGCGAGCATTCTACCACTGAACTACCGATGCCGGCCGATGCACCATTTAATGGTTCAGTGGTGGTGGATTGTTGTTGGCCTGCACACGTACACACGACAACCACTCGGTGCGCTTTATCACAAACTTGGTGATTAAACCAGTTCATTGGCTTTACAAGAATTACTAACGTTATACATACAAATATGACTCTAAAGTATGGAACAGAAGCGTTACAATATCACATAATTTTTAGTTACGAACCACCCCCCCCCCTTCCCCCACCGACTAGTTTAGATCCAACTAGCCTGTTCCTCGGCCGACTAAACTACGTTTTTCTATTAGGGGGGGGGGCAAAAGTAATGAGACGAAAGGCAAAAAAAACCTTTATCTCTTTATAATTCAATTACAACTCAACGATGCTGAGGAATGTATCTGCCATTAAGGGCAAGGACCTTGCTGCCATTGTTCAGCCAACTTTCTGATCCCATCCTTCCAGAACTGTTTGGAACTGGTGTTGATTTACTGCACGATATGGTTGTCAAGGACTGCTTGGGTTCTTGTCTCCCTTCCGACTAAGAAGTCCTGTAGGCTCACGTAGTAGTGGTAGTCGCATGGAGAGATGTCCAGCGAATACGGTGGGTGAGGCATGTGAACGTAGCCCAGCTGGCCAAGCTTATCCGTGCTTACTTGTTCCCGATGGGGTGCGGCGTTGTCGAAGAGGAGAACCTTCTTGAAGCACTGCGAATGAATAAGAGCGAGTCGCCGGCCCATCTCCTCCATTTCGTTCACCATGGCCTTGGAATTCATCGTGGTGCTCTTGGGAAACAGCTTCCGGTAAACCGATCCATGGGCGCAGACCCAAAAGCTCCAAAGATGCTTCTCGCCGTGAACATCTCGCCGAACGAAGGTCGGTAACAGGTCACCAGGCCTCACCCAGGCTCCCTGCTTGGCATGGTTAAGGTAGAAGACGTACTTCTCATCTTGCGTGAATATTGAGCCCAGGCTGCTCGGGGTTGGGAATTGGGCGAGATTTGCGCGACATAGGTCGACTCGTCAGACTGGGGTTTCAGCATGAGACAGGCTGGGGTTTTGGCATGCTTCTGGAAAGGGCCGAAGTGGTAACTTCTCAGATGGGCTTCAGTAGGTAGCATACAAACATACAAATACGACAAGCAGAAACCAGACTCCAGCCACGAGATATATGGACACTGCATGGGGTGTCTCATTACTTTTGCCCCCCCCCCCCTAATATATCCTCACAGGACATCTTTCGCTCATCCCTCTTGAATAATTTGAAGGATCACTTAGTAGAAATGTGAGAGGTAAACTTTAATTATATGGTACGATTGCAAGACCAGATCAGTTCTCACTTCCTCACCTTCCGGCGCCTTAAGTAGTTCTCTATTACAGTAGGCGAATGTGAACACCTCGTTGGTGTGTCTGTGCCACACTTCAAGCATTTGCTTGTTCGAAGCAGGGAACGTTGCTTATTACTATTAAATTATACTTAATACAGCTTGATCATGTTGGCTTATTATACATTCTTCACTTTGCGTGTAATTCTATCGCAGTTCATAAAAGATATAGGATAAAGGACGGCGTTATTCAATCCTCTTTGGGATGCGCCACGCATTCTACTTCTACGGGATGTCGTGGAGGCGAGTTGAATGCGTATTTGACCATACAATGACTTGCGGTGGCCAGCCGATGAACAAGTCAGCGCTTTACCTTCCCGGACAAGTCTGGTACCAATTCACCGGCCCCGAGGGATGGAAGGCTTGGTTGGCCTGGGCGGGAAATCCGAACCAGGAACCTGGTATCGGGTGCAGGCGGCAGCCGGCGCCTCCTCCGGCTGCGCTCCACGCGCCCGTATCGCAGTTCATACCGTATATATAGAATAAATTGTAATAAATAAATAAATCTCTGTACAGGTCAAATGCACATTCAACTTGCATCCATCCCGCATCAGTAGAGTGCACGGCTCATCAAATAAAATTTTTGATTACTGCTATCATTTTTTGTACTTTATAGCAAGTATCGATAACAGAAAGCATCTGCATGTGTTTCTATTCCTTCGTTTTCTAGCACCCGGTAACGCAACGGCCTCCCGGTGGAGCTAGGATTGATTGTTCACCTTGTCACCACTGCTTCAGTTTTAGTCTTTGTGTTCCTCCTACCGTTCTGCGAACGAGTTCATGGCGTTAAAAATTCTGGCATTTCTTATCGTGAACTGTTGCGTGCATTCGCTCCGCCGGTGAGATAAGGACACGAGGTCGAAAATGACTTTTCGTCTTTGTGGCATCACACCAGAGCGCGAACCCATGATCCCATCATACTTACCCTACTCTAGTGAATGTGGTTCGTGAGCAAACTCTAGCGGGCACCAGCGGCTGCTATCTTAATCCACCACCTTCCTCTTCCTATTTAGCAGGGATACATATAAGCCACCAAAATTGCTCAATATAACGTTTGATTTTCGCTTTGTCACTTATGCTCAGCACTTCAGCTTAAAACGTGGTGGCGCCGTTTTTATGGAGGAGGTTGGATTCTATATCAGACTGGAGACACGACAAGGCGGAACATTAAAACTCGTTACATTTGAGAACGAGTTAAAATAAACACCCGACTATAGGCATACGGATATCTAGTTAGAATAGTCCTCCTTCCAAAATGCTCAGTCATCATTATCTAAATCTCTCCTGATTCTGCATTCCACAGCAATTTTATCTTGGCCTGTTCTCGTCCTTCCTTATCACATTATTGCTATGTTATACCTATGGGGGCCGGCTTTAATAGCCGACGATTCCTGCAACTGAGCGTGGCTACAGTATTTTTTGAATCCCACGCTTTTTTATCTGCAGCTTTATTAGAAAATTGGGCAGATCGAAGAGACAGATGAACAGATGTAGAATTCATTATCAGGTGGTGTAGTGTATCAGGGGTCTTGACAGAAATTTCGGAGACGGAATGATGCTTCATGTGGAAACTTGCTAAGACCTTAAGAACCACAAAAACCTTTTCCTAGCTGTCCCTATATTTTTTGTTTTTTCAATATTTCTTTATGCATGCGGTAACGTAATCTAGAGGGAACCGGCTGTCACGTGTTCCTCGTACTGAAGTTGGTACGAATCCGGCCGAGCCAAACAAGCCCTCTTCGAAACGCTAACCTCTCCATGGTCTGAGCATCGAAAGACGTTAGCCATAAGCCAAATGCGAACTGAAGTTGACTCCAGCACATCTCGTAGAAGTTGAACGCGTGTCGCATTTCAAAATAGGATTGAGGAACGCCGTCCTTTATCCTTATACTTTCTACTTTTATATGATCTTATCTTATCGATAATTTGGTCGCTTGTTTTCTCCCTCTCTTCTTTTCTAATTACATATCTTTTTTTTGTCCAATAAAATTAATTGATCATTTATTAGCAACTGTCCTGCTCTGCTTCATTGAGCATCCATGGGAAGGGCACTACATAAACGAATCATAGACGATACGAAGCTCTATTATTATTAACATTATTATTATTGTTATTATTATTATTATATTAACCTCACTCCTTTTATTTAATTTGAGTAATTTTTTCTCGCTGCATATCGTTTGAGAGGTGAGCGTTGACTGAGCTGATAAAGCCACTGTCTTAATGGACCCTTTTTTGAAGTACTATTTTTTCTGACTTTACAAATATTGGCGTTGTAAGTTTTCGAATAATGTATGCAATACGCATTACGTTTTCAAATCAACGGTGGTGTAGAATAAGAGAGTGATTGGATATTTTCCATTGAGTTTATTTGTGTCGAGTAGCCCGATCTCCAGAGGGGAAAATTCAACAGCTGGTGCACAGCTAGAACAGTTTTTCGTGTTTTTTGAAAGTGACGCTTGGCAAAATTCTTTTGCTTGCGAAAGTAACCACCATCAACATCTTATTGAAAACAATCTGATTTGCTCATGATGTGAAAAATTCTGACTCAAACCTTTGCAATTGACCCGCTGCCATACTTCAAGTCTCCACTATCTAGAAATGGAAAAAGGAAACTTATAGCATTACACAAAGGTTCGTCTGAAGATAGTGGCGAAACGAACCTTTTAATATTTTTACATTGTGTAATATTTATTTTATAATTTAAAAATAACACTTTACACATTTCTTTGCTTAATCGAACTTCTATATTTTTCTATGTTTTGTATTAGAATCAATGCCTCCGTTGCAAGGACGCAGGCTAGGTCAAGCTTCCTCACGTATGGGTTCTCAGAGATCTCAACTGCTTGCTTGGTGAATCGGAAAATGTCGCCTGGATGCCGCTTCCTGTTCTTAGGTGATTTACTGCTCGCAGATTTGTCTGTTTACGCTAATTCAGTGTTGTGTTTTATTTGGCGGCCATTTCTTGAGTCTTGAGTTTGATATGTCCTGGCTTCATTTGATCCCCCTTTCTCTCTTTTAATTTACGTATATTGTATGACACGTATTTGAATAAATAAATAAATAAATAAATAAAATATCCATATAATTATTCTATTTTGCACCATCTTGAAAAAATGCCGTCGTGTAATATTTACATTTTGTAAATTCAAAGGGGGTGGAAGGTTCAAAAGTATGAAATTGGTGCGGGACTTCCTAGGTTCGAATAGAACCATAAGGTTCAACGAACGAGCAATTCTGGCTGCAGAGCAGTATCAAATCATCGACAGTGCAGGCTCAAGACTTCGATGTGAATATTTCGGCGATTGCGTTTTGCCTTGGAGGAGCGTAAAGAGTATGATATCGCGCAAGAAATGTTCACGTGAAGTCTCCAACACCAGTTATATGTGATGTGTCAAACTCGCCTGGGAAGGATAAAACACTGACTTGTCCTTCTAGTCTCTGTGGGTCGACGTATTAGGCTGTCGCAAAATTAATCGCGGAAACGAACCGCTTACTTCAAACTGCTATAACTCAGCTTAACAAAAGTCTATTAAGCGATGTGAAAACACCAAATCCATACATTTTTGCCAACGAGAGGTAGTGAATCTATTCAATTACAATAAAAGGATGAAGGATAAAGGACGGCGCTATTCAATCCCCTTTGGGATGCGCCACGCATTCTACTTCTACGGGATGTCGTGGAGACAAGTTGAATGCGTATTTGACCATACAATGACTTGCGGTGGCCAGCCGATGTACAATTCAGTGCTTTTTCCTTCCCAGAAAAATCTGGTACCAATTGACCGACCCCGGAGGAATGGAAGGCTCGGTTGACCTTGGCGGGAAATCCGAACCAGGAACCTGGTATCGGGTGCAGGCGACAACCGGCTCCTTCCCCGACTGCGCTCCACGCACCCTCATTCACAATAAAAACTGAAATCACAGGAATTAACGAAATCAAGGAGGGCACAATCAACTCATGAGGCCACTTCGACATCTTCTTCAACTTGCCGATTCTCGCCAAATGTCTTGCTATCGTACTATGTTGTACGCCAAGGTCCTCTGCTAACGCACTTGAATTCGTCTCCGGATTTCCTTCAACGGCTTACCTCAAAACGTCACCGCCAAGCGACCACCAGCGCCCGCGACCTGTCTTTCTTCGATATCAAAAGCGAGTTTTTCGAAGAAGAGCTTCACCGTTCGTTCGCAAGAGCAGTCCGTCCCAGAAGCGCTGTTATGGTTACGAGATGCCTCTGCCTCAGAATGTCCCAGCTTAAATTCGCAATGCATGATGACTCGATAGTCGCGTCAGTTCATGATTTTACGGAGCCCTGGAAAAGATCGGCTGGAAGAATTAGAGCGACATCGCTATATGTTTTTAAAAGCGCAGGAAAAAACCTACCGAACGGTTTTCGTGGCCTTCTCTGAGGCGGAATGATTTAGGGTAAAAAACTTATTTATTCCTCGAAATGGAGATTAATTTTGCGACAGCCTAATATAAGGCAAATGTCGCTTCTCTGCCTTTTGCCTATGACCACGTTTAGTTTCTGCTCTTATCGAGAAATACGCGTTCAAATTACCTCCATGTCAGCTAGTAGAAAGCCGAGCAGAATGCTGATCCCACGAAAGTATTGAATAAAAGCTGACAGTTGTCCTTATGGTTTAGTATCCAGGTGTAGAAGCCATCGTACGCCCACCCTCGGTCTCCCCTCGATTCAAGGTTCGACTCTAACCCAGGTCATCCAAGGATTTCCTACTTGCGGAGACGTCTAAAGTACTTTCTTGGTGCACAAAATATGTACATCAACTGGCTGCGGAATGTATGGATCATTTACGGATACAAACTGCCTCCTCGATAGAAATAGAGTTCATGACCCAGCTCGTATAGGAATTAATCACCGCTGGCTTTTATCCTTTGTCCTAAATGTTTCAAGGAGGTTGTCACATAAGTTCTGTCCGATTTTCGACGGCAAATTTACGGTGTAATATCTCAACAAAAATAGTCTACTAAACAAAGTAAAAAACCGTTACAATCAAAACACTTCTGCCATCGATATACAAGAGCATCAATTCGATTGTGGAAGAAATCGGAATTCCTAGAAGCAATCAAACACTTAAAGGCAATTTCGAAATCTGCTTAACTGGAAAAGCTTTTCTCTTTGACGAAACCATCTGGATGTCTGAAAATATGAACGACTGTCGGCGCTAGATCCGGTGAATAAGCGGGATGCGGGATCGAGAAACGGATCGTTTTCGTTCCTTATTATAAGGAAAGAACAGATCTCCAGCTACACCTCTGCTGCTTACTCCTAAGTAAGCCCATGGGGCGCCCATTTATCCAGCTTTTTCATCTTGCCTATCGCATCTAGGTGCCTCGAAATAGTTGTGCGACTGAGTTCAAGTTCTTTACCCATCTCACGTACAGTTTCTCCTACATACATAGACCGGCTTCCACTCTTTCACTCAAGCGCCCGTCATCATGCTGGGGTGGTCGTCCTGAACGGTCCTTATCTTCGAGGTCCACATCTCCAACACGGAACTTCTGATACCATCAGCGCACGGTGCGTTCGTTAGGGGAGTCCTCTCTTCATGCCATCTTGATGTTTTCAGTTGCCTCGCTCACACCGTGGCCAACCTTGGACTCATGAAGCATTACTACCCGGAAGTGAATTTTTCACGGTTTTGTCCAGCACCTAAAACGATGCAATGCTCATAACTTTTTAAAAACAGTCTATCAAGTTTTATAGAGCGAAACACGCGCTACAAAGTAATATACAACTTACATTCAATTATTTTGTCCATCCATTAAAAAAAAGAATCACAATTTAACGCGGAATCGGACGAACTTATGTGACGACCTTATACTTCAAAATATTAGGTTGTCCGTATTTTTAGACGAATGTCAGAGCGAGATGCTTCGTCAACAAGTAAAAAATATTTGCTATTATTATATGTTTTATCACATACTGTCACCCTCCCATTAGAGGCGAAACTCCGTGAGCGAAAAACTTCGAAGAATTGGTCAGCAAGAAATTATGGACAGAGCTTTTGACTTCCTCCCGATTATTGAAGTTCGTTACGGTGAAAAGACTGAAGAGGCCAGAAAACAGAATGGTCAGGGGTGCAAGCATGGGGGATGTGGAAGAGGTTCAATCCCGAGTTCCCGCGGTTTTTTCGGATGTCCTTCGCTGTATGTGGCCTGGCATTATCCATCAGGAGTTTTTTCTTCTCTTTCATGATCGGCATTTGGGCAAGATTTCATCCATCTTCTCCAAATACGTGTAGAACATATTTGAGTTCATCACCGATCCGGTCGGAACCGATTCCCAAAAGACCGGGCCATTGATGTTCCATCGCAATTAAAGTAATTCTATCAGGATAGACTGCTGCTAAAATGAGGATTAGAATTAAAAAAAACATGGCACAAGTATAGAAAGGAGATGCCTCATCTTCCTCTATAAAATCTTAGGATTTTGTTCAAAAGCTCTTTGAAAGGAAGTCCCTAGGCTTGAACGCATATACCTTGAAGCTGCTGAAGGTCATCTAAGCCTGCTTCGATTAGAGTAAGCCTGCCATTTGTGGAAGCGACACGAGGTGGGCCCTCCCTCGCCCCATCCACCCACTCTAGACTTGCACCTAAAACTAGTTTGCAACTGCATAAGAGCAACCATCTGTCCGTACGAATCGCAGTGACCTCCTGTCAGCCGACTAACCTTGACGGCGGGTGTTTGATGCGTGATCTGCCACTGCTACATTGTACCGTCCCTATTCCGTCAGGAACTCGTTTCCATTCCACCGTTCCGCGCGATCGATTTCGGCTCAGCTCGACTGGATCTGGCGTGTTCACAGTTGCCGACGTCGTCTCGTTCGTCTTCCATTCGTAGTTGTTCCTTCACATTTTGACGTCCGATTCTTTCATTCCGTTGAATGACCACTCCTGGTTTAGAAATGCTGTGTTTTCTGGATTTGTAACGATCGTTGGAGGTGACCATAATGTAGACACAAACACCGAATTCGTCAGGTGCTGAATATGTTTCCGAGATTTGCAGGGATTTTACGATCTCGTTCAGGCTCGACTTTCGGTTCAAAAGTTGTCTAGTGGTTTTATTTGTTTCCTCATTTTTGGCCTTTAAACTCTTAGTAAGATATGTGCTCCGTGCCGATAGTTTTCCAAAGGCCGGTTCAATCCCATTCGGGGGGGGGGGGGAGGGCAGTCTACAGTGACTTGTAAATTCCTAGTTACGCATGAACGACATACAATAAAACACATGAACAACCTTACCTCACCTGACTCCCTTCCTTTCGATCCTGACAAGCCTGACTCTGAAATATTTAAAAAATCCTTATAAAACTATGAAGAGGAGGCAGCGGCCTGCTCGCAATAGTCATTTGAGCCTATGCGCAAATACGTGCGCGTCGACGCATCCACCGTAGGCTATACGTAGAGGGACGCCTGTGGGCTCCACGCATTGCCCCCACGGCGTAGGAATGGAGTTACAAGTCATTGTGGACTTCCCTCCCCCCGATTGGGATTGAACCCAAAGGCCAACCTCTCGCCTCTTTCGATCTTGTTAGAGTCTCCATGTAGGCATGACATGGCGCGCGTAATGCGTCCATAAATGAATAAATGGACGATAGATGTCGTTATAATGAAGAATGGCCCCTGGCGCTCTCTTCTGCCGGTCGTTACGGTGAAATGTGCCCAGGAATTCTGCTTTATTGCTCGTTTTCTACGCTCGCCTCCCTGTGTCATATCTACACATGCATATAATTGACAGATGCCACTTAATCACGCCAGCGACACTGATGGTTCGGCGAACAACCTTAAGCGGATTGTACGCAGTACTTTGTCCAAATGTTGCTCTGACAAAAACGATTCCGATACTTCGTGGAATCCCCTGCAAAACCTTTACGGGACCATTTATTCTTGTTTCTCTTTAAAGTGAGTGATCTTCGGCCTACGATTTGCATTGTTTTCCAAATATTGATGTACGTTTCGCTTCCTATTCGATTGGTAGTCCCACTTGGGCAACCTGCAAATCATCATGATTCCTTTTTTTCTATAATATTAGGGCGGACCGAAAATTTGCGCCGTTTTTGACTTGCAACTTGAAACGATAATTACTTCATATAGCGGTAAACTTTTAAGTCATAATAAAAACTATTCCATTTAGCATATCTCTGCCAATAAAGCCACTTAGCAAAAATTCTTTTATCCTCAGATCCTCTACTAGTGACTTGTTGATCGACTGGCCACCGCAAGCCATTGTATGATCAAATACGCATTCAAATCGCCTCCACGACATCCCGTAGAAGTAGAATGTGTAGCGCACTCCGAAAGGAACTGAGTAACGCCGTCCTTTATCCTTTTATCCCTAGATGCTCTACTAGTGAACTTTCGGCATTAGAACTCATGGACAGTCAGTGTGCATTCTTGACATCCTCTTGCACAATATGAAAGTCAGTTGAAATGCAAAAACATCTGAGCGCAGGAGAATCGAGCCGCCTACCTCTCTTGCATGAAGCAACGCCACTACCCACTGCGCCACGATCCGCTTGCTGGAAGTGATATCGCGGTCGTACAAAACCCCAGCGCTAGTCTGGCGCCGATTCCACAGTAAATTCAAGGACGCCCTATTCTTTGGGTTTATCAACTTGGCAAAAAAGAAACACATTTCTATACTAATTGAGAGATGGGATTCTTACTATATGACTCGCTCTCCCCGTTCAGACATACGCTTCAGACCCCTGCTGTATATATTCTTACAACTAGTATTGCTTTTTGTTCCAGGTTGGTGGGGCTCTTCTATTCTTGATGAATGATTGTGCATCTCCAGATGTGAGATAAAGTGGTAAGCTGAACTCCCAGAGATTTTGCGATACCGTTCTCCGTGATGCAGTCAACAACAATGGTGTGGTATACCGTTATATGTTAAGCGATCTCTTCCAGCAGTTGTCGTGGGTTAAGTGGGTTGTTTTCATTTGAACGGTGATCACAAAGTGAAGACGGTCTAGCCCCTTGTTACTTGCGCATATCGTTTTCTCCAAACGTAAAAGTTGATGAAAGGCATCGGATAGACGGACGGATAGACGAATAACCGCTCTTTTATACATATACATGGTAGGTGAGCCGGATTAGAGGTCGGCCTGCGAGCAATGGAAGCTAAAAGAAAGACGGATTAGGTTTTGGGAGCGCGAAACTGGGATTAGAGCACGATTTAATTTGGGAGAGCGTTAAACTAAACCATAATTATGAGTCTTTAGTTTGCTCAACACCGAATCAATAAAAATTAAATTATTGGTACTGAACGCAGTACGGGTTGTGGGAGGATTATCACCCTTGTGTCTTAATAAGGTCGTATTTTTTCGTAGTCTTTCTCGCTATATTGGTTTTGTGTTCACAGTTGGATTCAGCGCTTTTCTCCTCAGATGCGGCTTGATCTCAATACCAAATATTGACACAAAACATTCTAGTCGGATCCATACTGGTGGGAGGGGGCACTTCACTTACCATTAATCTTCTTGTCAACGATGAGCAAGGTGAAAATGAGCTATTTTACAAAGACGACATGCTGATCTACTCCAAATTTTTAAAAATTTTCTGGTCTTGATTGACCAATTTGTTGGTATTTGTTTCGCTTTTCTAACGGTGCCCCCCTCCGACTAGGATATATCCGCTCAGTATATAAGTGAATGCGTGGCGCATACCGGACAGTTTGATAGCAGGGTATGCCACCGTGTTAGCGTTCGAGTTGCTTTTCTTGCGTTGCTCCTACCGATTAGGAGAGATCATTGTTTGCAACCCACTCGTGATTGCTGAACTCTCGGAAGACTGTGACCGAAGCCACCGGCTAAGGAATGCGAAACAAGAAATCGAAAGCGATTTGTTCTAAAATGTCGCATTTTTCACAAGTCATTCGTGCACTTTTTATGCCACGTATTTTCTTATCGTCCTCACCAATTCTCGTCAAGTATCCTTGCGTTGTGGGTCTGCGCTCCGTCCGAGAATCAAATAATTAAGATTGAATAAAGAAAGAGCTCATTCAGTGATGGGAGGTTCCAGGAATGGCATAGGAAGCATAACCGAGGATGACAGCACGATACCGGAGAAAAGCTTGTCGGAAGGCAAGCCGCGGGTTATATCCGAGTTTAAGGTGAGTTTCATGTGACTGCCTTATACAGGGTGCGCAAAAAGTATTCGTGCAGTAGACGCGGATTGTGGACGTAGCAATGCGCAGTATCATTTAACACGTTCGCAATCAATAGATGAACAATAATATTACAAACACAGTAGAAACACTTGTGAGCCACCTTACTGCGTATACGGGAGCGAGGACAACGAGGAAAGGAAGTGTGCGGCAAATGCTCTACGTCGATTTCGTTCCGTGCTTTGACCAGAGTAGTCTTCAGCGACTGGTCACTTCTGCTGGAATCAGCAGAGACTTAAGGTCATTCTCTTTAAGCTGGTCGGATGGGGATCTGTTCGTATTTGCGCATCTTTATCTGTTTGCTGCCGTCGGACAGATTCTGTAACCTTTAGAATTCAATCTTATCGTGCTTGAATATCTTTAAACAGTTGCTAGGATTAAACGCCTCCGCACACTTTTGCGGCAGGACTAGCGGCATGCGGCAAAACTCGTGAAGCGCGTCGCGCACGCACACTCGAGTCTTGCTGGCGGCAAGCGGCAGAAGCACGGAGCGATGGGGAACTGTAGACCTGCTGCCACTCACTTTCCCGCGCTTTGTCCGCACTCTGGCCGCTCCCTGCCGCAAAAGACTAGAGCGCGGAGGACGACGGTCAGGATGTACGAAATAGACCACGCCCCTCGGAAGGGGGCGTACGATCTTTCCCTCGTCCCCGTGGCTCACACACCCCCAACCCACTAGGATTCGTTGAGAGCCTAAAGGCCCCCACACACTTGCGGCAACGCCGCGGCCCTATCCTTAACCACAGGGCAGAGACGCAGAGCTCGCCGCCGGCGGCGACCCTGCCCTATCCTTAACCACGGCGGCGAGCGGCGTTGCCGCAGAAGTGTGTGGAGGCCTTGTTGGCTGCCTTACGAAACTTTAGAGACACAAAACATAATTGTCGGCAGAAAATCAGCAAGTGCAACAGCGGCAATAATGAATCGTGATGTGAATCATTATTGTCGACTGCGCACTTGCGGTGCCACCGTCGCCGCCCGCCGTTTGCCGTGCATCAGCTGCACACTTTTGCGGCAAGATTTGCTGTGACGACGGCTGATTCACATCATTATTGCCGCGGCCGCTGATTTGCCGCCGCAGCGTTCTGTCCATCTGCGCTCCAGCCGACCGCGGTGGGGATCGGGTTCGTACGTTAGGCAGCTCCCTGGGTTACGGTAGCGGGCCGCGCCCCCGATCACGGTAGCGTGGCGTGTTGTTGACCCCGCCTCGGACGGACGGGTCCGACTGCTGCCGACAGGGACGGCTAGTGACGTCATACGCGGGCGGTCGCCGAGTCTGCTGGGCGCGCTAGGGCGCGAAAAGGTGTGCCGACTGCTCTCGACTGCGTTCCTTCTAATAGCGCAGAAGAAGGGAAACAGTTAAATGGTACACAATGTTGGTGGAACATATGACGTCTTTTGGTAGACTGAGGAAGTGGGACGTTTGTTAACTACATTCGAGTGGAATGAGATCTGCTTCATATGACTGGGGAGAAATGCAAGTCACGTTGTCAGGAGAATTCGAAAAAGGATTGTGGTGGCTATTATTTAGAAGTTTCAGAACCAAGTGCAAACTGCAAACTGCAAACTAAAAACAACAAAACATGCACACTCTTATCGGGGCAGGGGATACAATGGAGTAGAAGCTTGAGCTTATTCCCGATTTTCTGGATTAATAATGGATTATCTCAACAAGAAAGAAAAACCGGGGGCATATGTAAACCGTTTGGAAATGGTATAAAACTCGAACTATAGCATGAACAGAGGAAAAGCTGGAAGGTGTAAGGAGTAGATATTTTGATAAAGTAGCTGGGTAATAATACTTCAGACAATGGGGTGAGATAACCACCCAAGAGAATATCTAATGTTTACGGCGTCTTTTTCACAGATTCTCTTTCGTGTCACTGTTCTTGAAGACCACTGCTTTCTGCTCTAATGTATTGTCCGTTGTGATAGGAAGGTTACTGTTGCCAGACACTTTAATGAACTTTCACAGGTGTTTGAGAGACTTCGTAAAACCTCGGTATTTTTATAGTATGTCAATATTGCTGTGCCGAACGAGGTTGTAAGGTGGATATTTATTGCACCACACGCATACACCATATCACCTTATAACCTCGTTCGCCATAACAATATTAGCATCCCTACACATTTTTCTTTGAGTACTCGGCCTTGGGAAATTTTTGAGGGATCCCTGAGACATGGGACCTTTGCTAGGCTTCAAAAACTGTTCATTGGAGCATTAATCCGTAACTTTCCTCTTGATTGTAATTTCGCTCGTCACTTCCTCGTTACACTTCTCCAACTCGCGTGTGATAGTTTAAGTGTCATGTCGTTCGCAGGAACCCTTTTAGCAAACACTCAGAAACCTTCGTATTTCTCCAACATACAAGCTGAAGTGGAGGTATTTCACTGTCTCCCTTTTCTACCAAGCCGAAAGAGCGTAGGCAACAGTCGGTGGTGCATAAGTTCGTGCTCTAGCACGCCCATTGATTAGACGCGTATGACGTCACTAGCCGTCCCTGTCGGCAGCAGTCGGACCCGCCGTCCGAGGCGGGCTCAACAACACGCCACGCTACCGTGATCGGGGGCGGTGGCGCGCGGCGCGGCCCGCTACCGTAACCAAGGGAACTGCCTAACGTAACGCACCCGTGGGGATCGGCTAGGGCTCACCTCAGACAGAAGGCGGAAAAGCGAATAGCAGCGGTAGGTCCCGACTAGAAAGAGTGCATTGCCGCTTGGTGTCAGCAGGACTCAAGTGTGCGTGTGCGCCGTGTTTCACAATTTTTGCCGCCCGTCGCTTACGGCAAAAGTGTGCTGTGGCCTTTAGTTGACTTTTGGCCAATGACCTCTTTTCTCTCCAACTGTCCTGAAGAGCGCTTAATTCTCTTACGAATGAAGTATTCATTTCTTTTGGTAGCAGCCAAGAATAGACCACCGTAATGACGGCGGAATTTTGCTCCTTTACTTTTCTGAACAGGATTCAGATAACAAAAATGACACAGAAAAGCCTTGAAAAATAGAAAAGGTAAGCTGCAGTTGGAACAAAGCGAAGATGGTTCAATACTTTTTTCACACCCTTCAATTAGCTGAGCTTTTAACCAAGCATTTCGAATAGAAACGCTGAAGCGCCTGCACTACATCTGCGAGTTTTTTCCTTTTTTTTCAGGGACCTAAGACAATTTTGAGTATTGGTATTTTATTCACTATTAATCTTCTTAATTACATGGATAGGTATACGATAGCAGGTTAGTTACGCCTACGCTGCTTTCAGTTGTTTTTCTTCCTTCTTTGCATTCTTTTCTCTAAAACCTGTTTTTTTATTTCTATACTTTTATATTTTCTACATATACCAGTTTCTCATAAAATTTGGCACTTTTCAAATCAAACTGGACACTCTTGCAAACATACGTGATGCTTCTGGAATCAGTTGAATGTCTTCCAAATCGAAGCGAGCTTTTTACAGATTAAACTAGGTACTTCCAAGATGGTTAAAATAATTTTTTGTTCAAAGAAAATCTTGTGTAACTTTCTTTGCAGTTCTTCACTTTAGCTGTCCGAATGGTTGTAATAGTTTGATAAACTTTTTAGTTTAGAAAAATTAGTAAACTAAAATTTGTTTTAAAGCGCAGAAAAGCAGGAATGATTTAGTGTTTGCCATGCACTTGGAAAGATTGTCGCGAATTTTATTTGATTGATAGTGCAAATGCTGCTTACATGAAGCGTCAAAGTGAGGATCTGTGTCTCCTTTACAATTGTTTTGTTATATTGTTAATAGGTGTGAAGCTCCTTGTTATCAGACATTTCGCTAGTGGTCGAATAAAAATCGCGAGGTCTCAGACGAGAGCATGGCGCAATCTCTCCCTTTACCATTAAAAGGTCTTCCCTTTTCATCTTTTTAACACAGGCTTTAAATTATGACTGTTCCTTTAAAATGAGATTTTTATTAAATTTCGAACTTTTTTCACTTATTTTCACTTATTGGGCAAGTGATTTGAAACTTCAAAAAAAAGTCATAGTAAATTTTCCTTGAACAAAAACTACTCTATCGTTATTGGAAAGTCTGGTTAAATGTGGAAGGAGCTCGTTTTGATTTGGAAGATGTCCAGTTTTCAAAAGTTTTTAATCGTTTTTTTCAAAATCGTTAGGCTTGTTTTAGAATAGTGTCCAGTTTGACGTGAAAAGTTTCAATTTAACGTGAAAATGGTATATGCATATTTAATAATTGATTTTTCTGCTTGACCATGTTGTTCTCTTCCAAAGTGTGTTTGCTTGCACAGTGAGTGTAATTGATCTGGTGGCTTAGATTGACAGTTTGAGATAAGATGTCGACAATATTTTCTTCAGATTATCTTTTGTTTTGCCGTTGTAAGTAAAATTGGATTTTCGAAACATCAAATGCACTCTTTTCAGGTGTACTAACAAATATTCAAGACTACTACAGTATTAATGACGCCCAAGGCGGTCTATTACAAACGGTATTTATGATATTTTTTATGATTTGTTCTCCAGTATCTGGATTTCTAGGAGACAGGTTGGTCGACAGCTTCTTAGCTTGCTCTCACTTCAATACAATACATAAAACTAGAATTTCAGGTATACTCGAAAATGGATAATGGTCGGTGGAATCATTGTATGGGTGCTGGCCGTTCTAGCCTCTACATTTGTACCAGCAGATGTAGGTTCATATTCGGTACAGCCTTCAAAATACCTAGGAAGGCGCTTCCCCCAGTACTTTTGTTAGTCGCGCTTTCAATTTAGGTTCAGTAATTTCATTTATAAATTTCTTAGCTAAGTTACTCCTTTGGGCGGGTGTAGCGCAGTCGTAGGAGGCGCGACTGTCGCGTGCACCCGATACTGAGTTCCTGGTTCGGATTTCCCGCCCAGGCCAACCTAGCCTTCCATCACTCCGGGGTAGGTGAATTGGTACCAGACTTGTCTGGGAAGGATAGATTTATTTATTTATTTATTTGTTACGTCTCGAGAGACGTGCTCGTACGGGAATGCAACTAAATCAAGCATCAATTTCCATAACAGAGTAGAAACAAAATAAAAACAAGCATTACGATAACAGAGTAAAACCTTAGCTGATCTAGCATGAATCAGCCCAACCTAAGAAATAACCTAAGCTCAAACACAAACCAGAGCAACACAAAACAACAAAACCATCCTTGGCCTAAAACACTAAAAGAACATCCGACCACTGGTGAACAGACGTTTTGAAGCACCCTCCTACTTCATCCTAAAACTTTCGTTCCTTGCTGTTCAGGATGCTCTTGCCGCTATTGAAAAAATGTTATCCGCAAAATAAAAACAAATTTGCTATAAGTCACTTTGAGACCATAAAATCGAGGCCATTGAGAAAGGCCCCAATGAAGCAGCAGAACGTGGAGCCTTTAGAGCCACCCAGCCACCCGGACATTATAGTCATACGATGCCCTTCAAGAGATAAAGCGATTTCAGAACTCCCTGAGCACGCAACACCGGGCGGGCTCCGTTTCTCAGGAACCTCATTATACTGGCATGCACCACAGGTGATGGTCAGGAAGTATCATGTCGCTCCCTGAATTGTTCAACGGCTGGCCACCGCAAGTCATTGTATGGCCAAATACGCATTCAAATCGCCTCCACGATATTCCGTAGAAGTAGAATGCGTGGCGCTTCCCAAAAGAGATTGAGTAACGCCGTCCTTTATCCTTTATCCTTTGAGTTACTCCTTTCTTGTTACGCCTTCTTATAGTTGAGTAAATCTGCATTGCACAATATAAATATCAGCCAATTAATTGCCCCTGTTTTTAAATTTACGTAAACAGCAATTTAGTTTAGATCCCCAGAACGTCAAAAGACCTCAACAGAAAATAAAGAACTTCGAGAAATTTCTCCACCTTAGCGTTTTTAATAAGTGAATGGGAATTTTGTTAAGTAATTGATATAAAACTGTTCTTCTATTTAAACAATGCAATATTATTATAGTATTACATGGCTTGCACCATTTTTACGAAAAACGGGCCTCTTTCTAAATAAACTGAACGTCTTCAAAATCAAAAGGAACGTGTTTTAACTAATTCAGGCTGTTTCTAAGAAATGGGAATAAAGTTATTTATTATGAAATTTTGTCTGACTTTCTTCGAAAACTGATTTTCACACGGCACAAAAAATCGAGTGCAGCGTTTGAAATTTTATGAAATTAACCTATGACGATTCTGCGTAAACGCCTTTCCATGTAGCTTAAAGCAAAAAAAAACAATAGATTTTTGGTGTATTGTGCGAAGAAATTGCGCCATGCACTCGGCTTCTAGGTCACAAGCTTCACTTGATTGGTAGCGGCATTTCTTATTGCCTATAGCTACAGAGTAGGGATCTGCATAGTTTGTGTAATCATTTCTGTTGCACGTCGATCAGTGAGTAACTCAGCACAAAAAGAATTTCCGCCATCAGTCTAATGAAGATCTAAAGGGCTATAAATTTCCATATTCGAAATCCAGTGCGAATTCTTTTTTAATACAGAAAAATTTGCGATTGCAAAAAAATCTGCTCTTTTCGCTTCAAGTTAGGTCAAAACCGCCCTGGTATCTATACTACAATGAATTTTTAAAATATTAGACATTGAGTTCTACTTTTTAGGATATATAAACAAAAATTTCCAAAAAATTTCAAGACAGAAAGACAGAAATAAGGAAAAGCATTTTTTTAAAAACAAATTTACTTTGACCTTTCTAGTGCGCATCTATATTATTTTAAGGAACGTCCGTTTTGAAATGATGACGTTCGAGCTCTTACAACGATTTTTTTGTGATCAATACTCTGGCGCCAGGCGGGACTCGAACCCGTGTCTCCTATTGACCAGACGGGAATGCTCTACGCCATTCCACCACCGGCGCTGTCTGACCGAACGCAACATCCACACCTCCCGTCAGCGCCCACACATATGTCGGAATGAGCCGGCCGCTAATATCAGCATCAGAAAGCTGAAGGCTTTGATAAATGCTGCGTTCGATCAATAAGCGCCAATGGTGCGAGGGCGTGGAGCATTTCCGCCCGGTGGACAGGAGGAACGGGTTCGACTCCCGCCAGGCGCTATAGTTTCTGTCGCAACGAAACATCGTTATAAGAGCTTACAACTTCGATACCAGCCATTCCATTTGAGGCTTATAGAAAATAAATGGATGGTGTTCAATTTGATTTTAAAAACGTCCCGTTTGGTTTGATTCCAAGCAGATGGTAGGAACACTTCAATCTTGAGGTCGTTAGAACGAGGTTGAAGTGGCGTCTTGAGCTAACCAGGAGACTATCTCAACGGTAGGTCGCAAAGGCCCAAGTGTTGTATATGGGCTGAATCGTCTCTCTCTGGGAAACAACAAAATGCAAATATCTCGACCCCAATACAACTCCGCGCAGAGTTAGGGACGACGGAAGTTGGGCCGTTGGCGGCGTTAGCCCTATGCCTACAGGCGGAGGGCGGGCTCAAGTTGGCTGGAAACAGCAGTGAGGAGCGAGCGATGGTGGCGCAGTGGCTGGAGGGACAGCTTAATCCCCATGGTTGCTGTTTCCAGCCAATTTGAACCCGCCGTTTGCTCGTAGGCAGAGGGTTAACGCCGCCAACGGCCCAAGTTCCGTCGTCCCTAACTCTGCGCAGAATTGTATTGGGGTCGAGATATTTGCATTTTGTTGTTTCCCAGAGAGAGACGATTCAGCCCATATACAACACTTGGGCCTTTGCGACCTACCGTTGAGATAGTTTCCTGGTAAATCTCGGGCATAATCTATAACACTAATGCTATTTAGAATGGCAGTTTTTTCTCCAAAATCGAATTCAAATGAAAAGGATTCTAGATGTTCTGGTTGTTCTTGCTGCTGCGAGGGATAGTCGGCGTAGGCGAAGCTTCTTACGCTGTCATCTCACCATCGATTATCGCTGACATGTTCACTGACACTAACAGGAGCCGAATGCTGATGGTGTTCTACTTTGCCATTCCATGTGGAAGGTAGGAAAATTGATCATAGAATTGCGAATTTTTCGGGCGTGAAGCTTTTCAAAATTTTGGGGAGAATATCGTGCTTCAAGGCTTATATACTGGAGTTAAATAGGCAGTGAATTTCATAAAAAAAAATTCAGCGGCCTCGGCTTCATGATTGGTTCAACGATTGGTGCTGCCACAGGCCACTGGCAATGGGGTGTTCGAGTTACCGGCGTTCTTGGTCAGTTCTTTTCTTTCTTCTCTTTCTACTTTCTTCCTTTATTTATTTATTTTTCGAACACTTCCAGTAATAAAGCACTGATTAGAAAAAGTCGCCCTCCTAATAGCATTATCTTACACAGTTTATGAAAATGATTTTTCCTCTTTATTCCAAAACGAACAATAAAAACTATACCTTCCACATATCTCTCTCTTATGCATGCTCATACCCCAGCGCGCTGGAAGCAGTCTTGTATGACTCCAGTTTAAAAAAAGCGATCCTATTAATCCGGAATAATACAGGCTAATTAGTATCATCTCCATATTTTGTAAGCTCTTTGAGAAAGTCCTTAAGGATTACATATTGGAGTTTGCTAGTAAGTATGGGATTTTACCTCCCGGACAAGATCTATGAGAGGTCGATCAGTTGGAAAGCCTTCTAGGGCCGGATTCATCAACGACTTACGTACTTTAACGGAGAATTTTAAGCGAAGAGCTCACATAACGCGGCTTATCGCTCACCATATCTCTTGATAAGCCGCGTTATCTGAGCTTTTCGCTTACAATTCTCCGTTAAAGTTACGTAAGTCGCTGATGAATCCGGCCCCTGGAATGTATCTATGACTGGAGTGAGGCTTTGGACAAGAATTAGATATATGATGTCATCGATTTCACCTTTGCTAAGGTGTTTGATCAAGTATCACGTAGAAGGCTTTTGTCTTAACAGACTGTGCTTAACTTTTATCCCATTATTTGGGGAGATTCTAGGGTAGGTGGTAGGCCGGTGAATGGTGAATGGACGAGCGGAAGGAAGACGACGGAGGACGGATAAGCAAGATATAAAAGGACTGGATGTAGCACAATAAAGTCATTCACGTCCAAATGTGTTCGCACACCCGAGGCCACAACTGGCGATCAAGGGAAGCGAACTCGAGGAAGGACTGAAGAAAGAAGATCGAGGAAGCCGAAGAAAGAACAACTTCAGAAGCTTCGAGGGACGTCGATGCACCGTATGATAGAGAAAACGAGGGCACTACGAGTGTGAACGTGTTCATCATATCAGAGTAGTGATCAGGGAAGCCGGAGTATAAATGCAAAGCAGCCGGTGGAGGAAGCATTTCAAATGCTTCCTCAGCTGCTGACGCCCGTGCCCCAGACGACAACTCCGACGATGATGGTGGTGCCCACTAGCGCACCGACGATGACTGCGAGCTCCGCGATACCACCCGTGGTGATGGTGGTAGCTGCTGGAACGCAGCCCAAACAGGAAAGGGCAGAGCCCCTTTGGAGAAGAAAGGTGAGCCGAGAGGTAATACCTTATAGGTGCGGCATAGGCACTGGAACAACATTGCAGCGCCGGCCTAGGAAGAGGAGTGCCCCGGTATGGGAATGGTGGAGAAACCGCGAAGTGAAGGAGGGCCCGAAGACCGTTGACCTCAAGCAGGAAATGGAAAAAGAGATGTCTGCGGTGGAGAGGAAACTGAACGAAATTGCTGCTGCTGTCCTCCACCAAGAAAAAGCTAAGGCAAGCGAAGCCCGAGCAGGCTGACGAGATGCAGGTCGAGATGTAAAGGAAAAAGTGGTGCAATAAAAAATTGTTGTTCGATGTCGTTGTGTTGGTATGTCTGGATGAAGTCTAGAGTCTACCCTTAGGAGCTGGTAGAGTGCAAGTAAGTGGCTGGGTCACTTAGGGGAGGAGCTGGGGTAATTATAGGGTAGGTGGTAGGCCGGTGAATGGTGAATGGACGAACGGAATGAAGACGATGGAGGGCGGATAAGGAAGATATAGCGACAGACTATAAAAGGACTGGATGTAGCACAATAAAGGTATTCACGTCCAAGCGTGTTCGCACACCGGAGGCCACAACTATATAGTTGTGACCTCGGGTGTGCGAACACGCTTGAACTATATAGTCCACTTCACTATATAGTGAAGTGGATTGGAGAGTTTTTAAGCAAGCGAACGTTCCAAGTGCGTCTGTGGCAGTCCTTCTCTGGGTCAAAGCACTGTCTAGAAGCATGCCTCAAGGAGGTGTCTTATCGCCAATTTTATTTAATCTTTGTACTGCTGGTTTAATGCTAATCTATAATCTATATTACTCCACAATCCACGTTATAGGGAATCCAAGTTCTTTACAATTCGAGTTTCCCACATTAAGGGAGAGCATGAAAAGGTTTTCCTCTCCTGCCCAAGGAGCAAGTTTAAGGTAGGGCTCTTCCCTCATAGGGCAGCCAGTGCTTATATTGGCGACGAAGTGCATGCCATCCTCCTTTTCTCTGGAGCAGCTTAAGCGGTCGGTTCAAAAGTCGCTGCTGAGTTATGAGGTTTAGGATAAAGGTATTTCTTTTATGCTCTTTCGCAGCTGTTTTACTTATTAACTAAACCGCATTGCGCAATTTTTAGTGACAGATTTGACATCATTAGATTATGTTTTTATGTTTTTGCAGGTCTTTTATTGAGTGTGCTTCGATGTTGCTCTCGATCGAAACTGTTTCATTGCCGTGTCTATGTGTCGCGTTTATCGCTCACGTATTGAATAAATAAATAAATAAATAAATAAATAAATAAAAGATAAATAAATAAATATCTTAAGAATAATGGTTTCGTAAAGGGGTTTGTCAGTTATTTACTTTTTGTGCTACAAGTAATCCGGGTATTTATTCATTGAAATTTTCTAGAACGAAGAAAGAAGTTGATTGTTAATTAAAGGATAGTTGATGCTTGGCAATGATCAGTGTAATGACATGTGAAACTTCAAAACTCTACTTACTGAAATTATAGTCACTTTACAAAGTCCTATGACTCTCCTATAAGGTGACTATCTTATTTTTAATCCACTACTCTCTTTCGCGATACGTATATGCCAACTTCAAATCAATTTGGGCACTTTTAAAACTACGCTGGATAGTTTTGAAACCAAACGAAACCTGTCCAAAACAAAACGACCGTTTACCAGAGTGAAACTGACACTTTCAGAAGTTCAAAATAAATTTTGATCGCAGAAAAATTTACTAACATTTCTTTAGAAAACCTAAAATTCACGTACTGCAAAAAGTTGAACACAGGTTTGAATGTGAATTATTTTCAAAGTTTGCTCCAATTTTCAGAAATGCAGCAATTTTTGAGTATGTTAAAAGAAGAGACCGCGCCATGCTCTCGCTCACTACGTTGGGATGTTCATTTGATTGGTAGTAAAAACTCGGTTTAGATGGAGTTACGTATTAGTATACGGTGCAACAAAAATAGTTGTAAAAACACACATATCATGCACGTATAAGTAAGCTGCACTTATCCCATCGATCAAATGAAAATCGAGAACAGCCAAATGAGTGGATATAGCAATGTTTTCTTTTAAATTGCTCAGGAATCGGTGTGGCCGAAAAGTCTTGAAACAAAATTTTGAAAACTTTAGAATTTTCTGGAAAAAAAAATCTCGCGCAGCCGCATCGAAAGGAATTTCTTGAGGATCTAGTAGCTGGAGATGAGAGCTGGGTTGTCTGCGATAGCGGCGCACGTCACGCCGTCTGGCTCCCACGCGACGCAAACCACCAGTCCAGCCGAAGCCAGACCCACACCAACGCAAACATTTACTTTGCGTTTGTTGTGATGCGATAGGGCCAATCTACCATGAGCTGCAGACTGCTGGCAAGACGGCCACCGCTTCCATATACATTAATCAGCTTCGGAAATTCGCCGATGCAATGCGAGAAAAGAGGCGAAAAAGATCAAGTGTCCACCTGTTGCACGACAACGCGCCCACACGTCACATCGACAACTTGTGAGAAGATAGCCGAACTTGGCTGGCATCCGATAGCCTATCCACCGTATTCGCTGGATCTTGCGCCATTGGAGTGCCGTCTGTTTGGACCGCTGAAGCATCATTTGAGAGGGAAAATTTGAAAGCTATTATGACCTCAAAATGGCAGTCGACAACTTCTCCAAGTCGCAATCCGCTAATTTCTGGACGAAAGGAATCAGCGATTTGCCGACCAGATGGAAGAAGGTTATATCGATCTATGGTGAACATATCGTTGATTCCTAGTTTGTATTTATAAAACTATAGTTGACTAAAAAAGATTTTTTTGTTTCAAGGCTTTTCGGCGAGCCTAATATGTTATATTTTATATTTATAATTATGTTATTATTATTCGTTTTCAAAGCTTCGAGCGCAGTGAATACCATTGGGCGGGTGAACTATAAATTTTCTAAGAAAGTATTAGCAAATTTTCCTAATCATAAGGATAAAAATTTATTCTGACTTTGAGAGTGTATATATTCAAGGTTCGTGCCCCACCTAGACTAGCCAAGAATTCCTTCCATTAGAAATCGGTGAGTTGTTATCCAACTCTTTGCCATGGAAAGGTAAAATACTGGTTTGTGTCGACTTTCCACAGCGAGTCACTCTGTTGGTCAAATCGTCAGCAAGCTAGGATGTTCAGAACATTATAGAATAATCTGCAGAAAAGCGGAAAACAGGGCTTGCCACTTGTTTAAAGGGGTTTGTACTGTGAATAGGTTAGTTTTGCTGCAGGCGCATAGGCGCATAAACAGTCGAAGGCGGGACTGTCTCGTTTTCACCAAATAAGAAGGATGGATATTCATGAACGTGTTCAAAACAATTATACCAGGAACCTCATGACAAGGGAAAATGTATTCTCCCATTCTCAAATGCCTAAAGCGGAGTGTTAGAGCTTATCTCCTTAGAAGACAACGTTTATGCAACTAAAGACAACTTTACCAATCCAGGCTCGTTCGTACCACGTGGATGGTGTTGTTGTTTTACCTGGGGCCGGATTCATCAACGACTTACCCGTGGGTATAAGGGGCGGAGATACCCACGATGAAGCCTGCGTCCCTAACTCCTGCATTATCTCTATCTGACTCTTATCTTATCTCTACCCCCTATACCCCTCATACCCACGGGTTTAATTGTTGATGAATCCGGCCCCTGCTAGTTCCGTTAAAGATCTTGGCTTCCGCTATAATACTGATCTGGATTTTTCTCAGCATGTCAGATATCGATGTAAACAGGCAACTATGAGGACGTTTCAAATTTTAAAGGACTGTGTAGCAAAAATAAAGGTATCCTACTTCGTGCTTATAAAACTTATGTTATGCCTATTGTAGGATCTGGTGTCACAGTCTTCAACCCACATAAGATGAAAGAAGCTTACTGCATTGAGAAAGTTCAGAACAATTACACTCGAAAGCTCCTAGCACGTACTGGCACTTGGGAATATGACCGAATTCCAGACGCTGTAGTGAGAAACAGGCCTTTTCTACTTCCTTCCCTTGTTTCTCGACGTAAAGTCGTTGATGTTTGCATGGCTCATAAGGTAGTGCACTTTGTGCGCTCTAGCATAATTATGAAACAGTTCTTTACTTTGTCCAATTCAAGTATTAGAGTAAAAAATCACGTTAACCCGCCCAAAAACAGGTTTATATGCAAACTCGTTTTCATATAGAGCAGGAATTGCATACCTCAAGCTTATGAAAAACGAATCAAAGGTCTTATTACTAAAGCGGTTTAAGCGGTTTACTAGCAATACATTGCTTAGATATAATCTTTCTTGAGACAAGTCGACAAGTGATACCGATTACCAACTCCTTGTATATACTTTGTGTTGTATGTTGTGTTTGTTTTGGCTTTGTAGTATTGAGCGTTGTTTTTAATATTTGCGTTCTGCAAATATAATAAATAAATAAATAAATAAATAAATAAATAAATAAATAAATAAATAAAATCTCCCCCTTAACAGCCCAACCAGGAGCGATGCGTCAGTGGCGGTTCGTCGCGCGTGCGGCGAAAACTCGTATGTTCGTACTACCAGCCCGCACCAATCGCAGGAGTGGGAGCGATCGAGGTCGCGACAATGTTCTCGTACGTGTCGAATTTGTGGCGCACCAAAAGGGAATGATCAGCATCAACCGTCACCTTTTGTACTTCTAATCTAGATTTCGAAAGACATTTTTTTATAACCGTAAATTTTTCCCGCCTCCTTTCTTTCCTCATTCATTTTTTCTCCTTTCTAGCCATCACTGATCTAATTTTTAGGTCACGTCAGATAATACGAGGTTTCGGATGCAGAAAGTTGAAATTAAAGAACCTAGAATTGACCTTGAATTGTGCCAACAGTAAAAAGTCGTAAATTCGATTTAATGATAAGCCTAAGGTGGCAATTATGTAGAGATATGAGCAAACGCTAAAACCACAAGCGCGTGCTCATCCGACGTCCTGCCTCAAGGATGCTCTGAGCTGAGTAGTCCCATCTTAGAGCAACTGGGCACTATTGCACTTTCGGGACTCCAGAGGACGAGAAGAGGTTGAAGAATTTTTGCGCCCAAACCTCGTCCAGGAGCTTATTTGGGATGCTGATCACGAATCTGACATCCGTTTTTGAAATTTCGGCCGATTACGGTAGATTACGGTGCGTACCGGTGACTAAGGCTGTCGAGGTCATAATCACCGATTTCGCCCAAACTTTGCCTATGGGGGTTATTCGGGGTGCTGATCACGAATCTGACATCCGCTATTCGTTTTACGCTGGAGTTTGGGCGCAATCGGTGACCATTACCTTACTCACCGGTATCCACCGTAACCTACCGTACTCCAGCGTAAAACGAAAAACGGATGTCAGATTGTGATTAGCATCCTAAATAACCCCCATAGGCGAAGTTTGGGCGAAATCGGTGGTTATGACCTCGACAGCCTTAGTCACCAATACGTACCGTAATCTACCGTACTCCAGCGTAAAACGAAAAACGGATGTCAGGTTCGTGATCAGCATCCCAAATAACCCCCATAGGCGAAGTTTGGGCGAAATCGGTGATTACGACCTTGATAAACTGACAACCTTAGTCACCGGTACCTACCGTTATCTACCATAATCGGCCGAAATTTCAAAAACGGATGCCAGATTTGTGATCAGCACCCCAAATAACCCCCTGTACGAGGTTTGGGCGAAAAATGTTTTTTCGACCTCTCCTCGTCCTCTGGAGTCCGTAAAGTACAATAGTGCCAGCAACTGCTTTGTAATGTATTTGGTTTTTATACGCTATGCAATTTTAATTGGATGTTCTTTTCATCATGTTTAGCCTAGCTTTAAAAAGAAATGCGCTTTAAATGTATTTAAATAAAAAATTACCATGGAGATTTCAGGAGTGATTTGTCTCTTCATGATCATCTTCTTCATCGAAGAACCGGAAAGAGGTCGAGCCGAACGAGAGAAAGGCGAAATTGCAATTAAAGTTACTAACACTAGCTACATGTATGACATCAAGGCTTTACTGAAGAAGTGAGTTACATATGTTTTAAAATGCTTGCCTTTAAGGGCTGAATTAGGATATCTCAGTAACAAATACCTTGACATTTGCGACACCACTGGTTGGTAGAATCGCTATTATAGAATTGATAACGCTATGAAGTAAGCATAATTCACATGTTTTGCAAGAAGCGATATGCTAAGCTTGCCAGATCTCTCTCACATATTCCTCCAGTAAAAATGGAAAACAACTGTTTTCCCTAACATCTTAAGGTAAAGGCTCGGTTCTTTCAGATTTTCCTTGCTAACTTGGATGGGTAAGCCAAATGCAAGACTTTTGCAGTTTACAGCTACTTTTTTTGAACATTTGTTCACCTATCGATTGCAGTTTCTAGATGGGTTATGGTAGTTCGGTGTGTGCCGCCTATCGCCACGCCACGCGGGGCTTGTAATGTGCAGTCGATGACGGCTTCATAGACATATTGGGTGGGAGAATAGGGATAGTCGATTCCGCAGGCGAAGGATAATAAGTGACAATACTAACTTCAGCCGGCTGTTTAAGGCCTCCGCCCACTTTTCGTCAAACGGCGGGCGGCATGCGGTAAAACTTGGGAAGTGCGCGCCGCCCACGCACACTCGAGTGTTGCTGGCGGCAAGCGGCAGAGGCAGTGTACTCTTCTTAAGGTCCCACAGAGTTCTGCGGCAACGCCGCTCGCCGCTATGGTTAAGGATAGGGCAGGGACGCCGCCGGCGGCGAGCTCTGCGTCTCTGCCCTATGGTTAAGCATAGGGCCGCGGCGCTGCCGCAGAACTCTGTGGGGCCTTTTAGTCGGACCTACTGCTGCTATTCGCTTTCCCTCCTTCTGTCCGTAATCTGCCCGCTCTCTGCTGCGGTCAGCTAGAGCGCAGACAGAACGCTGCGGCTTCCGGGATGGGATAGAGCGCAGACAGAAGGCGGGAAAGCGAATAGGAGCAGTAGGTCCCGAATAGAAAGAGGACAGTGCCTCTGCCGCCTACCGCTGCTGCTTGCCGCCAGCCAGACTCCAGTGAGCGTGAGCGGCGTGGTTCACACGAGTTTTGCCGCCCGTCGCCCGCAGCTTGCCGCGAAAATGTGCGGAGACCTTAAGCGAGAGATAGCGGAACGCCAATGTGAGTGACGGGGAACTTTCCTTACAGCCGTATATGTGTGAACGCTGGTTTTTCCTTCTTCCATTTAACTTGAATGCGTTGGCGAAATTTATGAGTTTTGCAGTTTTCTGGTATATTCCTTATATTTTTATTCATCAGTTAATTTTATTCAGTTTGTCCATTCAACGGCAAAGTGCACGTGAATAGAGGTGCGCTTCAAGAAAAAGCCGTGATTTTGTTCATCTCATTTTCTGGCACTATTGTACTTTCGGGACTCCAGAGGTCAAGGAGAGGTGAAAGAAGAATTTCTGCCCAAACTTCGCCTAGGGGGATAATTTGGGCCACTGATCACAAATCTGACATCCGTTTTTGAAATTTCGGCCGATTACGGTAGGTTACTGTAGGTACTGGTGACTAAGGGTGTAGAGGTCATAATCACCGATTTCGCCTAAACTTCGTCTAGGGGGTTATTTGTGGTGCTGATCATTAATATGACATCCGTTTTTCGTTTTACGCTGGACTACGTTAGGTTACGAGAGGTACCGGTGACTAAGGTTGTCGGCGTCATAATCATCGATTTCGCCCAAACTTCGCCTGGGGGTTATTTTGGGTGCTGATCTCGAATCTGACATCGGTTTTTAAATTTTCGGTGGACTACGGTAGGTTACGGTAGGTACCGGTGACTAAGATATGGCAGCCGATTTAACCGAAACCCGAATTTCGCCCAGTAAGGAACGCTTGAGAACATCTGAGCAAATATCTTAACTTTGCAGAGCAGGCGGCATCTAATCAGGCGGCATCTTCTAAGGAGTTTGCGTTCGTTCTGCGCACCAACCTCAGGAACGATCTGCCACTTCCCCGTTCGTATATGTATTCCGAATAGCCACTGGTGCCGGCACACCCAACGCCCTCTATTGTACATCACACAAGTCCAATTCAACCGTGACCCCAAACCCTCCAAGAATCGGGGTATTTCTTCGGAAATACCTGCAGCAAATATCGCGGAAGTATTGTTCTACCGTAACCTTCCATAATCGGACGAAACGAAGTTTGGGAGACGCCTTAGTCACCGGTACCTACAGTAGCCTACCGTAATCGGCCGAAAGTTCAAAAACCGATGTCAGATTCGTGATTAGCAACAAAAATAACCTCTCTAGGCGAAGTTTGGGCGAAATTTTTTTCGACCTCTGGAGTCCCGAAAGTACAATAGTTCCCATTTTTTATTTTCCACTATTTTACGTTTTTGAACCTTTTATGCCTAAGCATTCGGATTATTGTCCGCGATATAACATTTTGGCGCAAATAGGGTTCTGGGGGTCACCCCTACTCAGTTGTTTGATGCCTTGGTAAGAAGGCATGTGTATTTACAGCTGCATCATAAATGGCCTACCTCAGTTCACTGTAGGGGTAGAACACACTACCGCTGCGAAAAAATTCCGGTTTGAAAATGCAGATAGGACTGTACTACATGCTGAAGGCCATTCTCTCGTGGATACTGAATCAGTCCCCGTTAACTCTATTGTGCAATGTTCTCATTTAGCCTCACATACGTGTTCTCAACTGCCGGATACACAGCTATCGTCTTTGTCGTTGGTACTCTGACGTGGTGGGCTCCAACAGCAATCGAGCACAACTATGCTATGCAGGAGGGCTTGAATAACACTGATCTGCTCAATCCGGACAAAAAGGCGCAGTGAGTTCTTTCCTCAGCTTCCGTCAGGATGAATCTACTCTTAAGTAACAGCATACAATTATTTCATGATAAAGAGCCAATAAACAGTGGCAGACAATTTTCCTATTGTTAGACTACATTGCATGAATTTTATTCTATTTTTATTTTTTGCTTCGCATTGTTAAGCTGGGAATTCATTCGCCACGACTATATACTGGTTAGAATCCCTTTCTTTTGGTAATTGCACATGGTCATGAATTTGCCTATTTTTTCACGCAAGGAGCAGGTTTCGAAAGAAACGAACAAGCAAATAACTGAAATAAATTGAATTTTCAGAGTGAATTTCGTTTTTGGCTTTCTGACGTGTGTTGGTGGAATAGCCGGCGTCGGAATCGGTTCGATGCTCTCAGAAGTGAGTATTTCTCGGCATCAGTGCGCGAATTACGTGAGAAGTGAAAGCATTCAAAGCTCTGTAAAATTTCAGATGCTACGTAATGGTTGGGGACCATTTCGTTACGTACAGACCGTTCGATCAGATGCGATCATTTGCGGCATTGGAGCTGTTATTGGCGTCCCGATGTTATACTTTTCGATTCACGAAATACCATACAATATGACAGTTTGCTGGGCAAGTATATCTGGTCTTGATCTTTGTATTCTTTATTAGTTAACATTATTATTTCTTTTTGTTTTAGTTTTTCCTAACCAATTGGGATTTTAAAAAAACTGTGTTGTTTACTTGCACTGACAGCGTCCGAAAAACCTTGACAAAAGGCGTAGCATTGCTGCCCGGAAAACAGAAGGTGCTGGTTCAAGTCCCGTCTGGCACAAGAGTTTTGATCGCAGTCAAACATCCACCTAAGAACTTGTCAAAAGTTGCCCTTTTCTAAAGGAACAACTGGCGCTATTGCACCTTACGCTTTCAAAGCAAGAATTCAGGATGTGTAAAATTTCACAGAGACGTTTCGCTGAAACTGTGGAGATTTCGGTAGAAGCCTAAACCAATGCTTTCGCGAGTGTAGGTCCCGCGCAAGAAGATAAGCAGTATTTATTCGATATTGAGAGAAACACATTGGATAGCACCGCAGAGAGGCGAACGAAGGATGCAGGTTCGAGAAGAGAGTCCAAGATGGGAGCAGAAGCTGTAGTCGCGAGCTGGAGCCCGAGGCGTTGGGGCGAGCCGACCGTCCTCCAGTGCGTCGTCCGTCTCGAATGCCTCGTCCCCGAGTGCCGTCCCTCCGCCGCCTGTAATCAGAGCTTTCATCTAGGAAGTGACTCATCTACAAGACGATCCTATTATCGATTGCTCCAACCCAAGGTTAGGAAACTGAATGGCTCTTACACCTCCCCCTAACCACAAATACGTCCGTCTTCGGACGAGTTTATACGTACAGCAGCGGTTTAGCAATCGATAGGATCGCCAGAAAATGTAAAGAACTGAAAAATACTGTGACAAAAGAAAATTAAGAAAATACGAGAAAGGCTTACCGAAGAAATAAATGTTGCCTAAGCGAAGACGTTCCTTAAGGATTCGGTACTGACGATCACTCGCGCCTCCTTGGCCCACCGTACCAGTCGTCCCCAGTTGGCGAGGTTACGCAGCGCCGAAGCGTGGCCGAGGATAAATTGTCCGTGACGGCACCTAGTGATAGCTACGTTCATTCTCTTAGGGTCGTCAAGAAATTCGCCTGATGCTGGGGAGACATCCGAGCGAGAGGTAAGGGCGATGACAATGTCCCTTTCCTTGCCCTGCACAGAATCCACTGTGAAGAGTGTGATACCGCGCTGCATCGCGTACTGCGACAGGAGACGTTGTTGCTCTTTATAAAAGGTGATTACGGCCACCGACGCAGGCGAAATACCCAATGCGAGAAACTCCTGAACGATGTCTTTGCAATAAATAAACGTTCCAATGTGAACCAGATGGGGAAGGTTGAGACGTTCCCCGGACATCAACGAACACGAGGGGAATCTCCGGATTCGGGAGTCGAAGTCGTGTAGTCAAAAGACTGCGTTCTGCGGCAGCGGTTCCACTGACTAGCGCTCCATTATAGAACAGGTGGTTCGGCAGAGCGTTTAAAGCAGGGTGGGCTCTGAATGTGGTGATCAGTGGTGCCTGAGGAATGTTCCTGCTTAGAAGAATCTCCATGACTCCTTTGGCACCGAGCAGAGCGGCGCGGGATGATCGAGAACATCGGACGTGCGGCTGTAGTTGATGAGCGTCGCCAATGTAGATATGTCGCGCTTGAGGAAAACGCGCTGCAATTGCGACGAAGGCCGGCTCCGGAATCTGTGAAGCCTCATCTCTGATCAAAACTTTGCAGCCCGGTAAAAGTTCGTAAAAGAGGCCTCCTCGCGTGGTGGTGTTAAGCAGCGAAGCGGTCGTCATACAGATTATGGTCGGAAGGCGCACTCGTAGCATAACCTTAACAGCCTCTTCGGTAGCCTCAGAGTTTCCTCGTTCTGCAATTCTGTATTTTTCCCGCTCCTCTTCGGAAAGGTGTAAGCAAGCGTCGAGATTGAACATCAAGGTCTCTAGAAGAGCTCGCCCGTCGAGGTAGGATTGGCAGCGATCAATCTCTTCCTCTTTCATCTTGTCTCCATAGTCTTCGATCAGTGACCGTAAGATGACACGCAGATCCACTGGTGTGGTAGGTGCCCCGTCTACGAGGGCGGAATCAGCGACGAAGCGAAGAATCGGTAGGTGACGGAACTCAGTAAGCCTCAAAAGGGTGTCTGTAAACTGGGCACAAGCTACGTTGGTGGTGGCGGTCACGATTACTAGCTGGCGACTGTGCGCAAGCCTGGCGGCGATGAAGGCGCCTATGACAGTTTTCCCCGATCCGTATGCAGCTTGTATAGCCAGAATGGGGTGGTCCTGGAGTCCCATCTCAACTGCTTGTCGTTGATCATCGCGAAGGTGTAGCCGAGTTCCATCAAGGCGGAGCGACATAGGTGACCTATGGACAGGTTCCGCAACAGGCGAAGTCTGAGGGAGGCGAGGTGTCCCATATATCCAATCCAAAACAGTGTTGGCGTTGCAGTTGCTCGAAACATGGAGATCGGCGAAAAGGCGCTCTTCTGCTAGAAGTTCAAAGACTGGGTCTGTTCCTGTAACTGCTCTGTCCAACGTAACGCAGATTGCTACTATTCGCACTCCGTCGTGCACTCGAGAGAACCTGGTAACGGCGCGTACTAACGAGTTGTGTGTTGCAGGGGTCGAGTGTAGCTCGACCTGAAGGGCCTTGTCCTCATAGGAGAAGTCGGAGCGGCCAACTAGAACTCGGAAGACGGTGTAGGAGTCAGCCACCCACACAAGAGCTGGACGGTGTCGCGACCATCCGCTTTCTGCCGGCATCCGTGGCATTTGGATCTGGAGTCGAAGGGGATATGCATCCATACTCGGGATGACGGCGTCGAGGTAGTGCGTCCGCTTGTCATCGGACTGAAAGTTAGCTGCTGATAGGGCGGCGCATGCGACGTTGAAGAGCTTCCCCATGCGTCTACGGGCGGTTCGTGGGTGACGGCTATAGTTGGAAAACGATGAGGTTCTGTCTCTGATCCACTCCTCATCCTCGTTGGACATCCTCGAAACGGATAATAGCAGTATGCCCTCGGCTGGGTGGGCAGGCAGGATGTTGCGGACGGCGTTTACTAGGAACTACTGCGATTCGCGAGATACTGGGGAGTGAGAAAAACGAATAGCGGTAGAGACGTTTGTACGCGCTTTCGCTCGCAGTAGGTCTTCCGATAGGGGAAAGTTACAGATGGAAGGTGGGATCTGAACGCAGTCCCGACTGCCTTCGAAAGCGGCGCGGATGTCGGCCACATTACCGTCTCGTGACGAGTAGGCCAGCAAAAGAACGAATCCAAGGATGGTGCGAGGAGCCGATGCTGGCGGGAGGAAGGTGAATTTATGAACCCGAAAGAAGTACGGCGTTCCTATATCCAGAATCGTAGAACGAGGAGCTCGCGCCTGGTGTAGCATTGAATCCCGGTCGTGGCTACGAAGAACGGCTGGAGTGGGTCGTAGTGATAACACCCACACGAAGTCCTTGACGGATAGATAATTCCTGTCAAAACCTCTAGTGTTCGTTAAGGCGTTAATCGAGTCTTGCACCAACGGGATGCAAAGAAGCTCGCGATGGTCGGGGCCGGGGATAAAAAAATCCTTCGCTTCTAAGAGAACTCCTTGTCTGTAGTTCCTTGCGACGACTTGGTAAAGGACAGGACGCACGCCATTGCGAGCCGGGGGAAGAGCAAGAGATGGTGGGGGTCTCTTGGGTGATCTAGCGATTGAGCGGGTGACGTCCGTGTCGTCGGACCATTGATAGCTCAACAGCTGATCAAGCAGCTGTACAGCGTGCTGGCGAAAGGCAATAATATCCTCGAGACGCATAAGTTCCATGATAGGCAGGGGATTGGATTCCGAAGGCTCGCCTCGGAACCGTCGTGGGAAGAGGGTGCGAACGAATCGACTGCCCAGGTATCCAGATTTGGAAATGTGCCTGTAGACATGCATCGGGAGAAGGCTTGTTACGCTTTCTTCCGAAAGATTCCGAACCCGCCGACGTGGAACGACGTGACAGCCCCACGGGTGAAGATGTGAGAACTCGTTACGGTAGTCGGTTGGGGTGAGTTCGAGGAGAGGCGGCCTTCCGGATGCGCTTCTATTCCTATGCGGCGAACCGACGAAGGTCCGTCTAAGCGAGGACGCTTGCTGGTGGATGAGGACGGCGATCCCGACGATGGCGGTGAAAGATGGAGAGGCCTCCGAACCCGGTCCTTTGCAGGTCGCTGAACCATATCCGCGGATAAGAAGGAGTGAAGAAGTGAGAAGAAAAGGTGAAGGATACCGAGGAAAACTCCGCGAGAGCGCTGGGACCAGGAGGTTTGCTGCCGATATCCAACTCGTGGAGCGCCATTGTAGGTGGATCCATGCCCCGAGACAGTCGAGAGTCGGAAGTCTGGGCACAAGCATATCTCTCTCCTGCAATGCGTAGGTAGAGAAATGAAGAAAGGTGCGACATAAAAGTAGTGTAGGACTCACTCCCCTCCACAGGAATCTGAAATTCGGAAGCACCTGTGGAAACCGGTGTTTCCCCTGAAATAGAGGCATAAAAAGGAATTGGGCGACGCTGATTAAGCGTAAGACTCACACTGACGCGGCTGATGGCCAGATCCGGGAGTGGGGGCATAAGCCGGTGCTGCGGCTTGATCCTGTTGGAGACCATGATTTGAGGAGAGAGCCCTAGTCGTCTCCCTATGTGGAGTACGATGGGAGTCAAAATGAGGGGCAGAAGCCATGTCGCTGCTCATGCCCTGTGTGTCGCCTTGATGCTTAGAAGAGACATGAATTCCACCCGGAAGCCGAATACCGTTGCCTAAGGGGTCAAAGGTAAGGCAGAGAGAGAGTCGGAAAGCTGTAAAGAGGAAATGACAACGCTCTCGTGACTGTACTCACTCGAATTGGAGTGGTGATTCCTGGGTAAGCGGCAGCTCGAGGTCGCAGCGGTAGAATACGACGGTAGTGTCTCTTGCTGTCTAAGCGTTGTCCGGAGAGAACCGGAGTGTGAGTGGTGGACGGACTCACGCTCCCTTCCGCTCATATGAAGCGAAAACGTCGAGGTGTGCTGGATCTGGAATAAGGTAAGTAACATAGACGGCTGGAGCGATAAATAGTAAGTAATATTGACGGCTGGAACAACTTCTATCACGCCGACGACTGCCGTCAAGACGGGTTCATAGTACGGTTGCGGAACCTAGGACGGAAGGAACTCCAAGAAAGATATCTGACGATGGGACCGGAGGGATAGGCGCACACCGTGTTGTGAATCTGTATGGGATGTGTGCCGTGCTAATGTAGGTGACGACGATCTACACCGGGTTCAAAGAGGGGGCACAAGCCGCAACAGAAAGGTAGGTGAGGAGAGAAAGATGGTCCAACTAGAGCTACGTCTCGCCGGCCTCCTGTAGGCGGAAAGTGACGGAGTGGATGCAGGCCGAGCCTGTGTCCAAAGCCGTAGACTGCAAGGAAGAGTGGGCAGGGAGGCTGCCGGCTGGCTACTGATGTGAGGAGCGCGCTAGAATGTGGCAGCTTGAAGACACGGAATTCCTTGCGCAGTGTGTTGGTACGCGGGATGATACGCGGCGCAGATGGAAGCGGAGATAAGCTCTCGAGAGAAGAAGTGTTATGAGAAGGGTCGACGGTGGCATTCCCGTGGCCTGGGAATGTTGATGGAGCTCGGCACCGACGACATGTAACGTCGCTTATCAAAGAGTAGGCCAAGAAGCATGAACTTCTGGAGACGAGCACAACTGGGTCCGAAGGCTTTAGTGCCATCGAACTCCCGCAATAGAAAAAAAAACCTAGAAAAAGAGGAAAATCCTATCGGTGCGCTTGAAGCTATAGGGCGTCCACTGGCCCTGTCCGCGTGCTTATAGCTATAGGGCATCTATCGGGCCCCCATGTCGACATGAACCACTTTTCGTCAAACAGGGCGATCACTTCCATATCCGGGCCTCATACGCCGACTACACATCCTCCACGTGGGCACTGTTCATCCGATTTCACGAGAGTCAGAAAAGCTGACCACAAGGTCCGGACCAAACTAACCGAACTGGCCGTAGCGAAAAGGAAGAATGGAAAAAGGGAAGAAAAACGGATCCGAAATCGTTCGAGGAGACAAGACGACGAGGGAAAGACGACGGAGAAGACAAGGGTGATGAGGAAGGAACAGCTGGAGGTTATCAGTGCGAAACCTGAGGACGGAACCTGAGGGAGAGGAAAGCCAAGAATCAGAAGAATACCGAAAATGAAGACGTCTGGGGCTCGCCGAGTGGACGCAGCTCGCTGCTACCAGTGTAGGTCCCGCGCAAGAAGATAAGCAGTATTTATTCGATATTGAGAGAAACACATTGGATAGCACCGCAGAGAGGCGAACGAAGGATGCAGGTTCGAGAAGAGAGTCCAAGATGGGAGCAGAAGCTGTAGTCGCGAGCTGGAGCCCGAGGCGTTGGGGCGAGCCGACCGTCCTCCAGTGCGTCGTCCGTCTCGAATGCCTCGTCCCCGAGTGCCGTCCCTCCGCCGCCTGTAATCAGAGCTTTCATCTAGGAAGTGACTCATCTACAAGACGATCCTATTATCGATTGCTCCAACCCAAGGTTAGGAAACTGAATGGCTCTTACACGCGAAACGAATGTTTTTTGAGTTACCATGGCGTTGGAATGGCATGCAGTAACCATACCAATCGTGCTTTTCGTCCTCAAGAAATTTACAAGAAAAATAAATTTCGGAGTTCCTACATTGAAATAGTGTAGTGGTCAGGTGTAATCCTATAAGTATACGGATAAAGGACGGCGTCACTCAATCCCTTTTGGAGTGCGCCACGCATTCTACCTGTACGGGATGTCGTGGAGGCGATTTGAATACTATTTGGCCATACAATGACTTGCGGGTGGCCAGCCAATGAACAAGTCAGCGGCTTGTTCTTCCCAGACAAGTGTAGTACCAATTCACCGACCCTGGAGGGATGGAAGGCTTGGATGGCCTAGGCGGGAAATCCGAAACAGGAACCTGGTATCGGGAGCACGCGGCAGCCGGGACCTCCTCCGACTGCGCTACACGCGCCCCTTCTTCCTATACAATGCTCGAGTTACCACTAGAATTAGAAGATACTATTTTAGGTGCTCCTGTTCTTCTGCATCACGGCGACATGCTTCAATTGGGCAACGAATGTCGATATGTTAATGGTAAGGTTCAGTCGTGTATCCCTCAGAAAAATCTGTAAATTATGAGAGGTTTCCTAGAAGCTGTACGAAATGCCTATGAAATTTTCAAACTTTTCAAAAATGACAGTCTAAGAGAGAAGCGAAGTAGAATGCTTTCGAAGCTGTAGTAGTCATTGAATTGTTCTTCCAACAATGTCTGTTTTTGTTTTTCCAAGTATATCGGTAGCGCATAACTGACCTCAAGTGCATAGAGAATTAGAAAGAAATTCTGTCGACGGCTTGAGGAGAAGGAAACGTGCAGTTATCTCAAAAAGTCTTAGCAAGAAAGAATTTCGAAGAGCTTCAGAAGACGAACGCTTTCAGGCCGTCGTAGTTCCTTCGCGGCGGAACGCAGCCAACTCATGGCAAATATTGCTGTCTCATTTGTTCGGTGATGCCTCAGGGCCTTACATTATCGGATTGGTGAGTGGTCAGATTTATCAGTAATTGCCTTCCGAGTGCTTATAAACTGCATTACTTTCATACACTTCATTTTTAAATTATTTCCATTCGTTACTCGAACTTGTTTTTTCAAAACTCGCAATATAATCCAATTTTCCAGTGAGAATAAACTTTTGAATAGTGAAGCTTTTTTATGTGATTGGTTCTTGTCAAAGGTTTGTACTTGATTTCAACAGAGGTCAGGAAATTAGGAACGCAAGATGGGTACATAGTAGGGCCGAGCTTTCAACATTTTTTCGAATCAATCACCTGTATCACCTGTCGTCCCGTTGATCATCGAATTGCTCGAGCGGGCGCCACCAGCGTCTCCATTCGTCCGTGTCTCGTGCCAGAGTGCTCCACTACATCCTACTTGCTCGGAGACAGGGAAAGTGTCATGTCGTCCGTTCAGAGCTTTCACGGAGAAGTCCAAGCAACGAATTGGTGAGCGTGCTGGTGCTCTCTTGACATACCGTAGTAACGACTCCAGTCGGTAACGGCTGTTATCTAGCTGGTGTCTGCGAACGCATTGCATAGCCGGCGTACCTAATTTTCGACGATTCATGCGACAGCGTCCCTGATCTTCGAACGTCGACGAAGCTCGGAACATTGGAAGCCTTCTCTCACATGTGACAATCGTGTAACTCCGAGCATCATCCTCTCGATTCCACGCTGCGTGACGCTGATCGCGTCGATATTGGTGTCCTCTTCAACACGCACTTGGCCATAGACATCGATTCGTACGAGTCTCTGACAAGCCGACGAATCGATGTCCATGGTCAAGTGCGTGTTGACGAGGACACCAATATCGACTTGATTCGGACGTCTGCGACAGAAGCGGCATGGTTCCGTGCCAACTTTGGCTGTGTTCGTCCCGTATGCCGCAACATCCGACTACGACGACGAAGAGGTCGAAGCCTTCTACGTGGAGCTGGAGAAGTTCTATAAGGAGGATCACACCTGCTACAAGGTGATCGTCGGCGACTTCAACGCCAAGATCGGACCACGAAGGTCGCCGGAAGAACTCCACATTGGAACCCACGGTTTGGACTGGGACGAGATCTTGAAAGACTGTCTGAGTTCATCACGTCGACCAAGACCATCCATGGATACTCACAGTATCTGAAGCCTTCCTCCCTACGATGGACCTGGGAATCTCCCGGTGGCCAGTTCAACAACGAGATCGACCACATCATCTTCAATCGCAAGTATTGCCTGATCGACGTCTCCGTTGTCCCCAAGTTCTACACGGGATCGGACCACTGCCTCCTTCGCGCAAGGTTCCGCTTTTCGCGTCAAGGAGAGAAGGCCGCGAAGTTCATGAAGAGGAGTCCCACAACACCATCATCTGGGACCTCTACACTTCTCTTGCCGGCCTTTGGGAAGATACTGTCATGGACAACATCAACGAGGAATACGACCGCTTCCTGCATACTTTTCGAATAAATCTATTTTCAAAGAAAAATAATTTTCAAATCTAACAAACGAAAGTATTGATTTTTAAATATCAACACTAGAACAAACAAATAATTAGGTTTTTTTCGAACAATCGCATAAACGGGTGACTAGATTTTTAAAGCTACAAGCAATCTTACAAACGAAAAGCTCGATTTTCTGAAATTTCGGATTATCAAATGAACGAGTAACTCGATTTTTTGAAACTAAAATCTCTTATTAGTTTCGCTTGCCGTCGTTCTGCAGAAAGACATAGGATTGTAGGAGTTGCTCGCTTTGCAGATCTCGGACGCTATACGTGGTGACGACGATTCGCCTGCGGGCCATTTCCATTCGCTGATCGAGTCCTTCTACCTGCCGAACGTCCTGTTGATAGTCAGTGCTGCGTTGTTCTTCGTCGCTGCGTATACTTTCGTCAAAGATCAGAAGGAATTCCAACGAGAAATGGGTAAGTGCTGGTATAAGCCACGTCCTAGCAATATCATCAGTTTTCGAGATACACGGTGCGGACGTGATTGCAGGTGTCGCCCGGGACTCCTCTAAGTCGGTGTCGTTAGAGTTTAGCGATGATGTGACGCAGTCAAACTCTAACACCATCGATGTGACGCAGTCAGGTTCCCACACCAACGAAGCCTACAGCCAGGAGTCAACGAAAATGTGACGCCGGCAGCAGTACTGAACTGGCTGTGTGCCTACTATATACGTGTACATATGTCGATTGCTATTCTTGAATGTTATCTCATGACACACATTTTTATTGCGCCCCGTCGATTGGGGTTTCGAGGCATTGAGGACGTCTCAGGTGCTTTAATAAAATGATACTGATCTGTGATCTTCTACGATTTTTAAAACAATCACTGCAAGAGCCATGTACGAATTTTTTTTCAAAAATGCGATCTGCTCTCTAAGGAAACTCAGTAAACCTTGAAAATACAGCTACATATGTGATTGGAATAATCGCTTAAATGACCGCATACAATTTTGCCACGCTAGTTAAGTACTTTTTATTAAAACTCCCAGAAAAGGTTTTTTTACTGAATAATTTTTCTACAAATTTGTAAAAAAAAGGCTGCTCAAAAGTCGAATAAACTGTTGAAAATTTAGCTTCATGACGGTGTAGATTCTGAATCTATTCGCGAAGGGCCGCTATCTACGAATTAGTCGATGTGCTTAATGGACGGAAGGTACCCCAAGCTGCGATCTGTGCCTGTTGAAGTGATGAGCTGGCTAGGCACAAATTGGGTTTCAGGTGTCCATTTTTGCAAAAATTTTCAGGAAACATTCGGAACATACTTAAACAGAGCAATCCAATTGCGTGCATCGTAGGATTTGCTCTGAAGAACGATGAAGGAGGGGGGGGGGTCAGTGAAGGGGACCCGTAAATGGTTGAGCAATAAAGGGGAGATCACTGAAGAGGGCCAGTAAAGGGAGGACCAGTGAGGGTGGGACCAGTAATGGGGACCGGTAGAGGGTTGACCAGCGAAGGGGAGAGAGCAGCGAAGAGAGGGCCAGTGAAGGGGGGACCACTGAAGGTGGGACCAGTAATGAGGAGCGGTGAAGGGAGCGGGGGTGGTCCAGTGAAATGAACCAATAAATGGGGTAGCAGTGAAGGACCATTAAGCGGGACCAGTAAAGGGGACAAGGGGCCAGTAACAGAACCATTAAAGGGGAGGGGGAGGGGTCCAGTAAAGGGGACTATTGAAAGGGATCAGTGAAAGGTATCAATGGAGGGACTAGTATTTTCTCTCAGTATCGTCCAACGTGTCGTGGTGGGGAGTTTCCGGTAGTCCGATTCCAATGACGTCCTGATAGTTTAGCTCCGAGATTAGTGGCCCCTTGCCGGAGGTGGATGCAACCGACGTCGTAGAAGTCCACCTCCGGCGCGCGGAGGACTGGGGCGCGGGTTTAGTTGTTTGAGCCGTAGCGGTGGTCTGGTTACTCACATGTTCCTAGCCAGGGATACAGGAGAGCCGCCCATATACTACGAAGCGTCGCGTACTGCGTGACCGTTTGTGCCGTTAGCCACCACAAAGTGATGTTCACCCCTTCATCGCGGTGAGGTGGCACATGAAGGGGGCACTCCCTCCCACCACGACACGGAAACTGCCTATTCGTCTGCACTTATAACTGTCGTTCGATCGCATCTGAGCAAGATCTTCGGACACTGCTTTACAGAAGCCGCAACATCAAATACGACGTTATCGCCCTGCAGGAAACGAAAGGCAGAACGGAAACCATAAGAAGGACCGACCACAACGAGCTTCTCATTATCGGAGCAAAGGTGGACAGAAAGAATATTGGCGGAGTTGGATTTCTCGTCAATTCGACAGTGCACCACCTAGTAGACTCTTATAAGATCATCAGTCCGCGAGTAGCTGTTCTTCGTCTGGAAACCAAAGATCGGAACCATTTCCATCATAAATGGATATGCTCCAACATCTGCGGCCACAGGTGAAGAAAAGGAGGAATTCTACAAGCTGTTCGAAAGGACTGTCAACGACGAGAAGAGCTACTACAAAGTTGTCGTTGGTGACTTTAACGCTATCGTCGGTACGAATGATCACGACGAATGGAGGCTAGGACCACATGGAACTTTCTCAAGGAACGAAAACGGAGAGCGCCTGATAGACTTCCTATCCGCGTGTCGTCTCTACCATGGAAATTCTATGTTTAAGAAGCCTTCAAACCGACGATGGACCTGGGAAAGCCCAAATGGAGAAACACGTTCGGAGATCGACCATGTTCTTACAAACAGACGCTGGAGTCTGTTCGACGTCTCTGTGCTGCCTTCATTTGACACCGGCTCGGATCACCGTCTTGTCCGTGCGAAGCTGACTCTCAAAAAGAGGATGTTCAAGCGTGACACTCATAAACCGGCACCGGTGAGGATCCCCACATTCAAGTCTGAGGAGTTGGAATATGCGATAAAGTCGTACGATTGGAATCTTCTTGAAGATCCATCGGAAGACTACGACCTTCTCTCCAAAGGACTGTTGAAATGTGCTAGCAGCTCTTGCGAAGCCACATCACCGTCTGCTTCAAGACTCAACGCACATGCGATTAAACTCTTGGAGCAAAGAAGAGCTGTTAAACTGGATCCTAATGCTTCCCATCTGGAAGGCCTGTCGAATTGCAGTGAAGGAGTCCATTCAAGCCTACAGAAGATTGAAGCTGTTAGAAGCGGCTGGGAAAGGTTCAAGCATAAAGCGCTGCAAACGAGATCTCTGCGATCAGAAGGCAATAATGTCAGCCCTTGTGGATAAGGATGGAACAACGCAAACGTCTCCAAGAGCGATGGAGGCAATCGTTCAGGAATTCTACACAGATCTGTTCCGTTCTTCCATCACTGTCCCGAAATGTTTGATGCCACCAGCTGAGGAAGTACCTCCCATTCTGGAATCAGAAGTTGCTCATGCCATCAGAAGGATGAAGGCGGGCACTGCTCCCGGACCGGACGGCATTTCTGCTAATCTCCTTCGTGCGGGTGGCAGTGCCGTCTGCTCACTTCTTGCCAAGCACTTCAACCACTACCTTCGAATTGGTAGGATTCCGGACTCATGGAAGGAGTCGAAAACAGTTTTAATCTTCAAAAAAGGTCAGCAGGAGGATATCAACAACTATCGACATATCAGTCTTTTCTCGGTTGTGTACAAGATCTTCACCAAGATACTGCTTAACGCATGGAGCGTTGCTTGGATGAATATCAGCCAGTGGAGCAAGCAGGGTTTCGCAAGGATTTCTCCTGCATGGACCATATTCAGACTGTCTCACAGCTCATCGAGAGGAGCCGCGAATACCACCTCCCACTTGCCCTTGTCTTCGTGGATTACCGGAAAGCGTTCGACTCTGTGGAAATCAACGCCATTCTGAACGCGCTTGTGCATGCTGGAATACCATCGCCCTACATCCGACTTCTCGACGAATGCTTCTCGAACACATCGACCACCATCCAGTTGTTCTATTGAAACCTTAAGATTACTATCGGGAAAGGAGTACGGCAGGGAGACACGATTTCTCCTAAGCTATTCACAGCGTCACTCCAAGATGCCATGAAGGACTTGAACTGGAACGATAAAGGCTACCTTGTCGACGGTAAACGGATCAGCAACCTTCGCTTCGCCGACGATATTGTTCTCATCTCTACGAGCACGGCAGAAGTCGAGGAAATGCTGAACGAGCTCAATGTGGCAGGTATGAAGATTAGATTGGACATGAATATGTCCAAAACACAATTTATGGTCAACCAGTGGTGTGACACGGGACTCGTAAGGTTAAATGAAGTCGCTCCGCAACAGGTCGACTCCTACGTCTATCTGGGAAGAGAGCTGAACATGGACAACGACCTCGCTCCTGAAATCGCCCGCAGGAGACGCGCAGCATGGGCAGCCTTCAGTTCGATTCGCGAAGTCACCGATCATCGATGTCGTATATCGCCTATGTACAGTATTCACACTTCCTGTGGAGTGCCGGGGGAGGTCGCAAGGGCAGCGAGCGGCCCGCCGCCGTGTCCGCACTCGGGCCGAAGCGCATCCCCAAACTTGTTTCGGCGGCCGAAGAGGTGAAAATGGTTTTCAGTTTGAATACGGACAATATTACATCTGTGGAAAGCTCGCAACGAGCTGAGAAATGCTGTCTAATTGATTTTTCGAATAAACGCATCCATAAAGAGGTAAGCGACTAAAACAAAATTTTTTGTTGTTTTCGTCAAACTTTGGTCGCATAGAAATCTACTTTGAACGGCCAAAATCTTTTCGTTCTTTCTAGATTCGAATGTGCTTGTGGTCTAGTGTAGACCACAAAAAACACGGCTTTCGTACTTATTCTGTACAGGAGCAACCGAAGTTCAAAGATAGGAGAAATCCTACGCCGTATATTGAGATTGGACCAATCCCTTGTTGGAAAAAAGAAAAACTAGTAATTTCTGTCCATTTCTCAAAGCTATTTTACACGTGTTATAAAGATTAGCGTTCCCACAATGGAATAGTAGAATACTGTTTTCCGTAGCAGGCTACCAATTGGGTAATTCTTAACCGAGTCTTAGGTTTCCGCGCGTTTGCGCTTATCTGGAATTGGGCCTATGTTATTCAAAATTAGCACTATTTAGTACCACAATGACACTTGATGCCTAACAAATACAGATCTGCTGAAACAATAGATGATTTCTGAGTTTCGATGAACCTCGTCAACGAAAAGCCCTAAGGACATGCCACTGGGGATCTCAGAGGGGTCGTAAATCAATTAACGGAGCCGAAGAGGCAAAAGCTTCATAACTAGGTCACTGTGCAATCGTTTTAGATGATATTTAGATCGCTGGATAGAAATTGAGACGGGGATTCTAATGGTGTTAATTAGATTTTAAACAAATAACCTTGAAGAGATTTATGGCAATGCGACGCATTGTGACGGATTAATCCGTCGCAAAGCGTCTTTTTTTGCAAAGAATTTGAGGGGTATTGTATAGACGTATATAGATGGTGACAACAGATGCAAGTCATTCGTCATCAAACAACTCAAATTGCCAAACACCTTTCGTACATAAACAACATTCCCTTCAATGCCCGAACAACGCGAAATGTGGGCCCAGGCGCTACGCGTCTCGTGGTTCGAGCAACTTACCCATTCGATCTGATCCATGTCATCGTTTGGTGGCGCACGCTTTCCGCATATGAAGCACCTTTGAAGATAGGCATGTTCGGTGCGGAGGATCTTCTCGGCTTCTGCTCTAACCTCTTCGTCCTCAGCCAGACATCTCCGTTTAGTTCTCTTCTCAGCGTTTAGCTAGGCTCTCTCTCTGCGTAAATAGATTAAGGGTAAAGAGTTCATATTTTCAATAGGCCGAGATACCCTTTTGTAAGGCTGTTCAATTTCTTTCGGCTTCGGTGCAGCGCCTGGAGCCTGCATTATCGTTCTTCTTGTGATTGGCTGCTTTTCGATTGTTTTCTTAGGCAGCAGCGCCATGGCATTTTGCATTGTGGCGTAAGTTAATTCTTTACCAGCTATATCCTTGCTCTTGAATACTGCGTGCATCGCTTCTCCAAATGCAGCATGAACCTAATAATCATGTTTCGCAAAGCGTCAGACTTTTCCTTCACAATTAGTCCACATACTCCTTCACATAGCTGGAAAAGCTCCTTCAGTCGATCCTGCTCAAGGATTTCGGGAGAGAACTAAGCGGAGATGTCTGGCTGAGGACTATAAATAACAGGCCTTATTAAAACATTGTATTTCCATTGTGATCTCTCGGTGCACTTCAAACCCTACATCTGTACCGTCTACCAAGTCTTATTCCAATGTGTTCACCATAACCAGCTACACTAATAGGCACTCAAAAGCTTACTATATGTGATATGCAATAATAACACCCAATAAATGTATCTAATAGAATCGTTCTTTAACGCCACGTAACTCACCACACATTTTAACTATATAATTCCTGTTCTAAATAGCACTTGCCAGGTAACTGTAAAGGAGATAAAAAGCACAACGACAACGAAAAACTGTAATTTGTGGGTCCTCCTAGGTTACTGAATCGGCTGTGCTGGACTTACCATACACTCTAACTGCACAACTCCAGTTTCAAGCGCATTTTGTGACCAGACGGGCAGTATTAGTTTCATCAGACAATAACGCGCCTCGATAAGAATCGGTCGCCCCAATCAGAAGATCCTCAAACTGCTCCGATCTTTAGGAAACCTCGCAGAAGACATGTCGTAGGTGTCGCGACACGTAGATAGGACCTCAGCAAGTGTGTCACAGACGGTATCCAACGTACACCCGGCGGGATCCACAAGACGTGCCACATATAAGACTTTGCACAGCATTTGTGAGATTTTCAAATGACTTTAAAGGCTTCGTTCAACAAGGAACGTGCGTACTTGATTCTTACTACCGTTCTCTGCGGATACATAGGTATTGGTGGAGTAGGTGGAGAGGGGGTTAAGGGAATGGGTAAACGAATTGGAGTTATATAATTCCCGTTGGACTGTGAACGGTATCGAGCGGTCTACCAATGCCAATTGATTTCATTTGTGCTTCCGCAGAATAAGCACTTCGGATTAAGGCTCTCTCTCTATTTGTTCCTCGCCAGGTATAGAACGAGTACATCAGAGAATGAATCGCGTACATGCGGTAGAGGGTGGATAGGCCTCACAGGAGCAGTTTTGAAGATTCTGTCCTTCCGTATACCGTATACTATTGGGTGAAACCAGTTTTTTAACTGTAATCAAAGTAAGAAGGCCTAAGGAAGAGTAATGGCTGGGGCAGTTACCCCTGGAGTGTGGCGACACGCTTCGATTATAATGGTTTATCTGCACATCACAGCAGGAAACGGCCGAGCCCAGAGGTGACATCGGCGGAGGCAGGTGTGGTGGTTGGTGACGGCGACGGTGGTTGACAGTGACGGCACGGCGAGTGATCAGGCCGACGAGCCCATCCATGGCATAGGAGGCGATCCGTCGGAGTGGGGCGGCGGTGTGGTCGATGGCGAGAGTAGGAACTGTCGAACTGTGTCTCGAACGGCGCCGGCGGTGGCCTTAAATAGTCTCCGTCACCGTCCGTCAAATAGTCACCTTAGGTCAACCCTGATCCAAAAGAGGTCATGGGATTGGGGATGCGGTTAGTACTTTCCAAACCCTTACAGAAGAAAAGAATACTCCAGGCGTGTTCTACACTCGGGTTTTGAGGGTGAAGCACCCAACCAGACGTTTGGCGGCCGCTAAGCCGCTAAATGTCTGGTTACCTGATAAACGGCAACATGTTGTAGATCATAATGGTGTGTATGTTGTTATGTAGTTGTTGAGTTTTGAAAAAACAATGAGAGGAATAAATGTGAAGGAATGAAGAAGTGCCTGGACACTTTTTTGGACAAGTTAATATAGGTGCTCATGTAGCATCACGTAACGACACAGCAGCGGTTTATTATTACGGTGAGATACACAGTGAGAATCGATTAGCAGTGAAGAATTAGACAGAAATTCTCGGACATTTCTCAGTGAAACCGCATTGGCCATTTAATCGATCAGCACAGCTTTCAGAACGTGTCTTCTTTTCTCCGCAGATTTGTAGATATTTCTATCAAACATCGACGAGAAGGGATGCACGAAAGCATAGTCAAGAGCGATCTGAATTGTTCGAATTTTGAAGCGCCTCCGGATGTTCGTATTGCAATAATCCTAATAGAACCAACCTTTCCGGTCCTTTTGGGATTTCGCATGGACTCACTCGACACCAAGCAGATGCAGATCACTTCCTCCTCACCAACTCGAAGAACGCCACGCGTAGGCGTGGCATCAAAGCTACCTCTAAGGTCCGCCTGAAATGACCAGTTGGACCTGTCTTATGTGCATTGTGTTGTGTTTAATGTGCATCTGGTCATAAACGTAGAACGCTAAGTCATCGATTTGAGTTCACAACAGCCGTAACATGCCCCGGAGTTCTTTCACTTCCCGAATTTTACGCCTTTCTTCGCTTCTGCCATTTCACTGTTTGTTTGTGTTTTCTTTACTAACAGGCTGTCTCGATCTTTTTTTCATGTGACCGAGATTTCTTATAAAGTTACGTCCTCCCACGTACCACAGCGCCGACATCTGCTCTCCCAGGAATATTTCATGGTGGGCGAACTCGTATGAAGAAAAGTAAGAGCGGGATACAAAATATCGACCCCCCCCCCGCCCAAAAAGAAAGCAGTTAAGCTGGTTGATTAAACTAGACAAAGGTGCAGGTCTATAGAGAATCATCCCTTATCTCTTGACTACGACTCCGTATGCGAGAATAGGCACTTTTCACTCTAAATTGTACACTCTTCCAAACAAACTTGATGCTTCTGAAATCAAAGTGAACATCCTCCAAATCGAATCCAGATTCTTTCAGGTTAAGTTGGGCTGAAAACGGAGTTCGGCGGCATGCCGCTTTGCCGCGATGCACCTGGCTGCTAAGGTGTCGCAAGGGGATTACTGTAGGCAATACTGCGTACTTTTTGGCGGGCGCGCTAGAGCGCGGAAGTGTACAGCACCAGCAGCTATAAGTGCATGTACCAGGCTGTCCAATAATTCCTCTCCGAAAATTTTCAAAATTTTATAATTTTCCTTAGAAGTGTTATAATATCAGGCAAGCGTAAAAACCTTCTAGAAGGTTCTCCAGAGTTTCACGCTAGGGGTATATAAGGCGCAGTCGCCGCGTCTAGCTACCAGTACAAGCTAAAATGGACCAAGGTCGAATTCGTACGTTCGAGTACTACGAGTGGCTGCTGGGCAACGACACGGGCACCGCTGTCGCCAACATCTGCAGAGCGTGCAAGGAGGATGTAGTGTCCCAACGCACAATCAGGCGCTGGTTCAATCGTTTCGAGAGCGGCGACACGAGCCTCGAGGACAGGGAGGCCTTCTACGGTGGATGATGACGAAGTCCGTCGCTGTATCAAGGAGAACCAAGGAAGGACGGTCACCGCCTCCATCTACACCGATCAGCTCGAGAAACTAGCCGCCGCCATCCGAGAAAAGCGTCCCCGACGGGCCTCGGTCTACCTGCTGCACGACAACGCGCGCCCCCACGTGGCGAAGGAAACCCAGCAGAAGTTGGCGACGCTCGGCTGGGAGACGGCTGCCCATCCGCCGTATTCCACGGACCTCGCCCCCTCCGACTACCACTTGTTCCGCTCGCTGAAGCACCATTTGGCTGGAAGAAAATTCACCAACTACGACAACCTCAAATCGGACATCGCGGACTTCTTCGAGTCGCAGCCCCCGGAGTTCTGGGCGAAGGGCATCGGCGACCTGCCCAATCGATGGGTCACTGTTGTGGATAACTGTGGTGATTATATTGTTGATTAGACTTGTTTTTCAATAAAGTTGAAAAAAATAAAAATGGTGAACTTTTCGGACAAGAATTATTGGACAGCCTGGTATGTCCAATTACATTAGAAACAGTGGCACAAATAGGGTCAGGAGGGTCTCCATGTAGGACAGCCCTACACAACGGTTTGTGATGTACAAAACCTTTTTGCAGCACTTGTGTTTTCCATCCCTGCAGTGAACTGAGGTAGTCTATTTCTGATGTAACTTGACATACACATGCCTTCCTACCAAAGCGAAGATCCACTGAGTACATGATGACCCCTCCCACGCTATTTACGTCAAAATGGCCTTGCTCTGCTCAACAAAGAGGTAGAACTCGCCGATGCTGAATAAAAATTTAATTTGTTACAATACAAGACGTTGTATAGGGCTGTCGTACAAGGTACGCCCCGAAAACGATGGGACAAAACGATCGGCAATTACGTCTTAATTAGAAACACAAAACCTACTAGACGAAATCGTTTACATCCCGATACATAGAGAGGATGAGATGATGAAAACAAGAAAACAACATGAGCGTGATAATCAAATCGAAACAAAAGTCCGTACCTAGCACTGCGGCACCGCTCCGCTGGATGTCGCCGAGGACTGGGCTGCCCTCGCTGCCGTCGCGGCATGCGGCACTAAAGGCCCATGCACACTTCTGCGACATCGCGGCGCGGCAGGAGGAGCGACGGCCACCTCCGCGAAATCCGGCGGTCGCAGCGCGGTCGCGTTAGAGCATCGTTATAGGCAACAGGACCGACGTCCCAGTGCATGTCGCGCCGCTTGTAATGATTTGAACCATTCCGGCCTGCGGCACTCAGCGCGGCATCGCCGGCGATAGCCGCCGCGATAGCCGCAGAAGTGTGCAAAAGTGCTCCCTCTGCGGCATGTGTCGCTATGTCGCGCCGCGCCCGTCGCGGCCCTATCCTTCATCATGGCCGTGCCGCGCTGTCGCAGAAGTGTGCATGGGCCTTAAGGCAACTCGTCCGCGGCGCAGCTCCTACCACAGTGGTGGGATAATCCACCGCTGCCGTGGGGGTGAATGGACAACTTCGCGGTGCGGTGCCGCGGAACTCTGTTTCCGGTCTTACAGTCTCTTCAAAATGATTAAGCAATCTTTTGTTCAAGGAAAACGTGGTATAACTTTTTTTTAATTTTTAGTTCAGCTATCCGAACAAGTGTAATATTTTTATATAATTTTTTACAAAAAATAATAAACTGAATTTCGTTTTAAAGCTCAACAAGGCAGCAATAAATTAGAGCATAAAAGCGAGATCGCGCCACGTGCTCGAAAAGCTCGTCACGATTATCGTTTGGTTGATAATCTATATGCTGCTTACATAACTCATCAAACCTGGGATATGTGTGTTCTTTATAATTGTTTGTTATGTCATTTACAGCTTTGAAACTTCATGCAAACAGAAATTCTGCTCTCAATCGAATAGAAATCGCAATGTCTTATACGAAGGCATGGCGCGATCTCTCCTTCTAGAATTAAAAAATGGCCGCCTTTCTACTCTCAAGAACTGGCTAAAAGCCATAATTTTTCCATAAAAAATAGCGTTTTTATAAAATTTGACAGTTTGTTCACTTACGGGAACGTAAACTTCAAAGAAAGTCACGACAAATTTTTTCCTGAGCTAATAATTATTCTTTTTGGAAGGCCTTAAGTTTAATGTGAAAGGAGCTCGTCTTGATTTGGAAGATGTTCAGTAATTTGAAAAGCGTTAGGCATGTTTAGAAGAGAGTCCAATGTGACGTGAAAGTGTCTTAATTGGACTGATTAACCCTAACTAACGCTTTCAAAGTTAAATTTGATACTTTTAGAAGCAAACTGGACACATTTCACTGTGATGACTGCCACATAAAAAGCAAACGTCCCGTTTCGGTTCCGAGTGATCACTGGATTTCTGGTCGCGAAAATATTTCAGAACACGAATTAGGTGTTAGTCAGGAAGAGCCAGGTCGGGAGAATTATGGTCATGGGTAGACATTTTCTTCCAAGACATTTCTGGTGGCTCTGCTTCGCGGTCTGATTTTGCACCAAAGAAGTCGAAAAGCCACCAGATCGTTGGGCAAGTGATTTAGGCAATGATGGTGAGCTGGCGTTGTTATATTACCATGATTTTTGAAAAAAAAAGAATTTCCAGTGAAAACTTTTTCTCAAACCAAATGAATGAATCACTTTGGCGACTCACACGCAGCGTCCACATAATGGTTTCAGTGGCCAGGTTCGTGACAGTCAATCGTCTCATACACTCGCTGGCCGAGAATTGCAGCTAAATTTGAGAGCTGTTAGATAACAAATCTCTGACAGAAAAACGTGTGACAGAACTTACCACATTCATTGGATTTGTTATAACATCTCCATATGCGACGGTCACTTTTGGGTTATCAACGATTTCCTGAAGTGTACTGGCCTATTTTTCATGGAAAGTTGGAAAGTCAACATCGTAGTGCGGTACTCCTACAACTACCAATCACGTTTTGTAGGTGCGAATGTGAAAGGCTTCATAGGGTTAGAAAAGAGGTGAGCATTGAAATTGACTTTGTTGAGAAGGAGTCGCGTATTTTGCACTACTACATAGTGATTGTATTTCTAAGTAGTTACAGTGTAAAGTTTGTTGATTGTGTTTCGTAGATTTCCTGCAAGTTGGAAATGCTTCTAGGCAGTAATGTTTTTTCGTGGATGTGTTGCGTTGATTATTTGTATGGTCGTGATCCAGTGTGCCGCAGCCGATCCCGCCGGCCGAATAATAGGAGAGGGGAGATGCGGCTTTTCCCGCGTGGCGGCCATAAAAGGCAGGCGTCCGGAGAAAACGGCATTCTTGAGTTTTGTGCGCGGTACTGAGAGCGCGTAGAGCGCAGTCGGAGGAGGCGCCGGCTGTCGTCTGCAACCGATACCAAGTTCCTGGTTCGGATTTCTCGCCCAGGCCAACCAAGCCTTCTATCCCTCCGGGTCGGTGAATTGGTACCAGACTTGTCTGGGAAGAATAAAGCACTGACTTGTACATCGCCAGGCCACCGCAAGTCATTCATTGTATGGCCAAATACGCTTTCAACATGCCTCCACGACATCCCGTAGAAGTAGAGTGCGTGGCGCATCCCAAAGAGGGTTGAATAACGCCGCCCTTTATCCTTTATCCTTATCCTTTATACTGAGCGGCGGCTCAGACCTATATTCCAACAAGTGTATGAGTACCGCGATACCAGCGCAGACCAAAGAAATCACTTCTTAAAAGTGCTAGAGAATGCTTGTGAAAAAGCTCTGAAAATATGAAATTAAAAATTAAGATATCCCATATATGGGACGGCAGATCAAAACTCAATAGGTAGACTCCGATGAGGTCCGCTCTGCAACCACTTCGGCGAACCGGTCGTTTTCCTTATAAAGCTTAACCCCATCTCTGTGAGTTCGTCATCGTCCCTGTGCCCACTGCGATTCCTTATCAGTTTGCTCCCTAAGAATTCGTGAGAATTATGTTATTCGTTGTCGTAGCGCAGTCGCGGAAGGTGCCGGCTGTCGCGTGCTTCCAAGTATTTCGTTAGGGTTTCTCGGTAGACGGCCGGAATGTACGAAATGTGGTCGCGCCCCTCGCCAGGGATTATGCGATCTTCTTCTCATCCCCCTTACTTACCCACCCCAATCCCCTAGGCTTCACCGAGAGTGTAAGGGCTGGATTACGAAACCTTTGAGGCGCAAAACAAAATTTCCTGATCCACTAAACAGCGGATGTACCTTCGGACGCCACATTGATGATAAAAATAACGAACAAAGAATGCTGTAGCCGTGTTCTGTGCTCTTCTCCGAGTCAGCGGAGATTTGGTCGGGGGAAGGTATTAGGGGTGTGGCTCGACTAAGGCACCCGTGTTAAAATTGCCTGGATACGGGAGTTCTTTCTTCTGCTCAGCTCAGCGCTAAAGGCGGATAAAAGATAAAGATATATATATATATCTATACATAGATATAGATAGATATAAAAGATAAAAGGCGGATGTGCAATCCCAAAAAAGAAATCAGAGCACTAATATTCGCTAAATATAGCTACTTTCCACGTCTGCGCGCCACGGCATGCTGTGGTGAACTGCCCCCCCCCCCCCCCAAACTACCATAGCACCCTTGGATGGGAGCCGAGCCAAAATCTTGGAATCTGGTTGACGCGACATCTCTTTGGAATGCGCTACCACCCGTGACTAAAACAGAAATTTTTTATTGTGGGAACCAGTTACTTAAAGGGTGAGGAATTGTGGACCTCAGTGCTGTGAACATTGAAAATGAATCACTTTCGCAAACAGGCATCTTTGTCTCGAAACTGCACTTACCTCCTCGGCTTGAATCCCAGTGGCCAACTCCGTTGCTTGAATTCCAGTAGCCACTTCTGTTGCTTGAAGTCCTGTGGCCAACTCCGTGGCCTGCATACCAGTGGCTAGCTCAGTTGCACACATTGCGGTATTGTACGGGGTTAGTCGACCCTAAAATATGTATTTAGATTGAACATAGTTAACAAAGATAGCTCCACGTTGCCTGTCCTTGCTCAAGTATACGTAACTTTCCAATATATTAGGGAGGCCAAAAGTAATGAGACGAAATGAAAAAAATCTTTATCTCTTTATAACTCAATTACAACTCAGCGATGCTGAGGAATGTACTCGCCATTAAGGGCAAGGACCTTGCTACCATCGCTCAGCCAACTTCCTGATCACATCCTTCCAGAACTGCTTGGGCCTGGTGTTGATCAACTGCTCGATATGGTTGCCAAGGACGGCTTGGGTTCTTGTGTCCCTTCCGACTAGGAAGTCCGGTAGGCTCAAGTAGTGGTGGTAGTCGCATGGATAGATGTCCAGCGAATACGGTGGGTGAGGCATGTGAACGTAGCCCAGCTGGCCAAGCTTATCCGTGGTTACTTGTTCCCGATGGGGTGCGGCGTTGTCGAAGAGGAGAACCTTCTTGAAGCGCTGCGAATGAATAAGAGCGAGTCGCGGCCCATCTCTTCTATTTCGTTCACCATGGCCTTGGAGTTGATCGCAGTGCTCTTGGAAAACAGCTTCCGGTAAACCGATCCATGGGCGCAGACCCAAAAGCTCCAAAGATGCTTCTCGCCGTGAACATCTCGCCGAACGAAGGTCGGTAACAATTCACCATACCTCACCCAGACTCGCTGCTTGGCAGGGTTAAGGTTGAAGACGTACTTCTTATCTTGCGTGAATATTGAGCCCAGGCTGCTCGGGGTTGGGAATTGGGCGAGATTTGCGCGACATAGGTCGACTCGTCAGACTGGGGTTTCGGCATGAGACAGGCTGGGGTTTTGGCATGCTTCTGGAAAGGGCGGAAGTAGTAACTTCTCAGATGGGCTTCAGTAAGTAGCATATAAACATACAAATACGAAAAGCACGAAACCAGACTCCAGCCACGAGATATATGGACATGGCATGGGGTGTCTCATTACTTTTGGCCTCCCCTAATATATGTCTTTCTTAAAACTGGAAGGATAACCCTACCTGAAGAAATTTCCCAAAAAGGACTACGATCAAAATTTATCGTTGGGATGTGTGGAATGTGCGAATAACGCAGTATTACTGAAGTGATTTGCTCACCGATGTTCTTCTTGCAGAACTGGCAGCGATAGCTGTGTTCTTTGCAGAACTGGCAGCAAGAGCTGTGTTCTGTTTACTACTATAGGGCCGACGATGCGAGGTTGTTCTAGAATGAGCAGCGATGGCTGTTTGTGGTTTGCTTCCATAGCTCGGCAGGCGAGATCGAATGTTCGATGCTGCAGATTGAAGAGCAACTGGAAACGAAGCTGTTGTTAACGAACGCCGTCTGCTAACACCTAGGTCAAATAGAACAAATAGAAGAAGTCTTGGGTCCAACTAATGTGCTAATCGAGACGGTATTGTGGGGTGTAATAAAAGTCCAATTGTAGCGGCAAAGTAGTCAGGTGCGAGTTCACAGCTGTCTTTGTCTTTCGCCAAAATACTTTATAGGGGTCACAAATTCGAATGCGTGTGGAGTGCTGACACTTAAAGGCCTCTGTCATACCACCGCTCAACCCGAGCGAAGCCTAAGCTAATAAGCTCCCGTATCGATCGCGCCAAGCGATGAGTCGATATGGGAGCCCATCATTAGGCTTCGCTCGGGGTGAGCGATGGTATGACATAGGCCAAAAGCCGATTTTGTCGCGACCGCGAGATTTTGTCGCGCCTCTGCCCCTGATTGGCCGAGCGCGCTGGTTCCCATGGTGGCTTCTACCGGCCCGAGGCATGTGGGAATGGCTGACGCCTGCAGTCGATCGGCGCAAGTTCCGCCATTCCGACTCTGCCAGTCGACATCGATCGTCTCTGCGCTCCAGCGGCGAAGTTATCCGCACTTTCGTTTATACTCCCTTCCTGCCGGTTAGCCATCGTCTAGTGTTCCCAGCCTCACGGCCTCAAGGAATCCGTTCAATACGACCGAGGAAAACTTCTGATATTTTCTCTATCTCGGTTCGGTGTGTGGTATTCACTGGTCACCACGTATTGTAATAAATCTCATAGATTTGCTTTGCGTCCAAGCGGAGGAATCGGGCAGGCCTTTTGTCCACTAAGACAAGGAGTTGTCAAGGTTGGTCTCTTCATGTTTATGTAATGTTGTATGTGGGCATCGTTCTTTCCTGTCGTTGGGGTTCCCTTCTTTGATCGTGAGAGGAGCCATGCGGCAGGAGTTAGAGGGAAGGACCAGCCGGCAGCTGGGGCTCCATCAATGCGGTACACAGGGAATACGCTATAGACAGAGCTAACGCGTAGGTCTCACTTCCCCCCTGGGTTAGGTGATATCTAGGTGACCCCTGGGGTGCCCATGAGGAGGATAGGAGCGCCACTGGCTCCTACCCGCCCCATGTGGATTGTCTCTGCCGGTGAGACCGTCGATCGCGGGAATTCGGCTTGACGAGAAGCCGCCGCTTTTCGCCTCGTCATCTTGAATTAGCATCCTTTATAGTGTCCGCAGTATCGTACATCTATTGCTACGCAGTGTCACGCAATTTTACTGAAGCCTATACGCATTGTCGTAAGGGGTGATGCCGATAGGGCAACATGACGCTAACCATACGTCCGAAGCAGGTAACGCGGAACAACACGCATGCAAGATCGCAGTTGCCGAAGTGCTACAACTCGTGGCCTCTAGTGTTGGACTTGGTTTTGCAGATGAGGTGGAACTCTGCGAGAGAAGGCTTAAAGCGTGCAAGGCTGTTACTACTCTACGCATGCTTTCCCTTTTTACGTATGCTGAGTGTACCAGAATCTCACGAGGAAGGTCAAAGAGGTGACCGTGGAGTTTCATAAAGTGACCTATATAGGGTTGTAGGGAGTCGTCTGGGGAGCCATAGTGGTTTCCAAATGTTCTGTGTATCTCTGGGTAGGTCAAAAATTGCAAAAAATTGTAGCGTTTCAGTGCGGCCTGATAACGCAAAACTGACACCTGGAATATCATCGCCGTGCCAAAAATGATCCTGTAAAAGGTTTGGAGTTTCAATCATTGCTAGAACGTGAGATTTGGCAAATTCCTAAGAGCAGCGAGAAAGCACATTCAGAGGAAGCATCCATCAGGAAACCACCACCGATCGGATCGCCGGTGGATAACGCGGTGCACTTGCAAGAGAGCGACCAAGGGATCGGTTTCGGGGCTTGGGCTTGTGCATTGATAGCGGCATTCTTTACATTTTATCAATGTGGATTTTAGCCCTAGTAGGGTACCGCATTTGCTTTTCTAACCCGTCCTTAACCGCATGCAAGATGAAGTCCAAGCTCAATCCAAGCGATCAAAGTAATAGCTGTCGATCACGCTCACACTGTGGCCGCTACGAGACACACTTCCAAGACTAGCAGAAGACGTAATAAAGAGATCATACATGGATAGCATCTAAAGAGAACTTTCAACATCAAGACAAGCATGGTTTTATGACCAGCGACGCATCTCTAATCGACGAAAGCTAGCTTGGACCATATCTTGCAAGAGGTTAAGGACGGGTTAGAAAAGCGGATACGGTACCTTGCTAGGGCTAAAATCCACTCTACATTGATAAAATGCAAAGAAGCCCGCTATCAATGCACAAGCCCAAGCCCCGAAACCGATCCCCTTGGTCGCTCTCTTGCAAGTCCACGGCGTTATCCGCACGACCATCTGATCGGTGGAGGTTTCTTGATGGATGCTTCCTCTGAATGTGCTTTCTCGCTTCTATTAGGAGTTTTCCATACTCACGTTTTAGCAATGATTGAAGCTCCAAACCTTTTACAGGATCATTTCTGGGCACGGCGAAGATATTCCAGGTGTCAGTTTTTCGTTATCAGGCCGCACTTAAACGCTACAGTTTTTTGCAATTTTTGACCCACCCAGAGGTCCGCGCAAGACATTTGGAAACCACTAACCCTGTGCTCCCCAGACGACTCCCTACAACCCTACATATATAGGTTGCTTTATCAAACTCCACGGTCACCTCTTTGACCTTCCTCGTCAGTCAGTTCCTTTCGCATTACCGTTTAGCTTCTGCTTCATAGGACTCTAATGAACCTCTTGGTTGAGGTTGCGTTATGAAGACTAGTGACGACAGATGAATAGATGCTTTAGCTATAAGCTGGTCTGACGTCAGCTGAGTACTCCAATAAGAGCTTGTTTTTCCTCAAAGACTACACTTGCACTTCTGCATGTTATTCAGTTTTTTGTTTAGATTCACATATATTCGTCAACGGTCGATATATGAAGTGCAATATCGGTTGCTTGGGCAGACATCCATCTCTGACGGTATCTCTGCAACTGTTTGACCAGGCGTACTAACAGGAGATGCCCTTTCACCTTCATCGCTTTCATAACCCGCTACCGTACATTTGTTTTCGAAAACACCTTCAGGAGGCTGCTATCTACAAAGGTCCTACCTGACGTCCTAAGCTGATCCGAATCTCTCAGTTGAATTCCTCGTCTGTATGGGTCCATTACAATTGGTGGTGTAGAGCAGGCACGAAGTGCCGTCTCCACTTGAGTCTGCAGCTTCCTTAGCGAAGCCCGCACACGCGGATCCATCGGTTGATATCCGAGGATGGTTGAGGTGCCCTGTGATGGCTCCACAATCGAAAACTCTCCTGGGGTGCGGGCGGCGAACAAGTACTGAAATCGAACCGTTTCCAAGGAGAGGCTAGGCTCCGTATTAACTTTAAGCGGTTATTCGCGAAGTATTGAAAACGAAACGATTCTTTCAAAGGGTGATGTCAAATTTTAAATGGTTTTCAATTATTCTCGAGTCATGTTTCTTAATTACGTCAGTCCACATAAATTACGCTTTAGCGGAAGAAATTGCAAAATTTTATTTTATCCCGTTTCTGAATCAAATTTGACACTTGTCGAGCTAAATTGGACACTCTTCTAAGCAAGTTTGACGATTTTGAAATCAAACTGAACATCTTTTAAGGTAAAAAGAGCCTCTTCCACATTAAAATAAAGACTATTTAAGACGGATGGAATAACTTTGTCTAAGCAAAGCTTAATTATATTTTATTGAAATTTTGTAATTCACCTGCCTCCAATGTGTTAACACACTGTTTGAAATTTTACGAAATTTTTATTTTCTAAGCAAAAATAATGAAATGATTTTTTTAGACTATAGGGAGGCAGAAATCATTTGTCGCTTTAAAATAACCATGCACTCGACTAGATCCTGCCATGCACTCGACTAGATCTCCGCGATTTATATTAATAATAGCGAAAATGCTGCTTACTTGAAATGGCGTTGTGATGATATGCACATGTGTTTTTTACAACTGCCCCTATTGTACCCTTTAAATCTGTATTATTGTACGCAAACGAAACATACGTATGCAGTCAATCAAGTAACAGTAGCGACAATCTGGCAGAGTGCATTGGAGCGATCTTTTGTTTTAATTCGCTAAATGACTGCTGTATTCTGCACTTCAAGGCAATTTCTAGGGGTAAATATATGAAATCCAAAGAAAGTTATTCTAAATTTTTTGAATAAAAAACTATTCTAGCCGCCACGTAGAGTTGTCATTTTATAATGTGAAAGAAGGTGGTTTCGATTAGAAAGATGTTCAGTTTGATCTCAGAAGGGTCAAGCTTGCTTAGAACAGGGCGCGCTTGACTTGATAAGTCTTCAGTTTGATTTGAAAAGTCTCCTTAAGCTGTTGTGCCACCAGTCCTCAACTTTCTGGTGCACCCTTTTGAAATGTCGAAATGCCCTATTTTTCAGACGTCCGCGTACCTAGTTCTTCTTAAAACATGGAGTGGTTCAGCGACCGTTTTCTCGAAAAATTATTTTTCTCGACTTAGGGTAGTTAGTATACATTGGATCCGATCGAAAATCTTCGGATAATATGGATGATTCGGATAACGGCGATTTTGCGGACCCCGGATTTTTGGATGATTCGGATAACTACAATTTCGGGCACACCGGATTTTTGGATGATTCGGATGAGGCGATTTTGCGGACCACGGGTTCTTGGATGATTCGGATAACGACAATTTCGCGGACACCGGATTTTTGGATGATTCGGATTATCCGAATCGGATATCCGAAAATGATTCATTCGGATCCAATGTATAGTAGTTCGTACAGTATGGTTGCGCTGATGTGGGGCCAAGCTTTCAGTAACAAATGAACGATAATAACAGTAAGCTGGCTCGAACAAAAGGGAAGCAATATAAAGGTTTGATACAAAAAAAAACGGAGCGCTGCTCTCAATATTTTTGGAGGTGAAAGGATGGAACGCTTTGCACGTATTCATGGCTTGTCGTGTAAACTCAGAGTCCATCGCAGACATTTGCTATGGCTGAAAACACCGAATACATTAATATACCCTACATGATCTCTCACAGGAAAGGAGCGCTTCGCTTCTCGCCAAAAGGGTTGGCCGAAATGTATGCTGATTGAACAGTTGTCCTTTTCCTGGACCGTAAATGATCCAAACTGACCTGACTTTGAATCGCTGAGCCACCGACGGCCGTACGTACGTCTTCGACCGGAGGCTCAACTCTCATGCCGTATCGATAAGCTCTTGCTCCAAGTGCTCCAAGTAGGATGAGTCGAATGCTCATGTAACTGGAACGATCAGTCACAGCTTCTGTTGATAGGGAAACACACGACGACAATGTTACTAAATTGCATTGAAAAAATGTTAAAAATTACTTTTCTTCTATGTCAAGCAAGAAAACGTTGAGAAACGCGAGCACACAAAAGACCCAGTATGCAGTTATGATTCCCTGAAAAAGCGAAAAGAGTCATAGAGGGAAAATGGTAACAATTGTAAGGTAAAATGTAACGTACCACAGTAATCAAACTGCGATCGTTGTTGAACACGAAAGCCTTCGCCGAGAAGGCAGCTCCGGGTACGAGGGTGACAAGGTTGAAAACGTACTGCAATAGAAATTGCTCTTACAAGGGAAGGGTCCGAATCATATGTCTGAACGGGAAGAGCGAGTCATAAAGGAAGAATCCTCATCTCTCAATTACAAGGTGCGCAAAAATTACCCGCACAGGGTGCAATGCAGTCCACAACTACTAGCAGAGCTGGATTCCGAACTCCATATTTGAATATTTTATGCACTTATGCCACATGCAAATGCGTGCCAAGTTTGAGCTCATGAATGCCTACAGCGGTAATGGCAAAGCGAAGTCCGAAACGGTCGGCCATCATTAGCCTGCACTTTTGTGGTCGAATCGCAGTTTTTATCGCTAAAGTTCTCAATGTTCCTCGACGAACGGTGTATGATGATACAAGGAGCTTGGGACTTTATCAGACAGGACTGGATGAGGTAGAAAATTGACTGCTATCACTCCGGAAACAATACGAAAGGTTCGCGAGCGGGTTCGTCGTAATCTTCGCTGATCGCTGCGAAAAATGGCTCAAGAGCTCAATATTTCTGAAGTAATGACAGCAGGTTTCTGTACGTTAGGAGGTCTGACCTAACTCGCGTCATTGCTATCGAGATTCTAAGTTTGAGCTTCCCCCTTACGGATCTCGTTAGCATCCCATCAAAAAATTCTAGTGCGTTGATGGCAAGTTTATTGGCAAGGATTTTGTACATCCTGCGACTTTCTAATTTCTATCTGCGAAAATAGGAAACATCCAGAAGGTAAGTGTCGAAACTTCGGGTGGTAACTGAAGGAGACATTTGGATTGCTATAAGGACATTGAAGGTCATGTCGCTGGTGTGCCGAATCCTGTGCCATCCTCACGTAGAAAGGTGGTTAGTTATGTCTGGATCAAAGCCGGTCAGGGGACGGCACATGCTGGGGTCGGATTCATCAACGACTTACAGCAATTTAACAGGGAAAATAGCGCTTGATAGCGTGGCTCATCAAGCGATGTGATGAAACATTTCGCCACGCTACCAGGGATTTCGGCTGTAATTTCTCTGTTAGATTGCTGTAAGTCGTTGATGAATCCGGCCCTTGGTTTCTTTGAAAATTGGAGCAGTATGGTTGTGGCTCCGAAGTCCTTGGTCCATGTAGGGAAACAGTCCTGAAGAACCCATATTGTGACCTTCTGCTTCGTGCACTTTGTAGCTGTGCATCATTGATGTTGAACGTCCACACTTCATTATCTTGAATACCTTTCTCATTGCTTTTTGATTAAATGTTGATCAGTAGTTAAGAAGTCGTAGTAAAGTTACTCTCCACAGCGTACAGCTGGAAAATTCGCAAAAACGCCTGGGAACCGTGTGGTCTTCAGAACCCTTCAAATCTCAACTAATCGGTGGAAATGCAAAAATGCTGCAAGACATGAGAACCGAACCTCGTCCCTTTTCGTCCGATGACGTCCCTTTTATGATGCGACGCCACTGTGCACATCTTCCCGAATCGCTTGGCGGTAACGACGTCGCGGGTGTACTAGAGATCCACAGCCCTTGCGACGGCTCTGCATCACCATCTGATGCCATAACAACTTCAACGGCCCTGCTCGTTGCGTTTAACGACTTGGCAAAAACGAAACGCATTTTCGAACTAATAAAGGGGTGTAGATTTTCCCTGCATAACTCGCTTCCCCTTTCAGACATGCGCTTCAATCCTTCCCCTTGTTAGAGGACTGGCGCGCAGTTGCACTATGGCAAATTTCGCCTTGCCTCTGGTAGCAAATTTTATTTGATGCTTTTTGGGACGGGCGAGAAGCATGTCAATGTCTGACGGCGAATCATTTCGGAGGTTGGCGGATGCTCGCTTCTTAGGTTTGTATCGTTTGCGGAATGTGAGGTCTCGCAATTTCGTGACACGATAGTCGTATGTCTCCAGGAATAGCGGCAGGGCGGACACGTGTAGCGCAGTTAAAGGAGGCGCCGGAACTCGCATGCACTCCGAACCAATGCATGATTTCCCATGGTTTCCGCTGTATCCCATGGTTTCCTCTGATTTCCCATGGTTTCCGCTGCCGAATACGTATTGCTTCCATAACATAGCACAGAAGTATGTAGAGAGCGCGGCGCATTCCAAGCGTGATTGATTGTCGACAACCTTTATTCCTGTTATGTTTGTTTTTGTGTTTCCTCCAATTCACAATTCATGAAGACATAAGCACCTCTTCGTAACGAACAAAGCCTTCCTTGTTTCTTGTTCTACTGACTTCCTTGTTCTACTACATGAGCGATTTCTCTGACAAATCAGCCCTTCGCTAAAGACCTGACTCAAAAATGTGAACACATAAGCTCCAAGTGCTGACTCCATTAAGCTGATATGTGTTAAAAAACTCTATCTGAGAGGTGCTGTAGTGTTTGAGAGGTGTGGAAAAAACGAGTATTTCGCCTTCCAGTTGTCAGATAGACTCTCATTCACAAATGTTTCGGAGAAGAGGCGTATGTCCTAGTCATCTTGTTACTTTCTCTTCGCTTCTTTGTAGTCATATTCGACTGTAGTTCGTTCTGAACGACTGCTACGCACAAGTGACTACGCACACGTGACTGATTGGTTTCGTCGCTTCTGTACTCCTGGTATAGCTACAAAGTCTGCTAATTACGTACCCAAACGTTTCGTAGAAGACCTGCCGTTTTGAATACCTACATTGCCAAGTCGCGCTCTTGTGCAACTTTTTGAAGCGGAGGTTAAATCACGCATTAAAAGGATGTCGTGCCTTCAAAAGGACGTTAGCCGTTTTGTTGCTCCAGGCTACATTATAGCTTGTGAATCTAATGGAAAATTCTCATTTTAGTCAAATTATAGTCGTCAGACCTCGTAATTGTAAAGGACGTCTCAAATTTTGTTCTAATGGAAAAGTGCTGTGTACTATTGGAGACATTGCAAAGGGACTATAGGCTTTGACGTTGGTTGAGCTTAAAAAAACTAAAAAACTGTCAGAACTGCTCTTGCTGTCTTTAGAAAGCTCAAATTTCGTTATTTTGGATATCATAATCATGTTCTTTTAAATACATATTTAATACAAGCTTCGTCTCCCATGACACTGCACTAAATGCATCTCATTGGAGGGGACCAATCGTTCTTCAAGGTGCTTCGAACAAATATGCGGTATCCCCCGTTATAGCGCCTCCGGATAAGACGCGACTCTCGATATAATTGCGTTTCTTTGTACCATTCGTTGAAGTGTATTGAAAGAGAAATTCCGAGCAATATTTTATTTCAATTTCAAATCCGCCGTCGAAACAGCCAAACAAATCAGCCATGGGGTGCAAATAGTGTTGTAGAAAAGCCATGCAATCGTGGTCCGAGAAATGTCTTTCTGGAGATTTCAACCTTGAAGATGCATCCAGAAAGTGGTAGACCTACGGCAATCCAGGACGACGGATTAAAGGTCTCCGTGGAAGCCAATCCATCGCAAACAGTGCGTGAGATTGCGAAAGGTGTAGGAGTCAGTAAAACTGCTGTTGCGGATGATTGAAAGCATCTCGGAAAGGTGAAAACACTCGAAAGTGGGTGCCCCAAGATTTGAGAGATCATCTGGAATAGTAGTGTTTCGAAATCTGTTCTTCTTCGCTTCTCCGGAATCAAAACGACCAGTTTTTAGACTGGATCGTCACCGTGATGAAAACTAGGTTCTATACGATAAGCAAAACTGAGTCTAAGTTTCCCTTGATGCAGGATTCTGTGTGGTTCCATAGAGAAGAAATCCTAGAGATCATTCGTAAAGGGCTCAAGTCCGGCTCTACCACCCCGGATGGCATTCCACTACTGTTTATTCAAAAAGTTGCCCACATCATTGCAGGACCATTGGAGCATATCTTCCACTTAAGTTTCATGAGGGGAGAGGTTCCGTGCAAGTGGAGGCATTCTTTTGTAACACCAATTCCAAAAAAAACCTCCTCACACATTGCCTTCCAACTTCAGGCCAGTTAGCATCACTTCTTTGTTTGCACGACTTTCGAAAAAATTTTAAGGAAGAGAATTGTCGCTCATCTCGAGGCCAACTCTGTTATTTCATCCAACCAACATGGCTTTCAAAAAGGTAAATCGACTGTTACTGCTATGCTCATGAATTTAAATAAGTGGACTTCTGCTCTAAATGACGGTAAAAATGTCGACGTCATCTATTTTGACTTTTCAAAAGCTTTTGACAGGGTTCCGCATTCCAAACTAGTTCAAAAACTTGTTATGGTTGGGGTTCATCCTCGGATAATTGCTTGGATCGCTGCTTTCCTTGAAGGTCGAACGTTCTCAGTACATATCAATGAATCATTCTCCGATCCTAGACCTGTAACCAGTGGCGTACCCCAAGGCGGAGTGCTATCTCCGGTCTTGTTCAATATTTACACACATGAGCTTCCCCATTTGCTTAGTAGGAATGGGGTTGAATTCAGCGCATTCGCAGATGATATCAAAATTTTCCGCGTGATAGATTCCGTCAATGGTTCGCAAAGCCTGCAAAACTCAATTGATGCGCTACATTCATGGACAGTGGATTGGAATTTACCATTATCTAAAGAAAAAACGAAAGTGCTTCATCTAGGAGGCAACAACCCTAATTATCCTTATTATGTGGATGGGTCTTTAATTACTAGTGCAGATGAGGTCACCGATCTAGGTTTTGTGATTACCAAGAGTCTCAGCTTTGACAAGCACTGCAAGTTGATTGCGAACAAAGCTACAGCGACGGTGTTCAAATTATTCAGGGCCTTGTCAACGTCAAACTCTGCTGCCCTACTTTGGGCTTATAAGACTTATGTAAGACCACTCTTAGAATATGGCACACCGGTGTTCTCTCCATTCAAACGTAGGGTCATTGAAATGCTGGAGAGAGTTCAAAACTGTTTTACCAGGAAACTGATGATCAGAGCTCTTGGTTTTGTTTATGATAAGATACCCTCCAGCATTGAAAGAAATCAAAATCTAAGTCTCCATAAATTGTCGACTCGGAGAAAAGCCAACGATCTCTTGCTACTCCACAAAATTCTTTTTGGTAAACGTGATATAAAACCGGAGGATCTCTTTTTTGTGAGGGCTTCTTCCACCAGAGGAGGAGCCAGGAAATTCCAGGCTAGGGTCCCAAAACTCAATTGCGGCGCTTCTTTTTTGTCAATAGAACCCTACCAATATTTGAGAAACTATCCAGAAATGGGATCACCGCGCTGGGTTACAATGCGTTCAAAAGACGCGTTCTTGAAAGTTTCAGTCCGTGATGTCGTACGCTGTTCTCCCTGAAGTCTGTTTGTTTGTTTTTACTCATTTTCTTATTTTTTCACTATTTTACTATCTGGAAGTGTGTTGTTATGATAACGCTTTTTGTTTTTGTTCTCAGGTTCTCTTCACATAAGTAATTACTTATGTAATAAATATAAATAATATAAATATAAATATTAATATATATATATATATATAAAGGCGATCAGGACTGTGGGTTGATGTCGACGAACCCCCTGGAACTTCCCAAAGCAGGAATCCAGAAAAAGACCAAAAAAAGAAGACGGCAACAGTGTGGTGGTCGGCGGCTCTTCCCTGGAGCGCGGCTTATCAATAGGATTGATAAGCTCTATCGCTATCATTTCTCCGTTAAATTGCTGTAAGTGGTTGATAAATCTCGCCCCAGTACAATGGATTGATATTGACGATCCCCACTCCCTCCAGGCACCGTCCAAAGCTGAAATCTCACTAGAAAAAGACAACGGTCACAGTGTGGTGGTCTACAGTTGGCGTATTCACTAAAACTTTGGAACTAGGCCGGCTACCGTGACGAAGCCGACGAGATGTGCCGAGAATTGCGAGAGCTGCAGTCGGTATTGGGGCCGGATTCATGAACGACCAACCCACGGGTATAGGGGGTAGAGTTTCCCACGATGAAGCCTGCGTCTCTGACTCTCACCTCTACATGACTCGTATCTTATCTCTATCCCTTATACATACCACGCATACCCATGGATTTAATTGTTGATGAATCCGGCCCCTGGTCAACAGAAGAGTCCCATTCTCCACGACAACGCCAACCCACACGTTTTGCCAATCACAATGCGGAAATTAAGCGAACTAGGAATTGAAGTTCAGCCTCTCCCGCCAGACTCAACAGACCTTGCGTCAACCGACTACCACCTTTTTAAGATACTTTCAGAACTTCCTCCTAGGTATAGCCCTCACAAATCAGGACTACGCAAAAACAGCCCTTCTAGAATTTGTCGCATCTCGACTACCAGGTTTTTCGCTGATGGAACTATTCAATAAGCGTTAGGTTCGAAAAAGTCTGCAGTTTCGAACGGTGCTCACTTCGACCGAATCCAATTAGCTTGAAGAAAGTTATTATATAATCGTTGGAAGTGGAGCAGTCAAAACCGCGAAAGCTTTCCGATCAACATAAAATTTGGTCATTCATGTGGCTTCTTACCCCAAGTGGATAACCACTTAGTACAACTACCCCCCCTACCCACCCGAGCAGTTTTGCGCCCATCACTGATATAAAGACGTGCGTCGGACGAGGTGAGATCTATAGTGCTCGCAGGGAGCACCGTTAGAAAAGCAAAACAATCAGAAGCAGGATGGCTTACCCCGGTGGGAAATTTCTTAGAAAGCTCCTCACATAGGTTCTCTCAATAGTTAGCCTTTGTTAAATAGTTCACTTTCAGAATTACCGTCGCCATCAAAAAGAACGGGGAACGAGTCCACCCCACCCCCAAGATGGATTCAAGCATGCCAGTCATTATTTTGAAGTAGTGTTCAATCGAATTTAGCCAGTAAGTGCTAACTCACAGAATTTTTCTGACCGTGAAGACTGAGGATGGCGAAGGCGCAGATTGACACGAGCATGAAGATCTCCTCCGTTGCGAGTTGTAAAACCGATCCTGTGGTTGTCCGAAGCGGAACTGCAACAGCATCAGTAGCACAGCATATGGAAGAGGACGAGGAGCTTCAGCTTCCACCAAGACGCCTTACCGTATCGAGAGGGCCTCTCACGAACAGGTGAAGTCCGCGGTGACCTCTGCATAGTCGCAAGTACGAGTGAATCACACCAGGTCAGGTTTCTCGATTTTCAGTCGATAGAAATCTGATAGTGATAAATGTAATTTCCGTAGATTAGGAAACGTAAAAATGAAGCGCACATTTGGATGCAGATTACGGTTAGATTGGTTCAGGCAGACTTACGGAAACGTACATTTCTCGGATCTATCCTGATCGGAGGGGGGGAGGGTGTAGTATGATTTGCGCTTCGACCCCCGCGACACTATACGACCTCACTTATGATTGAGCGACTGCTTCTATAGGACTGCCGGCATGATGCTTCGGATGAAACCGAAAATTGTGCATGTGGGGGTGGGGGCGGACTTTTGATTCGTAGCCTTCTGTGCTTTGAAGCTTCTGTATATGGAGCCCTGGAATTTGTCGTGCCACCCTTAGCTGATTGTCACGTATATACCATTTTCAGTTCAAATTCAACGTTTTCGAAAACGAATTCAACGTTTTCGAAAGCAAATTCAATGTTTTCGAAATCAAATTCAATGTTTTCGAAATCAAATTCAATGTTTTCGAAATCAAATTCAACGTCTTCTTTGCAAGCTGTACGTTTCAATGTTTACTTCTTCACAAAAAATTCAAACATTCAGAAAAGGCTATCCAACGAAAATTAGAAAGAACTAGCAACTAAAGCAAGTCAGGCACTTCAGTAGTGATGCGACACAAGTACATAGTAGTGAGCAAACTAAGCGATACAACTATACAGTATGATAAACAATACAGCAATACAACAATAACTATTCAAAATAGCACAATGAGCAAGTGAAAGTAAGTCATGTACTGTTGAATCTTTGCCCTGCTACAGCTGCTGTCATGTTTACTATCATGTGGAGGACGTAGTTTGCACATTCTTGCTGCGATACAGAATGAACACCCTCTTCAATAACTTCGACCAGCGTCCTCTCCGCGACAGGATTACTTAGGAGGCGCCTCGCCGTGGCCTTCACTTTTGAAAAAACGTTTTCCGCAGGATTAAGCATGTAAGAGTATGGCGACAAAAACTTTAAAGTGTATGATTGTCCCATAATTGTCCGCAGGTCGCCCGCTTTATGAATCCTGGCGTTGTCCATGATCGGCCAAGCGCCATTCATCTCTTCGTTGTCGCGAATTCGGCTCAAAAATTCTTCAATGAACTTGCAAAATTTGGCACTGTTGCAGGTGCCATCACTGATAATTTTCCAGTGGAGGATTCCGGTATTGTTCATGGCAACAATTAGCGTAATCATACGACCTTTCATTGTGGGTACAACGTCATTGGCTCGTGTTCCTTTCTTTGAGCGAGCCTGGGTGCGTCGTAAATGCAGGTTGAAACCGCTCTCGTCAATGAATACGCATTTCTGCTTGTCTGGTGGTGCGTGCTGCACAAAGTCGAGGGCGTAGGCTTGCCGACTCGCGATGATTCTATCGCAGTTGACGCGGTCAAGCTCCCGGTGGCATTTTTTAAGTGTGATCTGGAGTTTCCTTAGAGCGTTGAAAATCGTAGCAACTGACACGTCGAGGTTTTTTTCGTCCTTGAGAAATCCTCGCATCTGCGCCAAGGTGTGCTGTGGATGCCGCTCGACGACCTCTTCGATGAGACGCAAGACTTCATCGGTAAGCTTTTTCGGTCTGTTACCTGCAAATTGAAAATTGAGTACTGAAACAACGAGTGACTGAGTATGAACTCAAACCATTACCTCCGCGAGGGCGCTCAACAATTTCTCCATCTCGTTTGTACGCTTTGATGATGCTTCGAGCAGTGTTCTCTTTGATATCAGCAACTTTAGCAGCATCGTGTGTGGTCATTCCGTTGACGAACACCAGCAGCACCAAGATCTCCTTCTGGCTTCGAGACACTCGACTGTATGGGCCGCGTCGTCGGCTTTGTTGAACGTCTTGATCATCGGTGCTCATGTTGTCTGCAAGCACGGCGAATCGCGCAATGACAAGAAAGAGTGGAAGGGACGGATAATATGGTACGGGGGAGATTCCAGAAGAACGTTGAATTTGATTTCGAAAACATTGAATTTGATTTCGAAAACATTGAATTTGCTTTCGAAAACGTTGAATTCGTTTTCGAAAACGTTGAATTTGAACTGAAAATGGTATAACATGAACGTCCAATGTATAACGATAGACTCCATCAAGAGTGGAAAACATGAGTACTTTCAGGAGCAGGGTAATCTCTGGGTTCAGAGTGACCAGTGATTTGGTACAGCAGTACGCATCATATCATAGTTATCACTCCACCCGAAAATTTATTTATTTATTTATTTATTTATTTACTTGAGGCGCGTGGAGCGCAGTCGGACGAGGCGCGGGTTGTCGCCTGCCCCCGATACCAGGTTCCTGGTTTTGATTTCCCGCCCAGGCCAACCAAGCCTTCAATCCCTCCGGGGTCGGTGAATTGGTACCAAACTTGTCTGGGAAGAATAAAGCAAGCACTGACTTGTACGACGGCTGGTCACCGCAAGTCATTGTATAGCCAAATACGCAACAACACGCCTCCACGACATCCCGTAGAAGTAGAATGCGTGGCCCATCCCAAAGAGGATTAATAACGCCGTCCTTTATCCTTTATTTATTTACTTATTTTGCACACTAGAATGAGTGCGCCATAAAAGAGTTAGAATGCGTTGAAATGAAGGGGAGCAGAAGATTAAAGGAGAAGATAAAGGCTTAATTGGCATAACTGCAGCTACTGGACGACGGAAAACGTTAAAAGAAGAAGGTAATCTGGCTAAGTAGTGACAATGTTGTAACAAGGATTCAGCCCATGCACAATCAATCGAGTCTGGAATGCAAGGTTTCAGGAAGGAGCATGGAGGAATCTTGACTATTTGCACGCTACAGTAATCCCGTCGCCCTGCGCTTTCATGTGAGTGTCAAGTATCTCCAAATGCTTTACTAGCAGCAATGTTACAACTCTTCACATACTACCTTCATTTTTTAAAATACTTTCCATTTTTTGCAAGCTATAATGTTCAGTTTTAAACCCTAAAATTAGCACAAATCAATCGAAACGGCCATCTTGTGAGGAAATTATAACATGTATTCAAGTGAAACACAATTAATCGACTGTAAAATGGAAAATTTCAGACGAGTGCATGGCGTGTCCCATGCCTCTATGTCAGAAATTTTCTATTTTCTATAAGTTTCATATGAGTCCTTCATTTCTTCAGTACCTTTACTATGAACAAAGTTATCACCTTTCGAACAGTGTATCCATTTTTTTGAGACACCCTGTATTGCACTAAATACACGATAAAGGATAAGCGACGGCGTTTCTCAATCCTTTTTGAGATGTGCCACGCATTTCTACTCTTACGGGGGGCGATTTAAATGCATACATATTTGGCCTTACAATGCCGATGGACAAGCCAGCGCTTTATCCTTCCCTGACAAGTCAGGTACCAATTCACTGACCCCGGAGGGTTGGAAGGCTTGGATGGCCTGGGCGGGAAAACCTGATAACGACTATACAAACCTGATAACGGCTGTACACAACAGTCGACACCTTCGACTTCAATACGTTTCGAAAATTTCTCTCCAGATTTCTAAACTCTTTAATTGTCGCAATTTGGCGGTGTCAAAATAATGGATCCACTTATAAAAACTACTCTTCCTAGTCGAAACCGGCATTGGTCAAGAATTTGAAGGAAATTGAATTAGTGCGCTTATTTGCCTTTCAAGGGCGCGTGTGGCGCAGTCGGAGGAGGCGCGACTGTCGCGTGCACCCGATACCAGGTTCCTGGTTCGGATTTCCCGCCCAGGCCAACCAAGCCCTCCATCCCTCTGGGGTCGGTGAATTGGTACCAGACTCGTCTGGGAAGGATAAAACGCTGACTTGTTCATCGGCTGGCCACCGCAAGTCATTGTATGGCCAAATACGCATTCATGTCGCCTCCACGACATCCCGTAGAAGTAGAATGCGCGGCGCATCCCAGAAGGGATTGAGTAACGCCGTCCTTTATCCTTATCCTTTTTTGCCATTCAAGAGCCTTTGAAACGATACTCGATACACCACTGGCCACTGACCAATTTATGCACGACGGGCTAGAGAGCTGTTCCACGCTTGCAAAATGGCCTTTTCAATAGTGAATGAATTTACTAACATGATCTTCTGTTAGTGTTCGCTCACAAACTTAACAAATTAAGAAATAATCAGGTGAAAGTTCAAACGAGCAGAATTTTATTCTAGGACGAACTTTGTTCTAGAACCTCTTATTCTATAATAATTATAGTCGGTCTCGTATACCATCTAATATCGCTACCTGCATTTTTTGATTGCAGGTTTTCGATAATACCTGAGACTAAGAGTACGGGGGTTCTTGTAAGGATGTCTTTTTTCGACAACTAGTGCACTAACACCACCCAAGAATTACATACTGCCTACAACTAGGTAGTAGAGAAACGGCTGAGTCGAAGTCAGATTCTGAATAGGAAGATGATTAAAATTTTTGATGCTGCTTAATGATCACTTCTGAAGCTGTTGAAGAGAAAGATACATCAAAGTTCTATTCCATTCTCCTTATTACTCTCAGCATTGACTACGAGTCTGCTACGATGTGTAATAATATAAAACGAATTGCTCAATGTTTAGGATCAAAACCAATAGGAAAAACACTCAACTTGCACCATGTGTTGTACTTTGACCTAATGTTCCGTTAGTGATCTAAAGCACTTTGCTTTGTTCATTGTTTAAGGCGCACAGTGTGCAGAAAAATGCAATAAATGGAATGAAACGAAGTGCTAACGATAATAGGGTTCTTTTTTCGCCTTTCAGGGACCATACTCTGACGGTGAGAGTTCCAGTGTAACGGTGTCCTTTTTGCACAAGAGCTATGTAGAAGACCTCTGCATGGAGGCTTCCACATCAGTACACCTCTAAATGTCCAATGCAAAAAGCTCGTTCTCAATCCCTCCAATCAAGCCGGACCTCATTAACCCCTAATGCCCACCATTTTCACTTAAGACGTACCTAAATTGAAGTCTTTTCTATGCATTCACCAATCACAGATTAGAGTGCACAGCTCCAATTTGCAAAGAAAATGAGCGGCAGGTAATGAAATCGAATCGACAACATGGGAAGACGAAAAATTGAAATAACTCTTGACAAGGCAACATCAACCACAGATCCTCACCATCTATGTATGTCGTTGAAGATTAGTAAATGAATGTTCGTTTTTAACAGATAGAAATTAAATAATAAACAACATATAAATGATAAGAATAATAGGCATAATCCCTACCAATCACCAAGGTCGCTTGCAATCCGTGGAAGAAAAACCTTTGCGATATTTGTTAAATTAACAAGTGCGATGTTGCAGTATCACTAAACTAACAAGGAAAGGTTCCCAACTCATGGTGAGCTTTTGCGATGCTATTTTAACAGGATGTAGAGCCCTGCGAGCGGAGTCGAAAACCAGTTTTTGCTGAACGCTTTTTTAAAAACCTGAAATAGAGGGGTGAAGACGTGTGCGCAACTCTCATCAACCCTTATGACACCTCACGAGATCTGTCTCGCTGGCGCAGTCAGTAGGAGTGCCGCCTCGAAGAAGCACACCAGGGCGCTTTTGAGTTTGATTCCGTGTGCTGCCAATACTTTCGGCACAACATATAACGTAGTATATCGGATATATAAATATTTATTTAAAAAGTATATAAGGAAGCATAAAAATTGAAATCTATAATAAGTACGTACTTACTATTTAAATACACATGCTATTTAATGCACACTTCTTGTTTGCGTAAAAGTTGTTTGTACATGTTACGTACCGCTGTTTGCCTACTTGCTCCACGTCAGCAAGTGTTGAACGGCAACCTCTGCTGTCGGTTTGCATGCTTATCGTGCTTATGTTTCGGTTGGTGACACTATCGTGTTAGGTAAGCGTTTGTGTGCGTTGAATATATATTGTATTTAAGGCTATTATTTGTTAGGCACATGGTGAGAATGCTATGAAGCCAAGTACCACTTGCACCAGCACTGGCACCAAGTGACGAACTTTCGTCTGATATGTGACTCCAATGATACCATGAATACTTGATATATTGTATTTCTGTATTTTTTGAAACGATGTCGTTGTTCAATTTTTTTATTAAGAATTTCTTCAACTTAAAGACCTTAATTCGCGAAATCTTCATAACACAACATTTCCAATAAGCTAACACTATACACATTCACCTCTATGCACCGCACTGTATGCACTGAACATCTTCACATGTTTATAATATTCTGAAAAATCTTATAAAAGCCTAAAACGTGATAGCATATTCACAGTATTTACACATTCTTGATAACAACCTAAAACAACATAACTCCTAAACCAACATAACTAACAGCCAGCTGTATACGTTCATATCAGTCTTATCGCTTCGCAACAAGTGATCCATTGATACAGAAAGAGATGTGACGAAGGGAGGAGGGTGAGCTCTTCCAAGGAAGTTGTTTCGTTAAAACGAAATTTCTTCTGGCATGGACAGAGGTTTTTCTAAGCGGCAGGTATTTGGCAAAAAATATAACCGTGGGGCTTGGTGCGAAAAACGATCTCAATATCATATCATCTCACAACGTCGGCGTTGTTGTTGATAACATGAGAAGTACTGTTGTGTCACGAGGTATTTAGATGAAAGCTTTATAAATGAAAAGGCTATTCGACCGTGTCGTCGTCGTCAGAGGCCTAGAATTGGTGCTAATACTCGTCTTTGCAAGCTACCCAATCAAGCGTCTCACCCACGCAATTCGAGAAACCCAAAGGGTGGGTTGCAAAGATAAGGCTTCAGACCTGTTCTACAATACCGCTCAAATTCTTTGCAAATAAGACGCTTTGCGACGGATTAATCCGTCACAAAGCGTCGCATTGCCATAACTCTTTTCAAAGTTCTTTGTTTAAAACCTAATTAACATCATTAGAGGCCCCGTCTCATTTTCTATCCAGCGATCTAAACGTCATCTAAAACGATTGCACAGTGACCTAGTTATGGAGCTTTTGCTTGTTCGGCTCCGTTAATTGATTTACGACCCCTCCGAGATCCCCAGTGGCATGTCCTTAAGGCTTTTCGTTGACGAGGTTCATCGAAACACAGAAATCCTCTATTGTTACAGCAGATCTGTATTTGTTACGCATCAAGTGTCATTGTGGTACTAAATAGTGCCAAGTTTGATTAAGATAGGCCCGATTTCAGATGAGCGCAAACGCGCGGAAACCTAAGATTCAGTTAAGAATTACCCAACTAGTAGCCTGCTACAGAAGACGGCATTCTACTATTCCATTGTGGGAACGATGGTCTTTATGAAACGTGTAAAATGGCTTTAAGAAATGGATAGAAATGACTAGATTTTCTTTCTTCCAACAAGGGATTGGTCCAATCTCAATATGCGGCGTAGGAACTCTCCTATCTTTGAACTTCGGTTGCTCCTGTACCGGACAAGTACGAAAGCGGTGCTTTTTGTGGTCTACAGTAGATCATAAGCACATTCGAATCTAAAAAAACAAGAAGATTTTGGCCGTTCAAAGTAGATTTCTATGCGGCCAAAGTTTGACGAAAACAACAGAAAATTTTGTTTCAGTCGCTTACCTCTTTATGGATGAGTTTATTCGAAAAACCAACTGGACAGCATTTCTCAGCTCGTTGCGAGCTTTCCGAGAATGTAATATTGTCCGTATTCGAACTGAAAACCATTTTCACCACTTCGGCCGCCGAAACAAGTTTGGGGCTGCACTTCGGCCTGAGTGCGGACACGGCGGCGAGCCGCTCGCTGCCCTTGCGACCTCCCGTGGACTCGTATCCGGGGTGATCACTGATAGACCGCGGCGCAGGAGGTGCGAATACTGTACATAGGCGATATACGACATGTGGAGTGCCGCGTGCCTTTGTGTAATTCTATCATTTTTTTTTAGTTTGAGGAATGTTGTCGTGATGGGTTCATGTAAACTTACACGTTTCGGAACGAGTCGGCCATTTTTCTCGACGTACTGCCGCATGGCGTTACTGCAAGCACATTTTTTAAGAAGTGATTCGAGAATGTGAAAAACAATAGAATTTGAGAACTAAAAGAGCTTTAGCTATCGACTCTCTGAGGGAGATTCTCCATACAGCCTGGATGCGTTGTCGCGTTGTGAAATTTTATTCTCGAGCACGGTCGGTGTTGCCTAAGCGCAACCAGAACCTAAGCAAGGAATCTTCAGATGAAGGATCGGAGGGTACGTGTGTAAAGAGAGGTTCTTACTCAGTAGGAGATTTTTTTAATTCGTCCGCTGCGCGATAGCTCCACTTGGCCTATATTGAGGTCGTCCAGCAAGCATGCTGAAGTAAAAGGGAGCAAATGGAGGGAAACGGTAGTGGAAGTGTTAGCACCAGGTTGACAAGTGACTCGTACATACCAATGATGACGTCGAAAACAATTTACGGCAAGTCGAGAAGATCAGTTTTCTGTCTAATCAGTCTTGCCAGTTACTCGGCACACGTACCTTTTGATTGTGGAGCACGATGGCATCGTGCTCCCAGCAGCACAATAGAACGACTTGCTGCTCTCGCTCCTCGCACATGCACGGAGTGGAGTAAAGGATGTGATGTGCAATTTTCAACCCCTTTTCAACCCCACATATGAAAAGGTTATCACAAAGACAAAAACTTCAAAAAAATTGTTGTTGATAAGTCGTTGATAAGTATCAAGAACTATTGTGTAGCTATCGAATCAAAAGAAAAGAAACGATCTTGGAAGTTCATGAACGCGAAACTACGTCAGAAAAAAATGGGGAGGCACGCGAATATGCAACTTGATCAAACAGCAAGAAACAATTCTCGAAACACAAAGACGATATCGATTGGTTACATGACTCAAACAAGTAGAAGGCATCGCCGTCATCGCAAAAATTCTGCAAAAGATCATCCAGAAAAATTCCTCCCAAATTCCTTTACGTGAAAAACAAAGAAAATTTCAAAAATGGTGTGTAAAATCTCGTTAACTAGCAATTTAACGGAATTTTTCGTCGTTAAATTTCGTTTAAAAGTTTTCGTGAAAAACGCCGGTGAATGCGGTAAATCGGTAAATCGTAACAAGTTTATATTTGGAGGAGTCGCCTCCTCCTTCACCCCCCCCCCCTCACTCCCCCCCCCCCTCCCCGTCCCCTCCGCTCCCTCGCCTCTTCCGAAAACAGCTCCCGGAGCGCTCTCTGGTAAAAGAAAACATTCAAATCGAAAATGAAAGCGAAGCCACCGCTCCGCACGGACCGCCACACTGAATTGTCTCAGCACGCGTTCAAACGGCGCGCTGCTTGCGCCGTTTGAACCCGTGGCTTCGGAGCGCACTTACTGCTGCTCCACATAGTCGCCAGCTGCGGCCAGAGCAGCACGCAATGCTATTGTACTTCTAGGAGCACGATGACATTCCTAGCAGCACAATAGCATTGTGGTCGTGGTACGCGCTGCTTGCTCTCACCCCTCCACTAATGACATTAGAGCGTGCCACCAGCAGCACCGCAGCAGGTGTGGCTGCTAGGTGCACGTGCTGCTATCGCGCTTATGGAGAACGAACCTATCGCCCTCCTAAAACCACAATAGCAGCACGTGGTCCCGTCGCAGCACGAAGCTATTAGCTGCGACCACGTGAGGTTATTGTGCAGAAGTGGGCGTAACTTCCGTTTATACACGGTTCGTGCTCTGCTTCTGGACGCTTATTAACCCAAAATTGCCTGAGTAATAGCCGTTTTGGACAGGATTGTGACATACGACGAAGAGTGGATCTTTTCTGACAATCGCCGTCGTTCTGCACAATGACTGGACAGAGTCCCAAAGAGATGACGAAACCAAGTCTCCATCCAAAGTAGACCACGGCGACCGTATGATGGACAGTGGATGGTATAGTCCATTGCGAGTTCTTGAAGGCTGGAGAGACCATCACAGCGGAGAAGCGCTCTGTCGAAATTGAAGTGGTGCGCCAGAAGATGACTGAAAAGCCAGAAATTGACTGAAAAACAGCAGGCATTGCTCAATCGAAGAGGCTCGACCCTACTGCAGGACGACTCCGCGCGTCCTTACGTTTCAGAAATTGTTGTCCAGAAATTGGATGAATTGGGGTACTGCCTCTGCTACATCCAGCATATTCGCCAGATCTGTCTCCTATCGTTTAATAATTTTTTGAAACATTTAGATCGTCATGTGAATTAGAAAAAATTCAGCAATCAAGATGATGTCGAAAATGACTTCTGGTTTATTCTCGTATTCTGATTTTTACAAGGATGGAATTTCTGAACTATTGTCGCATTGGGAAAAGTGTATTAATTGAAATGGTGCTTATTTCGATCACTAGAATTGCTTTCAAGCAAAGTTGTGATCTGTCAAATTTTCAGTCACATGTGCGTTTTTATATGCAATTACCTATTACTTACTGATCGATGACAAACTCATTCGACTGATTCCTGCAGTAGAAAATATCTCCTCCCTACGACAGATGTACATGCATGCGAGCGCTTTTCCATTTTGTACTATGAAGGGGAATGGATGACGTGCTTGAGACGTCTTCTGAATAAGGCTGCTGACGTCGGCGTTAGGCGTGACGTCTGCAACATATTTTCTGAATCCACGGTCTTTACACGACGTTCACCACGGCACTCCTCTACCCCTGCATCTTTTAAATCCGGATCTGCGTTGCAGAACGTCTGTGACGCGTCAGCGGATGCCCACAGCACGTTCCTCCTCCATATCCGTCGCGATTGTTGCTCCACTAGTAAAAATCTTTAACTTCAGGTACATGTACGGTAAAGTTCCTTCACGTTGGAAGCTGCTTATGTTACACCCATTCCAAAAAAGGCTCCTTATTCTGACGTCTCGAACTATCGCCCCATTAGCATAACGTCGATTTTTACTAGAGTTTTTGAAATTTTTTTCAAACTATCAATAGTGAGACATATAGAAAACAACGGCATTATACCCGATAGTCAGCATGGCTTTAGAGCAAGAAGATCAACTAAGACTTCAATGCTTGTTTCTCTGGAAGAATGGACAAAAGCACTTGATCAAAACCTAGATGTTGATGTAATTTTCTTCGATTTCTCCAAAGCATTTGATAGAGTCCCTTTTAAGGAGCATATCTTCAAGCTTAAAAATATCAATTTGCATCCCAGGATAGTAAAATGGATTAGCAACTTCGTCACCGGTAGGCCTTTCCAATTCAAGGTCAATCAGTCTTTTCCTCTGCCTTCCCAGTCACAAGCGGGGTACCAAGGTGGGGTTTTATCTCCCATCTTGTTCATTATATACACGTCTGATTTACCGAGCTCGATAAGACCGTTTAACATTTCTTGCCAAATGTTTGCTGACGATATCAAGCGTCTACAAGAGCATTCAAAAAACTGACGACCGTGTGGCACTCCAGTCAGCTATTACTGCAGTTGCTGAGTCTGCTATCTGGAAGCTCCTCCTCTCTAGTACGAAAACGAAGTTTCTTTACCTCGGAATCGTGGAAGATGATTACGTTTATTACCTCCATGGAAATCAGATAAATAAAACCGCTAAACATCGTGACCTAGGCTTCATTTTAAACACTAAACTTACGTTTGACGAACATTGCGAAGTAGTAGCGAGTAAGGCAGATAGAGTCATTCACAGTTTATTTAGAGGCTTGTCCACAAACATAGTTAGTCACCTCAGATTGGCTTACATTTCTTATGTCCGCCCCATACTCGAATACGGGACCACTGCCTTCAATCCACCTACTAAGCGCAGCCAATCCAGGCTAGAAGCGGTGCAGAATAATTTCACTCGAAAGCTTTGGATACGGCTCTACGGTTGTGACTACACGTTCATTCCACCTTCAAATGTTCGGAACAAAATATTCAATCTTTCTAGTTTGCTACTTAGCAGGAAGAGAAATGATTTGCTCATGATTTACAAAATGATCACTGAGAGAGTAAGCTTACTTCCTGACAAATTTTACACAACATCTTCTTCAAACACGCGTGGTTGTAGGACAAAATTTCATTTTCCTAAGGCAAGGTATTGACTGCGAGCTTCCTTTTTTATCCAAAGAGCTGGTTCGGAGTTTCTAAAATTTTCTAAAAAAATATGGTCTACCGAGTTCCATTTCACAACTGAAAAAGCTCATTGACAGGTACTTCAAAGGATGATTCATTAGGGGGTGTATTTCTAATCATCTATCATGCATGCATGTTTTGTTCTTCTCGTTATGTTTATCTTCCATTGTCTTTTCGGAACTGGTTCTGTCTGCTGGTTATCCACGTACTATAAATAAATAAATAAATATCCCCCTCACTGTGTCAATATGTTCAGATGTTCACATGCTACAGCTTCCTTCGGCCCTTAGTCCGTGTGGCTCAGTATGTACGGCCCGGATTAGCTGCTTTATGCGTAGTAGGATATGGAAAATGGGAGCGTGGCAAACCAGCTTAAAGGTACGAGAAATTATGGCGTTCGATGAGAATATGTTTCGTGCATCATGTCGTTTGAGACGGCTATAGCTCGCGTAGCCATCATGTCTGATAGGCAGTCCAATAAAGCTCGTCTCTAACAGGCGTGTTCATGGGAAATGAGGTTTCTCGCAATGTAGATGAAGTGGCAGGTTGACTATATGCTCCAGTAGTCTCAGCAGTGGGAGTTGCCATGCTCTACGCAGAAAGCAAACTAAATGGATATTGGTAAGGGGCCGTCACTGGCATACCAACTGCAGTCCAGGGGCGAGATTCATGAAGCGGAGGGAGCGGGGAGATCCTCCCGCTATCACTCAATTCCCTTCCCGGTCTCCTGGCACGCGGTTTGCTTCCATGTTCATACTCGTTTCATGAATAACTATTTCCAGCTCCTGATGAGGTCGCTTCCCGTAGGAAGCTAGGAACGCTCTCTGGAACGTTTGTGAATATGGTCACAGAAGTCCCACACCTGTAGGGGAAGTTCGAGATCTCTTTCAAATCACGAGGGACTTAATTTCAGTAGCTACTGTCGAATTCTCACCAAGAAGGCCAACAATTGCACCTACGTTCTCTTGAGGGTTCTGAAAACGAAAGACCCTGGTGTCTATTTACGAGCTTTTAAGACCTATGTTCGACCTGTAATGGAGTTTGGGGGGGGGCCTTAACTTCGTTTCAAGGACGCACACTGTATGTGAGAACAAAAAAATGGGCCGTGTAACTAAAAAAAAGAAAACCACGCAACATTAGATTGAAGCGGTAATGCTAGACATTAAAGCAGGAATCGCATAAGCGATCCATTTCCGTTTCAATCGCCTGCATAATGATGTCGTGCTTCAAAAGTAGAAAAAGCACTCTAGATATCAAACCGAAATCCACTCAGGTAGCCTAGAAAGTAATTGCTCACTTACGCTTGTGCAGCAGTGAACTATGTCGATGAAGTAAAAGGTTAAGGCAGAGCACCTTATAATAGTAGAGCGTATTATTATGGAGTACAGGAATAGAGAATGATTAAAGGAAAGCCTTTTTAAATTTTTTAATCAGCTGTGATAATAAGTGAGTTTGAAGTTTTACGAAATTTTTGTGTATTAAGAAAAAATTTGCTCTATAGATCATTCTAGAGATCAAAAAGGCAGCAGTTTTTCAGCTAAAAGAAGAGATCGCGTCATACGCTAAACTGACCCGCTGCGACCTTAAGTTGAATTAACGCGAAAATACTGCTTACTTGAAGCAACGAAATGAATACACATTTTTACAGCTGTTCTTGTTTTGCCGTCCACACCTAAGGGTACTTCTCATAAACAGATTTTTTGCTATCAATCGTACGAAAACGGCATCGTTCCGGAAGATAGCCTGGTGCAATCTCTTTTGACACTAGAACTGTTGCCAACCCGCAGTTTAAAAAAAAGCTGTAAATCATTATTTTTCCTTAAAACTAAGAATTTTGTAAATTTCAAAAGTGTGCTCACATGCTAAGGCTAGTGAGTTAAGAAATCTCAATAAAAGTCACACTGAATTTTCTTGGAGAACAAGTATTCTAACCGTCTCGGAGCGCCTGTCTCCTGTCTAGTCCGGAATACGTTCACTTTGGTTTGGAAAGCGTCAAGCGTACTTAAATGAGTGCCCGTGAAGAAGAAAACGATTCGAAAATCCAGCTTGTCTTTGAAATAGTATTTTCCACAAAATAGGGCTTTTCCCTTTCATATGAGTTACTAGCTCAAGGTTGTTTTTGCAAAGGATTTTTTTTGTGGAAAACCACTTGCGTTAGACGATAAAGGCAGACCACGACGTCGTTTGTTTATTACATGGATACACCATGTAAAACAACTAACAGCTCAGGAATAGAATAGGAATAAAACTACGGACTCTGCTTGTCCACAAAAACTCTGCAACATAAAACGAACCCTAACATAGCATCTACAACGAAGGATAAAACCTATTAGAAAGTTAAAACAACTATGTAGAAAGACACACGAAGGAAGATGAAGTGAAGGAGAACAGGAAAACGAGACCGTCATGGTTCCAGAATTTTGTCTACTATCATACTTTCTTGAATGCGTTTATACCCACTGGAACTACTCATTGTCTGCGAAGACTTAGGTATGCTGGAAGTGCACCCTACAAAATTTCTTAGCCCGGCTCGACTATTTTCGACGTACCTCCTCTAGAGTTATAGAGGACCTCGTTGTACAAAACTGATTTATGCGAAGGCATGTCCGGCCATGAATTATGTTGTGCAAGAGACCACGACGTTCGGCTTAAGTAACCACTCTACAAAAACAAATATACACACATTACTTTGTCTCTACAATTGAAAACTTTTGAAGAACCCGTTACATTGACGCTCGATAAGAATTCTGAATAGTCGTTGTTTCATAAATACAATGTGTTGAGGGTTGTTCTTTCCAGTCTTCCAGATTTCTAACTCCTGGTGAGTTTAGCAAGCATCTTCCAAGCCAAGCGATGCATATTGCTTGCGTTCGTTTTCTTCACTGGGTGTCAGTTTAGCTGCACCAGATGTTGGCGACGTTTACGATGCGGTGTTGTAGCTTGCGCGCTTGTAGTTTTACTGCCTCTTACATAGGAATGCGTCTAATATAGGAACTAGTGGTGCTAAGCAAATTTCGTAGAAGCAACAGCTGCTGCTCAAGATGTTTCAGATGTGATCCACATTCGATATATGTTATACTTCGTGTCGCTTGCAAGGTGAGGGTCTGAAGCGTATGTCTGAACAGAGAGAGCGACTCATACAGCAAGAATCCCCATCCCTCAATTAGCATAAAAATGTGCATTTTTTGCTAAGACGTTAAACCCAAGGAGTAGGGGGTCCTTGAAGTTGCAATGGAATCGCCGCCACACGAGTTCAGGGGTCTTGTGCGACCTGTTGCCTCTCGGGGAAAGCGGCTCGGAGCGCAGTGGATTGTGAGTTGCTTCATGCGAGGGAGGTAGGGGGTTTGATTCTCTTGCGCTGCTGTATATTTGCATTTCATATGATTGCAAGAGATTTGGAGGATTTCTCAAAAAATACATATACCACTCTGTACCACTTTCAAAGGTCTTTTTTTGCCTAATTTTCCGGCTGAATGCTGTGGTATTCAACTCGATGATGTACAAATGTTCACCATCAGTGATCCACAGGTACAAAGTGCACGAGGCAACATTGGTCACAATACGGGCAATGTATAGAAGCTACAGGCTCCTCACAGTTCGATTCCCTACATGGACCAATGGCGTCGGGAAAACAATCCTGCTCGGATTTTCAAAAGAGACCAGGACCCGGATTCATTAGCGACTAAGGTGGTAGAAGTACCCACTAGGAAGCCTTCGTCTCTATATCTTACCTTATCTGTAACCCTTGTACCCTTATACCCAGAAATCCGCGGATTTAATTTTTGATGAATCCGGCCCCGGATGTGACGTAAGAGGTGGTTAAAATGTGAAACGAGATCCCTCACCGTTGCCTGTCATCTGGAAATCAGAGGTCTGCTCACCCTAGAAGTGTGACACGTCTTCAGACAGGGAGCATTCCAGGGAAGAAATCAACCTAGCCGAACGGATGGCCACCATATGCAAGTCAAGGACTTCGAAGCACGTCAGCTTGAAGTTGACGGAGTCGAAATGGAAGTGGTGGAAGAACAACAAGAAGATTGTAATGCGCAAGATGAACTGATATACGTGGAGAGGCAAGCAAGCAGTGGACATATGACAACGTTTTCGGATGGGACTCTTGTTTCCGAGGGAAGGATACGTCTCAATTGGATTTCGTCTATGGAGCCGATGTCATTGGTCCATGCATGGAAGCAAACTCTGAGGAGCCTGTAGCATTTATACGCTGTCCGTATTGTGACCAGTGCATCTAGTGCCTGCGTATCATTCATGTTGAACTTCTATACACTTCCATGACATCTTGTTGAATAGCTTTCTCATTGCCTTTTGGTTAAAAAACCGGTCAGCAATAAACAGGTCGCAAGAAAGTTTCTCTCCACAGCATACAGCTGGAGAAATGCGCAGGAAACTTCTGAAAATGGTATAGACGTCAGAATTTCTCTAGTCTCAACCAATCAGTTGAAATGCAAAAATGCAGCAGTGCCCAAGAACAAAACGCCCGACCTTCCTCGCATGAAGCAACCGCAGTTCCCCTGCGCTTCGAGCCGCTTGCCGGGAGAGGCATCGCGGGCGTACAAAACCCCCAAACTCGTGAGGTGCCGATTCCATTGTAACTTCAAGGACCCTCTACACCTCGGGTTTAAAGACTTGGTAAGAAAAGAAACACACTTTTATGCTAGTTGAGGGGTGAGGATTCTTTCTGTTTGACTCGCTCTCCCTGGTCAGACACGCTTCAGGCCCTTCCGTTGTTAGGGCAGTGTCGTATTGATGACAACTCCGAAAACCAGAGACGCTATGGCATCGCCAAAGTCGTCGAAAGCTAGGTGTGCCGGCCACGTTGTTACGGTACGTTGCGCAGACACGCGCTTGTCGAGAACCGTAACCGACTGGATTCCGCTGGATGTCAAGACAACACAGGGGCTACTACTAGACCTTGCTGGGACGTCATCGTTAAAGCCCTGAACGAACTATATGGCGCTCTTCGCGTCCCGCGAGTGAGGAGAATCCATTGGAGCATTCTAGCACGCGATGTGTGCAGGTCGAGATGTTGCAGACGCCCGTTCGAGATTTCTGTGATCGACGGGACCAAAGGCTACAGGTGATTCTGAACCTTCTTACCCGGCCAAAGATAGTACGAATATTAGGAATAGGATTAGAATTTGGTTGCCGCACTGTTTCCACACCAGAACAGCGATGCACCACCCCTTCAAAAGCAACCGCAAGAAATGTGATCCACAGCAGATTTTCTTCCTCTGCCTTCTGTTTCGATGTACGGCTTTTTTCTTCTGTTCTGCTGAGTATTTTTCACTGAATGTTCACATACATCTGAATCTTCTGTTCAGATTCAAGATGTATGTGAACATTCAGTGCAAAATACTCAGCGTTTGTTCATGAGTCATGGGACATCCATCTTCCAATCCATAAAAGCGGAACACAAAATACGGAACGTATAGCCTTAAAATGGGAACACCAAAGTTCTGCCACGGAAATTGAATTCCTTTATTACACGGATATGAGCAATCGCCATTGGTGCCGGGGACCTGCCCCTTTAGCTGCCCATATGGGAATTAAGTAGAAGCACATAGCTCTCGATGGTCCTCCGAGTATTTGGAGTCGAAGGGAAAGCTGCACGTAGCCCCAGAACGTGATTTTACCATGCAGTCCTAAAGAAAAGCTCGCTCGGGCAGAGATGTATGTAGACTAGCAATTAAGTTTTTGAAACGACGGACAGCCGTCTGACGAACATGCTCGTCTGGGTTGCCTAGCTCCGCCCATGCACTTGAAAAGGTGAAGCTCGAAGGCGGGAACACGCCCTGAAATCACCTCCTATTGAGACCTAGGCGTATCTGATAATCGCAGGTTGTCCGCTTACATGCGGTACTCGCTACAATCTCTTCAGCGTCAGATTGTCCTATGCGCATCTTCACTCCTTCTTCGTGTTTTAGACCTCTCTTGCTCAAGAGTGGTGCCCCGAACAGCTTTCGGCATTAAACACTCCAATCCTCACAAATTTCCTCACAGTCTCATTCGGGCTTTCTGAATATAATTTCATGGATGAACGGTAAACCTACCTAAAAAGCTCTCTGAGTTCACAAAAACGACAGAACGATGCTGCCTTTGTCTCATCCACCTAGGAAATCTTGTTGATTCTTTGCTTAGACGCACAGTTTGCAACATCGTTCGTTCATGTGCTAAGCATAGAATTGCGGATATTCTACTATTTTTGTAAAAAAAAATTGAAAGTTCAGCACGAGTTATTTATGAGGTGAAGATGAATCGCCCTAAAATCAGCCACAGAAGCTCTACGAGGTCTTTAATAATCGGTGAAGGTAAGACGGTAACAAACTTCAATCACGAATTGTGTTTCTCTTAAAGGGATATGAAGCAAAGGATGTCTACAGATTATCATTCGGCATTATTCGGAAAACCGCTGACAGTGTCTAGCGACGGTTGGCCAAACCTGCATTAACACATTGACGACAATAGAGCCACCCATGGCTCATAACTTTTCGCGCTATTTTGGTACTGCTGCCGTCGGTTTCTATGGATATTTTTCTGTTTCCTAATTACTTGTAGTAGGAGAATGTCCAACATAAGTAAGCAAGAAAATTGTCTTCGCTTTCATTAGATATACTGAAATAAAAAATTTTACTAGGGAGGAGATCAATTCTACAATCAAATCAATTCAAGTCAGTATTTTTTACCCAAACTTTGTCAAAGGAGATTATTTGGGGTGCTGATCTCGAATCTGATATCCTTTTTCGAAATTTGGGCCGATTACGGTAGGCTACAGTAGGTACTGGTAAGTAAGGCTGTCGGAGTCATGGTCATTGAAAGGTACAATGACCTCAAAATGGCAGTCGACAAATTCTTCAAGTCGCAATCCGCTAATTTCTGGTCGAAAGGAATCAGCGATTTGCCGAACTGATGGGAAGAATGTTAATTCGCTCCATGGTGAATATATTGTTGATTCCCAGTTTGTATTTATGAATCTATGTTTGACTAAAAAAGATTTTGTTTCAAGGCTTTTCGGGCAGCCTAATATACCTCCTGTGTTCAATAAACTGTTAGACGACTACCAGCAGATTGCAGCTGTGTCAAATTAATAGAATTAGTTGTAAATGTGTGTATCAAATTGTTTAAATATTTATTGTGTTATCCTTTATTAAAATTAAAATTGTCTTTTTTATATAGCTCTTCAACAACATGAAATACAACGACACAACAATCTTATTTAAAGGACAATAACATCCAAAACAACGACAGCTAACAACAACTTGTTTTGTTTCGCCTCTGCCTTCATACAAAAGCCATTTGAGGCCTTGTTTCCTGCAATAAATGTTGTACTTGGGCTCCAGAACTATCATAGTATGTGCCGGGTGCGGCGCTTACTTTAGACCCGGATAAATTCAGGTTCAAATCTCCCGCCATACCGTAATTCCACCAGAGTCCGCGATTCGGGTACTTGAAAGCCAGAAGCCTCTGGTAAACCTTCGCAACTTCAGAATGGCCTCAATGTTGCGTACAACTGCGGAGTACAATCAAAGAGTATAACCACAATGCCTTCGCGCTGGGTGTTCGCCAACTGAAACAATTCGATTCTTCGAGTGGCCGAGACCAATGTTTTACGATATCATGGTCAGGTACAATGCTCCTGAGGAATCTGAGGAACGTTCCGCGAAACCTGGCGAAGAAAGCCCATTCGCGGGAACGCGTGGCGAAAACCACGGCAGTCGTGGAAAAGGCTAAGGCGCTGATGTAGCCTGAGCTATATTTCTGGTGGGAAAGGACAACCTGTCACCAGAAAAGTTTGTCTTCGACTTTCTCAGACTGTTATGAGGCCGTGGATGGTGGCTGTAGCCTCAGGGAAGTCATATGTCTTCCAGCAAGACGGCGCACTGGCTCACACGAGCCATTTATTCCCAAAAGTGGCTGTCCGCTAACTTGGACACGTGCTGGTCTATGGAGTTCTGGCTTCCGAATAGTCCGGATTTGAATACGCTGGACTGTTAGGTTTGGAGCGGAGCCGACAGGGTTGCCAGCAAGATGAGGCACCCTAATGTCGCACCTCTTCGCATCGCCATTGAACCAGCATTCACAAATATGGACAGCGTTTTTTTTAAAGAGAGCGTGCGAGCGCTTCAGGCCAAGGACGGAGGCAGTGATTGCGGCTGGCGGCGGATTATTGAGTAATTCTATTCCTGGGATATTCCTCTATTCGTGTTCAAAAGAGTTTTCTATTTCCTTTGTATTTTATGTTAGTGAATTTTCTTGAAGAGAGAAAGTTTAGTTTGCCCCAGGTAAACGCCCCACCCTGCACTGTCGATTGTTGCTGTCCTTGTTGCAGTCGTTGCGCTCTTCCGATAATGAAATCTTTTGTCGAATGCGTCAGCCATTCTACTTCCATCTAATGTTATGAATGCAACTTAAATGAGTATTCCCTCATGAGCGTCGAAGTAGAGAAGAAGACGAAGAACGACCAGATCTGTGCCCACCATAGATGAACGGACTAACCTTTGTAGGACATTCGGCTTCCGAGTGTTTTGGTCCATCCGTTTTATTGTTCGTTATCCGGCGTGTTTTAGACCGGATAACGAAAAATCTATTCAGGTTTGGATATGGCGCTCCAACCATAAAGGAACTACGAACCACTTTGGTAGACATGTGGGCTCAGATAACTTGGATAGAGTCTTTCTTCACACGGGTGTTGCAACTACGAGAATGAATGACTTCGCTTGGAACCAAGAGAGGTGTTGAAGTTGGTCTTGCACTGAGGCCAACCTAAAGGCCCCCGCAGACTTCTGCGGCGAGCGGCGGGCGAAATCGCAGAGCGGCGCCGCTCGGAGGCGCCGCTGAGCGGCGACGGCGAACGGCGAAACATCATCATCAGTGGGAGCGGTGACGGCGAGGTACTGTACTGTTTCTAGTCGGGACCGACTGGTGCTTGACAATAACGCGCCCCGATGACGATCGCGCGCCCGCATCGACCGTCTCCGCTCTGGATCCCGCCGCGAAAGGGCAGAGCGCAGAGCGCAGACAGACAGACGCTGGAGCGGCGCCGCCGGGTGGAATGATTCAAGTCATTTCCGCCAGCGGCGCCGCTGGCGGCGAGCTCTGCGTCTCTGCCCTATGGTTAAGCATAGGGCAGCGGCGACGCCGCAAAAGTCTGCGGGGGCCTTAAGGCCGCCACAGACTTCTGCGGCGCCGCTCAGCGGCTTGACTCATCATCAGTGGGAGCGGTGACGGCGAGGTACTGTACTGTTTCTAGTCGGGACCGACTGGTGCTTGACAATAACGCGCCCCGATGACGATCGCGCCCGCATCAACCGTGTCCGCTTTGGATCCCGCCGCGAAAGGGCAGAGCGCAGAGCGCAGACAGACAGACGCTGGAGCGGCACCGCCGGATGGAATGATTCAAGTCATTTCCGCCAGCGACGCCGCCGGTGCCGCTGGCGGCGCCGCTGGAGGCGAGCTCTGCGTCTCTGCCCTATGGTTAAGCATAGGGCAGCGGCGCCGCAGAAGTCTGTGGCGGCCTTAAGCCTTCCATCTCTCCACGGTCGGCAAACCTGCATCTCACTGCCTGGCTAAGGGGCACATTAGACGCTTAGATGTGGCTGTTCACTTTTGTGCTTCTTTATGGTCTTCACGGTCATGACTGCAGTTTGGTGATGCCTTGTTTTCCATACTGGGAATCCGTTCGTCATGTTAAAGCATAATAGTGGTCTCTAAAAAATCTTAAATAAAAACAAACAACAAAATACTTATGGTGCTCAGTGAAGGGGATGGGAAAACCTGCAGATTTATTTTGGTTTCTGGATTTTCGCAGAAATTTCTTCGGCGGTAGAGTTTGAGCTGAAAAATTGGTCAGCGATAAGATAATATGAACTTCGGTACTAAGCTATGAAGCTTCCTTAATGACGCGGGAAGCAGTCACTTCAACACAATGTTATTAAATTTGAACGAGTGGTTGGCATCCGTAATAATTTGCAGAGAAGAGTCAAGAAAACCAAGAGAACAACAAAGAGGAGTAGGAAAAGTGCAGAATCCTGGTGTACACCGAACTCCATCGAAGTTCCTGCTGCAGCTTGAACACGGCTCTTTGGACAAGAGCATAGCATTTGCACAGACTCTACTAGTTTTTCCGGAACGTGCTATCGTAGGGCGTACCATACAACCTCGTTGGTAACGAACCAATTCATGAACAGCAGTTATTGCTGTCGAATAGGAGGAATTTCTCGTGAGCCTTCGTGGGGAACTACAGTGCCGACGGCCTACTTTGATTAGACGCCGCAGGAACCGCGACTTGACGGTTTTTACGTCTTTGTAATATAAGTCGCCCAAAAATCACTTGTTTGAAAAACCATAGATCGGTTCAGCCGTCTAAATTTATGAAAATGCACGGAGGCATCAACTGCTCGAATGCGGAGAATTTGATGAAACAGCGCTAAAGCCAAGGCCTCAAGTTCTTACCCAGATCGACGAGCTCAAGATCTGATTTGGAGCTGCAAAGGAGTCATACACCACAGTTACCGTCGAGCCCTTTGGCCAAATCCCAAAAAGCATTTTCCCGATTCTTTAGAATATACACGACTCGCCTAAAGCTATTTATTTCAAAAACCAAAGGCATATCTGAGCTCAGGAGCTTAAGCCCTATCGTTTGGTATATGTAATTCATGCGGAGCCATAAAAATTAAAAACTTGCACTCTGCCAAGGGCAAGTGTGGACGAGTTGTCTTTTTCACCTAAACCGTCATCGATTTTTCGCACGATTGTAGTTTTAAGTTTTTCGAGGAACGGTTGGCACTGTTCGATTCGATTCTGTTCGATTCGATTCTGTTTGGCGTTTATTTATTTATTTATTTACACATCCATAGGGATGCGCCAACATTGATCGTAATAAAGCTGCAAAAACATTGCCCAGAAAAAGAGGAACAGAAAAAACTCAGAACTCAATTACAATTTTTAGCGAAAAAACATTAAAAAGAAGGCCATCAAGAGCATTGAGGAGAAGGCCTACCATCTATGGACCTGCGTTATAAAGGGAGAAAATAACCAGAGGAAGGGCAGGACAGCCAACCCATAAGTAACATGATCACTACAGAAAATCAGCTCAGCTTGCCCACGGTACTCTATGGTGCTATAATACACCGCAATATAGGGAAAACAACTGAGTAATAAGTGCTATATAGTGCCTACGAAGATGACTATACGTAGGCCAGTTGTATGAGTATGAGACAGCACTTTTGCCTGATGTTTTAAATAAGCTGTCAGAAACTGGCAGTATTATTATGATAGTGATCCTGAGGCACATGAAGATCTAGCAGTAAATAAACCAGGTTTAGGTGAAAAAGACACCTCGTTTTGAACATTTCCACAGCTCCATACGATCCATGTACACCACAAAATAGAGTTCGAGCTTCTAAGCTCAATTATGCCCTTGGTTTTTCAAACGGGCACGCAAATGACGCAAAAACCATAAAATCGCGGTTTTTGCGGCGTTTATTCAGAAGACGCCTCCGGTACTGCAAGAGTGCCCTCCTGGGGCTGGATTCATCAAAGACTTACGTAACTTTAACGGAGAAATGTCAGCTTATCAAGGGATATGGTGAGCAATAAGCCACATTAAAAGGTTAGATAACGCGGCTTATCGCTCACCATATCGCTTGATAAGCTTACAATTCTCAGTTAACGTTGCGTAAGTCGTTGATGAATTCGGCTCCTGGCGACACACCTCGATGTGGCTGTAATTTTAGAGCCTGAAAAGTAAGAGAAGCTGGAGAAACTACTCTTACAAGAACCATTTTAACTAAAGCGACAACACGAGTGACGTACGGGGACACTTACCACAATTTTGACTGTTTCCAGGTCAGATTTAACTATTATACTCTCCCGCCCTCCTGGCTTATTCTTCCGTTATGTACTTGAAGTACTGTATCTTAGAGTGATCCTTGGGCGTGTAGTTTACTCCAATTTATTACATTTTTGTTGTTCTTGCAGAATCTGAAAAAATACTATTGCAAGATAGTGGCGTTGGAACGTCAGCTGATCGTGGGTAAAGTCCGCATAGCGGCGATGTGTGGGTATCCATTGGAAAAAGCCGAAGTCAAAAGACGAAGCGTGGAAACGCGGAAACGGAAATGGCACACATTCGCGATTTGTTCAAACCAGCATCCAAAACGGATCCTCATCAAAACGTGCCATAACGAAACATGATTTCGCGATGTTACTGTGTTATCCTTTGGCTAGGGCTAGCTCAGTATGTAGTGTTGTATTAGGCCTTCGCAAAATTAATTTCGAGGAAAGTATAAAAAATAAGATTTTTACCCTGAATCATTACGTAGCAGAGAAAGCCACAGGTATCGCTCGGAATGTTTCACCGCTCTCTCAAAAGGCAGAAAAAAGATAGTGATGTCACTCCAATTTTTCTAGCCGACCTTTTCCAGAGCTCCATAAAACCATGAACCGACGCAACAACCGAGCCATCGTGTTTTACGAATTTAAATTGGGACATTCTGCGGCAGAGGCATCCCGTAACCTCGGCAGCGCTTTTGGTATAGACTATCCTTGCGAACGAACGACGAGGTTTTATTTATTTATTTATTTTTTTATTCATCTCTTTTGTCGCTACGGCACAAACAAGTGTGTACGTTCTTCTCTTGCGAAAAGTTCAGCGTCCATGTTCGAATTGCCTTCAATCAGAGCGGTCCAATTTCTCATGACATCTTTTTTCCTTTTTCCTCTGCATCTTGCATTGTCGTCCAGCCATCTTGTTCTTTGTCTCCCTTTACTTCGTTTCTTATCAGGTGTCCAATCAGCTGCAGTGCATGTCCATGAACGTTCGGTCCTACAAAACTTATTCACGAATAGCCACTTCCTTTTGAGCACATGGTGAATCCAATCCTTGATCTTTATCTGTGGCGAGTAACTCTCGACCGTATTTTATCGCCTAAACGGACACCAAGAATCGCTCCTTCAAGTCAAGCGGATTGTAGTCCTGTAGCCGATTTTTTGGCCATCACCACGTTTCGCAGCCGTGTAGAATAACAGGGAGCACACGAGAATTGACGAGCTTCTTTTTCAGCTGGACTTCGACGGGCTTAGCCCTAGTTTATACTTGCGCCGCCACGCGACGCGGCACCACAACCGCCATAGATATCGATTTTTCGCGCCGCCCGATCGATATCTATCTTAACCATCGTGCCGTGCCGAGCCGCGGCGCAAGTATAAACTAAGGCCCCTGTTATACTCCCGCGGAAGCTTCCGCGGATGGGCGGAAATCGCGTCGGGACCCCGCGCCGGGCCACTCGACGCGGCCCGCCACGCCCGCCTCCGCCGTGCACCATTGGTCCGCTGACGTTGCGCGGATGCTCCCGCGGGAGTATAACAGAGGCCTAAGGCTTAAAGCGAAGGAGCAGTCGGTATTTGAAGTAGACTTCTCTTCCTGCTTGAATCCTTCTCTGAGTCTCTTTTAGTGGATTGTGTGGGTTTGACAAGAGCTATCCTAGATAAATAAATTTGTTGACGCCTTCTATAATTTCTCCGTTGAGTTGTATTACATCCCTCTTCCGTGTCGGTTGCTGAAAATTACACTAATGCTTTATTCATTATCTGTTCCGTAACTGTTAGAAGGCAGGTTATTTGGGTTTCAAATATTATACAAGAACCACCCTTCATGGCTACTGCCTACAGCAGCTTCATCACGCCCTTCTGCCAGTCGTCTGACTCACAGCGTGCCAAACTGTGCTTTCCAAGCAAAAATAGAAGGAATGCTTCTAACAAGGAGAGCCTCCGAAGTTGCTGTGACTTTTTGCGATACAATTTTTGCAGGATATAGAGTCCCGTGTGGGGAGTTCAAAACTATAGTTAATTTTTTCGGAAGGCTCTTGGTCGAAAAAGGCATCTGAAAATGTGAGCGCGAAATTGATCACGTCCTGCTGCGACTTACCGAATGTGGTCGGCTGGCGAAGTGGATTGCGATGCCGCTTCTCAGGGAGTGGGTTTTATGGTTCGGTCCCTGGCGCTGCCAGAGTTTCGAACTCATCGGATCATTATTATTATGCACTTGCGTAATCATATGAGTCGATTTATATACTATTAATGCTTCTTGTGAGAAAATGTTGCATTTTTGTGCTGTTTGTGGGGATTTTGCTACATACAGCCGATAAGACATCTTTAAAGAAAGCAAATAGCATCGAATACCATACAAACTGGATTTTATTCGCATGCGTTTGTTCGATTGCAGATTATAAGCCAGACCTACAGGCAATTCTGCGCTCCGGTATTCCGCCCATGTCTCACATACGCGTGGGTGACAGCTGGATACGCTAATGGTTACCCGGGGCCCTTCTCCAGGCCCACCAATTATGCTTTCAACGAAGAAGTGGTGACACCTTGTCAAAGAGAGGAAGTTTGTTCGTCCCTAGCATTTCTAGAATCTTGATGGTCTGACAAGCACTTATCTTTTAATTGTTTCATAGCTCTATATCATTGTTCGCTTCAAATTGTTCATTTCCTTTATCAGCAATAAACACAGTTGCTTTACGTGAGCAAGAAAATTTTTATGTTAGCGACCCAATAGAATGATACAGTGCAAATACGGTCTTCTTCTTCTTCTTCTTCTCCTGAGCGTTTAGTCCCGCGCAGTCGCAGGGTCCGCTGTTCTTGTGATCAGTCTTCACCTCATCCTAGCTGCAGGTTTCATTCTTCCCTCATTCCCCTCAGTTTCCGGCACTGTCCCTTTTTCTTTTTGTATTCAATCTTTTAGTATGTGTTATAGTTGTGCCCGAATGAATATTCCAACATCCGATTTCGAATAATTCTATTCGACGTTCGAAAAATCGAATGTATTCGAGTTTGAATGCTCGAAACACTAGTGTTCGAATGTTCAAATCCGAATGCTTGAAACATTCGCACTCGAACATTTGATTGCTACAAAATCTGCGATCCTACAAAATGATCTATCTTTCTTGCTTCAAGCATCCCACGAGCAAATAATTAACGCTCCCATCAGAAAAGTGCGTGTCCTCATCGGGCACTCAGAGCAGTATGCTAGTCGCTCCTTGCGGGGGAAGCGAGGGAGGAGGTAGTCCCACCCCGCCGGTCCCATCCCGCGCGGGACAATGCCTCCTAAGCGCCCCTCGCGAGGTTGGCCACACTCAGACACGATGAGGGGGTTATGCCCTTTTTCCGGAGCAAACTCAATGCGGCATATGCCGACGGACGCAGCCCCTCGATCGTGATTGGTTGGGGTCGGCTGTGATTGTTCAGTTGGACTTTGGGTTTTTTCTGCATATGCTGTCTTGGTGATGCAAATTTGAGCCTCCGCAACGCCGCAACCAGCGACCCGCATCACCGTCCGTTATTGGTCAGACACGCCCTCCTGCTAAGGCCCTGAGGACTCTTGCTACACTCAGGTAGCGTACTGCGCCTGCCTCTTAAAAGACATGTGAGGTGGTCTCGCAACGGTCGCCGACAACAGTTCTTTCGGCGGACGAGTTGCAGCCGGCTTTCTTTTCAAAAAGCGATCGTTCTCTTCCTCGTGACCTGCTCTCTTCCACGTGAAACGTCGACTGAGCCGCTAGAGAGGCTCGCTATCAACTGACAGCGAGCCTGCTCACTTCAGCCCACTGCTATCGATAGTGGTAGGATTTGCAGCCTCCACACAAGAAGGCCGATCCGGATGCCGACCCGCTTCTGCACAGAAGGAGGGTCGCTAGGATCTGCTTTAGTAGAAGCGTCGGCTTTAGTAGCTCGCTTTCGATGAATTGTTACTTTAGTTGATTTTGATGAACTGCCACTTTTGAGAGATGAGCTCAAGTCGAAAACTGTAACGAAGTTCTACTTTTGACACCTTATTCACTTCGAAAACTCAATTTTACTTTTGCCCACAGCTTCCTCCTCCTGCTCCTAATATGTTCTCTTTTTTCGTGTTTTTGTGTTTTTTTCCCTCGGTCTCATCTGTGCTATGGATTGATAGTGAGCAGTGACTCATCTCCCCACACACTGCGCGGCCTTCTGGCCTGTGGAGTCTTCCAAGAAGACCAGATCCGAACGCCGACCCTCTTCTGTACAGTAGCGGGATCTGTTGGATCCGCTTCCAAAAGAAACTTACCAGGGAAGGGTCTCAGGCGTAGGCCTGAACGGGGGAAATGGATAGTACCACGAGAATCTCCACCCTTCATATAGTAGAAAAACACGTTTCGTTTTTGCTGAGTCCTTGAACCAAAAGAGCTATGGGCCCTCGAAGGTGGGGAACATGCTAGACCAGATGTTCGACTCCCGTGCCATGCACTATTTTTGCATTTTTCATAACCGCAGCCTCCTTCACCAGTTTGCTTTCTACACGTCTCCTACTCATCTATTTCACTCTAAATTGTCAAAGTGGTCAGATTGTGATCAACACCCCAGATTCGTGATTAACACTCCATGATCTCTATAACCCTAGATACCCGTACCTGCTGTAACCTGTCGTAATCGGCATAAATTTCAAATGTCAGGTTCGGCTGTCAAATTCGTGATCAGCACCCCAAATAACCTCCATCGAGGAGGTTTGGGCCAAACAATTTTTTCAACCTCTCCTCGACCTCTGGAGTTGTGAAAGTACAATAATGCCTTGATGGTGGTTTAAATCAGCTTACTTCCTGCACATCCCCTACACATTATTCCACTCTACATGGTCAAACAAGGGTTTACTGTGAGCTGTGGTTCACTCACTTTTCCCAGTTTCTGAATTATACAACGTTTTGTGTTTTTCAGCGAATGTTAAACAGTGACCTCACAGCAGAGGTTACAGCAGGTACGAATGACTAGGGCTGTCGAGGTGATAGTCATCGATTTTGCCCAGACTTCTCCTAGGGGGTTATTTGGGGTGCTGATCACGAATCTGACATCCGTTTTTGGAATTTATGCCGATTTCGGTAGGTTATAGCAGGAACGGGTGACTAGGGCTGTCGAGGTCATGGGGTATTGACCACGAATCTGGCCCTTTTGACAATTTAGAGTATAATAAATGTGTAGGAGATGTGTAGGAAGCAAATTGGTGAAGGAGGCAGCGTTTATGAAAAAGTGCAAGGTTAGTGCATAGCGCGAGAGTCGAACATCTGGCCTAGCATCTTTGAAGCAGCCCTGTACCCTGCTGAACCACCGAACTGATTGCTGCTAAGCCTTTCAGGCGCGTCCCATACAGCAGCCCGCGCACAGGCATGCACGTGGACACGTAGTGACGGTGTGCTACCATACTCCCGCCGCTTTCGAGGGCCCGTAGCTCCTTTGGTTCAAGGACTCAGCAAAAGCGAAACATGTTTTTCTATTATATGAAGGGTGGAGGTTCTCGCAGTGCTACCTATTTTCCCCGGTCAGACCTACTCCTGAGACCCTTCCCTGGTTAGAAAAGTCGACTTTGGCCGATGAATTTTTACTTAGTTGGTTTTGATGGAATGTCACTTCCGTGAGAGGAGTTCAAGTCGAAAACTGAAAAGGAGTTTTGCTTTTGACACCTTTTCACTTTGAAAACAAATAGTATTCCAAAAGAAGCTTAGAAGATGGGTTGGACAATACAGTTTACCCCAGTATGGGTGATCTTATCCATATATTAGCGAAACGAAAGTCGGACATCAAGCGAGGCGGACAAGTGCGAAGCCCGCGCACAGGTGGTCAGGACACTCGTCATCAATCATTTGCTATGATATGCTCGAAAAAAAAAATGCGATTTTCGAACATATTCCAATTTTAACGCTTGAAAAACGCGATTTTCGAAGTCGAATGCTCGAAAAATCGCGTTTCTCGGACGTCGATTTTCGAATATTCAAAAACGTCGCTATTTGTATCGGTTATTCGAAATTTTTGCGAGAGCAGAACTATAGTATGTCTTTCTCAGCCAATCACCGTTTTCTCACCTTTTACCGTCGTGCTTTTCTTAACAATAGCATATTCAAGAATAAGTGGAACGAAATGAAATGAGAAATCCAATTCACCGAGCCTAAACTAGTGAAAGGCCTGGTTAATACGAGTGTGGCACAAACCTTAGGTCGATAGTTTTAAGCGGTGCGTAGTACGCTTCTGTGTTCGTGTATTCTTCAGAAGGAACTTGAGGACAGCGGTTGTTGCCATTCCGCTTTAAGTCCATTTTCACCTTGATGGAAACGACAGCAGCACCTCTACTTGACACTTCAGTGGTCAAAACACACTGTAGTTTTGGCAGACAAGAATGAGTTAGTAGCCATTGTTCGCTGACGTCAGCCTTCTTTGTGTAATGACTACGCTTTTTCGTTGTTTATGTCCACGCTTATTACCTACTCATAAGGACGAAATCTGTGCTTACGAGGAATAATTTACGCTGAGATTTCGTTAAACGATTTGAAAAACTTTTCGCGACCGATTTCTCTTCGTCAGCTTTGCAAGAATTCGCGCCTTAGTGAACGATTATTGCTATCCGCATTTTTAAATTATTTCAGCGTTTCAGGATCATTCAAGAATGACGACGAAAATGGAAAATGAAGCACTTGGAGTGGTGAGATTCAAATAAATGAATATTTTATTTATGATCTTATAACAATAAACGACAATACATATATTATAAAAAGACTTTTAACTCCATCGTAACATTGTATCACATTTGGACCAAAGATTTTCGACTCCTAATTTCAATTATTGGTACATGTCGCATAGGTGAGCAGCATTGGTAGGTGGGAGCCGCCAGCCAATAATAACGAAGCATAGCACACCCGAACACATGCTAGCCCATCAGGATATCGACTGGATACGCACTCTCTGAACGGCATGCCCATTCAATGCGGTCTGATTGGTCTAGGCGTCCCCACCTACTAATGCTGCTCACCTACGCGACATATACCCAATTATTTATGATAGCTTCGTTAAAATTGAAGATTTTAAATAGGACAAAAACTTTAACATTCAGCACATCTCTTTTAAAGAAAGCCACCGAGAACGGTTTTCCAGCTGTGAGCAGTTTGGCAATAAAAGCTCATTATCTGATGGAATACACTTTAGGTTGTACTATATACGAATGATGAGATTCCTCCTGTGAAAGCTGTCTAACAATTCCGAAAAACGACGCTGTGCAGGGCATATGTTTATAAATTAGATAAGACGAGATATAATTTCAAATCCAAAAATAACAGTTTTCCTACAGATTAATTTACTAACGTTTTACTTGGAAATGCCGCTTGGATAGGAACTATTTGTGTCGCGGCAAGCACCAGCCGCCGCTACTTTTTCATGAGTTCTCACCCGCGAGACCTCAGATGGACAAAAAAATAGTGCATTCACAGTTCGCCTACAGTGCCTTTTTCCTTGTAAACAGAAAGTACAAGACGTCTCCTTTGTATTCTAGAAGGACCGCCCTCGCGGTCTCAGTCTTGTTGAGTTCCTCCACCCTGCTAGCTTGCCTTTAGTTGTACAATTACAAATAAACGGATTATTCGATAATTTTGTGTCAGAGGCAACGGAAGCCCACACAATTTGTCTACCAGAGCAGGACTAATTTTTACAGGATTTTCATATTTTCGCTCTGAATTCTTATTATAATGTTCTGCTATAATCTAATAGCTTGCCTACTGAAATCATTTGAAATATTTCAGCAAAATTTCGGCAAATACCACAAAACTTGTCTTCAAAAGTGATCTAGAAGCTTCACAAGAGATCTAGAAATCTACCTCTCCTCCATGTTTTTTTTGTCACTAATCACTTTCTGTTCTTGGCAGTGATCTACCTGCTCCAGCGAAGAAAGAAACCATGGGTTACCATTGGCACCTCATTTGTCGAGCAGCCAGATCGTGGAGTAGAGACTAAAGTGAACTTCTTTTTGCCTTCTGCAAGGGAGCAGCTCAGAAGGACGATTTTGATAGTCCAAAGTATGGGCTAATTTAGGAGAAAAATATTTAAGCCTTGGCTTTCGGCTTTTCTTGGCGATGGTCTGTTCTGGTCAAGGCTTCTTGTCATTTTAAGGATCTAAATACATATATTTTAATTTTAAAAACACTGCTTTTGTACTGTATTGTACATTTTTTGAAAAATCCTCTTCAACATAGTACCTAAATTTTGTTTCAATTATGTCCTACCGACTCCGAAAATAAAGCTCGTGAGGTAACAAAATCTGGACTTTTGTGTTCTCGCGAAAAATGGGTTAAACTGCTGAATTTTTTTGAAGGTATCATACATTTTCAATAGTTGTTGGAAACTGCATTTTCTTCTCTGTGTAACGCAACCTTGAAGAAAAAAGTGAACATTTGTCGCATTGAAACGCCGGAAACTTCCAGTCCGGCGCAGTTGAGTGGAATCTACAAAAATAAGAACAAAACTAGTTACAGGAGCTGGACTGGTGGCCGTACGCCGTCTTCTTCACTATTGCCTACATTTCGGCTCCGCTCTATGTCGCGATTATTGTGGGCTTGATACGGAATCGAAGAATGACTCAACTGTCCGGCACTTTTTACACACTCATCATTTCGCAGGTAGGTTATGCTTACAAGGGAAGAATACCATGGGCCGGATTCATCAACAATTAAATCCGTGGGTATGCGGGGTACAGGGGTAGACATAAGATAAGAGTCAGGTAGAGATAAGGCAAGAGTCAGAGACGCAGACATCATTGTAGGTATCTCTAACCCATATTCCCGCGGGTAAGTCGTTGATGAATCCGGCCCCAGGTGACCATGGGACTTTGAGATGGGATACGTATAGCAGGATGCGGCTTCCAACGCTGATTCCAAATATGTGTTCCTTTTCTGCTGCGCGCATCTGTGACCATTTTCATTGCAGGCTCCTTTGCCCTCTAGGCCCACGCAGAGCGGGACAGTCACAAGAGAGCGAGCTGAAGCAGGGTTGAAACTGCGCTGCCGGCAGAGCAGTGGTGGCACAGGGGGTAGGGGGCAGTCTGGTGAGACGGGGTGGTTTATGGTTCAACTCCCATGGGGTGCAGGATTTTTGCACTTCCTAAAAAAATCTGCCACGATCAACTAAAGCTCTCTATGTCAAATTGCAACGGAAAAGGCCACCATGAAGGAGTCGTCTTCATACTGACAACATCATACTGGCATGAAGACACAATTTCTCATTTGCTAATAACATGGCAAGAAGACGATCAGCGCTACACTAGCAACTGTGAAATAATATTACGGAATGTTCAAAAAATAACAGCTGTTGGCAATCACTGAAGCGGATAAAAATGCATCAGTGCGGCGCTGTAAGGGCAGTGCTCTACGATGTGAGTAAGGAAACCATATTGAATTGGTGTATCAAACGTCCCAGGATGACTGCAGGTACACTGCAGCGTACCGTGAATGCGTGAGAAAAGTTCTGAATCTTGGGGCAAGTGATGCGCATCCGGCCACTATCATGGTTTGTGCGTTCATCACAAGCGGCTCTCCTTTTCGTGGATACAGGAGTAAAGATAAGTCAGTAGAACTACCTGTATTGGTATCCTAAAAAGCAACTGGTTCCTTGGCTCGAATCCCACCTCGGGAGTAAGCCGTATATCTTCCAGCAGGATTAGAATCCTGCGCAGAGTCGAGGATTGTTCGGGACTAGTGCTACGCCAACTTGAAGGACTTCCTTTCGGCTGAGGAATGACCTCTGTATGGACCAGATCTGAATCCGCTGAATTACCCACCATGGGGAATTCTGAAGAACAAAGATTGCGCAACTTCCCACAAAAGTAAGAAGTCAGTGAAGGATGATCTGGTCAAAGCAGGGAACGAAATCGACGCGGACTACTTGTGGCGCGTCCCACGGGACAGACACGCGAACATCGCTCTCGTCGTCAACGTGTTAACGACCTGATAAAGCTGAAGGGAAGTCTGTTAGGAGGACTAGTGAAAAACTGTGACGAAGCCCCACTGCCAGCTGATATTGGGTTGATCGAAAAGTCTTGCAACACTAGCATAACAATATTACAATAAATACAATATAATACAATATAGGAAAACTCAGTCCACAGTATATTTCCCATCCAAGACTAAGATCCTGCATCATCTTTCAGGCAGTCCTTCAATTCCTTTCCGCCAGAATTTCGAGGGCTGTGAGGGAAAGAATTCAGAAACCTCTGTTTTCAGTTGACGTCGATCGAACTCTCTACCTCGAAGATGCTGATTCAGAGCGCTGAACAGGCGGTATTGAGAAGGAGCGAGGTCTGGAGAGTACGCGGGATGGGGCAGAATTTCCCAGCATAACTGCCGGATTTCCCCGCGACTCACTTTTGCGACATGAGGACGCGCGTTGTCGTGCAGCAGGTAGACATTTTGGATCTATCCTAGTCCGAGGGGGCCACATAATTAAAAAGTAGGTGACAAAATGGATTGAGACTTACCGAGCGGCTCCTAGAAAACGAGTTGGGACCTAAAAAAACCAAAAACAAACAAACAAACAAAAAATAAAAATCGCCGCGGTTTACAACCGTCTCGGCGAGCAAAGAGCGACGGAATGGAGGCATGCCGCGTACTGACCGCCGGCTGACATGTTATAACCAGGATCTAACATGGTAAATAGGGCGCATGAAGCCTCATGTCGCGTCCTGGCCGCCGCATGACATGTTATAACAAGGACCCAACATGATGAGGACGGCACGCAACTTTGCCGGCTTACAACCGCAACAAATGTAATTTTTCGTCTTTTTCTTTGCGTCTTTTTCTTGTTTAGAGTCCTGTGTTGTTCTGTAGGAATCACTCGGTAAGTCTCAAGTGAATTTGTTACATATAATACTTTTTGGTTATGTGGCCCCCCGCACTGGATAGATCCGACATTTTCCCGTTCTGGACGTTTTTGGTGAATGGCTTCGGCCAAGCTCTGGAGCTGGGTAGCGTGGACAGATGCTGTGACTGTGGTCTCACTAACCAGCAACTCCCAGTAAGGCACGCCTTCTGAGTCCAACAGAGGGGCGTCCAGAACAATGTCGATCTTCGAGAGAGATATCTCCAGTGTTGAGGTACAGATACCAACGGGTCACTGTGAATGTGAAGTGGATGACTTCCTCTATGAATGCAGTGCAGTTGTTGGACGCTTTGCGGAATGGTCTTGCAGAAATTCGTAGTAGACGATAGGTCATGGCATGCTGCTGCTTATCGTTGACATTTTTGCTGCATTCCTACCCTACGAAGCCTTATATATTATGCTTGGGAAGCCTCGAGGATGTACTGTGACGTCACCACACAAGATCAATACTATAAGAGCTTTAATGAATTGTAGCGTCAAGTTTTACAAGATTTTTCGATCAACCTAATATTTCCCTAGCTAACAACGAGGCCGCAGGTAGTTACATGATGCTTCGCACACATTCTCCTTGTCCTGGACATTATGGAAGCAGTTTGGGCATTCAATGCCTACTCAGCAACTCGTTTCGATTAGGCTGATTACCAGGCATTCTGTTTATATTCTTCAAACTCATCTCGCTAACCTCGAAGAGATGAAAAGCATTAGCACTAGCCCCTGCTAGAACCCAATTACTAGGGGGGGGGGCAAAAGTAATGAGACACCCCATGCCGTGTCCATATATCTCGTGGCTGAAGTCTGGATTCGTACTTGTCGTATTTGTATGTTTGTATGCTACTTACTGAAGCCCATCTGAGAAGAGAAGTTACCACTTCCGCCCTTTCCAGAAGCATGCCAAAAACCCAAGCCTGTCTCACGCCGAAACCACAGTCTGACGAGTCGACCTGTGTCGCGCAAATCTCGCCCAATTCCCAACCGCGAGGAGCCTGGACTCGATAGTGATGCAAGATGAGAAGTACGTCTTCTACCTTAACCCTGCCAAGCAGCGAGTCTGGGTGAGGCCTGGTGACCTGTTACCGACCTTCGTTCGGCGTGATGTTCACGGCGAGAAGCATCTTTGGAGCTTTTGGGTCTGCGCCCATGGATCGGTTTACCGGAAGCTGTTTCCCAAGAGCACCGCGATGAACTCCAAGGCCATGGTGAACGAAATAGAGAAGATGGGCCGGCGACTCGCTCTTATTCATTCGCAGCGCTTCAAGAAGGTTCTCCTCTTCGACAACGCCGCACCCCATCGGGAACAAGTAAGCACGGATAAGCTTCGCCAGCGGGCTACGTTCACATGCCTCAACCACCGTATTCGCCGGACATCTCTCCATGCGACTACCACTACTACTTGAGCCTACAGGACTTCCTAGTCGGAAGGGACACAAGGACCCAAGCAGTCCTTGACAACCATGTCGAGCAGTTGATCAGCACCAGGCCCAATCAGTTCTGGAAGGATGGGATCAGGAAGTTGGCTGAGCGATAGCAGCAAGGTCCTTGCCCTTAATGGCAAATACATTACTCAGCATCGTTGAGTTGTAATTGAGTTATAAAGAGATAAAGATTTTTTTCATTTCGTCTCATTACTTTTGCCCCCCCCCCCCCCCCCCGTAATATAATAAAATCTCAAGTCCGAATCTAACATCGACCTGAGAGCGTGAGTAGAGTGATCACTATTGTTCAGGGCCTCGCCGATCTCTTCTACATTTTCTGCTACACCATCTATATAGTGCTGAGCTTTATTGGCACAACCGACGATATCTCACACTTTTTCAAGTGGACAGCGGCTAATATCAGCTACAAAGCCGTCTATTATTCACTGAGCCTACGCTGCCTCGGCGTGACTTTGATCTCCTTCCAGCGATACGTCATTATATGCAAATGGAATTCTTTTTTAGAGAAGGTACGTAAGCTTTTACTCACAAGCTGTGCTGTCAACTCTGAACAACCCATTATTTGAATGGCAGATGATCGATTAGGCTTGCTGAATCTGGGGCGAGATTCATCAACGATACCGCCGGTATCCTCTCACCTCGGCTTCACCATACCGCCATCTAACCTCATCAATTTTTGTGATTCAGCCCGTCACCGACTAAGCAAGCCTCTTACGAAGTATCTGATACCGGGGATTTCACTCCAAATTTACCATGCCACCTGTTGATGAACCGCTATATTGGCGGTATTCTCGCTGTTAACGGCCACGGTTAATGAATCTGGCTCCTGGTATACTAAAGCGTGAACATCCAGGTAAAAAAAAATAAAATGAAGAACGGCTAATGGAAATGACCCAGACACTAGACACTAGACATAGTGAGCGAGCCGAAGTATACATTTTGGCACAGTCCTCGCCAACACTTTTTTAAACAGGATTCTTCCATTATAGCAACTGCTATAACCTTTCTGTAGCACTTCTAACGTTCTATCAGATCTGCTTCATTTGTTGTTTGGTTGAAAAATAATATATCATACAACCGTCAATTTGTCCAAAATGTTCCCTGACCTTTATTTTGACGATCTGGTGGGTGTGCTGGTTTGAAGCTCAATTTCGATGCTTGTAACCCCTTCTTTAGATCTAAGTACAATAGCGCAATGAGATAAACAATAAAGCAGCAAGAAATACGGACTCCGGATCAGGGATGTGCGGAAATTTTTTCACAAAAGCAGAAGGCGGAATACGGAACGAAAAAGCTCAAAAATGGGTGGGAGCCGGAATACGAAACACGGAATCGGAATGACTGTAAAACCTATTACTAACCAAAAAAACTTAAATAACCGGAATACGAAAACCTAAACTATTACTTCATTTAAATTTTCGCAAATAAATAATTATATATATATATATATATATATATACAATGGTAGTAATAACTAGTTGCCGTTAAAGAATTTAGGAGCCGGGCAAGGCAGCATGCGACTCTTGTCCAGCAGTATATAACAATAAAAAATCCTTGAATTAGTATCATTACTAATCGTAAGACGACTTTTCAAACATTGCTGGTGTAACAAATCGAAGTTTCTGTATAACCTTTCTGTAAATAGGAACAAAGTATTCTAGAATGAATCCAGCTGACGAATAAGATGCCAGAGATTTCGCCACTCATAACACTTAACCGCCCTTATTGAGTGTCCCAGATCTATCCTAATTGGGAGGAGAGCGCTAAGGTTACAGTTGCGTTCAGCACCCACGACATGACACTCACTGTCTGAATTCGCATGGGTACCATTGTATCATTTCGCAGTAGCTGATTCTCTGGGACAAACTCAAAGGAGTGGTGGAGAAGCAAGACACCGCATGCTCTCCTCCGACTGGGATAGATTCAGTGTCCCCTATGAAAAATGTTATAATGTTAGCAGCCTAAGAGTGTTTCTATGTAGAACTCTGATCTAGAATTGATGTTCCAGGCCCGACCTAAAATTATTAGGAAAAAATATATATAAATATAAAAATAAAATATAAAATATAAAAATATATATCGGATTCCGGATAAAGAATTTTATTCCTGATTCAAACACCCGTGAAACCTTTGTGGCCTTATACTATTCGGTAGTACATCGTTTCAAGAAAAGAATTCAGGATTTTCAAGAGAGAAAAAAAAGAAAAAGAATCATGTTTGGTTATTATACTGCTTCGACACAGTATACATCACTGGTTTGAAAGCAACAGATTCACAAAAAGGCGACGTATAGTTAATCTCTTTCTTCAGCCTTTCGTTTCAGTTCAAGAAGTGAATGAAGTCAGTGCAAAACAATCAATGAGTGGCGAGTCACCATTTTCGTTCCGCCTTCTGGCACAAAAAGAGCGGAACACGGAACGCAACGGAAGGACTAATAACGGCCGAAAACCGGAACTCGGAACACGTAAACGGAAATTCCGCACAAATTCCGCACAGTGCTCTGGATCCACCAGTTAACAAGAGCAAGCCGAGATGTTCATAAACGCTGGTCGTCCAGAAAAGAAGTATGTACAGGGAGGGCGCTCGAACTCTTCTTATTTTGTCATGTCGTAACTCGAGCCAAACGGAGATTTTCCAATCTCGATCCGCATTTCTTGTCGTCTTATTGTGTACTTTTATTGCATGTAGACCTGGAGAAGGGCTTATGTGGTCAGCGTAGCACGACGAGGAACCGAGAGGGCGATGCTCGGAGTAGCACCATTCATGCAAGCAAGAAAGGCCTACGGAGTTCCGAGCTTTCTCGACGTCGGAGGTTCATTGGCGGTGCTGCATATGCCAAGTCGTCGAAAATTAGGTGGGCTGGCCAATGTGAGCGCTTCGCAGGCAATCGCTGGATGGATAACTGGATTACGGGGATGCCAGAGGAACGGCTACGTATCTACACTTAACATTGCGCGCGGCTGCCGCTACTGCATTCGCGGCGAGTCACCTCTATCGCAAGTCAGCTGTGATGCTAAATTTGAGCTCTAGCGAACTTCAGGATGCAGATTCGAGAAATGAATCTTTTTCTGCTAAAGGAACTCCACCTTTTCCGAAATGAGAAGAGTTGTCTACATCTTCAATTAGATCATCCATCCCTCTTCAAAGCATTTGTTTGTGGTTAAATAAACCTGAAGGCCATCAAGTAGGTGAGTGTAGAGAGCATGAGAGGTGCATACACCAACCAGAAGTCGTGAATGAGACGGCACAGACCAAATAGGCGTTGCCATTACCGCAACAATCGTTGCAGCCACCGCGTGTTCTTATAGGTGAGAAGAATTCCTCGCCACCCTTGAAAAACGAAAAACAAAATGTTTTGTTTGTACTTCTTTATGAAGCCAATGAACAACTGATATGACGTTCCTCATGTCTCTCGAGCGAGGAGGACCAACTGGTGCAATTTGGCACACGACAGGGACCAGTGGAAGCTGTGATAGATCCCCTTCTATAACAGCCCTTTATTTGGACCTTCATAATGTCAAAAATTATGGGCTGAAATTCGGATTAGTCATAATTTAAGGTTTCGATCTTAGCTGTTCAAATTCTCCTATTTTTAAAAAGATTTTTTAATAAATTAAATCAGTTTTCTTCCAGCCTTAGTTACAATTGTCGACCCTTCCTTTTAATGTTACCTTGTTTTCTTTGTTTTGTTTTACGTTAAAAACAACATATTTTAGACAATTTCTAATATTTCATCGACATTCATTGTCATGTTTCATTGGCTGGGTTCGTTGGTGCTTATCACTCCGATTTTGACGTTGAACACAATACACTTCGGATGCGTCTGTAAGCGACTTGTGGCTATGTCTCCGCTTGAATTCAAGGTATAGCGCCGTTTTTTGAACGAACAACGTTTTTTTTTTTCTTTGAACACTCGATCTCTTGCAATCCGATTGGACAAAACTATGGCGCCTTCTTTCTTATGTGGACAACAGCGAACCTATTTAATATCAAGGTGCTGTTGATTGCCGCGGATGAAGATGCTTGCCAACCCAGAGCCAACGCGGCCCCAGGACGTAACTCCAACGCGACGTCGCGTGCTAGCTGCATGCGACGCCGCGGCGCTGAAACGCGGACGTGCGCTCGGTGACGCATGATTAGCAGCGGATCACGGAACCTCGCCAATGTTCAAGACCCACGACCCACGATCAATCAATGTGATCAATAGCGACGATAAAAGGTGTTCGTTTTGTGGGAAGAAATGTGTATGTGAAGTTGCATCAGAAATGACTTACCTCCGTTTACTATAGGGGTTGAACACGAGGGCTGCAAAAAATCCAGTTTCGTACAGCACCCACCGTTGTGTATTGCTGTCTTATTGGTATCCTCTCCTCCTCCGATTCTATTTACGGAAAACTCTATAAATGTTGTACTCATTACCCAAAATGACGATGCGCCGGCTGATGCAAAATCTGTGCTGTTGTGGACGCATAAATAAGAGAGAAATGTTTTACCAATCTAGGAAGTTCCAATCTATTAATGCATTACACCAGGTCTCCTCCAGTTTCTTCAGCGTGCGCGTTCTCCCAATGATTGTGCGTGTTACACCTCTAGCCGTCCCTGTCGGAAGCAGTCGGACCGCGACAACTCGCCCATTTTTGTCACGCACCGTGCACGACGCCAGGGGGGTTCGCGCGCCGTTGAAGTTATGTCTGCCCCTGGAACCAACGCACTCTAGTTCCAAACACTCTCTAACACTCTATAGAAGTGTTAGTTTCTTAAGATCTAATAAGCGCTTCCGAAGGAGACGTAACATTTTTTCGCATTTTTTCGCAATACTTCCTTTTAGTAGCCTGAAATGTGAAAATTTAAACATTAAACCTATGTTCTTTAAAGAGATTCCATTCAAACATGACTAAATAACTTGTATTACGTTGTCCGGAAAGTTCTCAGCGTTTTGTGTTACTATTTTTTATTCGTCTACTATTAAGTAAAAATTCAACTTGCATTGCGCATTAATGCCACTCTCTGTACAGAATTTTTCGCTCTATCTGACTAAATTATGTTTCAACGTTATTTTATATTTCCCTTCTTGAAGGGATTATTGAAGTATGTCGAACGAGCAATTCCGAACGATATTTTATTTCAACCTCAAATTGGGAGCCGAAGCCGGGATAGCCCCACAAATCAATCAAGTGTGGGAGCCTAATAGTGTTAGAGAAAACACTGTGCGCCAGTGGTTCAGTAAATTTCGGGCCGGAGATTTCAGCCTCGAGGATGTCCCCTAGAGCAATCCTGGACGACGAGTTGAAGGAATTGGCGGAAGCTGAACCATCCCGAACAGTTCGCGAGATCGCGAAAGGGCTAGACGTCAGTAAAACTGCTGTTGCGGATGCTTTGAGACGCCTTGGGAAGGTGAGAAAGCTCGAAAAGTGGGTGCCCACGAGTTGAGCGGCAAAAATTGTCACGTTTCGAGCTTTTGTTCTTCTCCACTTCAACGCAACAAAACTTACCCGTTTTTGGATCGAATCATCACTTGTGATGAAGAGTGGGTTCTGTATGATAACAGGAAACGTTCCGGAGAGTAAATTCAAAGTTCGCTCATCTAGAAACCTCAGTATCGTCGTTCAATACGTATTTTCTTGCTTAGCCAACGAGGTTTTTAGGTGGAATATTTATCTATGGCCTGACATTTCGACCCTGTCTTCGTCTTCGGAGGCCTAAAAATGGCTCGAGCATTAGACTTGCACTTGTACTTGCTTAATCCTTCATAAGCAGGATTAAGCAACCGATGCTGGAACGCTTTCCTTTAATGTACTGTGACGACTGTATCATCATGGCGTAAACACACTCCGGAACGATTGAGTGTTTTCGAATAATGAACGAGCAGTCGCAGTACATTAAACTCACACGAGAGATCCCACGAAACAGTTGGCTCCTTTACCTCAATACTCAGGTATCCAATGGCATTCTGAGCGTAAAGTGGTACTCCAAGAACATACTCCTTGACGCTACGTCTGCACTTCCTGCTGCCTAGTTGTTCAGAACAGCAGCTAACATGTGCCACGAGAAGGGTGGAGTCATTACGAATAGCTTCCAAAATAGCTGCACAAATTGGATACACTACAGTACCGGACATGTCTTTTGGTCATTGGCCGAAAAAGCCGCGCCGGCCAACATAGGCCGCTTTGGAGCGTTCCGAAGCGGCCTTTTTGAATAACTTCTTTAGAAATCGAGTACTTGCGCAATTAAACATATATTTGAGCTCAGCAGATCAAGCTCTATCTTTTGGTATATAAATCTTAGTAGAGTTGAACAATGCATATAGGCCCGACAGAATCAATCGAGTGGGCGCGACAGCTTGCAGAGTGGGCGTTTAGGGAATTTTTTTTTCAGAAATTCCCAGCCGTCTTACTGAGGAGTTGTTCTAAGACTGTCCAGCCTGCCTTTGAAGTGCGCCGTGAACAATGCATATAGAATCGGACCTATCAATCGAGGGGGAGGGGACAGTTTGTAGAGTGAGCATTTAGGAAGTTTTATGGGAAATTCTCAGCCGCCCTACTCAGGAATTGCTGTACTCTGTTCCGGCGAGACTTTGAAGTGCGCTGTGCACAATGCATATAGGATCGAACCTATCAATCGACTGGGCGAGTCAACTCGCAAATTGCACCGCGGGGGTGTTCTAAGCGCAATAACTCTGTCAATTTCGAGTCTTTCCAGCTGCAAGTTGTGGATTTTGTAGGAAGTGGAAAGTTCAAGGAGCGCGCTAAAACATATCGACCCAGCCTAAGACTGGACAAAGTTACAGCGGTGCGAAAATGCAGGCAAACCTTGTGTCACACGATTTTTTCCGAGTTCAGTCGACTACTACAGGAAGACTAGGCGAGCTAATGGCATCCAAATGCACGGGCGAGCACAAGACTGAAAGCACTTTACGATGACATGCTCGCAGCTGTGGCGAGAACTGTCATTTGGGCGAGTAAAAGCACGAAGAACATAGACCGTTGTTGTGCTAAATTGCACGCGCGGGCGTGTTCGGAGCGCGATAACTCTGTCAGCTTCCAATCTTTCTGGCTGGAACGTGTGAATTCCACAGGCAGTAATATGCTTTAGTGAAGCGTTAGAGCACAGTAAATTATCTTACGAATTGGCAAAGTTACGGCGGGGCGAAAATGCAGGTTGGGCATGTGTGACACGATTTTTTCAGATTTTGGTCGACCGCTGCGGGTACATGAGGCGAGTTAAAGGCATGCAGACTCGCGGACGAGCAAAACACCGAAGGTACTTTACGACGATCTGCTCCTAACTCTCCAGCTGCCTATACTGCCTTAGCCCCGTTTGCCATTTTAGAGCGGCGGAGGACAGCGGTGAAGTTTCTTCCGCCCTTACTAGTCCACATTTGAGTTTTCGACAGTTCTAATGCCGTTCTGTTTGTCTCGAAAAGCTCTATCGAACGGTGTCACTCGCAATCAATTCCGAAAACATCGATTTTTTGACAATTCACATGAAAGGTGAGACGGCCCAAGGTCGCGGCAGAAGGACAATGACGTCATCGAAAACGATACTTTTGAACCGGGCCAAGTTTGATACCATTCGATAGAGCCCTTCGTAGTGAATTGCAGGATGCTACTGCGAACAACAAGAACTGTAATCTGAGCGAGTAAGAGCGCGGAGAAAATCGACCGATGTTGTGCAAAATTGCACGCGCGGGCGTGTTCGGAGCCCGATAACTCTGTGAGCTTCCAATCTTTCTGGCTGGAACGTGTGAATTGCGTAGGCAGTAATATGCTCCAGTAAAGCGTCAAAGCACAGTTAATTATCTTACGAATTGGCAAGGTTACGGCGGTGCGAAAATGTAGGTTGGGCATGTGTGACACGATTTTTTCAGATTCAGATTTTCAGACTTTCGATGACGTCATTGTCCGGGCAGGTTCGGCGAAGAGCCCTCGTCCTCGAAGGAAATTGTCAAAAAATCAATTTTCCCGGAATTGGCCGCGATTTACACTGTTCGATAGAGCTTTTCGAGCTGATCAGAACGATACCATGGGTCGTGGGTCAAAAACTCAAACTTGGGCGAGTAAGGGCGGAAGAATTTTCACCGCTGCCTTCCGCAGCTCTAAAATGGCAGCTGGGACTAAGGCAGTTTATGCAGCTGGAGAGTCATAGGCACTTTGTCGTAAAGTAGCTTAGCTGATTTGCTAGCCTACGCATTCGTAGACCGCTAGCTTATCGCGTGTTCCTACTGTGGTTGACTGAAACCGAAAAAAATCGTGTCACACAAGGTTTACCTGCATTTTCGCACCGCTGTAAACTTGTCCAATCATAGCCTACGTTGCTGTGTTTCAGCGCACCTATTGAGCGTTCTACTGCTTACAAGATCCAGAAGTAGCAGCCGGAAAGATTTAAACGCGATAGAGTTATTGCGCTCAGAATACGCCCGTGCGTCCAATTTAGCACAATAACGGTCGATGTTCTCCGCGCTCTTAATCGCTCAGATTACAGTTCTTGCTGCTCGCAGTAAAACCATTCAATTCACCACGAAAGGCTCTATCGAATGGTATCCAACTTGGCCCGGCTGAAAACTATCGTTATTCGATGACGTCATTGTCCTTCTGCCGCGGCCTTGAGCCGCCTCTCCTTTGATGCGAAATTGTCAAAAAATCGATGCTCCCGGAATTGGTCGAGATTGATACCATTCGATAGAGCTTCTCGAGCTGAACAGAGTGGTACCACTGATAGCGTCGAAAACTTGAATTTGGGCAAGTAAGAGCGGAAGAATCTTCACCGCTACCGTCCGCCGCTCTAAAATGACAGATGGGGCTAAGGCAGTATAGGCAGCTGGAGAGTTGTGAGCACATCATCGCAAAGTGGCTTCGGTGTTTTGCTCGTCCGCGAGTTTGCATGCCTTTAACTCGCCTCATATAACCGCAGCGGTCGACCGAAATCTGAAAAAATCGGGTCACACATGCCCAACCTGCATTTTCGCATCGCCGTAACCTTGCCAATTCGTAAGATAATTTACTGTGCTTCAACGCTTCACTAAAGCATATTACTGCCTCCGGAATCCACATGTTCCAGCCAGAAAGATTGGAAGCTGACAGAGTTATCGCGCTCCGAACACGCCCGCGCGTGCAATTTAGCACAACAACGGTCGATTTTCTCCGCGCTCTTACTCGCTCAGATTACAGTTCTTGTTGTTCGCAATAGCATCCTGCAATTCACTACGAAAAGCTTTATCGAATGCTATCAAACTTGGCCCGGTTCAAAAGTATCGTTTTCGATGACGTCATTGTCCTTCTGTCGCGACCTTGGGCCGTCTCACCTTTCATGTGAATTGTCAAAAAATCGATGTTTTCGGAATTGATTGCGAGTGACACCGTTCGATAGAGCTTTCCGAGGTAGACAGAACGGCACCATTAGAACTGTCGAAAACTCAAATGTGGACTAGTAAGGGCGGAAGAAACTTCACCGCCGTCCTCCGCCGCTCTAAAATGGCTGCCGGGAGCGAGGCGGGTTAGGAAGCTGGGGAGCTCTGGACACTTTTTCGCAAAGTACCTAAGCTGGTTTGCTCGCATACGCATTCCTAGACCGTTAGCTCGTCACGTCTTCCCACAGTGGTCGACTGAATTTGGAAAAAATCGTGTCACACAACCCCATTTTCGCACCGCAATAATTTCGCCCGTTTAGAAGCTACCACGGTGTATCTTTGGGGACTACAAAACCATTCTACTACCTACAAAATCCGCTAGCCGCAGCCGGAACGATTCGATCTCCACAAAGTTATTGCGCTCCGAACACGCCCGCGCATGCAATTTGCGAGCTGTCGCGCCCACTCGATTGATAGGTCCGATTCTGTATGCATTGTTCGCGGCACACTCCAAATGCAAGGTGAACATTCTTAGAGCAATTTCTGATTGGGGCAGCTGGGAATTTCCGATAAAACTCCTCAAACGCTCGCTCTACAGGTTGTCGCGCTCACTCGATTGGTAGGTCCGATTCTGTATGCATTGTTCACGGCGCACTCCAAATGCAATCTGGACAGTCTTAGAGCAATTACTGATAAGGACGGCTAGAAATTTCCGATAAAACTCCTCAAACGCTCGCTCTACAAGCTGTCGCGCCCACTCGATTGATTCTGTCGGATCTATATGCATTGTTCAACTCTACTGAGATTTATATACCAAAAGATAGAGCTTGAGCTGCTGAGTTCAAATACATGTTCATTTGCGCAAGTACTCGATTTCTAAAGAAGTTATTCAAAAAGGCCGCTTTGGAACGCTCCAAAGCGGCCTATGTTGGCCGGCGCGGCTTTTTCGGCCAATGACCAAAAGACATGTCCGGTACTGTATACCACTTCAACGCCAACGAAGACATCCGTGGGACCGGAATGTTACGTGTCGCTCCAATAAGATTCCCGTTAGTTTTCATTTCATCTCTGATGACTTTACTTCTGCCGCGCGAAGGTGGATTCACCTAGCACAGCTGCAGCAGGATGTCGTTCTAGTCGATATCATCATTTTCATTAGCGTCTGTCCCGCTTATTGGCGGGGTCCGCTCTTGTTGTGTGGTGACGCCAGTTCTCCCGATCATACGCTTGATCAGGGTGCACACCAGCCATCTTTAAGTCCAAGTGCAACATATCTAGTAAACGTTGCTTCGGGCGTCCCTGGACCGCTTTCCAGGGTCGTTGCGAAAGCGGTTCAAACGCGTAACACTAGCCGTCCACCTTAATATTTTTGTCTCTATTACATTGAGGCGGCTTTCAATTTCCTTCGTCACGGGCCGACACTCAGCACCGTACGTGACTACTGGGCGGACGACTGTTCTATAAACCTTTGACTTGAGGTGCTCAGGTATTGTCCTGTCGCAATGCACCTCAGTCAGTGAACGCCATTTGGACTAGGCAGCACTCACGCGTGCGTTCATCTCCAACTTTAGGCTGCCATCGGACGTGATTGTTGATCCGAGGTACTTGAAAGATGTAACTCGTGAGAGCTCAGTACCATTGATCTTGATAGATCCGTGCTCATTCACATCCGTCGTCAAGTATTCCGTCTTTTTGATGCTTAGCTTGAGTCCGAACAACGCCAAGCGATCGCACCACGCCTGTGCCTGCCGCACGAGTTCGGTTTTGTCTTCACATGCAAGGATGACGTCGTCATCATACAGCAACGTCCAAGGTGCCGTCATTTGGAGATCCCGTGATATTGCATAGATCACGACGACGAAGAGCAGTGGGGATAGCGTAGATCCCTGATGCAGCACTACAGAGATGGGAAATTCCGTCGAGGTGCCCGCTGGCGCTCGCACTCGACTCCTTGGGCAAGAGTACAGAAAGCGCATCCGCTCAATAAGCTTTCAGGAATACCATGTTCTCGCAACGCGTACCATATAACATCTCGCGGAACGCCGTCGAGGGCCTTCTCCAACCCAGGAAGGCAAAATGCACCGGTTTTATGGCACGTTATCTAATTAACGCAGAATAAATAATTAAATACCTTTCTCGCTTCTCCTTTTCCAGACGCTTTTCCTCCGCTAACCGTTGAATTTGACCATCCTGCTATTCATTTTGCATCTCCTGTATACGCTCCCATTCAGAAGATCACAGTGAGCGAAACAGAAGCAGCTCTGAAGAAGATGAAGTCAGGCAGAGCCACTGGTCCTGATGATCTGCCAGCCAACCTCTGGAAGTCGAAGGGATGGTGCCCTGCTGACTGGCTGACGGAGTTTTTCAATCACGTTGTTGCTGAGAATAAAGTGCCCGAGAGCTGGCAGCAAAGCACGACCATCCCGATTTGGAAGAAGAAGTTCAGTCCTTCGGACTGCGCTAGTTGCCGTCGTTCTAGTCGATATACCTAGTTATAACCTCAGGAAGCAGACTGTGAGGAATAGGCTTTATGACAAGCACTGTCTATCTGAGAATTGCGTAATTTGCCCAGTGCTAGAGCTGGTGAATGTTGAGAAAGTGGAACAATTTACGAGATTAAGTACAACGCATGCGGCAGCGCTTATATTGAGGAAACTGGGACGCCATTGGGGATTCGCATCAACGAACTCCTAGCTGATAAACGACGCTGTAACGTTCTTACCACACCTGATAAATATGGACTCGAGATTCGTGGTGGTAAAGAGTATGATACTGAGTGCAAGATTCTGACATACAAGATAGAAATTCCATCAAGAAAAGCGCTCAAAGCGTTCTGGATTTCAACTAGGACTACAGGAATAAACAACCGGAACGAGTGTTTATCTATCATGAATGATCTTCTTCCGATTGCACCGCTCGGCAAGCTATGAAAAAAACGAGGGATCGTTGTCCTCACCATTGTGACAGTGGGATGACGATATTGAGTCCCAGTCGCAACTGGTCATCGACTAACTGGGTGGCAGCGCAATGGCTACTTGCCGGCGGTGGAATTTTGGGTGAGTTTGCTAGACATCTCGGGGCTTCTTATTGTGCTCTTGACTCTTGGTCAAAAATGCTAGAGCGGGTGGAGCGCTTGGTCGGGTAGAGTAGAAGTCTAATGTCTCGAGCCGTTTTTAAGCCTCTGAAGGCGACGCCAGGATTGAAACGTCAGGCCAGAAATACATATTCCACCTAAAAACCTCGTTGGCAAAGCAAGGACAATGCGTGTTCCGGACCGTGGTTGGACACCGACAAATCCCCTAGGCATTTTCCGAAGGGGAACCTCCACCAAAAAAGGTAATGGCTAATGTGTGGTGGTCAGCGGCTGGTGTGATCCATTCCAACTTCCTGACACCAGGCCGATCACAGCAGCGATCACAGTAGCGTCCTACTGTGAGAAACTCGATTTAAATAGAGTCAGCTTCAGCCAGCATTGGTCAACGGAAGAGGCCCGATTTTTCTGCAGGACAACGCCCGCCCACACGTTTCACAAATCACTATTCGGAAAATTGAACGAATTAAGGGTTGAACTTCTGCACTACCAGCCATGTTCTCTAGGCATCTCAATAACCGACTACCACCTTTTCAAACGCTTTCAAAACTTTCTCGCTGGTAAAACCAACACCAACCAGGACCAAACCAAAACAGCATTCGTGGATTTTGTCAATTTCGACCACTTAATTTTTTCTCTGATGGAATAATTTGACTGGTGGCCCGTTGACAGAGGTGTTCTGATTCCAACGGTACTTATCTCGTCTAAATACGATAAGATTTGGGAAAGTTATAGTAGTTCAAAATGAAGCTCTCAAAACGCTGAGGACTTTCAGGACAACCTATTACAAAGGGCTTCCCTAAGCGTACATGCTCGCGCATAAGTGCGTATCACCTGTATCACCTGTCGTCCCGTTGATCATCGACTTGCTCGAGAGGGTGCCAGCGGCGGTCTCCATTCGTCCCTGTCGCGTGCCAGAGTGCTCCAGTGGATCCTCCTCGCCCGAGGGACACGAAGAACGTCACACCGGTCGTTCAAGGCTTTCACGAAGAAGACTGACTAACGCGTTGGTGGGCGTCTGATGTTCTTTTGACATCCCGCGGAATCCAGTCGGTGATGGCTCTCGTCCAGCGGGTGTCTGCGAAGCGCATTACGTAGCCGGCTCACCTAATTTTCGACGACTTGGCCCACGCGACAGCGTCTCTGAACTTTGAACGCGGCGACGCTCGAAACTCCGAAGGCCTTCTCTCACTTGCGTGAGCCGTCTCACTCCGAGCATCGTCCTCTCGGTTTCACGCTGCGCGACGCTGATCGCATGTTCATCCTGTTTCGCATCTCTGGGGCGTATGTTGCGGCAAGAAGAACAATGGAGTCGAATAGGTGGGCACGGTGTCGGAGTTCTTCGTCTTCTTCACGACTTTTTCGACGCTCTTGAAGACCCCCAATCCGCTCGTTTCCTCCTGGTCAGCTCTGATGGTAGGTCGTTGGCCATGTTGACTTCGTGACCCAGATACACATAGCTGGAGCATTCGGAGATATTCGTTCCGTTGAGCGAGAACGGGGCATCAGAAACCTGTCCGTTCCCTATGAACATCGTCTTCGTAAGATTCAGCTGCAGTCCAACGTTCCCACATACACGATCGAAGTCGGCTAGCTCTCGCTCCGCCTGACTGATGCTCGGTGTTATGAGCACGATTCGTCTGCAAAGCGCAGATGGTGCAGCTGCCAGCCATCGACCTTCACTCCCATGTCTTCCCATTCTATTTCGCGCATGACGTTTTCGAGGGTGGCGCTGAAGAGCTTCGCAGATATGGAATCCTCCTCCCGAACCCCTCTCTTCACGTGGATGACGACGTCGTTGTAGAATGGTGAGATCTTCGTTGTGAATCCACTGTACAGCTCTCGAAGGACTCTGATGTACTGAGTAGGAACACCCTGAGTGAGCAGGGCGTCGATGACCGCTTCAGTTTCGATAAGGTCGAATGCATTCTTCAGGTCGATGAACGTAAGGCACAGCGGCAGCTTGTACTCTCGCGACACTTCGATGAGCTTCGTAATGCTGTGCATGTGGTCGGTCGTGCTGAATCCTCTTCCAAATCCTGCTTGTTCGCATGGCTGTCCTTCGTCCAGCGTTCTGCTGATCCTATTCAGGATGACTCGAGTGAACAGCTTGCAGACTACGGACAGCAGGCAGATCGGACGATAGTTGCCAATGTAGTGCACGTCTCCGTTCTTGTACAGCAAGACGGTCTTGCTAGTCTTCCACTGAGATGAAACCTTGCACTCCGACAGATAGCGTGTGAAGAGCCGCGCCAAGGAGTTGATGAGCGCTGACGGGAGATTCTTCAGGTGTTCGGGTCTGGTCCTGACAGGACCGTGTGCTAGGTGCGTCTGTAGGTCAAATTGTCTTTATCACCCTATTTCATTATCAACAGTTCAATAGCAATAATAATATTTTGCAATTTAATTCTGTTTCAATACTTGTATGTTTCAACGACTAGAACTCCATAGCTTCAAAATACCAACTTCCGTTAAGATCTCCACCATAAATGCCGAATTGTGCGTCTTGCTGCTGTTTGTGCTTTGTGTCTATTTCTACGCCTCAACTTTGCGTCACATCGCCATGCATCGAAAGTGTTCTTCGCAACGGTGAGTTCATTGCTAAGCTTCTCTCTTCTGTATGAACCGAATGGGAAAAACTGAATAGTGGTAATTTATTTATTTATTTACTTACTTAAATGCACTTGAGAGTGCCCCACAACGTCAACAAAATCTTCAAATAGACAAAATAACCGTTAAAAGCAACAGTAGAAACGAATCTTAAAATATTATAAATTAAAATTGGAAATCTTTCTACTTTAATAGTTACCATTAAAATGTTTATTAAAATATTAAATAAATTATCTTTACTATATATAATCGGGAGAGGCATGAGTCATGTCTGAAGCTTCGCCGCGCTGTCCGAGGCCCGCGGCGACAGCAGGTCTGCCCTGCTGACGACACATGAGGTGTTGACGGGAGACGTTGATCGGCTCATAGCATCTACTGTGTTTACGGAGTCATCATTATCATCTTTATCATTATCACTACTATCATTCTGAAGCCCACCGCGCAGTAAGGGGCCCGCCGCGCTGTCCGAGGCCCGCGGCGACAGCAGGTCTGCCCTGCTGACGACACATGACGTGTTGACGGAAGATGTTGATCGGTTCATCGCATCTACGGTGTTTAAGGAGTCATCATTATCACCTTTATCATTATCATTACCATCATTACGAAGCCCACTGCGCTATCCAAAGCCCGCGCACTGTCCGAGGCCCGCGGCGACAGCGGGTGTTTACTGCCAACGACACGTGACCTGTAGATGACGCATGTTGATCACATCTAGGGTGTTTATCGACCAACTACCAGAGGGATGGAAATCAAAGAACAATCCATGAGGTTTCGAATGACGTATCTGTTGGCGTGTACTTCTTCGTTCAGTTATCTAACATTAGCAACAGCATATTGCTATGGCCGATGGTGTTTCTATCGGGCAGTCGGTCCTATTAGTCGCTAGAAAATCAATATCGATCGATATTATCCATCGCTTGAGCGGAGCTATTGGTTCTCACCAGACCTAATCAATCTGGGTGGGTGTTCCGTAATTATGATGGCCGACGGGAGGGATCAGGAAATCAGCCACCATGACGAAGTTCGCACAGGCAATCAATACCGACCGATATTATTGATATTTTGAGCACTGATATCGCCTTTCTCTCAGGTTTTATATCGATCGGTATTATCGATCGTTTCATTTGTTCTCTCTTAGACTTAATCGGGTTGGTGTTCCGTGATTATGATGACCGACGGAAGGTTGACCAGATAATCAGCCACCATGTTGAAGCTTCCATCAAACAATCAATATCAACCGATATTATTTATTGGCCAATGTCATGGTCTGGAAGACGCTTCTTTTGATTTGGAATTTGTTCGCTTTGACCTCAAGAGCATATATACTTCGCGCGCCGGATTACTAAGCTAGTTCTACCTGCTCAGGTCCTCCAACTTCAAGGGGTGGACAAGGAGAGGTCAGCGAAGAAAGTTCGTCGGACCTACGCTCAGTTCGACTACGGCTTTAACCAAGTCTTGCTCCTTGGCCCTCAATATTTGGCAGTGCTTTTACCAGTTTCCATACTATTATATGCAGACGAGGATAGTTCATTGTTGTCTTAAGTCACCCTTGCCGAAATTCATCACACCTCGGGCTTAAAGCACGACGACTGGACACGTCAGAAATTCGATTAGGCTTGACGAGCTGCAATAGTTTGTGAACACAACCCCAGACGAAGCAGGAGTGCTGCGGACATTTTCCTGAGTGCTGTACTGGGATGTTACTAATATTCAGGAAGGCATCATTCGATCTGCTGTAGGCGTTTGTTTGAACATGTACGACGATTCTGGGCGAGTAAACATCCGCATCTAGGTTTGGGCTACGGCACAAGCGTGGGACGCCATACCCGAAACCGGCGAAGCCGGCGCCGTACGCTGGTAATTTAATAAAGAACAGGAATCATATCGAAGATTATTTACTAATTTAGTGGGCAGTTAGATGTACGGGGTAACACAAGGTAATTCAAGGACTAACAGATTAAAAAAGAAGGGATTTCAAGGAAGTAACAGTGTTGAGAAAATTTCTCAGGGTGTGATAACTAACCATAAGAAGGAAGAGTTGCATATCTTGGTCCTATCCACTAAGTTCAACCATAATTAATCAGAACTATGAGTAAATCAGCTTTGAGACCAAAGCGAAGGTCAACATATGTAGGTTTCCTCTCCTCCGCCTAGACTTTCCTGATACCAATCGTGTCTAAAGCGAAAAGGACGCATAGTAGTCCATCTATCTGATGAATGGACTATAGGAAAAGAGTGAATTCACAAATTTTTAAGAGCGCAAAGATGTAGTGAAGATGATATAGAATGTCCGTTTCCGTGAATCTCTTCGTGGGAGTTTAACGAAAGTACGACGCTCTTCACGTCCCCAGAGTAAGAAGACCTGAGCTACCCTGGCACGAGACAAGAACGTTTAAAGAAGCCGCTGGCGCAAGCACGACCTTCTCAATGACAGCCAGGAGAAAGGAAGTGACTCCGAGAGTAGCTGAACAGATTGAGATATCTTCTTCGTCTTCTTCTTCTTCTTCTTCTTCTTCTTCTTCTTCAGTGTTTGTCACGTCTCGTCGCGGGGTCTGCTCTTCTAGTGTCACGACGCCACCTTTCCTGATTCTGCGCTTGATCAGGGTGGACGCCAGTTACTTTCATGTCCGTGTGTAACCTATCGGACCTACGCTGCTTCGGGCGCCCTCTAGGCCGCTTTCCAGATACTTCCAACTCAAGGCCTTTCTTGCGGATGCTGTCTTCTTTCCCACGCAGAACGTGGCCGCATCATCGCATGCGAGCTTCGCACATCTTGTCAGCTATCGGCGCGACACCGAACTTCCGCCGAATAGCATCATTTCTGATGCGGTCCATGCGCGTGACTCCAGCCGTCCAACGCAGCATCTTCGTCTCCATGATGCTAAGGCGCGTTTTAACTTCCCTGGTCGAGGCCAGCACTCAGCGCCGTACATCGCTACCGGCCGCACGACGGCTCTGTAAATCTTCGACTTGAAGCGCTATCTTCTTGTCGCAGAGCACACCAGTCAACGAGCCCCACTTGGACCAGGCTGCACTCACGCGTGAATTCACTTCAATCATCAGTTTGCCGTCAGGCGCTATCGCTGATTCCAGGTATTTAAACACCGAAGTGCGTGCAAGCTCAGTGCCGTCAATCTTAACGGAGCCGGACGCGTTCACCTCAGTCGTTAGGTACTCGGTCTTCCTGACGTTCAATTTGAGACCGAACCAGGCGATCTCACCAAGCTTGCACCTGCCGCTCGAGATTACCTTTATCATCGCAAGCGAGCATCACGTCATCAGCATAGAGCAATGTCCATGAGGCTTCTGAAGGTCTCGCGTAGTGGTATCTATGACGACAACAAAGAGGAGTGGGGAAAGCGCAGAACACTGGTGCACCCCAACAGAGATGGGAAACTCCATTGAGGTTCCAGCTGCTGCTTGCACTCTACTCTTTGGGCAAGAGTGGAGCATCCGCACCCACTGTATGAGTTCCTCAGGTACGTTGTGTTGTCGCAAGTCGTACCAAATAAGCTCACGCGGTACGCGGTCGAAGGTCTTCTGCAAGTCGAGAAAGGCTATATGCACCGGCTTCTGTTTCTCGCGATGTTTCTCCACCAGGAGGCGGGCGGCGTGTATAGCATCAATGGTCCCACAACCAGACACGAAGCCGCACTGGTTGTCGGAGAGCTTGACATTTCACGAACTCGACTATCGAGGATCCGCTCGAAGATCTTCATGTGTGCGAAAGCAAGCGAATCGGACGGTAATTTGAGCAGTCTGCAGGACTTCCCTTCTTCTACCAAATCGAAATCGTCGTACTGTTGTGCCAACACTCCGGTACTTTCTTCTCCTTTACTACCTGGTTGAAGAACTCAGCCAACCACTCAGCAGGATACCAGAGCTTCGACATCCAAACATCGACTGCCAGATAATCCGGCCCTGTGGCCTTACCGGGCTTCATCTTCTACAGAGCCGCTCCTGTTTCCTCCACGGTGATCTTGTGAACGGGACCGTAAACAGAATCCACAGAAGGGATGGCCGGATGAAGAAACTCTATAGTGGAAATTTCCTCAAAGTAATCACGCCATCGCTTCAGCCCCTTTTTTTCGGTCTGTCAGAAGATGGCGGCTCTCATCATTGATGCCAAAGAACTTTTCAATATCCTCGGTTTGGCGATGGCGGGAATTAGTCGGTACAAATACCGCTCACCATCGCGCGACTGAGCTTTCGGTAGACATCACCATAATGAGTGGCTTTCGCAACAGCCACGGCTTTCTTTGTAGCTTTGTTCGCCCTCTGATAGTCCTGCCAGTTGTCGGCTGTTCTGTCGCCGAGAAACACATGATACAGCAACTTCTTCTCTCGAACCTTTGCTTTTATATCGTCGGTCCACAGCCATGTCTGCTTGTCGACCTTGCGTCGTCCAGGCCTCGCAGTGCCGAGTTCCAACCTTGCAGCTTGGCTTATCGCGTCGGTTGATTGGATTGGATATATATGTATATATTTATATATATATACATATATACAGGGTGTCCCATAAGGATTGTCGCGATGTTTGAGCGCACCTGTTTCTCTTATATTTTTTTTTGTGTGTCTTTGCGTCACTAAATCCAGTTTCTTGCGATATATTAAAATTTTTGCTTGTAACCTCTATGCGACCGCCCTCATCGAGTAGCAGTAGCCTGCTTCGCTGAAAGCGGATAGCCTACCACCGCCATTGCAAGGAAGCCCAGTATCCCATTGAGAGCAGTTCAGCGGATCATCAAGCAGTGGAATGAGAAAGATCGTAAAGAGCCTCGGAATTGCTCGTTCTTCTGTTCAGCCAATTGTTAAGAATAAACTAGGACTTCGATGCTATCCTCTGCTCAACGGACAGCAGTTGACAGAGGCAGCCAAGGAAAACCGAGAGAAAAAGTGCAAGGAGCTGCTACTGCTTTTTTCAGTGCGCCGCATCGAAGATGTGCTGTGGACAAATGAGAAAATTTTCACTACAGAAGTCGCACACAATGCTCAGAATGATGGCCAGCTTCTCAGATCGGATCAAGGACACACTCGGAAAAGGAAGATCGTCACAAAATCGTTGTTTCCCAAAGGACTGATTGTGTGGGCTGGTATCACAGCAAACCAGAATACGCTGCTGGCTTTCGTGAAAAGAAACGCGAAAATCAAGGCTGGAACATACCAAGAGGAGGTTCTGAAGAAAGTAGTCTTTCCCTTCTATGAAAATATTCGAGATTATCTTTGAACAGGATTGGGCTCCTGCCAATGGAGCGAGGACGACGATTGCGTAACTGGACGCCAACATCCCTGGACACCTAACGAAGGATCAGTGGCCATCTAACAGTCCGGATTTAAATCCCCTCGACTTTGCCACATGGGGATACCTAGAGCAGAAGCTGAGGAAGAGGACCATCAACAATTTGGACTAGCTCCGCAGCGAACTTAATCAATAAAGAAAATTCAAAGCGTAGTGAATAAAATTACACATTTTTCTTTTTCCAAAAGGTTCGTTTCGCCACCTATCTTCAGACGAACCTTTTGTTATAACACCTTCCCGGTGGCTCATCAGTGAAGAGGAAGGTGTTACAACATTTTTGGACGTGCAAATTATTAATTTACTAATTCAATTTCTGATAATTTTAATGTTTATTAAACTTAAAAGTTTTTAAAATTTTATTTTTATATTTTATGTTTAGTTTAAAAGTTTATTTTATTGATATATAATTTATTTTACTAACATTGGATTTAAGTTAAAATTATAAAGGTTTCTAAACTCACACTAGTCGATCAGCTGACGATCAGCTGACTCTAGTCTTCGCTTTAACAAAAATAACTCAACTGTAGTACAGTATTTGCTATCAGAACGGATAACTCGTGTCATTCCACAGTGTAAGTCATTTTGCTTTGCTAGGAATGATATCACGGCGGCATTATTTTCTATCTTAATCTTGTTTTTTGGCTTTAATTTATTATTTTCAAGTTTAAATGATTGATTTAAGTTTTGTATTAAATTACAAAAGCAAAGCTTCATGAATATAAACATACACATATGTGAACAATTTAATGACGAGTATATTTTAGTAAACTAAAATCAAGCCTGGGCAGAAATCGACCATAGCTACCCGCGGCACACCGCGGAGTCAGTAAATCCAAGACTTGAAGCCTGCGTGAAAGCCAAGGAAGGTCATTTCGAAGCAATCTTGTGAAATCAAATCTACATGTTGTTGGTTATACTGAGAAATAATAAAATTAAAAAAGTCTCGCATGTTATTGAAAATATGACGTTTTTCACGACACAAGACTTATCGGCCACCCTGTATATGACAAATGGTCTCACTCGTATTCATTTGCAGGAGTTCTATACCTTTTCCTCATCGAAGACGAGGGGTGGTAATGGAAGATTCAGTTTCCCAGACCAAAAGCAATATCAGATCTCATTTTTTTACTTGCCGTGCTGGTTCTGAGTTTTTGAAATTATCATTGAAACATATCCTGCCCAACTCTATAAGGCAATATAAAAAACTTCTTGATCGATATCTTCAGGTTGCAGTTTAATAGCTTTCCTCTTCACTACCTTTAATTGTTGCTTGTTTGCATTGTGTGTTTACATCGACCTCAACATGTTTAGAAAAACGTTTGTTTGTTTTTTCTTTTGCACGGTTATTCATGTAAAGACTGAATAAATAAATAAATAAATAAATATAGATATAAATAAATAAATAAATAAATATATATACAGTACCGGACGCGTCTTTTGAATAGACGCCTATGCGCGAGTCTGTAGAACATTCCTTGTTTGATAAATAATTTGACACAAGGATATACTACGTCTCGTTGATCGGAGGTATAGAGACTGAATAGGAAAAAAGCTGAATGTGTTATACAGGGTGAACCAAAAAAAGTGGGCATGATTTTTTGTCATAATTATAAAACAACCAACAACTCGAGAGAACCTCAACTAAATTACAACAGTACAAATATTAGGGCACATCATGTTCGAGTGGTTTCGAAGTGGCCTTTCTTGGAGCGGATGCGGAGGGCCAAACGTTTCGCGAATTTTTCGACGATGGGCCGCAGATCGTACCTGGGAACAGATTCTGTTCACGGAAGAGAAGCTGTTCACCGTGAAGCAGGCGCACAATCGCCAAAATGGTAGGATGTGGTCTAAAGAGGCTCCAAGCACCTCTCCTATCGTTCAACACCCACAATCTGGCATGGTTTGGAGCGAAATCTGCGCCAGCTGAAAGAACCCTGGTTTTTGTGGATAAAGGAGTGAAAACCGACGAAGATGTGTCCCAGCGAGACATTCTCGAGTCCGTAGTTTTTCTTTGGGCCCAGCAGCACTTCGGTGATGCCCATTGGACGTTCCAACAGAACTCTGCACCCGCACATAGTGCGAAGAGTGCGGGGGCGTGGTGCAAGGCCAATTTCCTCGACTTCATCACGCTTTCGGAATGGCCGCCGCATTCTCCAGATTTGAATCCGATGGACTTCAGTGTGTGGGCATTTTAGAGGCTATGGTCGGCGTCAAACGCCAAACGGAGCCACCCGCATGGACCGCATCCGAAACGATGTTATTCGGCAGAAGTTTGGTGTCGCGCCGATAGCTGACAAGATGCGCGAAGCTCGCTTACGATGGTACGGCCACGTTCTGCGTGGAAAGGAAGACAGCGTCCGCAAGATAGGCCTTAACTTCGAGGTAATAGGAAAGCGGCCTAGAGGGCGTCCGAAGCAGCACTGGTTAGACACGTCACATATGGACTTGAAGATTACTGGTGTTCACCCTGATCTGGCGCTGGACCGGAAAGGTGGCGTCATAACACCAGAATAGCGGACCCCGCTACGATGCGAGATAAACGCTGAAGAAGAAGAAGAAGAAGAAGGTCGGCGTCAAACGCCACCGCAGTCTCGTGTCCCTGAAGAAATCCTTGCGCTAGGAGTGGGAACGGTTTTCTCCTGATGACCTGCGGCCCGTCGCCGAAAAATCCGCGAAACGTTTGGCCCTCTGCATCCGCTCCAAGGGAGGCCAGTACGAAACCAATTGAACATGACGTATCCCAATGTTTGTATTGTTGTAATTTAGTCGTCGTTTTCTCGAATTGTTGGTTGTTTTATGAATATGACGAAAAAATCTTGTCCACGTTATTTTGGTTCACCCTGTATATGCAGAAGTTTCTGTGTTTTTTGCCTTGTTTTTCTTATTCTGTTGGTTATCAAACGAAAACACTACGCCTTGAGTAAATAAATAAATAAATAAATAAATAAATAAATAATAGAATATGGAATAATATAGATCTGTACAGCTACAATTCCAGTTTCATCACCCTCATCAAGCGCAAGTGGGAATGACTGGTTTTTGTAAAAAGATACTAATTGTAGCGGTTTTGTTTCAGAGCAATGAAAAAGGAGATCCATCTGTGCGTCTCTGTGGCTTGTCTCGTAATAGCGTTCTTTCTTATTTTCCTATACCATCTCATTCAATCAATATCCATAATCTTAACGGTGAGTTGGAGCATTGAATAGCCCTGCAGCCAGCTTTTTCAACTTTCTGTTGGGATGAAGGAAGAACTGCTAATTCAGTGACCTGTGAAATTCTACTGAACCTTAGAAAACCGGAACTCCGCCGGTTTTAGGTTGTTTGACTAGTGGTCCCACTGCTGGCATGTAAAAAGGTAATTGGTCTGTCCATTCATCCGTCCCTCCGCTCATAAAGCCATTGTGGTTTGACAGCGGTTATCACAATGACTCAGTCAATGTTATAGACCTCTCAGGCATGGTCGCTAAGGTGTAGTTATGAAAGAGTAAAGCACAAAAACCAAACAACAGATATCCTTCCTCTTGTGATCGTCAGTATGGGACGAGAAGGAAGAAGTGATATAGAGGTATCACCTGTATCAACTGTCGTCCCATTGATCATCGGCTTGCTTAGCGGGCGCCAGCAACGTCTCCATTCGTCCCTGTCGCGTGCCAGAGTGCTCCAGTGGATCATCCTCGCTCGAGGGACACGAAGAACGTCATAGCGGTCGTTCTGGGCTTTCACGAAGAAGTCCGACCAACGCGTTAGTAGGCATCATGGTGTTCTCTTGACATTGAATCCAGTCGGTGATGGCTCTCGTCCACGGGTGTCTGCGAATCGCATTACGTAGCCGGCCCACCAATTTTTCAACGACTTGGCCTATGCACACAAAATATGGATCTATTTAAGAACGTTGGAAAATGGTTCCAGCAGGAGCGTCCTACCGCGTTTAATCCGCACTTAAAACCTTTATCCTTCCCCTGATGGAACCTAAGAAGCATAGGTCCACTTGGAGTTAACCCGCCAGATAGGTCTTATATGTGTTCAAGCATTGTATTGTATTTACGTCCACTAAACCACATGCAAGTCACTCTCAACAAATGTTGCACTTCCTTGGTTTTCAGCGTCAGAAATGATTATTCTGGTACTCCCTGAGGCTATCCTTCTTAATAATCCTTCTTATCGGGGCTCCACATTCTAAAACTACTAGCTGAAAAGAACGAGCATTCCCACTCCTGATCGAGTCACGGGACAGCTCAGTTCGACGAGGTTATAGTTTGCTGCGACCGCGCCGTAGCCGCCAGCCGGTCCCGTGGCGATCGCTTGCATACGGTGCGAGAACTCGTCCAGCCCGCCCCGGAAAACTCGCCACTAATGTGTCGCTTCAGACCCGAGTGAACCCCAGGGGCCACTAGAATTGGTCAGAAAGACAGAAGCACGGATGGACAGAAGAACGGATCGACTGTTTTAAATTAGGTTCATATAATATTATGTTGCGAACTATAATAAGTTGTCGCCGTCCTTTGCATTTTATTCTAATTTTGAGAGATCTGTGCTATGTTACATACCGTTCGAAAGATAATAATTTGTCATTAAAGTGGAAAGTCAGAAAAGAAGGATGGCATGTACATATCGCTTGAAACTGGATGAGCTGCCCTGTAAAGAATATTTTGGATTATTTCGCTCCTTTCGATTTTCGTTAATTTTCAGGGCATTAAAGTGGAGCGTCTAGAAGACATACATTATTTTGGTTATAATTTAAGCAGCCCCTACTCTTTGTTTAACTTTTAACCTGAACCTGATGAACTAAAAATAAGCGAAATTCAGAGCGACCAAACAACAAAACATATATTCTGATGGGACGAAACATTCTCGTCAAACGACATATGAGACACTCTGCGCAAAGATTGCTAAAGGTGATTTTTCGCTATTTAAACATTCTTCTAAAAAAGGCGAAAATCAGCATTAGCAAATGAGCGCAGCATTCTTCCTTTGATGGAGCAGAATATTCCCTTTCGAACTACATACGACACTGTGCAAAAAATTTAACCAAAGAGTACATAGGAGCTGTTGGTAAAATAATTAAGTCTTCTGGATACGTCACTTTAAAGCCCTGAATATAAAAGAAGATCAAAACGAATGAAAAACCAACACACAATCTTGTAGAACAAATCGTCAATTCCTCTCAAAGAAGTTTAATGGCGAAGGTTCACATCATAAATTGAAGGCTGACAGCTTTACTGATGTTTTTTTTAGGGCGACCAGTTTCTCCCGGTACGAGTACTGGAACCGTTATTCATCGGCTTCCTTACTTTCATTACTCCATGGTCGTTGGTGTTCAACAATCGAGAGGTGTCCAGCTTGCTAAAGTTCAAGATGCCTAAGGTAGAAGCTTTCCCTTCTTGAGAGCTTCTGACCTTTTGAGGAGACCATGCTCAATCTATGCATATACTTCAGGTCGTTTTGCGGAAAAGCGCTTCAGTATCAGTCGATAGGAAGACGCGAGAAGCCACGACTACTCAGTGTTAGAATGACCCCCTTGACGCCTTGTTGGGAGAGAAGCAGCTGTTGTGTTTCCTATTGGCTTTCGTGACAGCGAACGTTTGACTAAACCTCTAATTGTATTGTATTCTCAGCTGAAGATTTTCATTCTAATATAGAAAAGCAGAAAAAATCTTCATCTTAAGCCGACAGTTGACTGTTTGCAGCTGGAGTTCACGGATATTTTAGCCCTCGCACAGAAGTAATAACTAATAACCATGATCGAGCACAGGTGACAGAGATTATCAGCACACAAGCGCTGTGGCATGCCTAGCAGCGTATGTCGCCGCCACCCACTTCTAGGATTCACAGAGCGTTTATTGTTCCCTGTTTCTTATAATAATAGGTTGTCCGAATTCTTTTTAGAGAAAATGCAATGGAGAGAATCTCCGCCCGATTAATTCGCCACCAGACATGTCTCTGACAAGGAAGGGTCTGAAGCGTATGTCTGAACGGGGGGAGCAAATCATATAAGGAGAATCCTCGCCCCTCAATTAGTATGAAAATGTGTTTATTTTTTGCCAAGTCGTTAAACCGAAGGAGTAGGGGTCACAATGGGATATTGCGCAGCACGCGTTTGGGGGTCTTGTACGCCCGCGATGCTTCTCTAGCCAGTGGCTCGGAGCGCAGGTGGGTAGAGGGTTGTCTCATGGGAGAGAGGTTAGGGGTTTGGCTCCTCCGCGTAGCTGGCCTTTTGCATTTCAACTGATTGGTAGAGATTTTGGGATTTTGAGGTCTATACCATTTTCAGACGTTTTCTGCGCATTTTTCCAACGGTACGTTGTGGTATTCAACATGGTGATGTATAAATGTTCAACACCAGTGATACACAGGTACAAAGTGCATGAAGCACCACTGGACACCTTACGGGTAGCGCATAAAGGCTACAGGCTCCTCATAGTCTGTTTCCATACATGGACCAAAGACCTCGGGAAAAACGATCCTGCTCGGATTTTCAAAGGAGACCACGTTGTGACGTCGGAGGTGGTTCAAATGAGAAACGAGGTGTGCAGATCCCGCAGATTAAGCTAACGGCATCGATACACTCTTTCCCTCATGTCTGCCTGTCTCCTGGAAATCAAAGCTCTGCTGAAGGTTTTCTAGAACCTAACACCAACAATGTCCACCGACGGTCGAGTGGTGATCCAACTGCTCACGCTGAAGTGTGGCCCACCTTTAGAACAGGAATCTTCGAGGAAAGAAATCAATTTGCTTTATGTCGCCCATACTGTTACGGCCGTATCCTTTTCATAAATTCCGAAAAATCCGCATTTGCGCGGCTTTTGGCATTTTGAAACAACTCCCTTCAAATTTAATTTTTCGAGAAAATAAGCACCTTTTTTAGTTCAGCAGCTCGAGCTCTACTATACGACGTAGAAAATTTGTCAAATTTTCAATGTTTAACGTCATTTCCCTAAATTTTAACTTTACGTTCAAAATCGTGGTCCGTTGCGAAGGGCGGTCGAGGATGAATTGGCGGCCGCAAACTGTCGAAAACCGTTGCTGCTCACAATCCCTCTAATTAGAGATTTTTGAGAAACAGTTGGTACCCTTCGAATCGTCTCTTCGAGATCTGCACAAATTTGTATTCAGCTTTACCAGACCGCCGAAAATTGACTGGAGCAGGCTCTTTACGATTGGAGCAGCTTGTGTTTTCCAGGAATTGTATGTTTTCGGAGCATATCAAGCATGGCGCACGTCGCCAGTGCTCTGTCATGCCTGGAACCTTCTGAGAATGCGCCGTGAACTATGGAGTCCTATCAATCGAGTGGACGCGACAACTTGAAATTCCCAGTCGTCCTACACAGAAATAGCTGTACTCTGTCCCGCCGAGATTTTGTAGTGCGCCATGAACAATACACATAGGATCGAACCTATCAATCGAATGAACGAGTTTTAGACGAGTCATATCCAAAAGGCGCAAAGCCTGGAAAACGCGACTTTTTCGGAATTCGATCAAGAGAAACGTGTGAAAGCGAGCACCTCCATGTCAGAGTGATGTGATCGTGATGAAGAAAGAGATGCTCTATCGCCCAGCTTCACTTCTACAATATCGCTTTGGTCGGTGAAGACGAGGTCGTTTTCTACGGGAAACGGAAGGGCTATACCCCTCTCTTGCGAGGTGTTTCAATATAGCCAGTTCGACAAAAGTGATAAGGTGCTTGATAAAACTTCTTCGTACCGGACGACCACCTACGCAGAAAATACTGCACTTAATCATCAACAGTGATAGTCGAGCTGGTCTTAAAGTACGCGAGCTTGCAGTCATTGGACCACCATTGAACCGTCTGCTATACGTAGAAGCTCGTAAATGAGGCATAATGTTCACACAAACTCAACTGCATACTGGTATGATAACACACCAAGCTGGCTTGTAGATGGATAGCGTTTTGTAATTTCCTGTCCAGAGGCACCACTAGAGTAGAGTTGCTTGTTGAAGATATTCTTTTCTCATCCGCAGGTTGACGTGAAACCGAAAGAAATTTGGCTTCCTGAATTCTTCTTTTTAGCAGATTTTGCATTTTGGAGAGGCATAGAATGGTTCCAAAAGTTTCTCAAATTTCATAGATTATTTCCGTTCAATCCTTGTTTCTTAGCCCACCTCGCAAGATTTCGCTTCTTCCAATTTTCAAGTTACTTCGGCTGATCACCCTCGAACTGTGAGATTGGGCAAGAATCTCAGAGCAAATCACGCTTGTAGGAATGTCCACCTATATGTACAGTACCGGACATGTCTTTTGGTCATTGGCCGAAAAAGCCGCGCCGGCCAACATAGGCCGCTTTGGAGCGTTCCAAAGCGGCCTTTTTTAATAACTTCTTTAGAAATCGAGTACTTGCGAAAATAAACATATATTTGAACTCAACAGCTCAAGCTCTATCTTCTGATATATAAATCTTAATAGAGTTGAACAATGCATATAGGCCCGACAGAATCAATCGAGTGGGCGCGACAGCTTGTAGAGTGGGCGTTTAGAAATTTACAGGGTGCGCATTCATTGTGGGTCTCGGCGAAAATCTGCGGATTTGAACCACGAGTGGGATTTTTTTTCCGAAAATTTAAGTGCCATTACTTTGTGTTTTGTTTATAGTATGCTACTCGGAAAGTTTTATGTACGTTCTTCGCATTCTAGACTACGGTTAAAGCTCATCCGAAGCGCGCCGCCATCATCGGTCTAAACCACGAGGTCATGAGTCGAAGAAAATTGCTCATCTTCCATCTCTTTTCCAGTAATTGGTCCAAAAGACGATGTAACAGTTCAAGGAGCTTGAAAGTACACCGTTCAGTGAAAGACGAGATAGAAGGGTTTCTGTTGCAACTTCTGATATCATAAAAAGGATTCGTGAGAAAAATTCCTCGTCGCTCAATGAGAAGGTGGGGAGAGAGGAACTCATCAGCGCTACCTCTGTAAAACACTGTCAGAGCGAAGATAGGACTTCGCCCTTACCGACAACAAATGGCACATTTCCTCCCGCCTCAAATGAAGAACGTGCGACTGAAGAATGCAGGAGAATTTTGACGCGCATCGCAGATGGCATGCACCGGAACATCATTTTCAGTGACGAGACATTTTTCACAACAGAACCTATTGTGAATCCATAAAACGATCGGATCCTCGCAGCAGACGAGAAGCAGGTCATTTTTAGAGGTAAAGTTATCACATCCGAGCTCTGTTATGGACTGGGTGCGATAACCTCAGATGGGAAGACACCACTGGCATCCTCTATGCTGGAGTGAAGATCAATAAGGAAATGAACTTGAAACAGGTCCTGAAGAAAGTTTTGAAGCCATGGTCCATTTCTCTCTTCGGAGACAAGCCGTGGTGCTTTCAGCAAGACTCGGCTCCTGCAGACCAGTTGAGTAATGTCCAACAGCGGTGTCAACGCGAGCTTCGAATTTCATCGCCCACGAAGAATGTCCATCAAATTCAACAGATCTGAGTCCAGTTGACTTTTCGGTCTGGTCAGTTTTAGAGCGCAAGACCTCAGCTAGACACAACAACTTGGATTCTCTCAAAGCTGCAATTACGAAAGCGTGGACTGATCTCCATGAGGACTAGCTGCGTGCCACCTGTGACGCCTTCGCGACTCGTTTGAGAAGCTGCATACGCGCGTGAGGAGAGCACTTTGAATGAGGATTGTAATTCTTAATTTTTAAGGACCTTAGTAAAGATTTCTAAGTGCTTTTCTCTGTTTCGAGTTGTTTGTGTTACTATGGCACTGCGATTATTTGAGGCCCATAATTAATGTGCATCCTGTACATACACTGCTGCTAAAAAACCGCTCCTTAGAGCTACTCAGTAATCAGCTTTCATTCAATCTTGACTCCGACTGTCGTTTAAATAATACAATGGTGTCAAGACGTTTTCAGTCGCATTATTCTCCAGACCTGAATACGGTAATAGTGGTGGATAAAAAGTTTCCGTTTTGCGTCGATAACGTTTGAGTTAGAGCGTGAAAAGGCAGCGAAAATTGCAGATGAATGCCTAGAAAATTCAGTGAATTCTTATTGAATCGCGAAATTAAAGCCTATTCATGAAAAGGAATGATCTGAAGAAAATTTCAATCCAAGACGAAGATGAATGAACAGCAGTCGGATTCCTCAGGGAATTCCATTATGGCTTGAGGAACGAACAAGAATCTCAAGGGATTCTACAGGATGCGTATTAATTATGGCCCTCCAATAATCGAAGTGCCATAGTAACACAAACAATTCAAAACGGAGAAAAGGACTTCGCAATCTTTACTATGTACCTTAACAATCAAAAATTACAACCTTCATTCAAAGCATCCTTGCCTTGCAGCTTCTCAGACGAGTCACGAAGGCGTCGCAGGTGACGCGCACCGGAGCATGCTTTTCAGTGACGAGAAACTTTTCTGAACACAACCTATTGTAAATCCACAAAACGATCGGATTCTCGCAGCAGATAAGAAGCAGACCATTTCTAGAAGAGGAAAAGACATCAGGAAAACTGCACATCCAAGCTCTGTTATGGATTGGGGTGCGATGACCTCAGACGGGAAGACGTCACTGGTGTTCGTCGATGCCAGAGTGAAGATCAATAAGGAAACGTACTTTAAATAGGTCCTGGAGAACGTTTGAAAGCCATGGTCCATTTCTCACTTCAGAGACAAGCCGTGGTGCTTTCAGCAAGACTCGGCTCCTGCAGGCCAGTTGAGTATCGTCCAACGGTGGTGTCAACGCGAGCTTCGAATTTCATCGCGCACGAAGAATGTCCATCAAATTCAACAGATCTGAGTCCACTTGATGTGTCCACTTGATGTCATGTTCCGATACATTCTAGCCCGCTTGGAATTATTCGCATACTATTGATAGCCTCTTATATGTATAGGACTGTGTAGGGGACATGCTGCGCAACCCGCAAAGGCTGGTCGGAGGCTTTAAATCGAATAAATAAATAAATGAATTGAAATTTAATTAACTAAATGCAAACATAGCTGGCTGATGTGTACAGGTAGCCTTGATGCAAACTGAAACAAGACTAGGCGACAAACTCACACATTTAGAGGAATATGCTCTTTTCCCTCGGTTCAGTTGCGAATTGTGTGTCACTTGTTCCCCTAGATGAGAATTGGTTGCCAAACGGTTGCCATTGCCGGGTGGTTTGTTGATCTCGTTGCTTTGGTGTTATATTTTTTATTGCATGGTTTGTTTCGATCTTTTTCTCCTGCGTGTTGTGCATTTCTATTTGACGTATAAATAAATAAATAAATAAATAAATAGACAGCTTTGGATTGTTGTAAGTATTGATGGACTAAAATTGACTACTGTGATTATGAGAAAGTGAAATCACGACAAACTAATATGTGCAAGAACACTGGTAGTACGCGAAATCGAACTAGAAAGCCCGCCGGTGTGCACCTATGGGGAAGCACAGCTACGGGCTGCGCTACCCTCCTACAGCGTCAAGGAGTTGATAATTGCTGCGCGCACGTTTTTACACCTTTTCTTCAGGTCTTTAAAAAAGCGCTCAGCAAAAACTAACTGTAAATCTAGACTCGGCTCACACAGCCCTACATCCTGTGAAAATAGCACCGCGAAAGCTCACTATGAGTTGGGTACTTTTCCTTGCTAGCAGAGTCACTTTCATCTGAAAGAATTTGCAAGGTCCAGAATCGGTGATAAAGTAAAAACTTGTATAGAAGACAGATGCCGAAAACCTTGCGGCGAGATTTCAGAGATTATAATCTGAGATATTCACTTCTAATTGGTGTGTTCGCTATACGCTTCAACCCCCTGTTCTAAGAACAAGCTTCTAGTGAAGTACATATTTCGGCTCGTTCAAAATAACAAAGATGACCTTTTCCTTATATAGAGCAAAGACAGAGACACACCTGATTCAACAAGGGGACGTACATACAATATCGCTCAAATTCCTTGAAAGGAAGACGCTTTGCGACGGATTAATTCGTTACAAAGCGTCGCTTTGCCATAAGTTACTTTAAAATTACTCCTATGGATTCCAGCCAACACCATTCGAATCCTCTCTTTAGGGTGCATTCAGTGCTTCTAAATTATGCCTAGTTCGACAACCTGTGAACTAGATATGGAGCATTTTCGTCCCGAAAGCTCTTAATTAATTTACTACCTCTCCAAAACAGCCATTGGCTCCCACCTCGGTCACTCCACCGGCTGATTTCAGCGAAATCCGGATTTCTCTATTTCTCTTAAAAGATCTGAATTCAACTTGCTGCGGCTATTATAGAAACACTAAACACTACTTAATTTGGTTATTACTTGATTTTTTATTTGATTTCGATCTCACCGTATATTTCATCCAGATGCTCGCAATGTCCACTTTGAGGGCCTTTTTTTGACTAACTACCCTTTCCATTGCAAGCATTTATTTATGTTAGTTTAGCTGAGAAATCCTCCTTTCACGTTTGATGAAATGGCTTTAGGTGCTAAGCTTTAATATTTCCTCAAAAACGCAATTTTCCTCACCCGCAAAGGATTTTCCCATTTTAGATTCGTAGTAGGAGGTATAGTAAAGCAGTGCAAGAGCTCCAACTTTTTTCAGTGGACGGCAGTGTAGTCAGTATTTCAAAACTAGCAGCAAATAAGACTGGCCTTTCCGAATCGATTATTTTGTGGTCTCCACTGCTAACCAAATTTGGTTTTTTTCTCGTTTTCTTCAATTTGGGCGCGTGGAGCGCAGTCGGGGAAGGCGCCGGCTGTCGCGTGCACCCGATACCAGGTTCCTGGTTCGGATTTCCCGCCCAGGCCAACCAAGCCTTCCATCCCTCCGGGGTCGGTGAATTGGTACCAGACTTGTCTGGGAAGGATAGAGCGCTGACTTGTTCATCGGCTGGCCACCGCAAGTCACTGGATGGCCAAATACGCATTCATGTCGCCTCCACGACATCCCGTAGAAGTAGAATGCGCTGGCGCATCATAGAAGGGATTGAGTAACGCCGTCCTTTATCCTTATCCTTATCCTTTCTTCCATTTAATCTTAGGGTTGTCGTTGAATGAGAAAATGGTTTGGTTAGCGATTTTGGCCAAATTAGCAGCTTTCCGGCAATATAATATGGTCCAATTTTGCTACATAATATGGCTAAAATAACATAATAATAATATCACATGGCTCAGATAGGAGATTGTCGATATCTCACTCTTTCTGCACACGGTCTGTTCTGAGAGTAAGATTTGGACTCGGCGTAAGCCCTGTGCTCGGCGGCCGAGTCGCGGGCGACCTTTGTTCTGTTCGCACAAGGGGTGTGTGTTTAACGATTAACGATTTACCGATTTACTGGATTTACCGGCATTTTTCGTTAAAACTTTTTAACGAAATTTAACAAGGAAAATTTCCGGCATTAACGACATTTTGCACTCCAAATTTTGAAATTTTGCTTTTCATTCATGCAAATGCACTTTCGACGATTTTTTATATAGTTTTCGCAGTATCGCTTCGATAGCGAGGAAACCCTTCACTTACTTGAGTCAGTGGAAATAGGCAGTCAATATCCTCCTCGTATTTCGAGAACTGTTGGCATTTTTCTTGCTCCTGATTAATTTATTTGCCTGCGCCTCCTGTTTTTCTCTGCCGTAGTTTGGGGTTTTGGACTTCCTTGCCCATTTTTGGCGTTTGGTTGCTACATATTAGTTCTTCATACTTAACAACCAGTCAATTATTTTCACCGTTTTTTTGTGATACTTGCTTCAAAAGTGATTTTGAAAGGGCATAGAAAACGCGATGAAAACTTTTCGAAACACGAATAATGCGTAACAACAAGGATAGGAAGCGATACAATGGACAAAAAAGGCTCTTTCCTCCTCCTCCGCAAGTTTTGTAAAGATGGGACCGGTTCTTCGTGAAGAATCAGGTGATGATTTTAGGGGATTACATCACGGCAATATTGGACACCGCCTGATAGATAGAGCGTGGCTACCGGTTTGCTCCATTTTTATTAAATTTCATGCCATGCATGTCAACAATTTTGCTCAACCTTTTCGTCTCTTCGAGGGCTCTTGTGGCAGTTTTCTTTTGGAGAAGTACAGTGAGTATGCACATGAAATAGTCAACAAATTTACATAAAAGGAATAAAATTAAATAAAAAGAAGAAAGATATGACCACTCTTCGTCAAGTATTACCTATATATGAGGTTTCATAAAAACTGATACTTTAAGTGGTCTATTGCATCAGGATTTTTTCAGTTTTTCGAAAAAGGTATATCTTTGCAGGTGCAGACTTGGCTGTAGCAAGTCCCCTTGTGTCTGCAGATTCCTTCGCCTGATTTGCGGACTTGCTATAACACTTCTTCATAACCAAATGTGCTCTATAAAAATAGGATAAAATTGAGAAAGTCAAAGCACTTCGAACCTCAAGCAAATGTGCTGTACAGTATGGCACCAGGTGCTTCAGTAAAACAATCAGAGTATTCAATTTCTGGAAAGTCGTAAAAGAGTGATGGATAGTGGCGAATTCTATTGGGAGAATGAAGGAAAAGGAGAAGGTAGAACACTGCCAATATAGGGCGAGAAACTCTCTTATAGATACGTGTGCTCCATACGTACTTCCTTCAGAAGGCAGAGGAGAAAAGGCTTAACAATTAAAAAGCGTTACTTGGGTGGCAAAGACAAAAATGCTCAATGCAATAGAATTCGATTCGATTAAAATTTGACCGTTTATTTGATTCTCTGCTGTCGGCTGCAATAAGAGCAGAACCTTTTGGGACAAAAGGACCATTCTGTAAAACAGGCGGATCTATGGACAAACATCTTCCAAAAACGAACTGTACCAAAGAATTCGGGATCTATCCTAGCCGGAGGGGGAATACACTGTTTTTGCTTCTCTATTCCCTACAAAGCGGTTCTACGAGAGGTTCAGCTGCTGTCCTATAATGCGAGGGTTTTTGTTTAATTTCAGTGGATATGATTGTGCGGCGTAGGACATAGGATGACCAAGGGAATTGGCACTTTGGTGTTGCCCTCCACTCCGACTAGGATAGATCCATAATTCGCTGTAGACATGTCATATTGCCATGTATATGGGGTCGAAAAAATCAATAAAGTAAAAGATCTGGCTTTTTACATACTAAAATACAGCCAAACTAACTGCAGCTAAAGGAAATTTTATTTAACGAATTTACCGATTTTAACGCAAAAGTTTTTCATTAAAAATGGTCGTTAAAAATTTACCGAAAAAATTAACGCACACCCCTGGTTCGCACCTCGGCGCGATACTCAGTGGCAGCACGACCCCATTGGAGCAATAAAAGCAACTCCGATCGATCGTTTAAAATCTGACCCATGTTCGGCCTTGGCTCCTGGATTTTTTGAATGATTTAATTGCCGTAACTCATTTTAAAATTCTGGTAACATAGTAAATCGTTTGTAAGCCCTGGTGTTGCTGGTGCTGAAATTCAAATAACTTTTTGTACTACACTAAAAAATGCTGATTTCCTGCGCCTTGAAATAAGCCTTAACAGTTATTTTTTCATCAAAAAATAGACGGTAGAACGGAAAAATAGACGACGCTTTGTGACGGATCAATCCGTCTAGCGTCAGTTGTGTATATGCAAAGTAAATACATATAACTACTACACGTTTTAGTGGTCACATTTCGTGGTGAAAGGTTGGAAAGATGTCAGCTCTTGAAGTGAAATCCGGTGGCATTTAGCAAGATATGCCGGCTAATGTTGAGGAGTGTAGCTAATATTACGGTGTAAACAAGTTCTGTCAGTTTCCGCGCGTTTCTAATATTGACGAGCATCAATTTTGAACGATTGGACAATGAATTGTTATGTTGTGCTTCCTAGGTAAGGAAACAGTCATTCTTCCTGCTCAAGTGCTTTTTTGATAATCGCCAAACCTGGCCCCAACCGAATTTCACTTTAATAATCACTTATATAGCTTTTTAAAGGAAAAGATATTTAAAAACCAACATGATGTGGAATCTACTTTCCAAGAGTTTGTTCAATCTAGATCCTCAGATTTTATGAGAATGGCATGCGCAAACTTGTGTCGCGTTTTCAGAGCTGCGCTGATTCGAAACGTGCTTATTTCGAATAAAACGGTTCATTTTGAGCTGAGCTATGATGTTTTAAAAATAACGTGCGAAAACTGGCCGAACTTTGTTTACAACCTAACCGTTCAGCTGGAGTTGGACCAACCACCCCATTTTCATCCCGAATGCCTAGAATAAAGAGAGTGGCGGGCGTTCACCTGCGCATGAGACGGGCATCCTAAACTTTCCAATATATGAGACATTTCGGCCATTTCCATTGAGATGGTTGCATCGCTTATTACTGCTGCTCGTTGTTCCTACAGCTTAACTTCCCACGAGTTTCCCTCTGGTTTTGTTGAATGCTGTCGTTTTCAATTCGTAGCACTCTTCCCACTAGCATTCTCCTTCGTATTTCCAACCTCTCCTAGGCTTTTGGAAGTCCACTGGATGCACATTAATTCTCGCGTCTTTGCGATTGTCCGAAGGGTGCACCATTAACTGTCTAAATGGCTACCCTTCACTTACGCAAAGGCTGTCCAAATAAGCTCAATACCGTTTGGATGTTGTTGAAGTGGTGGTGCATTGATAACCGGTTTTGTTCGACAAAGTAGTAACAAAAAGAAAATTGAGAATGCATAGTCCTCATTAGTTACCATTTGAAGCCACTACTTTGCTCTATAATCGGGAAGGACAGGAATTATTTGCTTTCAGGAAAAAAAGCTACAGTCATCCACTGTAATTATAGCGTTGTCACGGTCACTAAAAGTCCTACTGATACATACAGATGGTTTGGAAATTCCATAGCTCGTGGTGCACCATGGACTGAAGCCAAAAAGCACGACGGGTGAGTTTTGCACCTAAACATGCAACACCATCTCTCCGCAGCTGTCCACAGGTTACCAGGCTCGTTGCTGTTCAGCACGGTTCAGATTTTGCACCCTACAATGGCAATGGTACTAGCAGTCATCGTACCTCGTAGCAGAATATGTTTGAGTGCCTAATAAAAGGCTTCTGTTAGAGTAACACCAGGTGCTGCTTGCCTTCCGATTCGGGGGAGCGGCAGGCCATAACTCCAATTCCCCCCCCCCCCTCTCCTGGCCTCGCGCACGGTGCGCGACGAAATTGGACGAGTTGTAGCGGTTTGACTGCTACCGACTAGACATTGGATCCGACGTCGATTTTTCGGATAATCGGATGATTTGGATAGGCCATTTTTTCAGAACCCCGGATCTTCGTATGATTCAGATGAGGGTAAATTTTGATTGGCCAGATTTTCGGATGACTCAGATAAACGATTGTTCTTCGGATCGGATATCGGATATCCGATTCGGATAACACCGGATAACGCAGTTAATAAAGGCAAACAATTTCTCCAGTATGCGGTGAATTAGAAGATTAGTTTTTTTTTGAATCTTTGAAGCATGATCGGCAACGAAAACTAACAAATTCGTCAAATTTAGGGTTAATAGGTAATAGCCCAAAACAAAGGCACTAAAAAAAACCTCGGACGGCATTACGTGGTTGTAGGGCTTGGGAAGTGGGTGTCATTTTCCAGCACCGCTATATATCACATGTGGCAATACACGTAATTAGGAATCTTTTATCGAATTGGCACGATGTATAATTCGCGCTGGGGAAATTCTAGGTGCATGTTCATCTGCTTCCTAACACAGGTAAACCATTCCCGTGCAAACCTTGTTTTAGGAAAAACCGCGCAGAATCTGGAAGCAATCCACGCCTAATAACTTTGAAGTTTGCTTCGAAAGCGTACGACTGCCATCAGCAATGTGCGTAACTACGACTTACGACATTTTGGGCCGGAAACAGTAAATCGTGAGCTTTGACTAACGAGCACACAGATCAAGCACTCTAACTTTACACCGCATATAAGAGTTCAATACTCAGACTTGGGTCAAGTGTGTGTTGTGAAATGGTATACTCCCATTTTCATGTATATTTTTTACCAGACGTGGAGCGACCTACTGGCAGCAAACGTCTGGTTGGGAGCTACGCCACCAAATCCTGATAATACAGTATCTTGACCGCAGCGGTTATTCTTTTCAACTTTGTTCCTTCTTCGCTTTACTTCGTCAAGAAGTGGTCTGAAATATAATGTAGAATAGGACCGTAAGATATGCCCTCAATCAGATTTTCCTCCCGAGTGTGATCCCGGCTCTGTGTGGAGGCGGACACACACAGATGTTCCCACTTTTTATATAGGATCGTGCAATTCCCACTCGGAAATCAAAATTAATCATTATGCGGTCTCAGGCATTCTGCGCATGATCCTGATCCGTACACTGACGCGTTGCCCACTTACTATCACTAACTGGGTGAAGGTTATGGAGTCACTGACAATCGCCTATGGTCAAGCCTAAAAGAAGCCAGCAGGCTGGCATCCACAGCGTCCAAGACTTCCTTTGACCTTGGTCCCTATCAATGTGACGGACAACGTAAAACACGAATTAACTGAATTATATATAGTCAAGAGTGTTGGAAAACGTTTTCACGCTCTATTCACATAACTATTTTCAATTCAACAGAGTAGAGGAAGTTTGTGTTGGATAGTACCTTTCATGCGCCACACTTCAAGAATCTATATGCACCAGATCTATACATTTCATATAGTCCGAAACCGGATAAATCCGGCCGGATATCCGAAACTGTATGATTCGGATCCCATGTCTAATGGACACTGGCCAACCGCTGCATAATTCCGGGACGAAAGCGTAGTCAAATACACCATTAGCATGTTGCCGACCTTGTATCTTGGTATCATCGTTAATTTGCTATTTCTTTCAGATTCTCAAGAGATCAGAATGGTGTAATCTCAGTTCGGAGTGGAAAGGACCGAACGGCGTTGCGCCCCAACGCAGCCTACCCTACAAGACGCTCTTACTAGGATACCGCGTTTTCAAAGCGTTACCGTAATAACAATGGTCGCGGGACCGCCAAGTCTTCGGATCAAGGCTGCCATCATGCCAACTTCACTGCTAATCAAGAGTGGAGCTATGGAACTACGAAAAGTTTCACACTGTTTGAGGCGGTTCTCGGTGGAGCATTTTGGGAGGAAATGCAATTTGACATTGTAATAGATGAGAGTTGCTGCAGAGTAGCCAATCTTGGTACATGCCTTCTGTGCATATCAATGGTTAGCCTTGTTTTCGACTAGTTACGAGGTCGTTATCACTAGCTATCTTAGCCTAGTATCTTAGCTTTAGATGGGTTTCTGCAGAACGAAATGGCATTTTGGGAGGGCAGTTCCTCAAAAGACTTCGACTTTTCGATTCTCTGAAAACGACGACAACGCCGAAACGTAAGCTGCAATAAGGGCTTTTGCCAATGATGGCTACTGAAGTACTCATCTGTTACAACGCTAAATTGGATTTCTACCCAAAATGCACCACGGCGAACCGCCTCAAACAGTTGGAAGCTTCTTTTTCCGTCCCATGGCTCCACTATTGATTAACTGTGGGGTTGTCATGGTGCCAGCAGTGATCCGTAGACGTTGTGATCCCGCAACGATTGTTCTTACGGTGACGGTTTGAAAACGTGGTACCCTAGTGGGAGCGTCTTGGTCCAACCAACGCAGTGGTCTTCGTTCGACATTCCGTGAAGGCCTATGTAGTTGGTTACGACTGATGCAGGCGGATTCCCACGAAGGTGTCCGGCCCCTTTTGACGACTTGGCCCAAGCGATAGCGTCACCGATCCTCAAATGTGAACGATGCCTGGAATTCCGAATAGCCTCTGTCACTAAACCATCTTACTTCAGTCATTATTCCCTGTTGCGCGAATCTAATTGTTTGTTCATGCTGCTTCCGTAGAGGCCAGGTATCTGAGGGGTACGGTAAGAGCGGTGGAGCACAGTAGTTAAATATGGGACCATACGCCCTTCGTCTCCTTCACTACCACATTCCAACCACCTTGAAAGCTCTTATAACGATGTTTCGATCAAAACTCTAGCGCCAGGCGGGACTCGAACCCGCACCTCCTGCCGACCGGGCGGGAATGCTCTGCCATTACGCTAGTCGCTCGCTTTCTCTAGCTATCTCCGGTAATCGATTGTTGGCCGCGTTGAGTTTACTAATTAAATATCCGTGTAGGGTTTGTGCCTTTAAAATTCTGAAAGATGAGCTACGTATTCTACTTCGGGATATTCTGAATCCAATTTGAACGCGTGTATGGCCTATACAGTGATCTGCAGTAGATTGTGTGTTGTGTGTTTGTCCTTCTCAGACAAATCTGGTACCAATTCACCGACTCAGAGGGACGGCAGGAGTGAGCGGGAAATCCTAACTAGAAACCTTCGCGACGCACGCGACAGCTAGTGTGATACCTTCGACTCCGCTATCATGCGTCCCAAAATTATTTCAGATTCTAAAAATGAATGAAAAACAGAGCAGCATTTTCTCACCAGCGTAAAGCGGACTGAATTCTCGCAGGGCTTGCAACGAATTCGTCAACGCTATCGGCTGCTTGAATCGACGACGACGAAGACGACCCACATACGCCAGCTATCTGTACATCTTTTTCGGGGGTCGTCTGTGTCGTCGTGCTCCTCGACGGCTTTTCTCTGCCATGGCTTATATCACCCTCAGTCATTTTCTGCCAAATGATCGTCAGAAGAAGCGGAAGAAGCTGGTTCGTTCGTTTTGAGCGGATTCGCATCAATATTAAGGTGGTCAGCACTTATTTTCAGCAGCTGCAGACATACCAGGATCCTAGGGTCCCCACTGCCAGAATGAGCACTTTCCGCGGAGTGCCGGACCAGTCATACCTGGGGTAAGCCTTTCTCCTCTCCAGCATTTGAAGGAAAAAACGACCCTAAATTTGATGAGCTAGAATAAGCTTCATCTGACCATGAGTTTCGTTACGCTGATATTCCACTACGAGTTCGAATAGAAGTTCCACGACTTATTCCTTCCAGATGGATGCTTCACCCACCAAAACAATTCAATGATGACGTCGCTCAGAGGGAAGAGATTGAGATGGTGCCTATTGAGAAGGCAGCAAAAATGTGCAAAAACATCGTAGGTGATTTAATGAGTTCATTGCTCGTATTATACAAGCACAGTATAAAAATTCCTTCGCTAACAGACGAAAATTCAAAAAGTTTTCAGCGAAATCAGTTTGTTCTTCAAGCCAAGACGCTCCCACCTCACTACTCTCCCTATATGTATAATTATTTTGACCGACCTTGAAACCATCAATTGTTAAAACAATTTCAAGGGCAGGACCTGTTCTTTATCTAGAAATTACTGACCTTCTTTTATATGTAATGCATTTTATAGCAAGCCTAAGAAGCCATAAAATAAAATAAAAACAGCGATATGCATAAAACATAAGAAAAGGTAGAAATTCAAGTAAAGAAAGGTGTACAATGTTAAAATTTTAAACTAATGAAACTACGTCAATGATATAAAAGATACAAAAAGATTCCTTCCACCACTGCCTTCAGGCAAATCCTCCCATGGCTCTTCAGCGAAGAAGAGGAACCTCTTATAAGATATCTTTAAAATCTGCCTATATGTGAGAGAGATAGGAAACAAAAACAAAGGGAGATCAGATGAAGAAATGAAGAGAAAGAATGAATATGAAAAGGAAAGAACTAGTCTCAACTTTAGAAAATCGATAGAAGGGGCGAAATTATAAAGCAGACAACAAGTCTGTTAAATAATCCAAGATGTATAACTCAAAGAAATAACAAAATATGTTTTTATAAGTTCAAAGTGACTATTTGAAAAGCATATCATTATAATTTTTATAATAAGATAATTCTTAAAACTGTTTATTTACATAATTAGAAATAGCTCACAGCCTACAAAACCCAAACCTGTTCGTAAAAATAGAAAGTCTGTAGAGTTTTCATATGGCTTTAGTCGACTCTAAAGCTTCAAGTTCTGCTTAAGGATGATCTTCCTTCAAATCTACGGAACTACGAGAATACCTTTGGACTGCCACGATTCTTTGAGCCGGAGAACTTTCAAGACGAGGTTCCGCTCGCGGTAAGCCGAATTTAGCCGAATAATAGAATTTTCTTTACTTTATTCGCGTTGTCTACTATCTGAATGTCATATCTACTTGCAAGTCATCTGAGTTGTCCAGTTCAAGCACCGTATTTGGAATATTTATTTATTCATTTATAGGCGCGTAACAGCGCAGTCGGAAGAGACGTCGGCTGTCGCGCGCTCTCCGATTCAAAGTCCTTGGTTTAGATTTGCCACCCAGGCAGATTAAACCTTCTATCCCTCCAAGTCGGTGAATTGATACCAGGCTCGTATGTGAAGCATAAAATACTGACTTGTCCATTGATGCCACCATAAGTTACTGTAAAGTTCAAAATGCATTCAAATTGAAGCTGCTCCATGTTGGAAGTTCTGACAATAGGCACATTTATTCCCTTGGAGAGTCCCAACTCAGAAGCACCGATATCGCTCGGGATCTAGGCTTCCTTATTGACCGTAAGTTCTCTTCCAATTCTCACTGTGATGATATATCCAGTAAAGCCAATAGAGCTATCCACAACATATTCGAGTCCTTGAGCACTAATTCAGTGAAACATCTAGTTTCAGCGTATAAGTTCTATATACGACCACAGCTTGAATATGCACAACCGTATGCAATCCGTCCTCAAGTCGCAACATAATAACGTTTCGCATGTCATCTGCAACCGATCAGAGTTGTCTGCTCCACTGCCATGAACTTTAGATTCACAGGATGGATACATCCTCGTCTGGCACTGGCTATCGAGCCCTCTTCCTCTGTTGGCTTACTCCATCTATGGTGTTGCTTAGCTCAAGACTTGTTGTTTTCAGTTTTCAGTTTACTTCATCTATGGTTTTGTTAAGCTGGTGAATTTTTTAAATTTTGTTTCTCGCAGGGGGTTGTAACTGAGCGGGTGTTTCACACTTCCCTCACATAATTTTATCAAGCTGTGGGTGCGGTCTAATTATGATTAGCTGTCTTTATATCGTGGCCTTTTCTCTCTAAATATTTTTTCCCTTAGCAAATCCTTGTTATACCTTCTGTACTTCCTTCACGATGTGGAGGCTTCTACATAAATAGCCATCCCGACCTGTCTTTTTCTATTCTCAATATTGGCTATTAACTAGCACTCGGACTGATTTCTTTTTTACAAGCCGATTTCTTTTCTTTTGCTTCCTGGCCGCCGCCGAGGTGCGTGCCAGTATATTGAGGTCTCTGAAAGACGGGGCCCGCCTGGCGGTGCGTGCCCTGAGAGCTATGGACTGAACACATTACAAAAAATGAATGCTAGCTGGTTCTCACCCCTACATCGTCTATGTCGGTTCTACTATATTTATACGCGAAATTGTTTTTTCAAATCAGTCGGTTTCAAGTTTGTGCTGGAGGAGTGAAAAATCTGCTATGAAACCTGCCTTTCTTATTGCTTATTGTTTAATTGGTTACGAAGGATTCTGTCATTTCGCACTTTCCCTTATCTAGCCGATTCAATGGGCCCTATCTAGTTGTGCTCTCTTCCTTTTCTAATGTTATTTCTGTTTGTTTCTTCTCTTCTACTGAAGGCTTTTATTCGCTACTACTGGCTTTTTGCGTTCGGTACCTTGGAGTGCTTCCTTTCTGGGCGACTGTCTGGTGGTGCACGCCGTCCTGATGCGTATTAAATAAATATATAAATAAATAAATAAATAATAAAACTTGAAGCAGTGCAGAACAACTTTACTAGAAAGCTGTGGATAAGGCTTCATCGGTATCGATACTCCACCACACGCAACACGCGCCCCTATACGCAATCAAATTTTTGATATCTCGTCGCTTGCTATTCGAAAAAAAGGTACGACCTCATCATGATCTACGAACCCCTAAATTCAATGACGGGTCTATCTGTGGAACAGTTTTACACGATTTTGCTTTCCACCACCAGAGGTGTACAGGCTAAGCTTCATTTTCCAAGATCTAGGCCTTCGTCGCGTGCCACTTTCTTTACGCAAAGGGCTGGTTACGAATTCATCAAATTATCGAAGCGATCTCCAATTCCTGACTGAGTGACTTAAGTAAATTCAAAAGGCTTTTAAACAGACATTTCCGAAACGCTTAATTGCTTATCTTCTTATGAATGTAGAAATCTATGTTTTCAATCAATCTTTTTGTTCATTATGTTCCCCTTTTAAGATGTTTTTTGACAGTTCTTTTAATATCCTCATGAATTGCTTCGCGTGAACTTCACGTATAAATAAATAGTCTCCATGATAACCCGCAGATGTAGAATGCGTGGCGCATCCCGCACAACGATTGACTGACGCCGATCTGCATCCCATAGGATAAGGATAGAGGATAAAGGACGGCGCTACTCAATCCCTTTTGGGATGCGCCAGCGCATTCTACTTCTACGGGATGTCGCGGAGGTGAGTAGAGTGCGTATTTGGCCACACAATGACTTGCGGTGGCCAGCCGATGTGCAAGTCAGTGCTTTATCCTTCCCAGACAAGTCTGGTACCAATTCACCGACCCCGAAGGGATGGAAGGCTTTGTTGGCCTGGGCGGGAAATCCGAACCAGGAACCTGGTATCAGGCGCACGCGACAGTCAGCGCCTCCTCCGACTGTGCTACACATGCCCTCCTTCATCCCATATCATCTATTTATTAATTTGTATTGGCATGCGATAAATGCACTAGCTTGGCTTTTCACAAAAATGGACTACAGTCTCTCAGCTTCAAGGAGATGAAGGCGTCATCTTTCAACAGATGCTAAAGATCTTTAGTCAGTTGGACAGATGGCTATTCAATATGCACCTGTCCGTACTAAAAACGCATTAGAATCTTTATAGGATAGTCGTACTTTCCAAAGACTTAAGGGGCCTCGTGCCTGGTACCTTCGGGAAAACACTTTGTTGAGCACGAATATTAATTAAAATAGTGCAAACGCGAAGAAATTTAAGTGCAACAATTTCAATCCTAGGTGCTAAAATTGCATGTGCTACCATCCACCACCCGAGAGAGTAATACACGCTGACATTTATTCGAATGAGGGAAACATGGCGCTCATTTAACCTTCCACAGTCCTCTTGAAATATACGCGCTCGAACATATGTATTAGGTAGTTGCATATGAAATGGCCAATTTTGCTAGCTCAATTTCTGGTCGTTCTGCATGGCTACGAATGTTCACTTTTCAGGCACTGTGTATAGTCTCTGGAAGCGCAGATTCTCCGCTTCTCTACCATTTATAGCCAATGTGGCATAATTGCTTGTTGCCGAGTTTTTGACGTCGCTTCTACGGTATGAATCAACGTAATATTCGGGTGCTCTTCTTGCATGAATTGAAAAGTGAACACAACACAGCGGCCTCAGCTCATAACATGAACGCTGTGTTTGGGGAGGATTTCGCTGAGGAACCGCACAATTCTCCATTGGTTCGAAAGGTTTCGATCTGGAGGTGAAAGTCTCGAAGATGAAGACCGAGGTAGGACGCCATCAGTCCTTAACGATGACCAAGTCAAAGCCATGGTGGAAGCGGATCCTCGTCGAACTGTAGAGAGCCAGCATGGCATTTCAGCGTTGACGGCAGCGCTATCAGTCGCCACTTGAATGCCATCAAAAAAGTAAAGAAATTGGATGAATGGATCCCGCACCAACTGACCGCCGGCCAGAAGCTGAAGCAGCATGACACCTGTGTTTCGTTAAGTATTGCAGTCGGCGTCGCTCCTGACAATGGCTGGACAAGAATGAGAGTCCCAAGGAGATGCTGAAACCAAGTTTCCATCCAAGGAAGACTATGGTGACCGTATGGTGGACAATGGCTGGTATAGTCCGTTACAAGTTCCTGAAGACTGGAGAGACCAGCACAGCGGAGAAGTACCGTACCGAAGTTGAAGTGATCTACCAGACGTTGACTGAAGAACAGCCGACTTTGGTCATTGGAATTGGCCCAATCCTTCTGCATGACAATGCGCGTCCGCACGTTTCGAAAATTGTTGTCCAGAAACTGGGTGAATTGGGATAGGAAATTCTGCGACGTCCAGCATATTCATCAGATCTGCCTCCTAGCGATTGTCATTTTTCATTCATTTAGATCGTCATGTGAACGATAAAAAAATTCAGCTACCAGGATGATGTCGAAAATGACTCCTTATGTTTTATTAATTCTCGTATTTCTGATTTTTACAAAAATGGAATGTCTAATCCATTGGGGTGGTCATTTCGATTAATGGAATTGTTTTTAAGCAAAGTTATGATCTGTCAAAGTTTTCAGTCAAAATCGGTCGTTACATATGCAACGACCTAATATAGCAGGCAATGCCAAAGAAGGGTAATCCATCTAGAGCTTTAAGAACCTATGATATAACGCTGTATAGCGCAGTCGGCAAAGGTGGCGGCTGTCGCGTGCACTCGATACAGGTTCCTGGTCCGGATTTTCAGCTCCGGCAAACCAAGCCTTCCATTTCTCCGGGGTCGATGAGTTGATGCCAGACTTGTATGGGAAGGATAGAGCGCTGACTTGTTCATCGGCAGGCTACCACAAGTCACTGCCACTCATTGTATGCCCTGATACACACTCAAATCGCCTCCATGACGTCAGCAACTTTTAGTCCCCCCGTTGAGATCCTTTCGTCATAGCAGTTTGCTCCCACCTAAATGGATCACCCCACTGATTTTTTCTGGTTTTAATACCTTTTCCACGCTCTTATAAATAAGCGTGATGGCTCTGCAATCCCAGTGGACGCCCTCCAAATTGAAACTAGCTTCCAACACGTTCAACCACAAACCGTGCAAGATGGATAGTTTTTTGATCAAGAAAAAGTTGATGTAACTTTCGGTATATGTCGCGTAGGTGAGCAGCATTGGTATGTGGGATTGCCTAAACCAATCAGACCGCATTGAATGAGCATGCCATTCAGAGAGGGCGTATTCAGTCGGTACTCTGATGGGCTGGCATGCGTCCCGGCTGCGCTCCGTTTGGATATTATTGGCTGGCGCGCTCCCACCTACCAGTGCTGCTCACCTACGCAACATGTACCAATATTAAATAAATAACAAGAAAATATAAATAAAAATAAACAAAGATGTTAGTGAATAAAGATGTTTTTGTTGTGTTTGTGATTGTTTTTAGATGGAGAGCAGCAGGTATGAAAGAACCAAAGGAGCCATCGATTCATTGTTCATTCTGACATCCTCCTCTGCACAATCATGGGGAGCAGCTACGAAGAACCAACAGGAGACGTCGTCCATGCAACTACCTACCCTCTCCCCGACTTACAATAAACAGTTAATGAGGCATCTTCAGGATCAATATTTCAACAAAATCAATACCTCACAATAACCGTGGCAAGTACTGAAGGCAAGCTCTACCAAAAAAGCGGCCATTTTTTATGCGGAACGGAGAGATTACGCCATGCGTTCGTCCAAAACGTTGTGATTTTTATTCGATTGATAGCAAAATTTCTACTTAATGGAATTTAACACCTGTAAACGATGCAACAAATATAGTTTCGAAGATTATACATATTTTCACTGTCGTGCTTCATATAAACAACATTTACACTATCAATCAAATAGAAATCGCGACGAGATCTTCGAGTGATGGCTCGATCTCGTCTTCTAATCCACTAAATGATTGCTGCCCTGTTGCGCTTTAAAGTTCCCTGTTCAATTTTAAACTATGATTTCTCTTAAAAAAGAAAAATTTTAAAAAATTATGACACCCGTTCGAGCAGCTATACTAAAAAAATGCGAAGAAAGTTAGGTACATGTTGCGTAGGTGAGCAGCACTGGTAGGTGGGAGCGCGCCAGCCAATAATATCCAAACGGAGCGCAGCCGGGACGCATGCCAGCCCATCAGAGTACCGACTGAATACGCCCTCTCTGAATGGCATGCTCATTCAATGCGGTCTGATTGGTTTAGGCAATCCCACATACCAATGCTGCTCACCTACGCGACATATACCTTTATTTATTCACCTTTATTTATTATTCATTTATACTACCATCATTTAGTCATCAAGACAAACTCTGGCAGCGTTTTGCTACAGCTTTTCCGGCTTTCTGAAACAAGCCTTAGACCACTATTTTTCCTCAGCAAATATGAATTTTATAAAATTTCGAGCAATGTATTCACTTATTGGGAAAGTGAATTGAAAGATCAAAGAATATTGCGCTAAAATTTTCCTTGGACAAAAAATTATTCTAACCTTTTTGGAGAGTCTAGTTTAATGTGGAAGGATCTCGCTTTGATTTGTGAGAGCTCACTTTGATTTCAAAAAGCATAAGGTTTGTTTACACGAGTGTCCACCTTGAAGTGAGAAGTGTCGGTGACTTGAAAATGGTATGGATGTCAGTAAAGTTGTCAGAATCTATGAGTAGAAGTAGGAATAGAAGAAGCATGTGGAAGACAAACGAGAACTCTTACAATAATTTTACAAACAAGTAGAATATATGGCGCATTCAAGAGTAACTAACTAGCTTCAGCTAATTCAGTAACTTCTGGATGGTTTTGCTCCTCTAATTTGACTAAAATAGAGCGTAAGAAGCTGCCTCTTTACAATGCTGATGTCACATACTTGGTTGATCACTGATAGCTAGAGAAATCTTCTAGAAGACGAACAGAATTTTTACTTTATAAATATTTATTCGCATAGTTCTTAGGAAAGTTGATTCTATGGTTATACACGCTATAAGAAGCCTCAAAGCCTGAGGCCGTTAAGTAAAGTACGTAAGGATGCTTTAGGTTAAACGCAATAACGAATAATAAAGGACGGTGCAACTCAATCCCTTTGGCATGCGCCGCGCATCCTACTTCTACGGGAGTCGCGGAGGGGATTTGACTGCCTATATGACTTGCATTGGCCAGCCGATGGACAAGTCAGCGTTTTATCCTTCCCAGAGAGGTTCTCTAGCAACTCAACGACCCCGAACAGATAATTGGCTCGGTTGGCCCTGAGCGAGACTTGAAGCAAGAACTTTGAATCGAGGTGCACGCGACAGCCGGCATCCTCTCCTGCAGCGCTACCTCTCCGCTTGTATAATAGCAATGTCAACAATAGCGATTCAAAACGAGCGTCCACTTTCCAGGTGTGCTACACGTACGCCAGTTTGGATCTCCTTCTCGCACTTGAAGCAGAAGATCAAAAAGCTGGCTTCTGTGTTGTGACGACGGCAGAAGGATGCGAGGTCAACTATATCAATTCCGGTAAGCAGCACCAAATCTTCTTCGCCTAAAAATTCTATTTGATTTCACGATTCTTATGTTAGCTAGAGCAGTGTTCAATTTGACGTGAAAGGTGTCTAATTTGATTTGAAAAGCGCCCAGTTCGACGTGAAAATTTTGTCAGAGGGTCAATGAGATCAGAAGAAAGGCAATGATTTTCGCCGCTTTATATAAACATATATCGGAGAAGATCGGCTATCTAATTTCAGCTATTGAATGGTTTTCTAAACTTTTTAAATATGCTTGAGATTTATGGAGAAACAATATCAAACCTCAATGGTTTGTTTCACCACTTCCCTTCAGACAAACCGTTTTTGTTATAACACCTCCTTCATAACTTTTTTAAACCCATGTTTCCAAAGACTAATTTTGCTATATGAATGGGTTATGAACTGCTCTAACCCAAGTTATTGAATACGTGCGTAGTTGGCTCACTTCAGAATTGTCTAAAAGGCCCGCCGTTTCAGCATCCTGCAGTGCTATCCTGCTACCCGAGCAAAATTAAGATGAGGTATATCAGACCCATGACGGTTCCACAGGTGTCCGTCCCTACAGCTTCTAGAAAGCGTCTTGAATATCTACCTCTTCTTCCGTCTCGGTCGCATATTTGGACACAAATTCTCACAGCTGAATAGTAGAGTTGCACATGTGAAATGGGCTGTCAGACGACGAGATAATGACGACAAATTTGGGGACGAGACGGGTGTGTTGTGTGTTCGAAATCCGGCGAGATCAATGGCATGTCGGCCAGCCGAACAACCGCCGCTCGCAACAACAATTGTTTCGTCACTCGCAGCGATCACGACAACTTATTCGACTGGCCCGCCATTTTTTCAGCCGATTCCGATAGCCGCCTCCAGCGCGTTCCACCAGTCTGGGTCTTCTTCTTTTTAGTGTGAGAAAGTAGGGAGAATGTTAGGCCACCTCCCTTTCATCTTGTGCTTCGCTGACCAGAGCTTCGTTGGTTCTTTTTCTCAAAGCCCAATGTTTCTTCCAAATGTCGCTTCAAAATTGCGGTCTTGATTAAGCTGGCTCCGAAACTCTCCACAAATATTGGCTTCACTCTCGTCAAGTATTCGCTTTCGTTGCTCTACAATGGAATTAAGCGGGTTGAAAACCGTCCGCCATTTTCGGCTCTTGGTTTCAATTAATCCCAGCTCAACGTTGAAGATTTCTATGAATATATGGAATGTAAGATTCTTTTTTTGGTGTGGGATTGTTTTAGTAGGTAGCCTAACTGCTTGAAACAGAACCCATTTTTCAAAAATTTGGATTTTTAGAACTTATGATCTTTCGTTTTTTAGAAGGTTTAGCGGCTGTTTAGATGTATACTATACGGTATTTGCATTTCATTGTTATATTTGTTTATGTAATATGTTTATATTGTTTCTATGCATTATCATTAATTTATATTGTTATTTGTTATGCACCATATTTAGTTATTTATTGTGTATAGGGGAGTGAAGCGCAGTCAGAGATGCCGACTGACGCGTGCATCCGATTCTAGGTTCTTGGTTCGGATTTCCCGATCAGGACAAGCATTCCATCCTTCCGAGATCAGTAAATTGATAGCAAACTTGTGTTGGAACATGCTGCACTGGCCCGTTGATCGACTAGGCACCGTAAGTCATTGTATGGCCAAATACGCATTCAAATCGCCACCATGACATCCCGTAGAAGAAGCACGCCTGGCGCATCCTAAAAGGGATTGGTTTACGTAGTTCGTTTTCCGTTTCATTTTATATTGTGTATTATACCGCGGCATTTCTGCTATTTTTCTGCCATATTAGTCTTTACCTTAAAACATGTTTATTGCTAGTCGGTTAGGTTAACTCAGTTCCTATGGAAGTAGCTTCGAATGGAAGCCTAATGATGGCCTAGGTATGACCGGATCCAAGACTGGACTCCTAGGTGCTTCCTTCTTATAAGCTGCTCGAAAGTGATTTTTCTCATCCAACCGGAATCACGCCATAGCTACATATACTGAGTGCCTAACCGACCTCTACACCGTTATGCCACGATTAACTTTAATGTCGTAAACTATATTTAATTAAATTTCTTGTTACTGTCATTCTCATGTTACCTCCATTCTTTGGGTCGGGCTCCCTGTATCTGAGCTTCTGAATGTTGCAGAACACTTGGAAATAACGAAAGTTCAGGACATAGTGAAACCACGCTCGTTCTACATTGTTGTTTTTACTCGTTAGGTTGCTTCGGTTGTGCAGGGATGTTTTGCTTGTTTTTACTTGTTTTTAATGGTGAATATTTATTTGCCAATTCGAGCCATTCACTACAAGGGGAGAAAAATCGCAGAAGAAGCAAATTAAATTGGCTAATGAAAGATGAAATGGAATAAGAGAAAAGGGAAAATGAGAAAGAAAAGACAAGAAAAGTGGGCAGGATTCGCGAGCAATTGATGAAGATGGGGGAAACAGAGGACTTTACTGATGCACACATCGCGCATGTGGAAAATGGTGGCTTCTTGTACTTGGTGAGACAGTTATTAAACCGTGCGCGTGAAGAAAGGAATACTGCGAGGCGAAGCAAAGGGCTTACGATACTACAACCATAGGTGCCAGACTAGCTGTAGCCTATGTGGGGTGGACCTTTTAAGTGTAGACAAGGGAAGATGGTACGCACCCCAGTAGGCTACCCTGATGGGAGGTCATAAGCCATTTCCAACTCTCGCAAGGTGATCGACATAAGATTCGAAAAGTCCAGTGTATCAGGCATTAAAGTTCGTAAAAAAAACGCTCCACATTGCACAATTTGTACAACAGCAAAGGTTTGTTTTTTATAGGGAGCGATATCGGGAGAATGAGGTACACTACGCTATACATTGAGAGATCAGATATAGCTGAGCTAGTTCGGTACTTGTGAATGCAGCCAGAAGTGGGATATTTCAATGGAAAGAAGAGCATTGACGTGTTCCGGAAGACAGCATCGTTGAACGCCTGGCTGAACCATCTGGCAACTTGGCGGTTGAGCTCATATCTGGGATGGAACGGTAATTGCACAGCACTATTACCACAGTTGGCCCCAATGACGTTACATTTTGACCTATGACTCTATCACTTGGCCACTGATCTTTCTAGAATCTTCTGCAGTAGCATATAAGGGCCGTCAAGTAGGATGCCGTACGTCTCCTGCATCGTCTCTCACCACGCTTCTCACAACGGACCGCAGGCGGAGCGCCACGACCCCGGACCACCACCACAGCCACGGAAGGGACACGATCGACTCGGGACCCCAAGCAGCAACGCTCGACCGCGGAGGAATTAACGAAGAAGATGCGAAAAGACACTGCGATATCCCATGTCAATAAATTGTTAGCAGGTCGCTACACAGGGGACTGCGCTCCCGTTATAGCGCGCCAAGACAGCGCGCACGCACGCTGCGCCATTGTGCACGGGATGGCAGTTAGTGCGGAGGCGCTCAAGTGGACATAGGGTTCACCAACTACAGTGTAGCTATAGCTGTGCTATGGCTCGTGAGGCCTATTGAGATCTCAGTTCAGTGCACATCAATTAGTCAATGTAGAGGCATCATCCCTTAGTTGTCTTAGTTGCTGGGCCAAACGGGTCTGAAATGTGCAAGACTTCCTATGTATGAACAGATCAGGATGTAGATTATTCCACTCTGCAACTCTTCGAACAAGGAAAGAGCCTTCATAGCCAGTCGAGTTAGGTTTTTCTGGTCTTATACGGAATGGGTGGCCCCTCAATTTACCGATGGTCTGCGAGGTCTCGAAAAGGTCGGAAATGCTAAGATTAATCTCGCTTGTTGTCAGTTTATACATCAGTGTAAAGTCTGCAATCGTACGCCGGAATTCTAAAGTATCGGCATTAAGTCTAGATAACCGCTCTTCGTAAGAAAGGCCTAATTGACCGCACCTACTAAAGCAGCGATATGTGAAACTTTTCTGGACTTTTTCAATTTCAGCTATATGCGCTCTCTTTTGTGGTGACCATATCGGTGAGCAATACTCTAACAGCGGCCTTACATACAAGGCAAAAAGTCTGAAAAGCATCGCTGGATCACGCATTCTGAAAGATTTTAGAATAAAGTTCGAACATATGAGCGCCTTGCTAGCACTTTCGCGGATATATTCTTCAAAACTGAGGTTTTTGTCATAGGTAATGCCTAGGTCTCGTATCTTATTAACGCAGGTTAGAGTAGCACTCCCTAAGGTAAACGATACATCAGGGTGGTAACGTCCTAAAGTCATGACAGCGGTTTTTTGAGCAGAAATCTCTAACGACCACGCCTTAGACCACTCTACAACGGCATCTATTGAGTCTTGAAGTTTCCGATAGTCGTTGACCGTAAAAATTTTGGTGTCGTCGGCATAAATGCTACAATAACAACCAGGCGGGAGAACGCGGGGCAAGTCGTTAATGAAGATAATGAACAAAAGAGGGCCCAAACACGTTCCTTGAGGAACGCCGCTTGGTGTGGGATAGTAAGTGGAGAAGCTGTCGTTTATTACTACAGACTGAACCCGGTCAGAAAGGAAAGAACGCAGGAATTTCAAAAGTTGACCTTTAATCCCATAGGAGCAGAGTTTTTTAACCAGCAGTGGTATGGAGATAGAGTCGAAAGCTTTTGCGTAATCTAGGTAGCAGACAGACACATAGTTTCCTCTATCTAATTCTCTGTGCCATAAAGGGATGGTGGAAATAAGGGCGGAAGTAGTTGATTTAATATTTGGGTTTCCGACACTCCCGGTAGCACCGTTTTGTTCATAACGAAAAGCTCTATCGAATGGTGTCACTCTCGACCAATTTCAAAAAAAAATCGATTTTTCGACAATATCGAGGACGTGGGTGCTTTGGGCCGACCCGCGCCGACGATGACGTCATCGAGAACCGGTATTTTCGAAATTGGCCAAATTTCCTTGTGCAAACTTCGTCCAAAATTATCTAGGGGTATTTGGGGCGCTGATTACGAATTCGACGTTCGTTTTTGAAAATTCCGCGGACTTGAGCAGGTTACTTCCCGTTTGAGGGTGGTCAGGTCAGGATCACCGATCACCCTCAGTTATCGGTATGAGCGGTCCCCTTCCGTAACTATCCAAATGTACTTCGGCATCGTGTTTGGCACCCTGAATAAGTCCCCGACCCTGTACGGATTTCGAGCAAAATCGATGACCCTGACCTGACCACCATCAGTTATCCAGAAAAATCCAAAACCTACCGAATTCGACGGAATTTTCAAAAACGGAAACCTGCTCAAGTCCGCGGAATTTTCAAAAACGAACGTCGGATTCGTAATCAGCGCCCCAAATAACCCCTAGACGTCGGATTCGTAATCAGCGCCCCAAATAACCCCTAGATAATTTTGGACGAAATTTGCACGAGGAAGTTTGGCCAAATTCGAAAATACCGGTTCTCGATGACGTCATCGTTGGCGCGGGTCGGCCTAGCGCGCCCACGTCCTCGATGGGATATTGTCAAAAAATCGATATTGCCTAAATCGGTCGAAATTGATAGCATTCGATAGAGATGTTCAAGCAGAACAGAAAGGTGTTATTGGGAGTGTCGAAAACCCAAATATTGGCGAGTAAGAGGGCATGAAACTTCAACCGCTAAAGGCCCCCACAGAGTTCTGCGGCAGCGCCGCGGCCCTATGCTTAACCATAGGCAGAGACGCAGAGCTCGCCGCCGGCGGCGCCCCTGCCCTATCCTAACCATAGCGGCGAGCGGCGTTGCCGCAGAACACTGTGGGGGCCTTATGTCCGCTGCCCTAAAACGGCAGATGGGGCTAAGGCAGTTTAGGCAGGTAAGACGTTCTGATCCCGTCACCGTAAAGTACCTTAAGTGCTCTGTTCGTACACGCATTCTGATGCCGTTAGCTCCCCGCGTCTTCTCGCAGTGGTCCACCGAAATCGGAAGAAAATGCGTCACGCAAGCCTCACCTGCATTTTCGCACCCCTATAACATTGCCTCCTCCTATGCTAAGCCATTCTGCTTTGACGTGCTAGCAGACCGTTCGACTGCCTACAAGACCTACAAGCTGCAACCTCAAAGGTTCCAACTTGACAGAGCTATTGTGCTCCGAAGACGCCCGTGAGTGCAATTTAGCGCAACAACGGTAGACGTTCTCCGCGTTGTTGCTCGTCCAGATTACAGCTTTCCCAGTCTAAATGACACCATTCAATTCAGCATGAAAAGCTCTATCGAATGGTATCAAGCGTGGCCCAACTCGAAGACATCGATTTTTCGATGACGTCATCGTCCTTCCGCCGCGGTCTCGTCCTCGATGCGAAACAGTCAAAAATTGATGTTTCCAAAATCGGTCGAAATTGATACCGCTCGATAGCGCTTTCCATGCTGAACGGAACGGTGCCATTGCGAGTTTCGAAGACTCAAGTCTGGGCGAGTAGGAGCGCAAGAAATTCTAACCGCTAGGTTTCGCCGCTCTAAAACGGCAGCTGAGGCTAGGCAGTTTGGGCAGCTGAGGACCTAGGAGCACGTCATCGCAAAGTACCTTAAGTGCTCTGTTCGCATACGCATTCTGATGCCGTTAGCTCCCCGCGTCTTCCCGCAGTGGTCCACGGAAATCGAAAAAAATGCGTCACGTAAGCCTCACCCGCATTTTCGCACCCCTATAACATTGCCCCCTCCTATGCTAAACCATTCTGCTTTGGCGTGCTAGCAGACCGTTCGACTGCCTACAAGACCTACAAGCTGCAACCTGAAAGGTTCTAACTTCACAGAGCTATTGTGCTCCGAAGACACCCGCGCGTGCAATTTGCGAGCGGTCGTCCCCCCCCCTCGATTGAAAGGTTCGATTCTGTATGCATTGTTCATGGCGCACTCCAAAAGCTGGCTGGACAGCCTTGGAGCAATTCCTGAGTAGGAGAGCAAGAAATTTCTGATAAAAGTGCCCAAACGCTCAGCCTACGAGCTGTCCCCCCCCCCCCCACCCCTCGATTGAAAGGTTCGATTCTGTATGCATTGTTCACGCCGCACTCCAAAGGCTGGCTGGACAGCCTTGGAGCAATTCCTGAGTAGGAGAGCAAGAAATCTCTGATAAAAGTGCCCAAACGCTCAGCCTACGAGCTGTCCCCCCCCCCCCACCCCTCGATTGAAAGGTTCGATTCTGTATGCATTGTTCACGCCGCACACCAATGTTTCGCTGGGACAGATTGGAGCTAATCCTGACTGGGATGGCGGGGAATTTCTGATAACATTTTCCAAACGGCTCGAAATAGTCTTGAAAACGTCGCAGTTCCCAGTGAGAGAAGATAGAAGCGCAGAGGACATGCTCTCACCCACTCGATTGATAGGTTAGGTTCTGTGTGCATTGTGCACGGCGCACTCTCGGGGCATTCCTGGCATGAAAGAGCACTGGCGACGTACGTCATCTTTGAGATACTCCGAAAGCACCATATCCTGGGAAATAAGCTGCTCTAATCGCCTGTCCAGCCAATTTTGGACCACCCACGTCGAAAATACGGGTGTTCCGGTAAAGTTTTACACATGCTTGTGTAGATCTCGAAGAGGCGAATCGAATGGTATCAACCTTTATTCAAGAAAACTAAAACTGAAGGAGTTATGAGCGTGCGACGCTTTGCGACGCCATGTTGGCGTTTTTTCGCCCACTTTTGACCGTGCGGCGCGAGCGGTATTGTATGCCATCATAAAGGCTTGATGCTTTAGCTAGAGAGAAGAGAACTCCTTTGACAGCTTTGCCATCACAAAGTTTACGCTTCAAAAATGGGTAAGGAATAATCTGTGAATTGACTGAACCCCTTCACTCCTCTGATCAAGGTCTCCTGCATTCTGTTTCGCGTTCGAACTCTCCATTGGCAGTGCTAAATTACTGTCGAACGCAAGCTACTTTCTTCAGGAGGATGTCGCGACGACCACGATGAGCTATAAAAAGACGAAAATTTCAGAGTTCCAGAATGACGATTATTTTTCGTTCATTCAACCCCTGGTCATGGAGTAATCTGAAGTCGTTCTGTAACTTTTAATGTGTGCTTGCCACCATCATGTGGTTCTTCAATGTAATGCATACCATCCATTCAGACTCTCTAATTCTACTCTTACTTAAGAAGCTAAACACCATTGACATTTGTTTTCTGAAGCGAAAAGGGAGGACACGGTCGGATGACTACGTAGATGAGGCGGTGTGACCCAATCTTACAGCTGGGTTGAAGTGCTGGAAATGGGCACCATCGGCATTTGCCTGTCACGGTACAAAGCGGGACCACAGGAGACGATGTTCTTATAGTAAACATTGGCGGCACGGTCTGTCCAGTACACGACGGGGACACTTCGAATAAATGGCTCATGAGAAGTCCGTGACTGATCTACGGTTGTTCGAACTAAATTCTCATGAGAAGAAAATAGGCATCACTTGTATTACTTTTAGTTCCTTTGGTGGTCGACTTGCTCGAGCGGATACTAGCAACGTCTCCATTCGTCCTTGTCGCGTGCCAAAGTGGTGCAGTGGAGCGTTTTTGAGCAAGCAATATGAAGAACATCAGTCCTTTCGATGTCGGCCTTCAAAAGAAAGTACGACATGTGCTTGTAGGGGTCCGCCTGCCTTCCTGACATCTAGCGAAAATTAGGCCATCATAGTACTCTTCCAGCTTCCGATCGCGCTAGCCTACCAAATTTCTGACCGGTCGGCACCTTCGTTATCAAGGAATATTTCTGGAGCTTATAGTTAAAAGATTGGAGGCCTTCTATTGCAGCGCGAACAATTGCACTACTCCGAGCTGCTTTCTTTCGATTGTTCGTAGTGCGACGCAGATCGCGTGTTCATCCTGTCTTCGGAGAAGTCCGGCTTCTAAGGCGTTCAGAGAAAACAGGGGAGTGGAGCCGAAAGCTTCTTGTCTTCTCCACTGCTCCACGCTGCTCTTGAAAGCTTCTCAAGCCGCTATAATGCAATGCTACAGCGTCAGTCAAATACGCACATCAATTTTCCCAGCACTACCATTCTGAAAACATGGAGAATAGATATAAGAACTCCCAAGAGGAGGTGCCGTAGGCGGGACAGGGAGCCGGCGGCGTGTGGTATTAACGAACGCCTCGTCGCCCAAAGTGACGTTGGCTAAAATTGTTTACACGTTGTTGCCTAGTACTGACACCAAAGACCTCCACACACTGGGAAAACGAATAGCTGCAGCAGGTCCTGAGTAGAAAAGCACAGTGCCTTTGCCGCTTGCCGCTGCCTCATGCCGTCGCCTGCCGCCAGCGAGATTCGATTGTGCGTGAGCGGCGTGCTTCACGAGTTTTGTGCCCGTCCTTTAAAATTGCACTTCTACCTTTCTACCAACTCTCGGTCTTACTCCCATCAATTATAGCACCAGATGCTACTTTCGCTCGACGTTTTTCCACGCGAAAAGGCGTCCCTTAATACCGCGCCGCTCCTGCGCCCTGTCGCTTCCTCGGTGCCTTTCCCTCCTGGACCCATCCAGAAAAAAGTGGTCCGCATTTATTCCTAGTCTGACTCAAGCACAGCGCTTCCCAAATGGTGTCTAGGAAACATTTCATGGTCTGCGACCAAGTCTGCACCGCGCTGAATTGCTGTGCTTTTGAGGGACCGCTAAAAGACCTTTAGTACTAAGACGGCAATCCCTGTAGCCGGAGCAGATGAGCAAATTCATCGGAGAAGGTTCGATCGGAATGCGTGAAGACTGAGTGTCGGCGACTTCAAATTGGAAACGCCGGCCGTCGCCAGCCCGTTAATTGCATAAGAACGCGGTTCCGCCACATCTAGGCCCAATTCCGCAGAAGATGAGACGGCGTCGGAACGGCTAGTACGATGAAGTGGTTCCGCTTCCGTTCTTGCGCCGCTGTTCGGACGTATAGGTACCACACCTTTACAACTCTCCGCGCCATCTGACCCTCGCCATTCAACTTCTCCGCTGCTTCGCACTCCTCCAGTGCACTTACGTCCGGGAAACTTTCGGGGACCTATCTCGCCTGCTCATTGCTCATCCGCCGGCAGCATCGACTCCCGGACAACGTTCTTGTTGCCCCAGCCAGGAATTGCTCGAATTTCTCAACGCAGAGAACTCGACCAGTTGTCGTGGCCCTCCTTCCATCCCTTCGCACTCCGCGCTGTCCTCCTGCAATTGGCTAAGTGGATGGGACGAGTGATCTCTTGCAAAAGCTCGCGCTGACCCTCTCACGCTCCTCTGCTCACCTCTCCTGGTAGTCTAAGCTCAAGCCTGAACTTACCCATTTTTCTCCAGTTAGGTGGTCGAAGTTTCTTCGAGCACTTCTTCACTATGGGTGGAGATTCGTTCTCTTCAAGGCCGTCCTGTACCCCTGCAATAGTCCTTTCTTGCGTGCGAAATTAGGCATATTTATTCCTTAGATTCGAAAAGTTTGAATTGAATACATTGGGGGCTGTGTTCGTAGAATTTTCTTTCCCGATCGGTTTTCCTGCGCTTGAACTTATAGCAGCCAGCGAAAGTAATTGCATGACGAACACATTTTGCTTCTTCAGCATTTGCACCTCTTCGTCAGAGGTGCTGTGACTGGACATTGAATTATGGAAGTAAACTTCACAAACCTTATCGAAATTCAGGTCGATGTTGCGAATGTGGGCAGCATTGGAAGGTGGGAGCGCGCCTACCAATCATAACCAATCAGGACACTGACCGAACAAGAGCCGGCGGAAAAGGGTACCGACCGTACGTCTCCTCTCTGGGTGGTACGCACATTCAATGAGACCTGACTGGCTGGTGGGCTACTTGGCCTCTCAACGCTGCCCACATTCGCGACTAGGTCCGAAATTTAGGTATCCTTTGAAGATAGTCGTTCCCTTTAAGCAGCAAGAATTTCTGTAATATATGAAGTACCACGTAGTACAGCAAACACTACCGATGGTGAGTTGAAAATTTCAGAGTTTCTCGTATTCGTCGTGAACTTCAAGCGGTCTGTAAATTCCTCCAATTCAAGAAATGTCTATGCAGTGTGATACACTGGCACTGATCAACTATCTACCACCAAATGCTTGTAATGATGGCTCAGGACCTCACTAATTATGGGCATCGAGGAATCGCTATGTGAATGAACTGCCGAACTAACGCTCTTCTTAAAGCTCTTCGAATATTCTTTAGGTTTCACTGGCTATTAGTATCGCGACTTTCTCGCGATCATGGGACGATTTCGTGGGATATTGTAGAAGAATTTCGCTTAGAATTTCATCAGATTGCGGGCTATGTAATCAAAAAACTCCTTGTAAAAGAGTCATATGGGAAAATTCACATGGCGCTCTTTTCATGTTCTTTTTTATTTTTCATATTAGCCTCTTGTAGGATGTTATTAACATGATCTATTGTGAATTGTATTACTATAAAATACAGTTTTGGTTTACATACCCAAGTTTGAGGTAAACTGTGACCGACTGGTGTATGTGAGTACCGAAGTACGTAAGCTGAACCATCGACAATCTAGGTTATCTCCTTCGTATCCCAAATATTTTTATATTATTTGTTATTTTATTATAAGTTGATGTGAATTACATAATTTCTATCGTACCGAACGAGATTTTTATGGAGGAACTTTTATTGTACGGTCTGACGATCGTCCTCTTTAGAGGCCAGGGCTTAGAAGTTTTACGCGGAGAGGAGCTGGATCCTCATTTTGTTATAATTTGTTTTATTATTTGTTTATTTTAGTCATTATGCAATTTTTCAGTGCACCCGTTTATTTTGTTTATTATCAAAGCAGACATACAAGTGTCCTCCTTCCGCATTGCCTAGACACGGCTTTTCTTCGATGTTATTCTGCTTAGACAATACCGTACGTTGCCGGGGTGTTTGTCTAGAGCTACCCAAGAGCTCCTGTTATTTTGCAAGCTGTTTGTTAATGGAGGGTGCATCGTAGCACAGTTGAAGGAGGTGCAGGCTGTACCGTGCACCCGACACCAGGTTCCTGGTTCGAATTCTCACGCAGGTCAACCAAATATTCCATCCCTTTGGATTCAGCGAATTGATACGAGATTCGTCCAAGGAGAATACAGCATTGATTCGTCCATTGGCTGACCACGCAATTCATTATATTTATAGGCCATGCACGCATTAAAATTGCGATACCCTACAAGTAGAATGCATGGCGCGTTCTAGGAGGGATTGATTTTTCCTGTATCCTTTATGTTTTACAGATGATTAAGAGGAGGAACCAGTCATTTTGAACATCCACCGCGGCAAGATCCAAACCCGCATTCTTACTTATAAACCCATTCTCCAGATCTTGACTGACCAAGATATGCCTGTTAGGTAAATTCTTCATGGGTTTAAAATTTTAAAGAGTATAAGATAATATACAATACAATCCGCATTACAAAATGCACATAATATAAAATAAAAAGGACAATGGACGACGTTGCTCAATCTCCTTTGGAATGCGCCACGCATCCTACTTCGGCGGGAAATCGGGGAGGCGATTTGAACGCGTATTGGATCACACAGTTACTTGCCGTGGCCAGCCGATGAACAAGTCGGCGCTTTATTCTTCCCAGACAAGCCCGGTACCAATTCACCGACCCCGGAGGGATAGAACGCCGAGCGGGACATCCGAACCAGGAATCTAGAATAGGATGCGGCCGGCGCCTCCATTATCTGCGCTTGACACGCCCTCAATCTGTCAGCATGCTGCTGAAATTCCGATACAGTTCTCAACCTGAGCTTGATTTGACACTGGATCTAGCGCTTTTAAACAGATGACGAAAATTGGTCGTTAATCTAATCCTCCGGAATGCGCCACGCATTCTAATTCGTCGTTATGGCGCGGTGGGGTGACAAACTGGAGCAGCCCCCATGGGAGTACCCAGGAAAATATTATCAGACAGCTATGACGATGTCGAGTAACTGGTTTTTGGATGGATACAATAATTGCCAAAACAAAAATGATAAGATTGGTGGGCAAAAAACAAAGCTTGATCAACCTTGCACGGAAGAGTGATGTCCATTACATTTACACCGATGGCCTTCTGAATTCACTATGCTGTGAGTTTCATCAAGTTAATAGGTCTTCCTTTCTCTCTAAATCACCTAACTCAAAACGCTGGTAGACCGAACGACCGGAGTGCAGACCTGAAATCAATTTGTGACCAATGGCGCATCAATTTCTTCAAAATCTCTGTCTCGATCACGCAACAAGATCGACGTAGATTAGTTATTCTTCACCCAGAATTTCCTTAAGACGATCCTTTTTTCGTTTAGACCTGGCTCCGACTAGGTTACGTTATGCAGAAAGCGCGTTTCTCAGCTGTTTTGAAAAATAAGGGCCCACTACCGTTATGGGGGCGCACCCTTATGACGATGAATTTTTCATTCTTTTTTTTATATTAGAGCTCAGAATTCTAGCACAGTCCTAGTGTGAAGGTGAGCCTCCGCTGGGAAAACGAAGTATTCTATCCTACCCAGCCGTAAATTGAAAATTTCCAAGCCTACAGGGAGTTGCACCTCCCCCTCCCCACATCCCCGTATCCAAAAAGACGTGTACCGTCGCGCCTATGTGCAAGCTAGACGCTAGTAGAGCCAAACTCTAGCCATTTTTTCCTCGGCTGTGTTACTTTGGAAGTTGCAGTTGTTTGGCTTCAGTTTTTCTCTATTTCGCTAATCTGTTGTTCCATGAGCGTGTTATAAATCGCATTGGTTCATCGTGAGCCTTGGAAAATCAGCCCATGATCATGATGACGAGGGGACTTTATAAGGCTCCAATCTGAATGATTTTCTTGCCTATTTGGACTCGCCTTGATTTCCAGTGGCACTACGTGAAGGAGTGGACATCGCTACCAGAGGTGCACTTTTAGCGGTTAGCGATTTAACGAATTTAACGAATTAATGGCATTTTTCTTTAAAATCTGACTTAACTTCTTAACGGAATTTTTAACGGACTTTTTTCCCAGTAATTTTATCGCTTATTCTTAGTCCTCACTAATGCTGCAGGCCTCATCATCCAACCTAGGACTGTTCCTGCCAAACTATTAATATCAGCAAGAATATTTTAATGTTCTTACGCTATTCTCTTTTTTATGGCGCTTTTGATTTTCTGAAGATAATGCTTTTTGGAGCTAGAAATTTCTTCGCCGAGACCCCAAGCACGTCAACGAATCCACAGAGTTACTGGTCTAATCTCCTCGTAAGATATGCCTATCCTCACCTGGCGCTGCTTATCCCAGAATACTTTTGCTCGTCACCTGGAACAGTCGAGACGTAGAGAACGTTTTCGGCCGCTGAACGTATTTCAAACGGTTTTAGAAAAGTTCCTAAACGTAGAAAACCGCTAATAACAAAAATTGAAAAGCTACTTCTCCTGAACTTTACCACGATGACGACGTGTCACACCCTTTCGGCAGTGTGGGACCATGCGACGCGATGTCGTGTCACGCTCTCAACCCTGCAAAAAAATCGATTGGTCCCACGTACCAGGCATGCAAAAATCGTGCGTCCGACAACGTGTTAACATTCCTGATGGACTTTTAATTGTATTTTTATTGATTTTTCTATACTTATTGGGTTGGTACCCTCATCGAGATTATGTATGCTCGTATAACAATCACATAAAACGGTTTCGCAAAGAAATAGGAAATGGGAGGGGAGGAAACTTTGGTGTCTGCGGGCACTAGCCCACTAAGTGCCGTTATTTTGAATAATGATTCCGTGACTAAACGTACTCCAGATCTTGCAGATAATTTGTTGCTGAAGGCTTGTTTATTTTGCTGGCCACACTTTGTTGACATTGAATTATCCATTTTACATTGCATGTGGGTGCGTGTGGCGCAGCCCGAGGTGGCGCGCCTACCGCGTGCACCCGATACCGGGTTCCTGGTTCGGATTTCCCGCCCAGGCCAACCAAGCCTTTATCCCTACGGAGACTGTGAATTGGTCTGGGAAGGATAGAGCGCAGTATTGTTCATCGGCTGGCCACTGCAAGTCATTGTATGGCCACATACGCATTCAAATCGCCTCCACGTCACCCCGTACAGGTATGCAGAATGCGTGGCGCATTCCAAAGGGATTGAGCAACGCCGCCCCTTTATCCTTTACATTGCAGTGTTACACTCCATTACTTGAGCTTCAGCTTTTGACCTGTTGAAGTTGAAACGTATATCGCGCTTTCATTGATTTTTTCTTGAAATAATAGTTTGTAGTTATTTGTTTTTTAACAAAATTTAAGGAAATTTAACGAAAATTTTCAGTTAAACATTTCGTCAAAAAAATTTTACGTACAGAAGTCTGCGCGCACTCCTGATCGCCACCCTATTTCGTGCATTTATCACCGCATTAGAATTCGTTATGGATAGCGTGACTGTAGAGTAAACTGGTGTGTCGAGGATTTGCACCCATTTTTCCAATTTTTGGCTCATTTTATCATTTTTTTTTCTGTCCTCTTCGGAGGCGCTTTATGTAGAAACTTTTTAGAGACATTGTTACCATAATGGTCCTTATAATGAATTTGCCTTAGTTCGGAGAGCGAAATAACTTTGCAAATAATGTTTGCGAGGCGATATTGTCATACTTTGTTTTTTTTTACTTCCGTACCTTAGAAGCATTACTTCCGTACCTTAGAAGCACTTAAACGAGAAAATGACGCATACATTCTCACTGCTTTGCTTTGTAGTCGTGATGGAGCCAAGCTCACTCGAGGTTCCACCGCGGCTGTCTCCTAAGAATTGCTCGTCTAGATGTGGAAGGAATCCAGTGCCATTCTGTCATTATTGAATGGACGAGTCTAGTTCAGTAATGCTTGTTTTTGTAGGCGATATTGGGTAGGGGATGGCATTAAGGAGCGCGAGCCACCGTCATTGAACCGTGTGCCTCCAAGCAGCACATCGCCTTGGATAATTCCATTTCTTTCGCCTGGACAGAATTAGGCCTGAGAGAAATATTCCGCCGTTTTCCACTTTTCTACATAGTTTCAGATGATCATAACTACATTCAGAGTTTACCATTTTGAATTACGTAAGAACTATTGCACTTGGTACATCTCTTCCGAAGGAGTCCGCTGGTAAAAAAAATTCAGTTGTGTACAGTACAGGGGAACTCACTATTGAAATACATCTTTGACATTCTCTTGAACACGATGAAATTTCTCTCCTGATAGGTTTCTCAGAAACTCCAGAAAATGCCTGTCTAAAAGCGACACTTTTTAAACGGCATAAACAGGATAAAATACAACATTCAACCAGAAATTCTAAGTCTTTAAAAGTACGTTTGAAGTTCTGTACAGATGAGTTTATCAATGTGGTAATTTGTTTCAAGATTTCACTCAAATGCGTTGAAACATTTACTGCCCAGAGCGGAACGCATTTCTGCGGATTTTCTGGATCTATCGTAGTCGGTGGGTGCATGTGGATTTACGCCATCATCACGCCTCAGCTTCAGAAAGCGCTCCTCGTTCGCTGCTACTGGCCCTCCAGACCGTGGTTGGTCCGCTAAGCAAAAGTCCCGTTCTTGAACTTCTGAAACCATGCTTTCGTTGTGTCATAGGAGACAGTGATGAGACCCATCGTTCCACACATGCAGTGCACCACGACATCTGCACTTCTTCACTTTTTGAACTCGTAAAGCAGAAGCAGTCGAACATACTTGCTGTCAAGAACGATTTTCTCTGCCATAGTTGTAACGGAGTATGACGACAACAGTGGTAAATGGAGTTCATAGGTAGCCTAGGGGGTCGAGCGTTCTATCCCCTTCCCCTGGTCCGCCCCCCCCCCCCCCCACCCAACCCCCCGGGGCTTGCTCGAGAGTCCAGTGGCTGCCTTGCGAGATAGAGGAGACGCCGACGTTTGCCACACCCCTGTTTAAAGGACGGGGATAGAACGCCACTTCGCCGGTAGCCTATATGCGCGTTATTGGGAGAAGGTTCCAGAACACTTTTCAAAAATTTGGCTGAACGCCAAAGTGAGTGGCGGCAGGTTGTCCGGAAAGTGCTCAGCATTTTGTGTTACTATTTTTCGTTCGTCTATTTTGAAGTAAAAATTGAAATCTAGTTGCGCATTAGTCCTACTTTCTGCACAGAATTTTCCGCTCTACCTCACTAAATAATTTGTATTTAAACGTTGTTTTATATTTTATTCCTGAAGGGCTCATTGAGGTATGTCGAGGAAGCGAACCCGAACAATATCTTATTTTAACTTCAAACTGGGTCAATCCGCAGCCGAGACAGCTCGAAAAATCAAATGAGGAGACCTAATAGTGTTGGATAAAGCACTGTGCAACAGTAAATTTTCGACCCCAGCCTCAAATAAACCTCCGTAGCGGTCGACCTAGCGTAATCCTGGACTACGAGTTGAAGGAATTGGTGGAAACTGGACCATTCCGAACAGTTCGCGGGATCGCCGAAGAGCTAGACGACAGTGAACTGCTGTCGCGGATGCTTTGAAACGCCTTGGAAAAGTGAAAAACTCAGAGAGTTTTGATGACCAAAGGCAGCACGAGGACAAAACTTGCTCTAGAACACCGGACAACGTTATGAAAACGAGCCGGCGAGCGCCTGCTCATGTCGTGGACTTCTTCTGCTGAAGCCTTTGGGAACGACTTCAGCTCGATCGCTGGATCGCAACGGCTTCAGCAGAAGAAGCCCCGACATACGTAGGCGCTCTACGGCTCGTTTCTATAATGTTGTCCGGTGTTCTAGAGCAAGCTCTGTCCTCGTGCAGCCTTTGGTCATCGAAACTCGCTGAGAAGCCCAAAAAGTGGGTGCACGAGTTGAATGCGCGGCGAAAATTGTCACGTTTCGAGATTTGTTCTTCTCGACTTTCACGCAACAAAACTTACCCGTTTTTGGATCGAATCGTCACTGGTGATGAAAGGTGGATTCTGCATGATAATAGGAAACGTTCGGGACACTGGTTGGACGCCCACGAATCCCCTAGACATTTTCCAAAGGCGAACCTCGACCAAAAAAAAAAGAAATGGCCACTGGGTGGTGGTAGGCGGCTGATGTGATCTACTACAACTTCTTAGCACCAAGCCAAACGATCACAGCAGTGTTCTACTGTGAGGAAATCGACGAACTACACCGAAATTGCGTCAACTTCGGCGAGCATTGGTTAACAGAAGAGGCCCGATTCTTTTGCACGATAACGCCCGCCCACATGTTCCACAAATCACCACGCGATAATTGAACGAATTAAGGGTTGAAGTTCTACCTCACCCGCCGTATTCTCTAGACCTCTCTCCAACCGACTACCACCTTTTCAATCACTTCCAGAACTTTCTCGCTGGTAAAACCTTCACCTACCAGGACCAAGCCAAACAGCTTTCGTGGATTTTGTCGAATCTCAACCACCTAATTTTTTCGATGATGGAATAATTCTACTGGTTGCAAAAGTGTGCTGATTCGAACGGTGCTTATTTCGACTGAATCCGATAAGATTTGAGAAAGTAGAATGTTTTTTGGTAGTTCAAGGTGAAGCACTCAAAACGTTGAGAACTTTACGGACAACCCAATAATAGCATAGCTTCGAGGGATGCATAATTAACAGTAGAGGACATTGGGAGGGAGGCTACAAAAATCTGGAGCATCAATGAGAGGTGAGCACAGTACTCTAAACTAAAAGCCGCAAGCTACAAAGGATAAAGTGGAACTAAAGAAAGAAACACTAAAGGCATCAAAACGGCGAAAACTTTACGTCAGACCTAATGCTAGTGGCACTGCAATGCTCAAGTCCTTCAGAAGAGCAGAAAGCTATGGAAATACTGTCGCATCTGGCGCTGAATTCCGTCACCCTAGCCTCGACCGATATTCTCTGGTAGTCGACTTCCTTCGGCGTTGTTGTCGGAGGCCGGGAAGTTGGTAGCAGCGCATCCGGCTGGTGAATCTGCCGCGCATTTTTCGCTATAAACAAGCAACTATCGAGCGAGTCCGATGCGCGGAGGTCTCTCCGGCCTTTGTCCTAACACTCTCAGTTTCCTCCATTTTCGGCCTTCTAGTCCCGGCTATTAATCCCCGTTTTGATGCGCAAATTCGCTCGCTCTCGCATACGGCTCCGGCCACATCGACCCATCGCTGCGCTAGTCGTCTAATGCGTTCTGCTGCTGCTGCGAAAATAATGTCTGCCCTTAGTACTACTCATGACAACGACTACTCGTGCAACTAATTAGACATGGAAATAAAAATCTCCGACAACTAGCTAACTACTAAGTTTTTAAATGAGGCCGATTCTTTTAACAGTTATACGGAAAATTTCCTCACTTTAATACCAATCTCTTAGCTATTATCAAAAAATGCAGATCTATGCAGAAGTTCTAAGAATTGCACGCATTTGTGGCTTCAAAGAGGATTTCGTAACTAAGAATTGTACATAGTAAAAGGTAATTATTCGAATCAGATTATGACAGTAATTTTTTCAGTCTCTCGTCATTTAAATAAAATCACAGAAAGAAATCTATTCAATATAAATATGATCTAGGTAACACTATTATTCAGGCGCGTGTAGCGCAGTCGGAGGAGGCGCGACTGTCGCGTGCGCCCTATACCAGGTTCATGATTCGGATTTCCCGCCCAGGCCAACCAAGCCTTCCATCCTCCGTCGTCGGTGAATTGGTACCAGACTTGTTTGGGAAGGATAAAGCGATGACTTGTTCATCGGCTGGCCACCGCAAGTCATTGTATGGCCAAATACGCCTTAATGTCGCCTCCACGACATCGACATCGACATCTATGCTTTTTTTCTAAGAATTCTAAGAATTGCACGCACCTGTAGTTTTAAAGATGATTTCGTAACTGGACTTTTGCATACTAAAAGGCAACTGTTTTAGTCAGGATATGACAGTAACTTTTTCAATTGCTCGTTATTTAAATGCATTCATAAAAACAAATTTATCCAATATAACTACGATCTAGGTCACTCTAAAATTCAAATAATGGACTCGTTATGTAAGTGCTTTGATTAGTGTTGTTTACAGCGGTTCATTAATTTTAACACATCTTAAAATCCTAGTACATAAACTATAAAAACATACTCCTGGGTTCGTGGTGGTAGACTGGAGGGCGTTTGGTGGTTCGGCGTGAGGGTCTACCTCATCATTATTTCCTCCTTCACCTTAACTAACTCCTTCCCTAACAACCATTCCCCTTTTCAACTAATCCAGTCCCTTCCCCGTGGTGGAACTTCTCGTTGAGCCGCGTTGCGCTCCCCGTGCCATTACTGCGAGTTGCTCTATCTATTCTAATTTACTGCTACCCTTCTTACATCTCCTTAACACCTTTCATTCAAGGTTTATTCTTTTCTGGTGGTATCCTTATAGCGTTAATTATCTATAACATCTTAAACTTGCTTTTTTACGTTCAATTGTTGCTCGCCAAGTCCAACTTCAACAGGAGGAGCTCAGGTTAGTTTAAGCAGCAACTCCTTCTTCCTTCCCCTCCCTTACTGACGAGCACAGGGGGAAGGATACTCTGTCCGTTTGGTTTTCGTCTAAGGCCCCGTGCGAAACGAAAACCAAACTAATTCTTTGTTTTTCATACTTTCATAATTAAATTATCACAGTTATATGGCTTTATTTATTTATCATCCCGTAGAAGTAGAATGCATGGCGCATTACAGAAAGGATTGAGTAACGCCGTCCTTTATCCTTTTATCCTTTTGTCCTATTATTCAAATGAAGAGCTCGGTATGTTAATGTTTTGATCAATGTTATCTTCATCGCTTTATAATTTTTGTCTCATCTCAAATTCAAGCACGTTTACAATAGCAACATATTCCCTATCTTACTATGCTCGTGGATGTGGACTGGAGTGTGTTTGATGGTTCGGCTTGGAGGTCTACCTTTTCATTATGTGGTTGGGTTGCTCCATATCACGTCAGGCCACCCCTTCCCTACCTTCTGTTTTTCCCTTATCCAGTAGTCAATTTCTCGTCCCTCGTCAAACCCCGTCTTCTCGGTGAACCACGTTGCGCTCTTCATGCTACTGTTTCATCTATTCTACTTTTCTGCTACCCTTCCTACATTCCCTTACTCCTTTTATTCAATGCCTATTTATTTCTGGTGGCATTAATTTTATAACATATCTAGAACTTACTTTTTTTACGTTTGATTGTTGCTGATCACGTCCAACGTCAATACGAGGAGTTCAGGTTAGCTTACAGCAGCATCTACTTTTTCCTTCACGTCGCTGATAAGTATAAGTTTATTATGTTCCTTAAGGCAAACGTCAAATACGAGCAGAACTGCCAAAACATGAGAACAACTGACGAACAAACAAACAAAATTGCTAACCAAGAGTGATAAAACTTCTACCCGAACTTAGGTGAAGATGCCATGGCTTTAGCAGAAAGTTCGAGACTTTACGCTTGAAGCATCCAAGGTTGGCCGAACAGTCATTGTTTTTTGCGGGCTTGAGGTACATGGAAGCACACTATTTACAAAAAAAAATTAGTCTTCAGTGGAGGTTTAGCCCCATCAAATGAAATTTTGTTCCACGCGTGACTGAAGAAACAAACCACAGAGGGAGGGTACTCTGTCTGTTTGATTTTCGTCAAAGGGCCGTGCGAAACGAAAGCCGAACTTATTTTCAAACTTACTTCCACACACTTTTACAATTAAAGTTAGACTTATATGGCATTACTCTTTTATAATAAGTCTCCACCCCTCCTTTCATTCGCGCTACTTTGTGTTTTGTACTGACGCATTCATTTTCGAAAAAAATTAATAACAGGCGAAGAGTTGTAAGCTCAAAGAGTGGCACCCATCCAGCCTGACAAAGTAGGAAGGATGAAGTTCTGTCTCTGGTGGAGTGAGGGCAACTTTCTTACTCGTAGGCGGCGGTCATTCAAATCCTTTGCTATGCCTCTGTTCTGCGTCTGCTTCACTATGTTACCTCTCGATGTATCTCAAGCTTTTTGAATCTCTTTAAACCCTTCTCGTATGATTTACTCTAAAGTAGCGTCTTAAACTTCAATTTTATGCCTAAATACAATGCTTGGCGTTTGTCACTCCTTTCCGAGATGCGCCACGAATTCTACTCTTACGGAATATCGTGGGGGCCATCTGCATGTTTGGACTAACCAAGATGTGCATGTGGCCAGCCGATGAACCAGCCTGGAAGGGATAAAGACCGCCGGTGTTCCCCCGACTGTGCCATCACGTGCCCGAATTTTCTATTTATTTTATCGTGAACTTGTGTTGCATTCCTCTCGTACCTAAAATTCTCTTCTGTCGCGAAAATCCGTTTTTGATCCCAAATCGCTGCACATTAATCCTGCTCTGAGTTATCGCCTTGGGTTAGCCAGGATATTGAAACAGTTGCCTCTTTACGACTAAAGCTTTTGCTGATAGAATATTTATGTCCTTATGACATCAAATTCCTAGCATGCCTTGGTGTAGCGGCCCTTCTCCTCAGAGTTGCTCTGATTCTTTTTCTAATGGTCACAACAGCGGGATAAAATGTATGAAGGTTTCATTAATCTTCTTTTTCCTGGTACACAGCGCATTCCACATGGTTGATACGACGCTGGTGTGTAATATTATTTTGAATGCAAACTTGAGTGGAAGTCTGAAGCGCTGATTACTTCGTCATTCTCCCTTGTAGCATTCAGTGAAATATTTGCTGCGGCTGGCGTCAATCTACAAGAAGTGGATAAGACACAGGGCAAACCCTTTCTTCAGATTTGCGCCTGAATTTGATTTTCATAGTAGCCCGGATGAATGCATTTGCTTTCCCTTTGAGGTTCGGTAGGGTAGGCTGACCGCGCATAGAACTACCAAGGGCCTGATTCATCAATCGCTTACCGGCCGGTAACGGTATATCTGTTATCGTAGCTGTATCCCTATATCTCTGTATTTCTCAGTATCACTACATAGGCCGATATGGGTGAGGTGATGTCAGCGGTATCGTTGATGAATCTGGCCCCAGATTCCTACAATAACAGCGGCTACTTTCTGCAGATACCTCCACACGCGGGTGAAGGTTGTGGGTGTAAATTAAATTTTTGTTTCCCTTCAATGTTCAAAATTGTTATCTAGGGAAAGCGCTGCTTGGCTTCCCCAGGTTTCTTTCAAACTCCAAATACTAGCGGCAAGGGTCACTAACTCTGTGAGGTTCCCGCATGTTGTGAAACTGAACTCCTCATCTGCGGTATTCCTTGTGTACCTCTTATAGTATTTCTGCTTCAATATAAATAAATAAAAGAGTAAGGCACGGCGGTAATTAATTCTTCTTTAGGTTGCGCCAAGCACTCTATTTCCACGGGATATCGTGGTGGAAATTTAAATGCGTATTTCGACGAATGACTTACAGTGGCCATTTGATGGCCAAGTCAGTGTTGTATCCTACCCAGACAAGTTCGGCAGCAAATCACCAACACGGAGGGAGGGAAGATCTGGATGGCTTGGGCGAGAAAACGGAACCGAGTATCTGGAATCACCATGTTCTACTCTCTTTGAACCTCAGCATGGGAGAATCTATCTGCAGAGTTGCCAAGTTCGTCACGAAGTTGTTAAACAGCTTTATTGGTGGCTAACGTTTCGGCTGGATCGTCTTCTTCAGAGCCTGAAGGGTCAAATCAGTTAGGAGTTACCTCACCAAACATCTCGACCTTACAGAATTCAACGACAACTTTTTGAAAGCCTGAATAAAGGAGAGAATCCAAGTACCGTACCTCACAACAGTCCACTGAAGGACCAGAGCAAGCCGCACGAGGTAGAACAGGGAGACGGGACAGCACCTACCCCAGGTTAGAATGCGAGACTGAGGAAGGACTTGAGCTCGCGCGTTATGTATAGGCATTTCCCCTTTCCGGTTGACCTTGGGACTGGAATAGATTCAGAACGCCTATGCGCACTGACGTTTGAACCTCATGTCCCAGAAACCTTTAGTTCAACACTAAAATCTTCCCCTCCGTGAGAATTGATCTTGTTGTAGCCCAGGGCAGTGGATCCCCTAAGCTCTTCCTTACCATTTAGATGCTCCTTTATCCTCACATGCTGAGGATGGCTGCTTTCGCCGATGCACTCCCGGCCACAAGCTTGACAGGAGATCAGGTAGGCTACACCCGATACGGTGCAGTCACCTTCCTTTCCCGCTGGGCAAACACACAATTGGGGGTTCCACAAGTGCGGGCATATTTCGGATTGCAGACCAACCTGGGCATAAGGTTGTTAGCTGGATAGTCAGCCACCGCAACCAAACTTTCTAGCTCACAATCTGGAATCTGGAAACGGTTGTACGCGGCAACCGGAGCGCCTTCTCCAACTGCGCTACCACACCAATGCTTGAATATAGGTAGAAACGACGCAAAACGATTTACCTCAGAAAGACATGAAATAAGCTAAATAAAGGATAATCGAGAAAGGACGGCGTTACTCAATCCCTTTTGATAGAAGATTTGTCTTGTTAGAAGTATGAAGAATGTTAGATGCTCCTGAAATACATGGAATAACCCCTTTGTCACAATGTCGGAGAATACTGTCGGTGAATCGAACAACTTCAAAAATACTAGAGGAAGACGATACCATCTTTCCAGGAACAATTATTTCCATTTCCATTGCTCTATACAATGGCTGATTAAAATGCAGTGTATTAGTTCCCTGGTTTACCACCACAAACAAGTTTACCAATATCACGAAGTGAGAGAAGTTGGGGATTAGCAGTAACAGTTGCGAGTGTGACGGACAGGCGAAGGAAGTTAACGACTTTATGCTTTTCTCTTTCTTTTTGTTCTTTCAAGGTGATCAGCGGAAAAGTGTGTCCATAGGTAATTGTGCTGTTCGCAATGTTTCGATTAAGCACAGACGGTAATCGGAAAAAAATTAATTTTTTCAGTGCTACATGTTGTTCTCGCGCCTTTTTTTTCTGCCAGTGAAATAGCAATGGTTACGCTTCTTGTTCGAGGAAAAATCCTATTATGTAAAGGAGTATTAATAACAATCTAAGGTCTGTTCTAAAGCGCTATAAGGCAGCAATCATCCATGCATTAGAAAGGATATCGCGCCATGCTCTAGAAAAGCTCGCCGCGATTTTTATTTGATTTATCACCATTTTTTATTTGATTCACTATCATTTTGGCAGCGCGCAGCGCAGTCGGAGGAGGTGCCGGCTGTCGCGTGCACTCAACACCAAGCTCTTGGTCTTGGTTTCCTGCCCAGGCCGACCAAGCGTTTTATCCCTCCGGGTCGGTGAATTGCTACCAGATTTGTATCGAAACGATAATGCGTTGGTTTGTTCATCGGCTGGCCGCCGCAAGTCGTTGAATAGCCAAATACGCATTCGTTTTCCCTTCACCACATCCCGTTGAAGTAGAAGGCGTGGCGCATCTCAGATGGGATTGAGTATCTGAGATTGAGAGAGAGTTATCCTTTTAATTTGAATCATGTAGTTTGGTTTTTTCAATGCAGAACTGTGAAAATCTCCCTTATCGCTTCACGATTGGAGACCGCCTCGGCGTTGTTGTACGCTACAGGTTGACGATGACTGTACGATTCCCTCTATTGACTAAGCTTGTAGTATCAGGCTTTCCCAGGTATTCAGCAGCCGGTTTGTCTACTCCGATGATGTAAACGTACTGCAGCCATGTGTTATCTTCAAAGTAGTGACTCGGTCAAGTTATTGGCTGGGAAACGTTCGAGCAAAGAGAAGTCGAAGAGTTCGAATGAAAAACCCTTTTTGAAGGACGACTTCATGGTCGAGTTTTTTTTTTGAATTGTGATATGATTCTGCTATACTTTAGTAGCTGGATTCCTCCCCAAGTGCACCACTGCTCCAGAATGACGTAAATCGTGAACTTGATCCATTTTTATTTTGTACCTCACTTGTCTTCCAAACGAAGCACTCACTACATTTTTTGGAGCATGCCAGTTCGGCAGCTCCAAAAAAGGACTATGGGAGAAGGGTTTTAATAAAGCCATTATTCTTGTCGTTTGATTACTTTTCGTCACTACTATTTTTATTTTCGAACGCAGTTTCGTCAAGTTCTGTTTAATAACGCTTTGTAAGGTCACGTGTCGTTAAAGAATGATTACACTTTGTACATTACTCACTGGAAATTTGACATTTGTTTAATAGCCATTAAAATTTAGGTGTTTTTCTATGGTTTTATCGCGAACATTCTTTTATATCTTTATGCTTCGTAAGGAAACGCTCTTCCTTAATCCTCGATATATCTCCTATCCAACACAAATCGAACACTTCAGCTTGAATTGGACACATTCAAATCAAATTTAACACTCTTCTAAGCAATCTCGATGATTTCAAAAAGAATCTGAATACCATTCCACCTTTCAGTCCAAAAGAGCCATCTTTTGGATTTAATCAAAAACTCAACAGGGTTAGAATAATTTTTTGTTCAAGAAAAATTTAACGTGATTTTAAAAAAATCGTCTTACTTGCACTGGAAAATGAATACGCTGTTAAAATTTCATTAACTTTGAAAAAAGTGATAGCGCTATGTATTCGCCTTTTAATTTGATCGCAAATTTAATTTGATTAATTGCGTAGATTCTGCGTGCCTGAAGCGGCAAAGTGAACTAGGTGCGTTTTCTGCAACTGCTTCTTTGTACCATTGGCAGGTGTAAAACGGCATGCAAACAGAGATTTTGCTATCAATCGAATAAATATCGCAACTTCTTGGACGAGATCCTGGTGCAAACTCTTCTCTTAGCTAAAAGTAGCTACCTTCCTAACTTCAAGGTTGCTTTAACTCATCATTTTTTAATGAAAATCTCGTAACATTTCAAGCAGTGTGGTAGAAGAGGCAATCGTTAAATATGCACATATATTCATCTTTGCTGGTTCCAGTTGAACTTACGCTATTATTCGAGTAAAAATCGCTGTGAGCACAAAGAATGCATGGCGCCACATTTTCTTTTAGAGAAGAAAAGAAGAAGTGCTGTTTCTGCAATCTAAAACAAGCCTAAGCCAATTATTTTTCCTCGAAAGATATTTTTTTTAGTTTCAGATAGTGTATTTAGTTGGGCTGGTCAATTTGGAAACCTTAAAAAGGTCGCACTAAATTTTCTCTTCAACAAAAATTATTCTAGCCGTAATCGGTGATTTTTTGCTTTAATGAGAGCAAGAAGCTCGTTTTGATACTGTAGATTTTCAGTCTGCCTTCAAAAGCATCAAACTTTTATAGAATTTTGACCAGTTAGGTTTGAAAAGTGTCTAATTTAACGTCGTTCAGAGTAATTATTTCATTATTTATTTATTTATTTATTTATTTAATTATTTATTCTATGTCAATCGGATAACGTGCCATAACCAAAACATACTTTCTCCACAAAACAGCAGCTCTAAAAATCGCAAAATTTGTTTAGATAAAAGAAGCACACAAACATTTACCTAAATTTCCGGGTAGTTGGAATGATGGGCGCGTGTAGCGCAGTCGGAGGAGGCGCGACTGTCGCGTGCACCCGATACCAGGTTCCTGGTTCGGATTTCCCACCCAGGCCAATCAAACCTTCCATCCCTCCAGGGTCGGTGAATCGGTACCAGACTTTTCTGGTAAGGATAGAGCGCTGACTTGTTCATCGGCTGGCCACCGCAAGTCATTGTATGGCCAAATACGCATTCAAGTCACCTCCACGACATCCCGTAGAAGTAGAATGCGTGGCGCATCCCAAAAGGGATTGAGGAACGCCGTCCTTCATCCCTTATCCTTTAGTTGGAATCATTGGTCAGTGAATTGACATCAGCAGACGTTTTTTCTTCCTCATTTCTTCCTTCTTTTTTCTATTATTTTTTCTTCCTATTTTTACGGAGAGGAAATTAAAGAGGCGAAAAATATAAATCTTCCTTAGAAACAAATATGAATGAAGAAGATATTAGTGCATCCCTTATCAGTATTCATTACTAGGCCGATTAATAAAAGGTAGTAGCTATACTGCTACAATAGCCTGCTTAGAAATAATGAAAATTATTAGGGTAGATGAATTCAAGAAGTTTCAAAGGAAGTCGTACCAAATTTTATTCAACAAAAAATTATTCTAAACTTTTTGGATAGTCTCCAGTTAAAAACTAAAGATGCTCGTTTTAATGTGAAAGATTTTCAGTTTAATTCCAAATACGTCAGACTTGCTTAGAACCGTATCCATTTTGAAAAACACCCACTTTAGTTTGGACAGCTGTCGGCTCAAGATGATGCTGGCCGAGATGTGGATGACCCTTTCTTCAACGTTTTAATGCAGTCTCGTCGCAATAATTGCGAGGAGAGCGTTTTTCACGAGGAAGGTCCCATCCCATAGTGCATTTGATGTGAATGGCAAGAACCATTGCTCAATTAAGGGCTTCGAGAGCCACCATCTGCAAAGAGCTTCTTGTGACGTTCTTCTTCCAAGGGCCATAAACTCCCCATTGGAGAGCTGTGCTCCTCTCTAAATGTTTAGTATCGACTTTTGGTGCATCGCGTAGCGTTGCTGCTCGGCCATGCTAAGGTCCCTTGAGAGCTTTCAGCGGAGATGTTTCGTATGTGGTATCAGATAATCATCTTATTCCCCTTCAAACCGCAGGCACTCGATAAGGACTTGTTTAGAGAAATTGCTCTTCCGATAGTCGGTCTCCTTGGACAACGTCCTTCCATTTCTTCCTCTCTTCCCGTTGTGCTGGGAAGTGCTTGGGGAAGCCCCCGGCCTTTCTCGGTCTATATCTTTGTTCTGATTCAGGTGCTTTCTAAAGAATAAATTCTGAGCTGGAATAACTGCGCAGTTGATATATTGCCTGACCGGGGAATGTTTCCCTTCTCTAGCTTTGGAAATTTCGCTGCTTTTTTATTTCTTAACCTCCAGTTGATCTGGTGACGAGCACGTTTGATTCCGACTATCAGTAGAAGTCGAGAGAGAAAGTGAAAATCACGGTGTCGTTGGCCGATCCTTCCCTTGTGTCGTTGGTTTTCTTTGAAGCTTTCAAGCTGAGTTTTCTAGAAGAAAATGTTTTCGCCCAAAACAAGAGATCCAGCTCTTGCTAACGGAGTCTCTCGCCGTTCTTCTGCACTTGTTGCCTACTTAATTAGACAACCACTCGAAGAACAGCGCCTCAAGAGAACTCGGAGCTGAGAGAAGCGAGCAGTTCTCGCCTCCGAGACACCTCACGCCGCACTTTAATAGCTGCCTAATGTTGGAGCAACACAGATGCCAGCGATCTTCGGCCGCTTGCTGGTGCTTTCGGTGCTTTCACGATGGATCATCTATTCACTGGAGTCCATTGACGACGCAGTAGACGTAAGCGTAACAGAGCAATTAGTCGTTCTGGGAAAAACTGAGGAAAACGGCTGCAGCCTTGCGGTAGTCGTCCATTCAGTGTCCTAGTTTCCACCTTGTGAATGCCTGGCCGCCGTTTTTCCGCGCTGGAAAAACGAGTGCACTGCCAAGCTGTTGGAGGAGGTGGTCTTAGTTTGCCTCATTCTTCGCCGAAGCCTGTTCGCCGCTGGTACCTTTGCTGTATTTTCTATTCACCTTAAAGTTCCTCTCTATGTTTGCTTCTTCTAATCCTTCTGGTTCTCATCATATGCAAGTAATCCACACAGTGGGCACTGTGCGGGTTAAAACAGGGGGGCAGCGTTTCCTGGGAGTCGATTTCTTGTTGTACGGCTAGCATATTACGCTTCACTCGCCATGGTTCTTCGCAGCTCTAGGATTCCGCTGGAATTTACAACTTTTTCATTTTCATTTTATTTTATTTGTTTATTATTTTTACCATCACTATTTATTTGGGCGCGTGTAGCGCAATCGGAGAAGTTGCCGGCTGTCGCGTGCAACCGATAGCAGGTTCCTGGTTCGGATTTCCCCAAGCCAACCTAGCCTTCCATACCTCTGGCGTCGGTGAATTGGTACCAGACTTGTCTGGGAAGGATAGAGCGCCGAGCCGTTCCTTGGCTGGCCACCACAAGTGGTGGTATGACCAACTACGCGTTCAAATCGCCTCCACGACATGCCGCAGAAGTATGTAGAATGCGTGGCGCATCACAAAAACGGTTGAATGACGCCCTCTTCATCCTATTCGACTGTTTAACACACTACAGAGGATAGAGGATAGAGGGATGTATCATCAATTCTTTTGGACGCACTACCCTTCTATGTTCCTCAGCTGGATATTGAGGAGGCAATTTGAGAACGTATTTGGTCAGTGCAGTAACCTGTGGCGGCCGATCAGTGTTTAATACCTCGTCGACAGGTCTGGTTCGGGAGGGATGAATGGTTTGGCTGGCTTGGGCGGGGAACTCGATCTAAGATTCCGGAATTGTGTGCATCGGATAGCAGCGCGCTCTCCGACTGTTCTACAACACGTACCATTATGTACGAGTATTAAAATGTTTCTTTGTGGTAAACCAAAATTAACTTATTGTATTAGCCATCATCCACTCAAATTGACTTCACGATATCTCGTAGAATGCCCGACACATCTCGTAAATGGATTGACTGATTTAGAGCTTTATCCGTCATCCTCTCTATGTAAGTCATACTTAGCATTTCTGTTCTGTGAAATTGTCGAAAATGAAACATTTCATTCTGTTTTATGGTTCACTTGTTCACGTAAAAAATGAAATGTGGGCACGCAGCACAACATTTATCAGACTGGGAATCTCGGAGCGGCAGATTGGGGAGCGCATGTAAAAATGAGGAATTAGATGAAAGGGCGAACGTTTACACATTGTGGGTTGGTACTTTGACATAAGTTGCACTATGCTGCTTCCGAATTCCAGAGATAAAAAAAAACGACGTGATCAGTTCACGGAAGAACCGCTCTTGCTAGGCATCTGGCCCGTGCACAATCAATCGAGTCTAAAATGCGGATTTTTTGAGGAGTGCATGGCTTGATTCTTCCGACTTCCTACAACATAAGATTTGTCGTCTTTGTGATTTCATAATAACTTTGAACAATTCGCAGAATCAAACGACGTAGAGCAGTCCTTTCTCTAGAAAGCAAATAAATCCGAACGCTAGCTCCCAAACCGGGTTCCTACTCTGAGCTCCGACTGCTGTAGTTGTGCTCGAACGAATATAGTCGAATAATTGTTCAAATAAAATATTCGAACAATTATTCGAACAATCGAATAACCGACTTTTCTAGATTTTCGAATATTCGTTGCAATTCGAACGTCGAAGGGAAGCAAATTCGATTGTTATTTGAACATCGAATATTTCAATATTATTCGAAAATCGAGTAATTTCACTCGAATATCGAATAAACATGAAATCTTCAAGCGCAGAATCTGATTCGAGCAAATTATTCGATTATTTGAAGATTCAAGTAGCCAAAAATGAGGCTTATGTTCATTCATTCGTTCGAAATTTTTCGACATCGAATTTATTCGTTTATTCATTCGTTCGATAAAATTTCTCAAAAACACAACTGTACTGACTGAAGCTGTTTTACGTTTCTGTTCTTTTAAAAATTTGAGCAGCAAAGTGAATGAAACAGATCCATGACCTGACAGGAAATTACGGTTTCACATACGGTATATATAACGGATGGCAGCTAACGTCAGTTAGTGAGTGGCAGTTAACTCATGTGTGGTGTGTCCGTTAAACGCCTTTGAATACCATTTCCACGTCGAATTGGGGGGAGCACCTCTCAAATCAAACTAGATACGTTTCGAATAAGATTGGACACCTCCCAATAAAACTGTACGCTTCTGAACTCAAAGTGAATCTGTTTCATATCGAAATGAGATACATGCTAAACTGCAAACTCCAACATAGTTATAAGAATGTTTTGTTCAAGAAAAACTTGGTCTAGCTTTATTTGAAATTTTTTTAATTCTCCTGCCTCAATAAGTGTATCAATTTTATAAGAAATAAAGATTTTAAGAAAGATAATAAATTAAAATATGCCTTAAAGCACAGCAAAAAATCATATAGCACCTTAAAAGGTCAGACTGCGCCATGCATTCGGAGACTTCATCGCGATTTTTATTTGATTGAGGCTGCAAATGCTGCCTACATGAAGCATCTAAATGAAAATACGCGTATTCTTTACAACGATTTTGTTACGGTATTTGCTGGCGTGAAATTCCAGGCTAACAGAAATTTTGCTATCAATCGAATAAAGATAGCGACGTCTTGAACAAAGGCATGGCGCCATCCATTTTTTGTGCTAAAAATGACCGCTTTGCTTCTCTTTAAAACATGCTTTAAACCATTACTTTTCCTCAAAAATTAGAAATTTTATAAAATACTCTGAGCTGACTACTGTCCGTGGCAGAATGTCATACGATGCCATTGCGTGCGCATTCTGTTATGCAGACAGCCCCTTCCTCAACTGTGTGATTGTCTGCGATCGAGCGTTATTTCCGGGTGAGGGTGGTCGACACGGCTCAAAGTGCCCTGGATCGACAGGGCCCGAGGCCCTCAGCAAATGGCGGCGATGCCGTCACTGTGTGAGCGCCTCGGGCCCTGTCAAACATTGTTGTTCACTTATTGCGTAGATGAGCTAAAATTTCGAAGAAAGAACACTAAAGTTTCCTGTGAACAAAAAATTATTCTAACGTTTTTGGAGAGTCTCTATGTTAATGTAGAAGAAGCTCATCTCGATTTAAAAGAGTTCGCTTTGATTTCAAAAATCCTAGGCTGGTTTAGAAGAATGTCCAACTTGACGTGAAAACTGTCTCCAATTCGACGTGAAATGGTAGATTTAAGTGGGGTATGATCTATGATAGCATGTCATTAATGTAATTTTTTTTCGTCAAACTGTATCCTCTTCTAGAAAAGGCTATGCCTTTTGAAATCGAACGGAACTAGCTCCAAATTGCAATGAGGGCATTCCACATTAAACTAAAGACTTTCCTGGACGGTCAAAAATAATTGTTTATGGAAAGTTTTGCAAAACTTTTTTGAATTTTTTGAAATTTTTTTCATTTTTTCGGCGTCAAAATGTGAGTAGCTGTTTGAAATGTTATAAAATTGTTATTTTTGAATTGAAAACAATGGCTCAGAGCTCACTCTGAAGGGGAAAAAACAGTAGTCCTTCGGTGGTAAAAGAAGATATGGCACAATGTACTCGTCCTGGACGTCGAGATTATTTTCGAGCAAAAATCCGTTTACGTGCAGTTGCACACTTTTCAACAGTACAACAAAACACATATATTTACTTTGATCTTTCAAGTAAGCAACATATACACCATCAATCAAGTGAAAATCGCTCGCATTGAACTAAGGGCTCTATGGCTATGGAATGCTAAAGATGTCATCATCCGCTCATCTAGAGCTTCACGATTGTAGACGCGATTGGTAGCACGTCGACTAAATGCTTGTTAAAATGCAGCTGTATACCGGAAATTTCACTGTCCCTTGCCTTTCACATTGCACTTTGTCCCAAAAACCTAACTCCAAAAGGATAGAGTGCAAAGGAGTGCGCTATGCAATTCCTTTTGCGATGCACCATTCTGCTAGAGGCATTCTGCCCGATAGACAAGTCAAGGCTTTATCCTTTGTCGACAGCACTTGTCCCAATTCTCTGAGCCCGGAAGAATGGAAAGCGTGGTCGGCATAGGCGGGAAATCCAAGCCAGTAGTCTGGAATCGGTTGAATGACTTCAGAGAGTCGTCGCCTCCAGCGACTGCCCTACCACGCGCCTAAATCTAAGACTTAAATAACCTGACCTAAATAATCTAAAAGTAATCCAAAAGTATACGAAGATTGTCGCCGAAGAAGCACAGATAAACAGTGTAGAATAAATACTGCATCAAACAATCCCTGCTCAGATTGGGCCGCTCATTTCTTTTCGGGAAGTCAACAGAGAAAGCAATTCACTGGACTTGGACTGTGCAATGACTTGCGGAGTCCTGGCGATTAAGTCACACCTCTGCGTTTGTTTCAATGTTTCTTGCTTTCTAGACGGTGCCTTCTCTTTCACCCCATTTGATCACCTCTTTTCTTCGAAATGAATTTGACATCTGTGTATGCGACGGCCCATCGTTTGTCGAGTCTGCTACGTCAGCACGAGTCCTTCTTATCTCATAGCCAGTAGTGTAAATGTCTGAATTCCTTGAGGGAAGGGGAAGTAGTCCTTAAAAAAAAGAAGACTGGAAGAGTGATTAGTCAGAGTTCGTAGTCTGGCTTGTTTTTCTGTCGGTTCTCCTCCGTCTTTGTAGTCCTGGAGGAATGCTTGGAAAAATGAGGCCTCTACGATCGCTCGCTATGCGGGCATAGTCGAGTGTTTCGAGACGCTGCGCTGTCGGATCGGTTCCGCTCTTTCATTCATCATTGACGATGTTCAGCTAGCCGATCAGACACATGCTCGAGCGCGCTTCTCGGCCAGGGCCGCGGGTGTGTACAGCTCCGTCTGAGCTGTTTCCGGCATCTGCTAGCAGCTGCCATCACCACCAGGTCATGGCTAATTGGTCCTGTCACCGACTTCTGCTGGCACCAAGTATCGGCGGTTCTGGCACAAGTGCATGTTTTGACTGGATCACGATGGGTTCACCGTCATCAATCACTCTTTGGCTGGCCGCCGTTATGCGCTCGACCCCTGCAGGTTAAAGGACACTGAATTAGCAGCCACAAGCTCGTCAGCCGCTTTCAACCTCCCTGAAATCCCTCTCGAAATGGAGGTCCCTCTTGCTCAATCTGCACCTTGCGCTTTCACATAACTCTTTCAAGGGTTGAAATTTCATCTGTTGCACATAGGATGTCTTCTGCCCTTGTCTGATATAGGAACGGGCCTCATATGAATCCAAAAAAGTTTAGAATAATTTTTCGTCTCCAAAAAGGTTAGAATAATTTCTTGTCCAAGGGAAATTTTACTAAGTTCTTGTCACATAAGTTCTGTGCAATATTCGACGGCAACTTTACAGTGTGACATCTCAGCAGAAAGTTTATTAATAAAGTTAAGTTTAATAAAGTTTATTAAACAAAGTAAAATCCGTTACATTTAGTGCACTTCTGCCAACGATATACAAGAGCGGTAATTAAACTTTGGAAGAAATCTGAATTCCTAGAAGCAATGAAACACTTAAAGTCAATTTCGATACTGCTTCATTTGAAAAGTTTTCCTCCTTGAGAAAACCATCGAGATGTTTCAAAAAGATGAAAGTCTGTCGGGGCTAGGTCCGATAAATAAACGGAATGCGGGAAAACTTCATATCTCAACTGAGTTAATTTTTGGATGGTCAAATGCGCGACATGCGGACAGGCGTTATCTTGAAGAAGGATCGGTCCTCTTGGATTCATCAGTGCAGGACGCATTTCAAGCAACTTTTGGTGAACCACGTCTAATTCACGACAGTATCTCTCTGCCGTGATGGTTTCACGAGGCTTCAAGAAATCGTAGTGGATAATGCCAGTTGCAGACTACCAAACAGCAAGTGTGACCTTCTTCGGTGAAGATTAGATTTGGGAAAGTGTTTCGACGGTTCTTCCTTATCCAGCCATTGTGCTGATCTTCTTAGATTGTCGTACACGATCCATTTTTGTCACAAGTAATTATCCGGTGGAGAAGAGGGTCGTTTTCGTTCTTTATAATAAGGGAAAAACAGATCTTCGGACGACACCTCTACTGCTCCTCAGTGAGTTCGTAAAGCACCCAGTTATCCAGCTCTTTCACTTTGCCTATCGCCTCTAGGTGCCTCGAAATGGTTATACAACTGACCGGAAACTTCCTCCCCATCCTACATACAGTTTCTGGTGAATCGGCTTCTACTCTTTCTTCCAAACGTCCGTTATCACGCTTTGATAGTCGTCCTTAACGGTCCTCGTCTTCGAGATCTACGCCTCCAACACAGAACTTCTGGTACCATCTGTGCACGGTGCGTTCGTTAGCGGAGTCCCCTACCCATGTCATCCTGATGCTTTGAGTTGCCTCGTTCACTTCGCGGCCAAGGGTGAACTCATGAAACATTATCACTCGGAAGTGCATTTTTCCACGGTTTCGTCCAGCACCTTAAACGATGCAATATTCACGACTTTTTAAAAACAGCATACCAAGTTTTATAGTGCGAAACAAGTGCTACAAAACAGTATACAACTTATATACAATTACTTTCTTTGTTCATGAAAAAAAACAATCACAAATTAACGCCTATCGGAATCGGATAGAACTTTTGTGACAACCTAATAGTATCACTTTCTTTGAAGTTTTAGTTCTTCTACCTAAATGAACACATTGAAATTTGAAATTTTACAAAAAAAAATTTTGAGAAAAAATAATGGTTTCAGGCGTTGTTTTAAAGGGTGAGAACGCGACTGTTCCTGTATCAAGAAAGCGGTCGCGCCATGCCCTCGTCCAAGACGTCGCAATTTTTATTCGATTGACAGCAAACTTTATGTTTGCGTAAAGTTTCACAACTGAAAACGACAGAACAAAAACAATTGAAAACCCCACATACATTCACTTTGATGGCCCACGTAACCAGCACTTACATCGATCAAATGAAAATCGCGACGAGCTTTCCAAGCGCGATGACGAAATCATGCTTTTTCATACGCTCTGTGCTTTTTCTTCTTTGTCCTTTAAGACAGTTTTAGCTTATTATCTTTTCTCAAAAAATACAAATTTTATTCAATCATTTCACTTACTGGGGTAGTTTAACTAAAAAATTTCAAAGAACATACAAAATTTTCCTTGAAAAAAATTATTCTAACCAACTCATTGAGTTTGCAGTTAAACCTGCCTGAAATCCGGGTTGCTATCTATCCTAGCAAACGCCGCATCAATCCTAGCCTTTCGGTTACCGTCTTAAGGTATAGCAAAAAATCCCATGAGCGATTAACTCACCCGCTGATCCACCGCTTGTGCGGAGCGACGCCACTGCCGTAGTTAGTCGACAGATAGTGACTGAGACTCTCTATACTGTTCATTCTACACTATGTATACTCCGTAAAATTTTTGATTTCCTGAGCTTCATTGAGTTGTGGAGCTCGACTTGGTCAATGCTCTATTGACAACGTGTCGGCCTTTAACCATTCTTCAGGTCTAAAAAACAGCAGTGTTGCAGATTATATACAACACATTATATACAAAGTGGTTTACACCTCCTGCGAGGAATTTTCCATTGGCGAAACAGGAAGGGCAGTTGGAAAAGAATGGATGAGAATTTAAGAGCTCTGCGAAGTTCTCAAAGCTACTCAGACAATCCTTTCTCTAAGCACCGCACCTCAAGGAACACACGTGATCCGATTCCGCAACTGCGAGTTTCGATTCTTCACAGGAATCTCACAGATCCGGTGGAGAGGAAGATCAAGGAAGCGCTGGAGATAAAACACTGGGAGCCACCAACAGGAGGGAGGAAATGAAGTGCGCAATGAGGCTTATCACCCTATAAGGACAAGTGTAGTGACGGGCTGACAATGATGGCGACATGGAGATGTGAGAGAGCGGTCACTATTCGCCAATGTATATAAGCACCAGAAAGAACACTGCTCTTCGTTGACGGCCAAACTGTGCAACAGAAACCCTTTTGCCCCCCCCCCCTTCCTCCTACCTCACAATTTTCAGGTCTGTGTTGATTTGTATGTCTGTATGTTGCTGTATATAATCTGCAACACTGCTGTTTTTTAGACCTGAAGAAGGACTTAAAGTCCGAAAGTCGTGTCAATAAAGCATTGAGTAAATCGAGCTTCACGACTACGAAACCGAAGTTACTATGTATACTGTGTATACCAGTGTCATTCCTAATCACTTGCCGCTGCCGCAGTTAATCGACAGATGGTGACTGAGACCCACTAAATTGTTCATTCTACACTAAGTATACTGTGTATGTATACCAGTGTTATTCCTAACCACATCCTTGTCACAACCCTTTGCTCTATAGCTCACAATACGAAATAAAGGCAGAAAGCCACCAGTGAGCCAAGGACACTCATTTCAATCATGGATTTCATAAAAAAATCCAGAACATCTCCAGCGCTTTTCTAGACGAAATTTCTGTATCGATAGTCAAAGTCGTGCATTTCACATCGTACCGGTTTTCGCTATCTTCCTTCTTCTTATGCCTGCCCAGAGGAATCGCTACGATACCGCGCTGGACGTTCATTAATACGAATGGCAAGTATCTTTGCGGTTTCCGCGGTTGCATGGCCGGCTTTCAAGCACATGGATTACGCCAGCTTTACCGCAATCCCTTGCTTTACCATAATGACAAATAGCACAGTTCTCCATTATGCACCCCTTATCGTAAGGCCTATTCCGGTTCACCTGGCGTGTTATGTTGTCGTTTGGTATAGTAACTAAGATAACATCATTCTCCAACAGAGTCCGTGTTATGCTTCGTTGTAGAGCGGAAATGACCATGTCGGAAATGAAAGAAACACACAAGGGACCCTCATCTCGGCGTGGTATAACTCGCTGATCTGAGTGAGTTCCATGTGGTGATGCGACACTGTCTAGTATTCATCGCAGATATTTGAGATGCTAGTTGCAGGGAGTCTCATTCTTCTAGACTCCTGTATACATCGTTCGAAGTTCTGAACACAGTTCTTTAAAACAGCATACTTCGACAGTTCTTTAAAACAGCATACTTAACTGCTTTAGGATATGCAGACCAAGATGTTCTCAGGGCTTTCTTTGCGGTACTACTTCACTCGGGCCAGGCCAGCGTATAAAATATTAACTTCTTATAAATTCTTTTAAGGTTTAAAACTTAAAACACACAACGGCTGGCGAAAAATGCAGGGTATCCTTAAAAATTAGGTACTACATATTTGTGAGGTTCCAACGCTGCTGCTAGTGAAGCTTAGGAAGATGTTTAAGACACATATTAAAACACAGGGTGACGAGATTTCTGTGACATGCCAACAGTAAATATTGCGACTTTGAAACCTTGCATTTCAGACTCGATTGATTTTGTATAGGCCGAATATTTGTTACAATTTTGTTATTACTTGGCCACATTAACCTGCGTTGTGCTTCTTTTTCTATTTTCATTTCTCTTAACTTTCATATGAGTCCTTGGCTTCTTCAGTACCTTTATTGTGAGCAAAGTTGTCACCTTTCAAACAATGTATACATTTTTTGAGACACCCTGTAATTTCAAATTTGAATTCAGCTGAACTTATTTACTGTGCTTTATTCATTATGGTTCTTGTTTATTGTTTATTATTTGTTGTACTTGCCAACAACAAGAATCAGCTAAATGGGAAGAGAATACGCGTAAGAATGATTAATAACCGATAAGAAGAGGGAACAGAAAACGAGTGGCAATGGAGCTCTTTCAGATGGAGGGCCACTAATCCAGGACTAAAATAAAGTCACTAGGAAAAATAAGAAATAGACAAATAATAGGCAGACGATAAATAATTGGACATAAAAGGTTAACTGAATTTGCCGCTGAAACGCTAGAACTACGTCCCTCCCAGCACGCAACTGGCAGAGCCATACCGGGGCGGGCCCTGTATTTCAAGCACTTTTAGCACACTTTCAAGCATCTCATTGAACTAGAACGTTTCCAAGGCGATTGGTGGGAAGGAGGAGGCGTGGAGGCGAGGACGAATCAGTAAGAACGTTTGACAGTAAAATTGAGATTTTTAAGGGTTATCATTTATATTAATGTTTTATTATAATAATTACTTAATAACTTTTTGGACTCCTATGAAATCTGTGTGTAGACTAGTGATTGTAACACCCTTCCCAACTCTGTGCACGTTTTATATATGCACGAAGAAGTGCAAGAGAATCATTGTATTTGAGCAATAAATTTACATGATATACACTTGGAGCTGATGCCTTGTTCCCGAGAAATTGAGTTTTACTGTGATATTATGTTATTGTTTTCCGAAGCAAACGTGAACATTCTGTCATCTGAATGGGAAGCAAATCTACAAATCTGTGCTTCTATCCCGCTGCCTAATTTCTTTCTCTGTCATTTTCTTGCACTTGTTTTCTGAGATAGATTCAGCTAGGCATTTCTTGTCAAGCGGGCAGAATCTACCAACACATCTGGAAGCGGCAGTGCAGCCGCTGTAACCCCTGACACATCCGCCGTTCCAAAAAGGAACGCTTTGCGACGCACAATCCTGATTTCCCAGGGGACCTGCCTAGTTTGACAAAGATGTCAGTATCAGCTGCGCTCGACTGACCCCCACGTCAGTCATAGAGCTTGCTTTCATACTGCTGAGACCACTCTAGTAGATAGACTCCTTTTATGAGCCATGTTCTCGGTTGAGGTCTCACCATCAGAAGTATCCGCAGACATGATGAAGCCCAACTGTCACGTGCCACTTGCCGGACGTTTGGTATCCCACGTGTCCATCATATAGGTCTACACAACCATTTCATGACGGAATAAAATCTCCCTTACGCACTACCTGGAGCAGAAGTAGTTTTGTATTCATTACCTTGAGGCTAATCTTTCTATAAACGAATATAAGTCTCCAGTACAAAGTACATAATTAGAGTATTCTCTTGAATTCGAAAAGAAAGTAAAAGTCGCTAAAAATGAGGCTTTAAATCCAGGACTTTGATTAAGCTGAGCTCCAAAACGCTCCTTGACTTAGTAGCACTTTATAAAGGTCATTTATCGGTCGTGGAATATCCTACACACAGCAGATGAAGAAATTGTTGAAATATTTTCCGAGACCTGTTGGTTATTTTATGCGATTTTTTGTGATTCTAATCGACAGTGTCCAACGGAGAACTAAATACTTGCCCAGCTCATTGAATGTTTTAAGACGCCGCTGATGTGACGTCTAGGTATCGCTAAAGCGATTTCTTATTCTTCGTGATTTCTTGAATTTTCTTAGATTTTTTGTGAATTTTCTTAAAGGAATTAAGAAAATGATAGCCAATTAGGTACTAACGAGAAGTATTATTATCTTTTTTAAAAACGATATTGGCACTATCGTATAATACTTTCACGACGACCAAGGTCGAGGACAGCTGGAAGAAAACTCCGCCCAACCCTCGCCCAGGGGGTTATTTGGGGTGCCGATCCCGAATCTAACATCCGTTTTTGAGATTTCGGCCAGTTACAGTAGGTACGGATGACTAAGGCTGGACGTCATATTCACCGATTTCGCCCCAACTTCCCCCACGGAGTTTGTTTGAGGTGTTGATCACGAATTTCACATCCGCTTTTCGTACTACGCTGGAGTACGGTAGGTTACGGGAGGTGCGGGTGACTCACCAGGGAATGCCGTCAGCTTCCCATGGAACGTCGGATTGATACCTATATCACGTGAAAGAGCTCGAGACGCTGATCACAGATATGTAGACCAAATTTGCTAAATGGATCTCCTTAGCGAGTTATGGCCGGCGGAAGCCGCGATGTCTTCCATGTGTTAGGCACGCTCAATCAGCGTTGGGCGCAGTATTACGCGGAAATCAGCGGTTCGGCTATCAGCGCCGTCAGCAGCGGCGGCGGCGCAGTGGTAGAATGCTCGTTCCAAAGGATTGGGTTCATTGGTTCGGTTTCCGCCGCTGACGGGTTTTTTTTGCATTTTGTGATCTATCTTCGACGAGGACCTATGATCTCATTTTTAGCACATTTTTGAGCGAACGGCTAATGGCGACTTGCATTTACGTCTATTTGAAGACGGAAACGTGTTTCAGGTAAAATGTTTTATTGATGACGTGAAGCATGTCAGAAATTCAAATCAAAACAAATTAAAAAGTAAAAATAAAATCAAAAATCAACAAAACTTAATAAACATAATAAATAAAAAGTAAAGGCACTAGTTAAAAGCTCCGACTCCACCAACACAACTTCGGTCGAAAAAATTTTTTCGCTGAAACTTCGTCTGGGGGGATGGGGTAATTTGGGGAGCTGATCACGAATCTGACATCCGTTTTTCACGATTCGGTCGGAGATTTTTCACGATACTTTTAACTAGGGTGGTCCAGGCAGAATCACCGATTTCGCTGAAACTTCGTCTAGGGGGTTATTTGGGGTGCTGATCACGAATCTGACATCCGTTTTTCACGATTCGGTCGGAGACCACCCATACCTTTAACTAGGGTGGTCCAGGCAGAGTCACCGATTTCGCTGAAACTTCGTCTAGGGGGGTTATTTGGGGTGCTGATCACGAATCTGACATCCGTTTTTCACGATTCGGTCGGAGACCACCCATACCGTTGTTACCGAAGTTGTGTCGGTGGAGTCGGTGCTTTTAACTAGTGCCTTTACTTTTTATTTATTATGTTTATTAAGTTTTGTTGATTTTTGATTTTATTTACTTTTTAATTTGTTTTGATTTGAATTTCTGACATGCTTCACGTCATCAATAAAACATTTTACCTGAAACAAGTTTCCGTCTTCAAATAGACGTAAATGCAAGTCGCCATTACCCGTTCGCTCAAAAATTTGCTAAAAATGAGATTATAGGTCCTCGTCGAAGATAGATCACAAAATGCAAAAAAACCCGTCGGCGGCGGAAACCGAACCAATGAACCCAATCCTTTGGAGCGAGCACTCTACCACTGCGCTGCCGCCGCTGCTGACGGCGCTGATAGCCGAACCGCTGATTTCCGCGTAATACTGCGCCCAACGCTGATTGAGCGTGCCTAAGGGCCTCTACAGAGTCTCGCGGCAGCACCCCGAAAACTCGTCCATATCGCTCCTGCCGGAGTGGGACCCACGCTGCCACTGTGGTGGAAGCCGTGGCGCGGACGAGTTATCGCGGAGCCGCCGCACGCAAAGGCCTCCGAGGGCTGCCGCAGTTCATGGCGGCTCTCACCCGCAGCGCCAGGAGCTGCGGGTAGGACCCGCCGGCGGGCGCGTTAGATGGGTGTCGATATGGCTCATCTATTTGAGAACATTTTTCTTGGCGAATCTACGTTCTATAGTAGGTTTTTTTTCTGTCCATAAAGGAGCTTGACAACCAACAATACAATCACCGTTCGTGTCGACAAATGGAGGCATATGGAATCCTGCACGCAAAAAAAACCTTCGCACGATATTAGGTAACCTTAATTGCACTGTAAATCTTCGTGGCCTTCCAGCCACAAGATAGCCGTGTGAGGTTTAGGGAACACCCTTGCACAGGAATGCAACAACAAAGTAGACCGTTCTTTCTTTTAGTATGGGCTAGAACTGCATCGGAGAGACCTCCTGGACTCAACAAGGCATCGGAGGGAACGCTGTCATCACAAGGGCTACCACATTATTTTCGAGCTGCTTGTCAACCGAGGAACTTTTAGTGGAGGTAGAACGACAAAAGTGAGAGCAAGCGCAAAATGGTACAGAACTGCGGAGGTATAAGGGGCGTTCTATTAGTCTTCGGGACCTACGTTCAAGAACTCCTAACTTGGCTTAGAAAACGATTCTTCACAAAAGAAAAAGCGTTCTGCTTACTACATCTTTGACATTCTCAGAGGTCGCAACTACCGGCAAAAGTACGCAGTGTTGCGTGCAGCAGCCCTTGCGGTGCCGCAGCACCCGCCGTTGTCATGGCGGGTCCGCGGCACCCACAAGATTCTGCTGCCGGCCTAACACATGGAAGACATCGCGGCTTCCGCCGGCCATAACTCGCTTAGGAGATCCATTAGCAAATTTGGTCTACATATCTGTGATCAGCGTCTCGAGCTCTTCCACGTGATATAGGTCTCAATCTGAAGTTCCATGGGAAGCTGACGGCATTCCCTGGTCATATAATAGTAATTGACTTCGCCCAAACTTCGGCTATGGGGTTATCTGGGGTGTCGATCATAAACCTGAGATTTTACAGACTGGGCAGGTATGGTAGTGGTACAGCATGCAAGCCGTTCCGTAGCGATCGCCTCAAAGAGTGCCCTCAAAAATCCTTTCTGTCTCGTTCCTTAGCCGTAGCTGCCGTAATCCAGGTAATAACAAAAATGATGTCGATTCGTGATCAACACTCCAAATAACCGGTCCTCCACCTCTGGAGCCGTGAAAGTACAAAGTGCCACGATATTTTACCTCCGACAATGCGCCAACTCGCTAGTGAAAGTCAGTTATCAGTTATCAGTTTATTATATTTGCAAAAGGCAAATATCATAGAGAAACAACAGCCACTCAACAATTATAAAAAAACAGAAGGCAGTAAAGCAGAAGAAAGCAACTAAAACATGTAAGAAGAAACAACAATGACGCTGGCTGAAACCGGAAGTCGGTATTACATACCATATTAGTCAGTTTCAAGAAACGTCATATCTGAGCAACGATTTGCTCACAGTCTGCTTGAATTGCTCAGGAGATAAGACCTTTGAAATATTTTTCGTGACCCTGAGATATGCGCTGCCAGCTCTATATCTGAACGAGTTGGCATATACTCTGGATTTTGGTCGGGGCAATGTGGGTTTTAGCATAGCACCCCTAGTGCGCGAGTTTGCCAAACTAAATAACTGCTTCATGTTAATGCCCTTATTGGTGCATCTGTGATGCAGCAGCTTGTGAGCAGTGCAAACCTCCAACAGCTTACGACGAGATGCTAGCGACGGTAGACCCAGAAGTCTATTCCTGTCTACTGCGCTCGGAATTCTGTGGAACGAGAAAGCACAGGTGCGCGCTAAGAGTTTTCGTGTGAAATTGTTTTGAACTCTTTCTACGCAATATATCTTATTTTACTAAGTGGCGAAAACACTGTTACACTAGCATCAACAACAGGCCTGACATAAGATTTATAAGCCCGAAGGAGAATTGATTCATTATTACTGCAAAGGCCTTTGAATATATGATAGGTACGTATAATTGCCTGTCTACATCGAACTCTGACATGTTCAGAAAAATCAAGGTTACTGTTATAATTAAATCCTAGATCTTTGACGGAATCACTCGGAAAAACTCTGACACCGTCCACATCGTATGAGGTGGATCGAGCTGGAGAAGCAGCTCTAAGCTGAATAAAAATAGTCTTTTGGGGTGAAGAGGCAGTTTCCATTCTTTAGTCCACTTCACTAAGGAATTGATTGCCGTTTGCAACCTAGCAGTGCCATTTGGACCAGAAAATATATTGTATATTTTCAGATCATCCGCATACATTTTTATTGAGACACTAAAATTTTGAACAACTTCAGCTAAATCGGATACATATATATTGAATAGAATTGGAGATAGAACGCCCCCTGTGGTACACCGCTTGTGGCAGGCTTTATCTCGGATAATACATGCCCTAACTTGACTTGGGAAGTCCTGCCAGAGAGAAATTCTGCTATCCATTTTAGGAGTAAGTCGTCCTTAACACTAAGCGCTCTCAAAGCTCCAGCTACCCTCGTTTGTATTCTCTCTTATGGTGAATTTGTTTGTAATAGTGCGCCACGTCGCAACATCGTCGTCTTCGCGCTCTCACCGTGTTCCTTCAGATGTCCAAATCGGTTTCGATTCCGATAGCGTTGAGCGAGCTGAAGCGATGCTCGTTCAAACGACTCAGCTCTCGTCGTGATCGAAAACCCACTACCCTCAACGGATTCGTTATATCGGTAGCTGAGCTGCCGAATGGGGTTCGGCTATATGGTAGGACATTGTGGTGAAACTGAAGAACAAATGAGTTTTGGTCAAAATTGCACGTAGAGGGTGTTTCTTCCGACTTCCTCGTCATAGCTCAAGAAAACGAAGGTGAACAAATTCCATTTCAGGAACAGCAGCCGAACGAGCAGGACTCACTGTAGGTGACGAAATCGTGGCCGTCAATGACGTAGAAGTGGAAGGAAAATCTCACGAAGAGGTCGTGTCATTCATACAAGAGGTACGGAGTTCCTCTTCAGGTTTCACTCCTCGCTGAGCAGCAAGATTAGCTGGAATTGCTAAACAGAATAAGGATAGAAAACGCCGAATAATTTTGCAGTTTTTGTTTGTATGAAGCCAAACACAAGGCCGTGCGTTCCAGGCTAAGATTTCCACCTTTCCGTCTTCGTCAGACCCGGAGCGTAGAGCCAAAAGGCTACCATTCGATGCAGAATAATTTTGTTCATTTTGCTTATTTTTAGTTTTTATTCTATTTTTCCAAGACTTATTAGTAAAATAGTACTTACCTATGCTAGTATCAGCTTCACCCCATGACAGCAGATTGTTGTCATCTTGTTGGCTCCATATGGAACTCTGTTCCAAAGGTATCATCAGAAGACACCCAGCGCGTCGTCCTCGATGGTAATTGTCTCTCTCCTACCTACATACCCATCCATGTCTTAAGCTTCTAATTCCAATTTGGAGAGGACCATTTGGTGCTCATTTTCAGTGGGCTACTTGGTTTTAACACTGGAGGTCTCGCTTTCTTCTCGTTCACTTCTTATCGAGGTGAACTCCTACAGCTTTGGAAATGGGTTTTAGCACGGCACGGTTCATTTTGCTGCTGGAACATTGCTTCCTGTTGTGCTGTCAATCTCTTATCCTACCAGAGTTTTCCGTTGCTATTAACGTATTTTTAGTTGTTGTCAGTGCGTTGTAATCTAGTCTGCAAAGTTTGTTAGGGATGTAACATAATATGTGTCGGACGATCACATTGTTCGGATTATAGGGCATTATTTTAATTATTTTTAATTATTTATTTAGTTATTTATTACAAAAGAAGCGGAGTATCTTGTTAAACGTATCGCCATGCAATGTTGAAGGCAAATCCAGTAACAAAAAACAGCTAAAGTAAAGATATTTCTAAAAAAAACACCGCTAAGGAAGTAAATAATAAAAACTCCCAAACAAATAAGAGAGACGTAATATTATAAAAGTATATCCGCTTCAAGGCTGATCACACTAGGTTATCCAAGGGTCGGCTCTGAGTCCGTTCCTCGTCTTGCTGACGCTTGACTCTGTAGTGAACCACCTTGAGGAAAGCACTCACAGGACGATCCTCTTCGCGGACGACATCACTCTGGTAGCCGACAGCCAGGTGGTGGTGGAGGAGAAGGTCAGTTGTGGCAGAAAGCCCTAGCAGATAATGGCCTGCGGCTGAACATGGAGAAGACAAGATTCATGAGCTCTGAGCAGTACACCAAATCGACTCTAGACTGCCAGGGGAGGTGGTCTAAAAGGTGGAAAGGTTCCGCTACCTGGCCCTAGAGCATCCAAGGAAGGAAAGAAGGAAGTGCGGACCAGGCGGTCGGGGAACGGATGAACGCAGCCTAGCTCAAGTGGAGGGAGTCGGCAGGGATCCTCTGAGACTCTAGATGCTCCAGGACGCTCAAAGGCAAACTCTATATAGCAGTATGTAGTGAGGCCTGCCCTGATCTACGGCGGCGAGCGCTGGACCCTGGGTAAGACGCAGGAGCGGCAACTGCACGCTGCGGAAGTGAGGATCAGGGATGGGCGGAAATTTTGAAAATTTTCCCAGAAAACAGAAAACAGAAAATCGCCTTCGTCAGAAAACAGAAATCAGAAAACAGAAAAGCCAAAAACGCCAGAAAATCAGAAAACAGAAAACAGAAAATTTCGAAATTATCACACGACCTAATTATTTTACCTAAAGATCCATATTTCCAGTAGCAAATGCTTTTGTATGACCAGAAATGTACTCGTAGACCAGCGTTTTAATTTGCAAGCGCTTATAAAATTTCTATTAAACTTCAGTGTACTGCAATCAGCATGTTGTAAATCTTGACTGATAGATCCTAGGAATCTCGACACTTGAAGTACACAACATTACTCATCAGCCCCGTTTCACCGCTAACGCCTCAATTAGAGAACGGTCCCACTAGTAAGAAACTGGCCTTTTAGAGTACCGAACACGATGAAGGCTCAGTAATCACTGTTTGCATGTTTCAACACAATTGCTTGAGTTTGTAGACACACTCTCGTAACATACTCTAAAGCTGTGCAGAGATTCGTTGAGTATTACTGACTCCGCCAGAATCTGTATTCCTAGTTCGTTTCGTTCTTCGGAAATACATTTCCTTAAGTGTCATAGTTTACGCGTAACTGAAAGTTTTCAGGCCCACTTACCGATGCTCTTTAGAACACCTAGTTACTACTTAGCCGACCAATGATGTTGTGTACTGGCTTGATATTTCACAGAACAACACGAGACTGTGAGTGAAGGGCTGTCAGCATAGCAGATATGGGTGAAGGTGCTTCCTTGAATGCGAAGACACCATATAATAAAGACCGAGCATGTACCCTCTCCATCACATTATTATTATTATTTCTCCTCAGATCTACATATCATATAACATCTCAGTGGAAGGCCAGCAGAACCACCTTGCTGTACAGGAGTGCACGACATTAGCAACTATCGCCCGATCTGTCTGCTGTCCGTAGTCTACAAGCTGTTCACTCGAGTGATCCTGAATAGGATTAGCAGAACGCTGGACGAAGGACAGCCATGCGAGCAAGCAGGATTTCGGAGAGGATTCAGCATGATCGACCACATACACGAAGCTCATCGAAGTGTCGCGAGAGTTCATTACCTTCATCGACCTGAAGAAGGAGTTCAACTCTGTCGAAACTGAAGCAGTCGTCTAAGCCCTGCTCGCTCAGGGCGTTCCTACTCTGTACACCAGAGACCTTCGAGAGCTGTACAGTGGACTCACGACCAAGATCTCACCATTCTACAACGACGTCGTCATTGACGTGAAGAGAGAGGCTCGGCAGTGGAATACCATATCTTCGAAACTCTTCAGCTCGAAAACGCCATGCGCGAACTAGAATGGGAAGACATGGAGTGAAGGTCAACGGCCGGCAACTGACCATCTTCGGTTTGCTGATGACATCGTGCTCATAACACCGAGCGCTAGCCAGGCGGTGCTTGTTGGCTTCGACCGTGTATGTGGGAACGTTGGACTGCAGCTGAATCTTACGAAGACTATGTTCATGAGAAACGGACGAGTTTCTGATGCGTCATCCTCACTCAACGAATGAACATCTTCGAATGCTCCAGATACGTGTGTCTGGATCGCGAAGTCAACATGGCCAATGGCCTAGCGCCAGAGATGAGCAAGAGGAAACGAGCGGCTTGCGGAGTTTTTAAGAGCGTCGAACGAGTCATAGAAAAGACGAAGAACGTCCGGCTCGTACGCACCTTTTCGACTTCACTATTCTTCCTGCCCTGGCATACGCCTCAGAGAACTGTGCCATACGAAAGCAGGATGAACACGCGATCAGCGTCGCGCAGCATGGAATCGAGAGGGCGATGCTCGGAGTGACACAACTCACGCAAGTGAGAGAAGGTCTCCGGAGTTCCGAGCTTCGCCGACGTTCGAAGATCAGGGACGCTGTCGCATGGGCCAAGTCGTCGAAAATTAGGTAGGCCGGCCACGTAATGCACTTCGCAGACACCGACTGGACGTCGCCGACTGGATTCCGCGGATGTCAAGAGAACAGCAGGAACTGCCCACCAACGCGTTGGTCGGGCTTCTTCGTCAAAGCCCTGAACAATGACGCTCTTCGTGTCCCTCGAGCGAAAAGGATCCATTGGAGCACCCTGGCAGGCGGTACGGACGTATAGAGACGCTGATGGTGCCCGCTTGAACATCAATGGGACGACAGATGATATACGTGATAAATGAGAAATTTCCTGCATCACTACTTTATCACCAGCGAAATCAAAGGTAACTAAAAAAAACTTTTCTGTCTCTTACTAATTTGTGACACCAAAAGCTGAGCAATCTTCAGAGTTAGAAAAGCAGCTTCGACAAAGGCTCTGCAGAAAGCGATATTGGGGACGACCGGCCAACAATGTTCAATTTTTAAACCGGGGGTGGAGAATAACCCTACCCACAGTAATTCTAAGACAAGTGGTTAGTTAATATATATTTTAGTACTCCTCAAAACACTAGTTTTATATTTTTAATATAAGATGTTTAGTGATCGTAGATGGTCCAAACTACTGTTAATATGCAAAAGAATACAAAGCCAAATTATGAAAGTCGAAAAATGTCCTATGAAGAAACTCCTTGCCAGCAGCACTTACACAATCAATCAAGCAAACATGTGGGATAGTTCATGAGTATATGGCGCAATTGCTACATGAGCACATCCAAAAACGCTACATGCTTGCCATTTAAGATACTCTAGAAACACTATACTTTTGAATTTTTTCGTTGGATTTCTGTGATAAAATTTTGTTCGCGACTCTATTTTCTGTTTTCTGGCCAATTTTTGGCCATTTTCCCAGAAAACAGAAAACAGAAAAAATTTGCCCAAAATGGCCAGAAAATCAGAAATCAGAAAACAGAAAACAGAAATTCCGCCCATCCCTGGTGAGGATGCTGAGGTGGGCATGCGGAGAGACATCGGGACAGGGCGTGAAACGAGGATGTTAGGTGGTGATGAAGATAGCTCCGGTCCTGCTTAAGTTGAGGGAGCAACGGCTGAGCTGCTACGGACAAAGTCCAGAGCATCACCCATAAGATTGGTCCTAGAATTTGAGGCACCCGGAAAGCGTGCGAGAGGAGCCCCAAGGAAAAGGTGGAAGGACGTTATCAGGAGAGATCTCGCCGAAGTCGGGGCCACGCCACAAGACGCCCTTCATAGGATGAGGTAGCGACAGATTACAAGAACAGCGGACGCTGCGACTGCGCGAGACGAAACGCTCAGAAGAAGAAGAAGATCTCCACTTCAAGGCGATAGAAATATCTCGCTTTACTCTGAAAGTCCTCTTCCCTTGCAGTGTCTTCATTTTTTCTTTTTTTCACACTGAAACTACTGAACTGAAATATGAAGAAGCTGCTGGGAAGAAAAGAAGCTTTGAAGTTTAGAGTTAGGCTTTCGTTGGTCTTGGTTGTGTTATTATAATATTTATACGCAACGTTGTACTTGGATAACAGTTGTAGAATGCTTTTAGAAGATAGGGTCGAGTTCTACATAATTATTCCTATATTTTATACTATACTGACAACTGCAAGATATTTATGTATGTGCCCTGAAGCACTGAACACATTGACCGTCTATTGTTAGACGATAACAAAACGCATTTCCTTTCAGTGTATAAGATCAAGGACGATTTCGCTGAAGGTTCGACGAAAATCTGTGGACATGACGCAACGTTAGTTTGTTTGTTTTCTCCCATTTGTTTCCCCGAACACGACGAACGAGCTTCATGTCCCTAAATTGATGCCAATTTTCTAATGGCTTGTCATAACGAAGCAATGGCCAAGGTCGTCCTTCAGAATGTTTTTCACTTTATTTTTTATTTTTTTTACGCTTTACTTTGTGTGAACTGTGATGCAGATTGTTTTGGTGCACAGTATTCGAGAGCACTTTCGTTCCACGTAATTTAATCCCTGCTTCTTAATATTAGGTTAATGGGAAAATCTTGAGCTTTCCCATTAGGGCTTCCATTTTTCTTCTTTATCTCTTTATTTTCATACAGTGCATATCAATCAACAATATAGTCACCATTGTTAGTCACCACAGTGTCACCCACCAGGGCAGGCAGCGATTTCATTTTCCCGGAATTTGGAATGTCGGTTTGCCTCCTTGACTTCCTGCGGAAGTAGGATGCGTGGCGCAGCCCAAAGAAGGTTGAGTAACGCCGTCCTTTACCCTTACAATGTTTTTGTTCAACTTCAGAGCCGCTGTTATCGGCGACGTCGGTGGCAGTGTTACGCGGGCTGCTACGCAGTGCGTAGGGCGGAGTGGCGTTCTACCCCCGCCCTTTAAACAGAGGAGTGGCAAATGTCTGCGTCTCCACTATCCCGTAAGGCAGCCACTGGACTCTCGAGCAAGCCCAGGTGGTTGGGGGTGGCGGGCCAGGGGGACGAGGGGTAGAACGCTTGATCCCCAGTGCGTAGCAGCCAGACACAGTGTCGCCGACACGTCGCCGAAGTATAACATAGGCCTTAGGACCATGTCTGGAGAGTACGGTGGATGCGGTAGAGCCTCCCCGCCTAGTTGCTGAATTGACTGCTTTCGCGACATGAGGACAGCGTTGTAGTGCAGTGAGTAGACATGATCCTTCCAGTTCTGCGCCTTTTTTTGCTCATAACGTCGGGCGCGGTCTGAAACAGATTAGCGAAGACCTCTCGCTGTTACTGTGGTCCCGTCATCCAGCAGTTCCCAGTGAAGAATCTCTTCCGAATCCCTCCAGCAACCCAGAAGAACATTCTTTTTTTTTGCAACCTAGCCTACGGGTGTCTCTTATTGTTAGCTGATTCTTTGCGTGTTAGCCTTTAGCTCTAGCGAATGTGATCCATGCAGAGAACCCAGCTCTCGTAACAAGTAGGTGTCCTTGGGAAAGTGCCTTTTGGGTGGGTGAAGGAGTATTGACTTGACAACAAAGTTTCGACAGGCTTATCCGAGTCGCGCAGCTTGCGTGCTACCCAAGACGGCAGGATCAGGGGTGTGCGTTTCCGTTAAATCGTTAAATTTTTCAAATCAGTTTCATTAAGCCTCAAGTGGCTGGTATCGAGGTTGTGAGCTGTCATAACGATGTTTTGTTGCGATCAAAACTTCTAGCGCCAGGCGGGACTCGAACCCGCACCTCCCTCTAACCGGGCGGGAATGCTCTACGCCTTTACACCACCGGCGCCGTTTGATCGAACGCAACATCCACACCTCGTGGGACCGATCAGCACCCACCCGTATCCGGGATGAGCTGGCCGCTGGTATCAGCATGGAACCAGTTAAGCTGATGGTCTTGATAGAAACGATTCAAATCAGTTTCATTAAGCCTCAAGTGGCTGGTATCGAGGTTGTGAGCTGTCATAACGATCCCGCCCGGTTAGAGGGAGGTGCGGGTTCGAGTCCCGCCTGGTGCTAGAAGTTTTGATCGCAACAAAACATCGTTATGACAGCTCACAACCTCGATACCAGCCACTTGAGGCTTAATGAAACTGATTTGAATCGTTTCTATCAAGACCATCAGCTTAACTGGTTCCATGCTGATATCGTTAAATTTTTCGTTAAAAAGTATAGATACTGCACAGTATTGTTTCGATCGAAAAATATTAGTGGGACCCGTTTTACATGCCCTCTTCAGGACACGTGGGCAATTTCAAATGAAAGATTTGAAACTTTTTGAATTTTTACAACTTTCGAAGTCTAACTAAACGTCTTCCAGATAAATAGGATCAGCTTCCGAATTAAATTATTAAATTATCAAAAATGATTTTGACAGCCTTTCAGAATCATTGTCATGCTGATGTATAATGTACATAATAATACTTTTTAAAAATTCTAAAGAATAGGAAAGGCTGTTGAAAATAAATTGTAGTAACATAGCAATTTAAATTGGAAGGCATTTTTTTAATTTGGAAGGTGTTTAGTTAGATTTCGAAGATTTAGATTTTTTTAGATTTTTTTTAGATTTTCGGTCAAATTTTAAGACGATTTAAAGGTTTTGCTTGAAAGTGCGCATCTGTCGTGAAGACGATGTATTAGTTTGGCCCATAAGTCCCGCCGTTTTTTTTCAACGATTTATTGTGGATTTTGCCGGCGGTCTCTTGCATAGCGCTATATAGCTTTGAAACAGAATGATTTGCTCTATCAGACAATATGTCGCATTTTTTCATCCAGAATTTTGCCAATTTTTAGGTCGTTATAATGAAAAACGAAAAAGTGAAAAAGTGGCCTTCTGCGCACTTGTTCTCTCCTCTTAGGTTTGGAATTTTTCGCGCAGTTTTTCACAGCATTTGGAAGACAATGTTCTGTACTACAGGAAAACGTGTTGGTCCTGTTTGCTTATTTGTACTTTATTGATTTTTAGGTCATCAAATTCGGACGTTCGACTTTTCCGCCCGAATTTTTACCAAAACTCCGGTTCTGTGGTTGAATTTTTTGCATGGTGTTATATGTCGTCTGGAAGAGGATGTCTTGCTCAATAAGAATTTGTGTCGCGTTTGTTGGCTCATGTTGATTTCTGTCGAATATCAGCAACTGAACAAGGAGAAGGAGTTGTTGGTGAAGATGATTTTTCTCTTTTTGGAATTTTGTTGATATTCAAAAGAAATCAGCATGAGCCAATAAACGCAACACAAATTCTTATTGAGCAAGACATCGTCTTTCGAGCGGCATATAACACCAAGCAAAAAAGTCCAACCACAGAACCGAGCTCTCGGTAAAAATTCGGACGGAAAATTCGAACGTCCGAATTTGATGACCTAAAAATCAGTAAAGGACAAATGACCAAATAGCGCCAACACGTACTCTTGTAGCACAGAACATTGTCTTCCAAATGCTATGAAAAGCTGCGAAAAAATTCCAAACCTAAGCAGGGGGAAGCAACTGCGCAGATGGCCACTTTTCACTTTTTGACTTTTCACTTTAACGACCTGAAAGTTGACAAATTTCTGAATGAAAAAAGAAATGCAGTAAAGGGTCTCATAGAGCAAATCATTTTCTTTCGAAGGCTCTATAGCGCTATGCAAGAGACCGCAGGCGTAATCCGCAATGAATAGTTGAAGAAACGGCGGGGGCTTACGGGACAACCTAAGATAAAACGGTCCCACTGATATTTTTGAAACATTATTACGCAGCTATCCATGCTCTTTAACGAAATTTAACGATTTGACGGAACGCATACCCTTGGCAAATATTGGAAGCACCAGTCCTGGCGGAACGGCCTTGCAGTAATTCATAGGTCGTAATGTGGTGGTGCTGGTTACCCGTTATTGGAGAAGCTGTATAAAGGATAAAGGATAAAGGACGGCGTTATTGAATCCCTTTTGGGATGCACCACGTATTTTACTTCTATGGGATGTTATGGAGGCGATTTGAATGCGTATTTGGCCATACAATGACTTGTGGTGGCGAGCCGATTAACAAGTCAGCCCTCTATCCTTCCCAGACAAGTCTGGTATCAATTCATCGACCCCGGAGAGATGGAAGGCTTGGTTGGCCTGGGCGGGAAATCCGAACCAGGAACCAGGTATCGGGTGCACGCGACAGCCGGCGCCTCCTCCGACTGTGCTACACGCGCGCATGGAGAAGCTGTATAATGAGTGAGCAAGACACTACAAGAATACAGTGTGACGTTACTATACAGGAATCCCTGTTATTTCTTTGGACAGCTCATCTCGTGTTCTGAGTAATTCTAGTGTTCCTTTTTTGTTTTCCACTTCTACCCTTTTTTACGTTTGTCTTTACATAACTGCTGTGAATGTTTTTAGATTTTATGGCGTGTTGATCCACTTATAAAATAAATAAATAATACTATAAAGTGTTATAAGGCTTTTCGATCAGTGGAGTGTTTTTTATACATTTCACATACTCATTTTTTAGAATTTTCTGTTCTAAGAAAGACGGCGCATGAGAACTTTTCTGGGAACGCTTTAAACATCGACTAACTGACTGCAACAAGGCTATTTCCAAGGACCAGCCAGATTGAGTCGTTGGATGGCAGCTAGGAAATTTTGCGTGACCATCACTTTCGCACAGCACCGTCCTATGAGACTCGTTGGAAGGTTTTTGTCCGTAGATGCTCCATCGACTATAAATGTCTCGAAGTCTCTTCGAGAATGCGAAGCTATCGGATAGCACGCGATATATCCTGTGTTTTCTGACTTATTTTCGCTTCAGTTTCAGATTTAGGCGGCCACTCTGCTGAAGAGGAGTTGAACTTTCGAGGGTTGCTCAGGAAGCTGACGACGACTGCCCTCAACTTCTTTATTAGGGGAAAATATAATAAAGGACAATGCCAGTCGATCAAATTTGGGATGCGCCTCGCATTGTACCTTTATGGCGTGCCGTAGAGGGAGTTTCAATGCGCATTTCGCCTATGCAAGCTGATGGACAAGCCAGTGTTCTTTCCTTCCAAGACCAGTTTGGTACCAATTCACCGACCCCTCGGAGGAAACCGGAACCAATAGACTAACCCTTTTGGAATGCGCTACGCATCCACTTCTACATGCGTCGAGGCGATCTGAATGTGTGTTTGGCCGGCCTATACAATGACTTAGGGTGGCCAGTCGACGGAGAAATCAGTGCATACAAATCTTATACTAACTTGCCACTCCGGATGGAAGAAAGCCCTGGTTGGTTTCGGCGGAAAACCAAACCCGGAATATGGGGTCGGGTGCACGCGGCAGCCGACGACCCCTCCGACTGCGCTACGAGATTCGTGGTAGCGCAGTCTTTTCGACGACTAGGGTAGTGTCCTTAGCCAAAATGCAATTTTAGCCTACCTTAACAAGCATGAGATCAACTCACTCTTCTCGGACTGGCTGCGAAATCGAACCCGCTCAACTCGTACAAGTGACAGGTCTTTTGTTGCCTACCGAGCCGTGCACTTTCTTGTAGTTGCTGGCATTACTTTTATTTTCCTTACGGAGCTTTTCACTGACCTTCTGAAAACTTCGATTTTTTTCTTTTTTGGATTAGCGTTCGATTCTGACCAACAAGATGAAATCGAAGAAGCAAGCGTAGGGAAAGGGGAAGAAAAGAGAAGTAAAGAAGAAAGAAGAAGGCAGTAAAAACTGCAGAAATTTCAGAGTACTAGAAGAACAATAAAGAACCAAAGTTGCTACAAATTGTTTCCATTCATGCACTACCTATGCAGCGCGTCCGAGATTCCTCTTCAATATAAAACGCCACTCTGTGTTTTCAGAATCATCATCGGTCGAGCCGGCAATTTCCGAGGCGTTCCTGGTTTCGGTGAACAAAGAGCGAATCAAAGAAGTTACGAAGAGGCTGAAAAAGTGAGCTGCATTTGCGATTCGAACGCGTCGACTTTCTTCTCACGTCGATTCTCTGATTGCTTGTTCCCGTGGGAGTCATCGCTCTCGTCGTGCGCTCTTGGAGACATTCAGTGCCATCTCATTTCCTTCCACGCTGTTCTGCACAACCTCACCTCGCTCTCTTCATTGCGGTGGGCATTGTCGCCAGCATCGTCATCGTCGTCATTTCGATTACCGTTTCTTCCCCTTCTGGAGTAGTGACGCCAATCCTCCCAACCTTGAGCTTGAGCTAGCTTCATGTGCAGCGTGTCTAGCTATCGCCGTCTTCTGAGACGTTTTTCAGAGAACTACAGATTTGAGCCAACCTTACGATTCTGTCGTCGTTAGCGCTGGACATGAGTGTTTAATTGAGTTCTCTTGTATAACTGAATTACACCGCCCTTTGGATCTCCAACTCTTCTCTGGGCAGAACACGCTGGCGCCGGTGAGATTCTTTGCGAGATCTTCGATTATTCTTCTCTTCTCAGCTTCTATTTGCTTTTTATTTATTTATTCGTTTTCCGGGTTCGCGCAGCGCATTCGGAGGAGGTGTCGGTGCAGCCGATACCAGGTTCCTTTTTCAGATTTTCAGCCCAGGCTAACCAAGTCTTCCATCCCTCCGGGGGAGATTAATTGGTACCAGACTCGTCTTACAAGGAGAGCCTCTAAAGTGGCGATGAGCTATTGCGGTGCAATTTTTACAGGATCTAGGGTCCTGTGTGGGGAGTCCAATACCGTAGTTAATTTTTTCGGAATGCTCTTCTGTGGTCGAAAAAGGCGTGTGAAAGCGCGAGCGCGACGCTCATTATGCCCTGCTGCCATCCAACCTAATGTGATCGGCTGGCGCAGTGGATGGCGATGTCGCCTCTTGGCCGAACCAAGTGGGTTTTACGGTTCGACCCCCGGTGTCGCCATAGTTTTTGCGCACGTTATTGCGTTCGTTCTTATTAGGTGCTATTATTTTTGAATGTACCCCTCTTTTGGGCGCGTGTAGCGCAGTCGGAGGAGGCGCGACTGTCGCGTGCACCCGATACCAGGTTCCTGGTTCGGATTTCCCGCCCAGGCCAACCAAGCCTTCCATCCCTCCGTGGTCGGTGAATTGGTACCAGATTTGTCTGGGAAGGATAAAGCGCTGACTTGTTCATCGGCTGGCCACCGCAAGCCATTGTATGGCCAAATACGCATTCATGTCGCCTCCGCGATATCCCGTAGAAGTAGAATGCGCTGGCGCATCCCAAAAGGGATTGAGTAACGCCGTCCTTTATCCTTTATCCTTTACCCCTCTTTTGCTTTCATTTGAGCTACCTCTCAATGGATCGTGCATGCACTGTATCGTATCAAAAAACGGTACCGTAAATGCACATATATACACTTCACGGGATAGTTAATGAATCTGTTTTGATACCGGTAAATACTTTCACTTACTAAAACCATTAGACGTGTACAAAGTGACTCCTGTGGTCACGCAAACACGTACTGATAACGACCCGATGTGTGCAAGAACTATGGAGTCACCAGAGACCGTAAAGCCCACTAGGTCCGGCCGATAGGCGACATCGTTACCCAATGTGCCAATGGTGGGATGAACTTCGCACCGCGTTCACGCTTTCACACGCTTTTTTTTTCGACCACAGAAGAGCATTCCGAAAAAAATAACTATGGTTTTGGACTCCCCACAGGGGACCCTACATCCTGTAAAAATTGCATCGCAAAAACTCAGCGCCACTTTGGAGGCTCTGCTTGTTAGAAGGTTAACGCGGCGCCGACTTGTATATCGCCTGGCCACCGCAAGTCATTGTATAGCCAAATGCGCATTTAAATCGCCTCCACGACATGCCGTAGAAGTAGAATGCGTGGCGTGTTCTAAAAGGGATTGAGTAGCGCAGTGCTTTATATTTTTATAGTTAATAAATATGTGATAACAAATCTACTCAAACAGCCTCTACTCTATGGGCTTAACGACATGACATAAAAGAATTAAGATTTTTATACTAAGGGATGAGGATTCCTCCTATATGAATCGCACACTCATCAGATCCGTCCCTTGTAAGTTTTCCTTAGACACAAAATTATTCTAACATTTTCGGAGTCTCCATTTTAATCAGAAAGATTCATGCTTTGATTTGAAAGCGGCTCAGTTTAACTTCAAGGTTTCTACCTTCCCTAGAAGAGATTCCAACTTGCCGCGGAAACGATAGGAATGACATCATAGCCAACAGTGCACCACATGGCTATTGAACTGTTTCATTTACAACGATGTTTTGTTGCGATCAAAACTTCTAGCGCCAGGCGGGACTCGAACCCGCACGTCCCTTTGACCGGGCGGGAATGCTCTACGCCTTTACACCACCACGGGTGAGTACTGATCGGTCCCACGAGGTATGGATGTTGCCTTCGATCAAACGGTCCCGGTGGTGTAAAGTCGTAGAGCATTCCCGCCCGGTCAGAGGGAGGTGCGGGTTCGAGTCCCGCCCGGCGCTAAAAGTTTTGATCGCAACAAAACATCGTTGTGACAGCTTAGAACCTTGATACCAGCCAACTGAGGCTTTAAAAAACCGATTTGAATTGTTTCATTTACTTTATGGCCGAAATTTTTCAACAAACAGACACATGCAGCGGCTGCTGTCAGAGCTCGTAATCAGAAACAGGTTTCGAATCCTGTGGTCGGCTTTATTAGCTCCCAAAGTAATTTATTGCCCTGTGCCTTTTTTGATTCTTTGTCAGCGTAGAAGTTTAACGATGCACTGTCTTTTCAGGGTATCGCAGAAAATGTGAGCACTGTTTGAAAAGCCAGAAAATGACAGCCAGCGAAGCAGTCTGAAAGGATTAAAGCTATTAAAATCACAAAGAGAATATGCTGTTACAGGATGTTTTTGTTCCGATCAAAACTCACCTGCGGTCAAACAGCGCCAGTAGTGTAAGGCGAACATCACTGCCCGGAAAGCAGAAGATGCGGGTTCGAGTCCCGCCTGGCGCAAGAGTTTTGATCGCAACAGAAACATCCTGTAACAGCATATAACCTCTCTACCAGCCTCTCCAGGCTTAAGCAAATGTGTTAAAACAAAGAGGATAATTATTTTCGAAATATCAAGGGGTGGGTGGCCTTATAGTATTGCACCGGGTAGCAGTAGAGCGGATACTGTGTTTGTGTCGCAGTGTGTTTGTGTCGCAGTTTGACCACCCTACATTGTATTATCTTCTATCCCATCTCACTGATAGGGGCTTAAGTGGACGAACCGCAGAAGTTCTGATCTTATTGAACAGGGAAGCGAATTCAACGTTTAACAATTTAATGAATTTAACGAAGTAACGGCATTTTTCGTTTAAATCTGGCTTAACGACTTAACGGAAATTTTCGGAAATGTATCGACATTTCTAACGGACTGGTTTCTCTGTAAGTTTATCGCTTTTCCCACTAGTCTTCACTAATATTGCAAGTCTCATCCTCCGACTAGGACTGTCCATTAAAAATTATTGATAACCGCAATAATAAACAAAAACAATTAGTTTTAGCAAAGCCGTAAATGGTAGAGGATATTGTGCTCCAATAACGAGTTCTTTGTGTTCGGTGTAAAGACTTGCTGCCGTGAAGTCAGGCATAGAAATGGAGAGATAGAAAAGTTCCTCGCCCGCCGAACCACCCTGCTGGTCTACCCGCCCGCCCCCCCCCCCCCCTCCTATTCCCTCCGCTTAGGATCTGCCTATCCCTACTCTTGACACTGCTTATCCCTAAATACTTTTGTTTGCCACCTGGAACAGTCGAGACGTAGAAAACTTTTTCGGCTGCTGGTCGTATTTTGAATGGTTTGCAAAAAAAGCTAGCAACAAAAAATTACTTTTGATTTTCATTCTAATTTAATTTACTTTTCCTGAACGTTAACATCCCACCGATAGGCTTTAATTTTACTTTGATTAGTTCCTTCGGCGCGAATAGGCTCCGAGGAGGTCAACTTGAAGGAGGGCCCTCATTACGTGTTGATCCTTCAAACAGTGCTGGCATGTACTTGTGTTACTGAATGCTCATCGACCAATCTTCAAAAATTTAACCGCTTTGGTATGGGAGTGCTCCATCGCCGGCCAGGAGAAAATGGACGATCGTTTCATATGAAAGTCCATTCGAGAAACTGGAACTGTGGCACCTGCACGGAGTATAGCATCAAGGATGTGCTGAATAGCTCTTGTTGTAAGGTTCAATACAATTGACAAACGACTCCTAACAAGGTTGCCAGGTTTTATGCGGCATTTATTGGCCAGCTTGTATATATTTGGTTGAGTCATAAATTTTGCAACATTTCTGTTTTTTCTCAAGGGGTTCAAAGCAAATCCGCCTGAGCATTATATTTTGTTTGAAAGCTCTTGGCGATCATTTTGAGTCATGAATCGTTAGTTGTCCTCACGTTGTTGAAAAGTTTTATTCTGTAGAACGATGACCACTCAAAGTGAAAAGGTGAGGATTTCATTTTTAATTAGTTCGAGCTTGGCAGCAAATAAGCGTCCATGATCAATCACATTCAAGAAGCTACCATCACCTTCACTCCTAACCGAATGGATTATTGGAGATGGTATCAGAAGTACCCTTCCACCCAGAAGGGCAACAAACAAAAACCACTCCTGGTAAGACCAACTGCTGTAAACAAAGGGAGCCTGCTTAAATCCATCAAGTCGAATTCTTCCCAAATTACACTAGTACTGACACGTGATCTCCATACTTCGCAGTAAACTGCTGCTCGTCGGCTGCAGAAGATTGGAAGGTCGCCAAAATCGCATTCGTCAGTGCCTCATGCTTTGACGGAAACGCAAGTAAATCACTGTGCTTCCGACTGACGACAGATCCGGCACCGGTTTAAGCAAGAGGACCTGGATCGATTCCTTACCAGCGATGAAAATAGGATGCTTCACTACAACTGTAAAGCCGGAAAGCAATAGTTGGAGCGCAACGAGCTGGGTATTTTGACGACAAAACCGGAGCTTCACCGAAAGAAGGTCCTGCTCTGCGTTTGGTAGATTTGTAGTCGTTCAGTGCACCGGGAGCAGCTGCTCAACGTAGTCAAGCCGTTCTCGACACTTGTTTCTGCCAACAAATCGACCAGATCCAGCAAGAATTGGTGGAGAAAGAGGTCAATAGAAGGCAATGTTCCTTGCACCAGGGCATCGGCCGACAGCTTGCGGCACTTCAGTCGGTGGCAAAAATCTAGGAATTGGGCTGGACCAAAATCAAGCGCCACTATACACCCCGGATATTGCGCCGTCTGTCTGCCATCTGCTTTGTTTGAAGGATCACTACCTCCATGATAGGCACTTCGCCGAAGTCGATGAGGTCACAGCGGTGGTGCACGACTTGCTCAGGTAGAAGCCGACCACATTTTACAGAGATATAACTCATTCAGTGCATGAAAAGCGAAAGAAGCTCATTGAGAACATCGTCAATTTCTTCGTGCAAGTCAATCATTTCTCTTTTGTGGTATAATCTTATTTTTGCCGTAAGGCCAATTTTGTTGCAAATTTTATGAATCAACCTATTAGTTTCACACGGGAATACTTTCCAGAAAAAGTTCGTGGCATCCTGTACCGACGCGGTATCTGAGCTGCAACTCCCGTTCATAGGTCTTTAGCTGCGAAAAACGCGAATGTGGCATCAGATGGGCTTCGCGTTGGGTTCTTAGGCTACTTTTGAAGAACTCAAGGGGTGACGTTATTGTTTTACACCGGGGTGCTTTGGGGCGGATGCGTTTGTGACGCAGTTCACCTACCCCAGCCGCATCCTCCATACCACCTCATTAACAGAGGCCAAGGTGGAAGAACAGCACGAATTCTGATGTTGATCACTGTGAAGATAAGCCGTTGTAGATCATATTCTTCTAGCCCACGCACAACGCGGTTGATGAATTCTTGAAGCTAGTTCAGATCAAGTCCATTTACTTCATACATAAGTACTGCTAGTGAAACCGCAATTTTTTATAAGGTCGTTGATCTGTTTGATTGACTTTTTCGTCGAAATTTTTCGAAATGACAGAAACGTACTGCAGTTTCAGTCAGAGTTCGGAGTAAGAAACAGTTCGGAGGGTTGTGCTCGGATGTACTAGCTTTCAAGCTCAATGTTTCCTCTGTCTTCAGATTTGCGACATCGTAGAAGATTGACGATATAGTGCTTTTGCAAGGTGTCCCAAAGAAAACAAGTGCTGTCTGAAAAGCCAGAAAATTGCAGCCAGCAAAGTAGTCGTGGGAAAAGTTTAAAGCTATTACGAGATGACAGCGAACAGAAATCTTATGTTATGGAAAATTGGGAAACCGCTCCATGTGCTCCTCCAAGATTCCACATTTTAGGCTAGAATGGTTGTGTATGGGCTAAACGCCTATCTTGGGCTGTTCAGCCGTGAACTGCGCATATTGCTTTTCTGTTTTTTGGGTGAAATCTAGAATTCAGAAGCAACATATTAAAACTAGTCGTATGTAACGTAGATACGCTCAAAAATGCGAGCACTAAGGGAAAACATTGTGGTCAACATTGTTAGCATCGACATTAACACTAACAGTTTTGGAGGATAATTTTGGAGGATGTGCGTAGAAACGCTCTGACGTGGATTTGGTGGACGCCTTCTAGATTCGATCTGAAGGTTTCCATTTACTTTCACGCTCATTTGATTGTCAGGCTTTTCCAACAATTTCGCTCTGAGCGATGTTATTTATTTATTTATTGCACTTGTTTGTGCGCTATACAAAAAAGAACATTATGAAGGAAGAATGTAACATTTAACGGGCTAAAGTGTTTCTCGATTTGATCTTCATTCTGATGCCAAATTTACTGAATTGTGACGCCGTACCGGAAACAAACTCTCATTGCCAAACATGGAATGCAGTGACTTTGGTGTTGAAGAGACATTATAATGAGATATCTATCTATATATGGTTATAGCGTTCCAGTATTATCTTTCAAAAACTGTGTAGCATTCCTTCGGGAGACAATGTATTTTTGTTGTTAGCTTCCAATTTGGCGGTTGCCCAATTGGCGCACAACAATCTGGCTTGCTCCAGTGACAGCACAATGCCTTTGTGGACAGGACTGAAGCTCCCGTTCTTATGCCTGTGTCACGAAACCACATTTTACGCCTAGTTAGGTTGGGCTGCATTAGGCAAATTCTTGCACCAATCTTAAGATGCCGCGTAGTCTCTCACCCTAATTACTCTCGAGAGTTCCAGTTGTGACTAGTGCTCCACCAAATTCCCTACGCTCTCATTCAGGTCTTGTAGTGGTTATGAACTTGACGTAAAGCAACAATTAGGAAAAAGCTGCCTTCGATGTGCATCTTCGGATGCTTCACTGACTACATATATCCAGCGTCCTGCACCATGGGAGTTCTCTACTTTGCGATTTCGTGTTAGCTTTACATTTTTTCATTGGCTTCGCTGGCTGCAATCTTCTGGCTTTTTGAACAGCGCCCACATTTTTGGGACACCTTGCAAAAGTAGTGTTTTAAATCGCCAAACAAACTTCTACACTGTCGCAGAATCAAGAAACAAAGCGCGAAGCATGAGTTTGCAAGCCATAAATTCCGACCACAACCTTCCAAATCTGTATCCTATTTCGAGCACTCAGTGCAACCGCCGTACATTTTTTGTTTGTTTGAAAATTCCCAACAGCACAGTCAATGAAGCAGTTCAATGACGCGGCAGAAAAATTGCTGCTTCACGAACTCCACTTACGCGGAGTCTTTGTGGGGACTGTGTTAGGAGTCTGTCTTCTGGGTTGCTATTATAGTGCTTAAATATGCCTGCTTCGTGTACCAGTCTTTCTGCTTGCTTGTTAGCAGCAAAGTTGTTGATCAATGAATTCATTATATGCATTTGTAAGCGGAGGGCGACCTGCAGTACCACTCCTGCCTTTGGTTTTTGGGCGGAATAGACGAAAAAAATCGCCGGATTCCATAATTCTTTTCAAAGTCTCTTGATCCGAAGATAATTCTAGCCTTCCGACTCCGCTCTGTTTGATTTATCCGATGATGTAGGTAGCATTCAGTGCTACTTAAAAAAGTTGATTCGGCGACATATATAGTCTCGACGGCGGCGGCCTCCCTTCGTTGCTCGAGATATTTGCTCCAACAGGGAATATCCCACTAGCTGGTCCAATGCAGGTTAATATTTCAATGGTATTATTAACAACATCGGAATTTCTGTTGTTCGTCCACCTACATAAGCCCGTATGACTAGGATAGGATGGAAGACGCAACAATTTATGATGGCCAAACTGTGCCGCAAGCATGTCCGCTCTACTACTACCCAGTGCAAAACTATAGCGCCAGCCTCCGATTTTCCAAAACTACTCTAAAACAGCAATTGTGAAATTCAGTAGTGCCACCATTGTTTGCTGCGGCAGAAAACCTTTATGCTAAAGTTCCAGACGGGATCTCTTGTCGATGCAAGACGCGATGATCTTTTACTGGAAAATACGCATGGGCAAAACTCAACTAAAGGTTACAGACCAAGATCTTGGCTTTCTCCTCATCGAAAATCTAGAATTTGGTAACTATTGCAAAGATGTAGCTAATAAGTCCTCACGTAAGGTCTACAATCTCTTCAGAAGCTTGAGCACGAATGATGGACAAGCATTTCTCCGAGCATACAAAATCTACGTTCGCGCGCTTCTTAAATGTGGCACTCCTGTTTTTGGCCCAACAAAAGTAAGAAATAATGAAGTCCTAGAAGAGGTCCAAAATTGTTCCTTGGATCGAGAAGACCTGAGTTTCGTGCAGTCCCAGCAAGCTCTCTGCGGAATACTCAGCTGGGTTTGGGATCACTGAACTCCCATAGGAGGAAATTTGATCTTCTTATGCTATCCGAAATGATATACGGCCTTGTCCATCTGGACGGTCGCATTCTTTTCACATCCAGTAATTCCATTTGTAGAGATACTACAGTCGAGCTTCGGCTTCCGAGAGCCAGCAGCTCGATGCGCTCGAATTTCTTCATAGCGGACGCTGAGTATGCCAAGATAAGTAAGCGCATCCAGATTCCTCCAAGAATCGCGGCCTTCAAAAGCGTATTGCGTAACCACGCTTAGCCACTGCTGTTCCTTTTTTTGTGATTACCCAGTCCGTCGGAGTCGCCGATCGACCAACCGTTGATAAATCATTTTTAATGATAACTAACGTTATTTGTTCCATTGGTTTTAAAGTTACGTACGTTACTGTGTCCCGTGGTTGCGGTGGTGACGGTTCGCTCACGTGGATTGTTTAGCATGTATTGTATCATGTCGGAATAACCATGAAGTCATCCCGTTGTATATAAGTCAAAACGTCAAAAGCATCTGACGTAATCGTCTGACAAAAATAACGTTTAAGTTCGCCAAGCTCCATAACTCTGTTAGAGCTTATGTCGACGTCTTTCGTGAAGCTCAAACAGGAACCATTGCTGTTCGAATAGGGCGGCTTTGCTGCTACATCAGCAACGATTGGAAGGGTACCGAACTATATAAGGAAAACTCAGCAGAGGGTGTCTTGGGAAGTTATCTAGAAGCGACGAGAGCCGACTCGTCAGTTTGGCTTCCAGTAGCACCCAGTCCGGAAACGACTTTTGTTGTCATCTGGAACTCCCTGTATGGAAATGCACGATTCTGCGCAGCTTCGCACGTCGTACAAGAACACGAACTAAAAAAGGCGATCGGTGGCAATGCTGTAGTCTAAGCTTCTTTTTTCTGAAACGGACTCGTTTCTTCTCACGGGTCTATGGTTTTTTTCTATTTTTATACTAGGTTGTAACGAATTAAATGGCACTGGCTCGCGCCATTTTTGGCGCGTCTTTACGCGTTTGATCAAGAACAAACCGTAACATGTGGCATATCATTTAAAAGCGCAAACTTTGCTCTAACGGAGAGTACCAAATTTTCTATGTAAAAGTGGGAAAACTTTAGAGTTTTATTGACTTTTTTGCAGATGGACAAAAGGGTAATCCGAGGCATTTACTTGTATGAATTCAAGCTGGGCACTACAGCTAAGGAGGCGGACGAGAAGATCAACGCCGCATTCGGTCAAGGATGTTCCACAATTCGGAAGGCGTATCGTTGGTATCAGAAGTTCCGGAATGGAGATGAGAGCTTGGAAGAACATGAAGGTCGTGGGAGGCATAGTGATGTTGATGAGGACAAGCTGAGAGATGTGGTAGAGGAGGATTCGCACAAAGGTGCCAGGGAAATAGCGAAGGTTCTTGGCGTCAGTCACAACACAGCTGCCCGGCATCTGAAGGAAAGTGGAAAGACCAAAAAGCTGGAAAGATGGGTGCCTCACGAGCTGTCTGAGGAGCAAAGAAACCGACGATATGAGATCTCGTCCGCACTGCTTCTACGGAACGAAACGGACCCATTCCTTGATCGTATCGTAACCTGTGACGAGAAATGGATAATGTACGACAACAGGAGACGATCGGCACAGTGGGTGGACAGCGATGAGAGCCCCAAGGTTTTGCGAAGCCGGAATTGCACCAAAAGAAAGTAATGGTGACAGTATGGTGGTGTTCGCTGGGAATTATTCACCACAGCTTCCTCCCTCCCAGTGAATCCATCACGGCAGAGAAGTACTGCATTGAAATTGAAGAAATGATGAAAAAGTTGAAGGATATCCGGCCGGCCTTGGTAAACCGAAGGCGAGTTCTCCTTCTGCACGACAATGCTCGCCCCCATGTAGCACGAATGACGTTGCAGAAATTGAATGAGCTGAGCATTGAAACTCTACCACATCCTCCGTTTTCTCCCGACCTCTCCCCAACAGACTACCATTTCTTCAAGCATCTTGGCGACTTCTTGGTAGGGAAAATATTCAAATACCAACAGGATGTCGAAAGGGCCTTCGAAGATTTCGTCAATTCCAGAACTTCAGATTTTTAAGCTACTGGGATAAAAAAGCTTGTGTCATGGCAAAGATGTGTAGAATCAGAAGGTTTTTATTTCGATTAACAAACTTGCCTACAAGCCGAGATATTAACTGTTTAAAGTTACAGTGGTTCAGTGCCATTTATTTCGTTACAACCTAATAGATCTATGTGTATACTGCTGGTCCATCGTGTTGCCACAGGTGGTCATTAAAGAATATGGTTAAGTCGGCCTAAATCGGCGTTAGTTAATAACATTATAAGCGCACATACGGATTAATCCATCGCAAAGCGTCGCATCGCCATATTTTTTAAAAATTATTTGTTTAAGGTCTAGTCCACATCATGTGGATAGCCGTCTTCTTTTCTACCTGATCATCTGAAGCTGCCTGAAGCGGTCGCACAGTGAACTAGTAGTGGAGTTTTTGCTTGTAAGGGTCCACTAATTATTTTACGATAAACGATAAAAAGGAGCAAGACCGAAAAACTCAATCCTTTTTGGGATGCGCCGCGCACTTCTACGTGATATCGTTGAGGCATCTGAACACGTATATGGCTCATACAACAACCTACTGTGGCCAGCCGATGAGCGAGTCAGCGTTTTATTCTTCCCAGACAAGCATGGTGCCGATTCACCGACCCCGGAAGGAGGGAGGGCTTGGTTGGCCTGGGCAAGAAATCCGAAGCAGGAGCCCGGTATCGGGTGCGCATGTCGGACAGCACCTCCTCTGACTGCGGTACTCCCATCCGTTTGACGACCCAATTGCTTTACTACGTCTACAAAGCCTACAGTAGCTTGCCCTTAAAACGTCCATAAACGAGGTCCACCGAAACGCAGAATCCTCTACTACTCCTCTATGAACACGAACAAGCGGAAACCCAAAACTTAATTGAAAATTACCCACTTATTAGCCTCTTAAAGAGGATAGTCTTCTGCTGTTGAATTTGAAAAACGACTTCGTAGAACTTTTGGAATTCCCCTCGTTAAGGTTTTCTGATGCTTCACTGACATCAATGTTGTTATGCTACTGCCTTTCATATATTGCTTGCATTCCTTTGGGAGGCAATGTATTTCTGCTGGTATCTTCCAGTTAGGTGGTTCCACAATTTGCGCCCAACAATTTGGCTTGCTGCACTGATGGCACAAATCCTTTACGAACAAGACTGGGGCTCTCGTTCTTATGCCTGTACAATGAAACCACATTTTACGCCTGGTTTGAGTCAACTGAAACAACTGAGGCTAGTGGGCTGAATGAGCGAGTTCCTCCACCAGTCAAAGTTACAGCTGAATTTCTCGCAGATGTTGAAGCTTCTCTGACCGTTAAGAGGGTTAGCTTATGATGAGTGCTCCCCACAAGTTGCATATGATGTCATGTAGGCCCTGTAGTGGATACTGGCTTGACGTCAAGCGGTAATGAGGAAAAGCTGCCTTCGTTGCGCTTCACCGGATGTTTCACCGAAGCGAGCAGTAGCCTTAGTGCAATTGACTACCAAGAAGAAGCAGCTATACGACGTAGCTCTGCTCGATAGCGCGAAATATTAGATTCGAAACTAAGCCTCCGCCGTTATTTAACATTTTATTCTGAATTCCGCTGAATGTGTTTTTTGCATAGAGTCATATTCTGTTCGAAAGGGAATCATTTGTTCTATCAGGGAGTTTCTTTCGCTTTTTTTCGTTCTCAAACTTTGCACATATTTAGGTCAATGAATTGGAATGTCAAAAAAGCCGAAAAAAACGCAATTAACTTGTACAAAGCTTCTTTGAAGTCAAACTACAGAAGTGGTCTGTGTTTTGATTGAATGCTTCGCTCACTTTGAACACTGAAACAATTGACGTTATTTTGTATAAGATGTTCACATATCAGAAACGCCTTCGACAAGCTATGCGCTAGCAATTGCTGTTCTGTTTTCTCTGCACTTTAAGAATTTGTCAGTAGAACGTGTTCAAATATTGTATTGGATTCATGCTCTGAACAACGTCTGTTTGGCAGAATGATTCAGAGTGTGTCGATAAAAAAGCTTGAAACCTACTTTTGGTAAAATTCTAATCTCACTCTTTCGAATTTTCTAACCAAACGCAGGGTGATTTTGTACTGTTGCCAATCTTTTGTACATCCTTCAGAGGGAGGAAAATGTTGAGTTCTACAGCGTTAAAGGCACCCCATCGTGGAGCTCCACAATTCAGCTATAGATTGCCAATAAGGTTCATAAGATGGAATTTATGATCCCAAGTCCGGTTTATGCCTGTTACAACTACATCTTAGTGATCTTACAATTAGTTTCACATATGTACAGTAACACTCGCGGATCAGTTAAGACGAAAACGTTAAATTTTGATAAACCCAGCTAGAAAGAACAAGAATGATCTCACTATTGATATGCAAAATATCGGGTTATGTTCTTATGAGTTCTTGGCTTCTACATGCTTATGTATGCACGAACTAAAGTGAAAAATTGCTCTTCAAACCAAAATCTTGAGCTGCTCTCGAGCTGCGCTAACTCCAGTTCCAGCATTTATCTCTTTAGTAGAGCTACAACACGGCCAACTTCAAAACTACATTTTCTCTTAACTTTGTTTCTGTTATAGTTATTGGCCAAAATAAATAAAAAACATGTATAAAGCGACCACAAACAATACCAAAGCGTCATTTTTTACGCTTTTTGAGCGGGATCGGAGTACTCCTGACTGAGTATAAAGGTGCAAGTTCTTAGAAAAAAATTCGGCAAACCTCTATCCTTGCCTCTGAAATAACGGCATTTGTGACCGTTTCTATTCGTTCTCTTACAAGGAAAGATTCCCAACTCAAGGTGGGTTTTTCCAAGGCTGTTTTTACAGGATGTAGGACCGTGTGAGCGGCATCGAAAATTACTGTTAATCTTTGCTGAACGGACGCGTGTAGCGCAGCCGGAGGAGGCGCCGACTGTCGCGTGCATCCAATGAGAGGTTCCTGGTTCGGATTTTCCGCCTAGGCCAACCAAGCCTTCCATCCCTCCGGGGTCGGCAAATTGGTACCAGACTTGTCTGAGAAGGATAGAGCGCTGACTTGTTCATCCGCTGGCCACCGCAAGTCATTGTATGGCCAAATACGCATTCAGCTCGCCTCGACGACATCCCGTAGAAGTAAAATGCGCGGCGCATCCCAAAGAGGATTGAGTAGCGCCGTCCTTTATCCTTTTATCCGTTTTTGCTGAACGCTTTTTTAAAGAGCAGAAAAAGAGGTGTGAAAACGTGTGCGCAATACTCATCAACCCCTTTGGCACCCGACGGGATGTGCTTCGGTGGCACAGTCGGTAGCAGTGCCGCCTCATAGAAGCACACCAGCGGGGTTTTGAGTTCGAATCCGCGCACTACCAGTATTCTTGCAATTTTTGCATTATTTTGTTGTTATTATGCTTGCTCATGATCGCAGGAGTCAATTTTAGACCACCAATGCTTACAACAAACCAAGCCTGTCTATTTCATTCATTCATTATTGCACCCATATTGCGCCATTAACAAACACAGAAAAGATACAATAAAAAAACAGAAATCGGCTTTACAACAACTAACACCAACAAACTGTTGTGAGCGTTTCGGACGAAACTATGAACTGCATTTGGATTAAACAAAATTATTTCTGCAGATCTTTCAGAAGAGCCAGTGCAAAGGCTTGAAAAATAATTAAGTAAAAAGAAAGTGCCGGTATGGCGAAACAAAATATAATGTCGAAGTGTTTAACTAGCTATCTCTTTCCTTTTCCATTTATTTGCATGCCTTGTTTTGTTCTTCCTTTTATTTAACTAGGGTTGATGAAAAATTTATTGAGATAGGCAATAAAAGTGCAGCCGTTGACATTCAGTATACCTATGGTGTGAGTTCCAGTATGCGGAAGTCACTCTCGAGCAACCTGAAGAGAGGATAGCACCCAGGAGTCCGGCCGTATTCCGGTCATACCTAGGCGAGCACTTGCCTTATTGCGCTACCTCTCTATGATGCTTCCACAGGAACTGAAATCAGACCAACCGCACTTGTATGATCTATCTAAATTCGGAGATCGAGCAGAAGAAGAAAAGTACTTTAAGCAGAAAAAGGCTCAACGAAATAAGTTCAAAGAAAAAATGGTATTTTGTGTTACAGGTATAAATCCTTTGCGCTGGGGCTCTGAAAACTGCCAGACGCTAATGCGCGAGAATAGTAGACATAGTCATCCTAACAATAGAGTTATCGTAACAATAGCTGCGAGGAAAAAAAACGGGATAGCATAAGGAGTTTTCATTGCTCTAGAACACTAGGAGTAACCACTGCTGCACAGTATTGTTGTATTGGATGTAGCGATAGTGTCATACTTGTAGGCAGCGCGTCATCACTGTTGAAATGAATAGCGGGCGGTTGGATCTGCAAGCAAGATGTGAATCGATAGTAAATGAATCTCGATGAATACCGATATTAACAAGAAACGTCCCTGAGATATTGAGAGATGGCCCTGGGTTATGCCCTCCCATGCTATACTGCCAGGTCACGATGCATATCTGAAGCCATAAGTGCAGAACAACATGCTCTATAATAAAGTTGTAATAAAGCTGATGACTGCTATTTGCGCCTTTATATGTGCTAGTTTTTCAGCGATGTGTGTCTGCACCATATCATTTCTCTGGAAACAAAAGCTTTTGTTGCTCTTCTCTTTTGGTCACTAGCTATGTGTGAAAAAAATGAAGCGTAAATAGGCAGTCTTGGTTTGCTGTAAGCATTGATGGTCTAATATTGGCTACTGTGATCATCATAAAGCGTAATAACAACGAACTAAATGTGTAAAATGTTAGCAGTACTCGAACTCGAAATCCCGCTGGTGTGCTTCTAGGAGGCGGTACTCCCACCGACTGTGTCACCGGGGCACATATCGTGGGTATCATACGTGTTGATGAGTGTTGCGCACAAGTCTTCACACCTCTTTCGCAGGTCTTCGAAAAATCGTTCAGCAAAAACTAACTGGATTCCACTCACATGGCCCTACATCTTGTCCAGACAGCATCGCAAGAGCCCGCCTTTAGTTCGAAACCTTTCATTGTTAGTCACTGAATTTACCATACATGAGCTGACTGTGTTTATAGGTGTGTGCTGATTGTACTCTCTTTACCATTATTATTATTATTATCAATATTATTATTTATTATACTAGAATACTCATGTGGGTCGCAACAACAACTTCCGTAGTACAAGTTGCTGAAAGCTAATTAGGAGTACTTAATTGGGATGAGTGAAATTTTTAATATTATAAAATTATTACAATAGAAAACAAGCTAAAGCAGTAACCAAAAAACAATAAGATTAATATTCTCCAAGTTCTCTCTTCGTAAAACCTCGGCATTATTTAGATGTTTCGATTACTTCTGTGCCGAACGAGGTTGTTAGGTGGATCAGTATTTATTGAGCGGTCTAACGTTTCGACCCGTTCGTCGTCTTCGGAGGCCCGCTGATCCACCGCTTGTGCGGAGCGACGCCGCTGCCGCAGACAGTCTGTCGACTAAAGGCCCCCGCAGACTTCTGCGGCGACGGCGAACGGCGAAACCGCTAGCGGCGCCGCTCAGCGGCTTGACTCATCATCAGTGGGAGCGGTGACGGCGAGGTACTGTACTGTTTCTAGTCGGGACCGACTGGTGCTTAACAATAACGCGCCCCGATGACAATCCCGCGCCCGCATCGACCGTCTCCGCTCTGGATCCCGCCGCGAAAGGGCAGAGCGCAGAGCGCAGACAGACAGACGCTGGAGCGGCGCCGCCGGGTGGAATGATTCAAGTCATTTCCGCCAGCGGCGCCGCCCAGCGGCCCAGCGGTGCCGCTGGCGGCGAGCTCTACGTCTCTGCCCTATGGTTAAGCATAGGGCAGCGGCGACGCCGCAAAAGTCTGCGGGGGCCTTAACTGCGGCAGCGGCGTCACTCCGCACAAGCGGTGGATCAGCGGGCCTCCGAAGACGACGAACAGGTCGAAACGTTAGACCGCTCAATAAATACTGATCCACCTAACAACCTCGTTCGGCACAGAAGTAATCGAAACATCTCAATAAGATTAATAAACGGAAAACCTTTAGTTATCTAAGAGCTTTTGAAATGTTTTACTGTTGTTTCTACTTCTAATGTAATGAAATAAACGATGAATACTAAAAAAGAACTTTGGGAGCATAGCTCACTCATTAGGGTTTATTCTTTGAGTGGTAGTGGCGCATACAGCGACGAACATTTTCCACTACCACTGACGTTGAGTAGCTCCCTCCTTTTTTGTAAGAAATTTTAGGCGACATCAATTTTTATGTAAACTCGCTCTCAGTTGGCCTCTGGATCGTCGCTCTTCTGATGATGGGAGCCAATGAATGCTAGGCAGCAAGCGCCTTGACATACTTGCATGTCTACGTTCGACCATTAGAAGTCGACCACTGGATTCATTCTGCTGAACAATATACATTTAGCGATATATTCGCTTGGTGTTTGGAATCCTTAAGTCGTTCTATCTAAAATCTTCTGGTTGTGCTTCATAAAATCCAACGGACCTGCTGAACTTGACAGTTTGATTCCGATCGAATGCGTCCACAAGGTCATGGTTCGTCGCTGATCACCTCCCAACAATGGAAGCGTACTGGTTCTCTCGAAAAGTCGCCGTTGATGCGACAGATCTGTGCAAACACCGCTCGACCGTCTAATGGGATTACGGACCCCGACCGTCCCCCAGTACTGGCAAGGTATGCGCCCCGTCGAGGGACGTCAAGGGTCAGCTGCGCGCCACCCTAGTCGCGCACTATACCGGCAGCCGGCACCTTCCGTCTGTGCAGTCCAGGGCCGGCCAGGTGGCAGTGAGGAATGTCTATAGCCGCGTTTGCTGCTTCGCTCTGATCGTGAGGAAGCCGCAAGCCCTCCACCTGTCCAGGGGAACATGCTCCACCCCTTCAAAACAGCACCTGCTCGCTGTCATTTGTTCATGTTTCGGTTTTTTTCGCCGAGTTTTCCTCATTATTTGCCTTTGTAAGATACCTACCAGCTCCACAGCTGTTCTTCGCTCTTCCATTCCAACAGCAGTCCTCCATCGTTGCCATCGATGGCCGGTTTCGCTTCCGCTATCAATCGATAGCAGTCGATCGAGTCGACCTTGTCATGCCAACTATTCCGTTATTACTTACGCTTAGTCGGCCACTGGTAAATGCCCTATCCGATTTCAAGGTAACTCATTTCGCCGCTCGGACGGCATTCTGTCCAGTTTTTCGTGCGGTCCGGACAAATTCAATCCTTTCCTCTCGTTTTCTCGTCGCCGCCGTTCTTCCGACTTCCACCAATGGTCGTGCACATTGCCGAGACAGACTCGTCGTCCAGGTCCAGCTGGGGCAGTTCTACTAATTAGAATCTTAATTACATCTACCGGCGCTGCCTCTCCTTCTCTAATTAGGATGTTATTGGCCCCGGATTGTTTTTCAGCGGCGCCTCTCTACCTCGTCGCCATCGCGCCGTTCCCTCTATGGCGAATCGCCTTTGTCCTTGCTCGCGTAGCGACAGCCAGTTGAGTCCAACCTCGCGCCAACGCACCGTTCCGCTCTGCTTCTGACGATAATCTGCCGGCCAAATCACTATAAACCCGGCACTAATGAGCACCGATCCCCTTTGATCATGTCCAGTTGCGAAAGCCGACCGGACAGCTTTGGCAGATCCTGTCCGATTGCTCCCTCCACCTGGCATCCTCCCCTGTGTGACGATCATAAATATGGGCACCGGGCCAGTCTGCTGCCGCAGTGTAAGGTACTAAAGTGATTTCCGCCTCCAAGGGAACTCTGACGTCTGGTTTTAATCGCTTCGGCTAGACAGATTTCTTCGTGCTACCGCACTCCGTCTGTCCTGCTATAGTGGAAACTTGTTCCGGTCAGCTTCAAGAACGTTCTTCCCTTCGTTTTGTTCAGCTGTTAAGGGTGACAAAGATGAAGTATGACGTAAAATAATCCTTTTCTGGGATACGCTGTTTATTCTACTTCTTCAGTATACGTTGGAGGCAAGTTGAACGATTAGCTCAAATTCTATCAGTTGAATAAACGATCGTACATTAGGCTGGGGCGCGCGTAGCCCAGTCGGAGAAGGTGCAGGCTGTCGCGTGCACCCGCTGCCCTGTTCCTGGTTTGAATTTCCCGCCCAAGCCATGCAAGCCTTCCATCCCTCCGGGGTCGTTGTCTTGGTACCAGACTTCTCTGGGAAGGATAAAGCGCTGACTTGTTCATCGCTGGGCACCGCAAGTCATTGTGTGGCCAAATACACGGTCGAATCGCTTCCACGATACGCCTCCACCAAGTAGAATGCGTAGCTTTCCGGGAAGGGATTGAATAACGCCGTCCTTTTTTCCTTATACATAAGGCTACGGATGTATAATTCCTTGTGAAAAAATCGATTAGTCATGGCACTCTTTGTGAAGAAAATCGAAGTCATGGCGTAATCTGTGAGTCCACCATATTGAAAAGTTTTGAGGGAATTTATGAATGGAAATCATTCTCTCTACCAGGTACATATCGATATAGTTATTGGTCTCCACTCGAGCACTAACAGTTGCTTAAATGTTCTTCTGTCGATCTTGGCCTCAAGATAAAGGATGAAAAGGATAAAGGACGGCTTGAAATACATCCTTTGTGGATGTGCCACGCTTTCTAGGCTTTTGGTGGTGTCGTGGAGGCAAGACGAATGCGTGCATCAACCCATGCGATGCCCTGTCAGCGTTCTGCTCCAGACAGATGAGAGTGGTACCACTGAAAGGTGGTTCTACAGCGAAAGTCGCTCATGTGGTAGACGCTGAAACAATTCCTTATGAGGTCTAGGCACCACTAGAGGATCTAATGGGATAAAATATTAGTGTTGTAATACTTCTATTCGGCGCAATAGGGCAGTCGTAAAGAACCTATTGAGTGCAAATCGAAGTTCTTGGTTCGCGTAGTTTTTTGGACGTCAAGCAAGTCTTCCATCCTTACTCCTGGGTCCGCGACTTGGTAACAGATCGCTTGGGAAGGATAAAACACTGAGTTGTTCATTGGAGTACTACTGCAAGTCATCGTATAGGCCAAATACGCATTCATATTGCCTCCACAACATCCCGTAGAAGTAAAATGCATGGCGCACCGTAAAGGGGATTGATTTGCGCCTTTCTAACGTTTTTAATCGATTCTTCATTTTGAGGAACTGTTGTGGAATTGTGATCTAACGGCCACTTCTGCGTATCATGGAAGCTTTTGACCTCATGTTAATAAAGGGAGGATATTTATCAATCCTTTTGGAATGCGCCACGCATTCCGCTTCTAAGTGAGGTCATAAGGGGTAATCCGGGTGCGTACTAGAAATATGCAAACGCTTCTGCTCGAAACCCATCAAACATTCGCGCCGTGTCGTCCACTCTTATGCCTGACATCAACTCACGGGCAACTTGTTGGTTTGCTTTGGCATGGACGAGGACCGTTTAATCCATTTGGGAGTATGTATCCTATCCGGGGCGCGTGTAGCGCAGTCAGAGGAGTTGCCAGCTATCGCGTGCACCCGATACAATTTTCTTGATTCGGATTTCCCGTTCAGGCCAACCAAGCCTTCCACCGTCTCTCCGGCGTCGTTAAATTGGTACCAGACGGGTCTGGGAAGGATAAAGCGCTGACTTGTTCATCGGCTGGCCGTCGCAAGTCACTCTATGGCCAAATACGCATCCAAAATCGCCTACACGACATTCCGTAGAAGTGGAATGCGTGGCGCATCCTAAAAGGGATTGAGTAACGCCGTTCTTTATCCTTTTTCCTTTACCCTATCCGACTGCCTTACTCACATCATTAGGGATAAAGGGTAAAGGATGGTACTAATCATTCCCTTTTTGGGATGTGCCACACTTTCCACTTCTACGAGATATTAAGGAGACAAGGAAAGGGTTTGAATAGGTCAGTGTTCCATACCTCCCGACAGGTCTGGTCACCGATTTGGGAGGGTTGTATGGTTTCAAATTAGTTTCTTTAAGCCTCAAGTGGCTGGTATCGAGGTTGTAAGCTGTCATAACGATGCTTTGTTGCGATCAAAACTTTTAGCGTCAGGCGGGACTCGAACCTGCACCTCCCTCTGACCGGGCTGAAATGCTCTACGCCTTTACACCAACGGCGCCGATGAATGGTTTGGTTGGGTTGGACGGTAACCTCGAATCAAGAACCTGGAATCATGTTGATCGGTAGCGCCTCCTTCGAGTGTTCTACCTCGCGCACCATTAGGGGGTCTATATTCGAGTGATAAAATATTTATCTTTGAGTTTGTGGAGCTGTGAAGCCGAGCCTACCTCATAGTAATGTCGAAAGTTCTATTCTGTGTTTCGTAGTAGTATCTGGCCGCTGTTCGATCGACTGGATAGATCCCTGAAACTTCGTCGCGTTTTCCACACTGGAAGGATCGGCTGTATGAGGAAAGAAAGAGCTGACTGGTTCATCTAGAGGAGAGTTTCAGAACCGGTCCCATTCACTGGCTCTGCTACCTCACGTTATTGTGCTACTCTGCTGAGAATCAATGTTCTCGTTTACTTGTATTAATTCTCTTTTTCTTTCTTGTTTCTCTCAGCTAGCCACCACTCGTTGTTTCCTGCTCGTTTGGTATATTCTATTAGATAATGAGATCTTTTTTTCCAATGGATCTATAATACTATGGGTAACAGCATGTGATTATTTTAGTTTTATTTATTTTATTTATTTAATGTCGTGAAGTGCGCTGTTGAAGGATGCACGGACTCCTGATGCAATCTGAATCGAAGTTTTGGTTCGAATCCGGCAACCATTTACTTTTGTCCACTAAGCCTTACCGTGTTACGGGGCCCACCGGGTCGGGGATGCGGTACTAGAACTGCCTGCAAGGGATAAAGCTTTGACTCCTTCACCGACTGGCCATCGCAAACCATTGTATACATAGGCCAAATATGCACTCAAATTTTCTCCACGATACCCCGTCGAAATAGAATGCATGGCCTATCTAGCGAAATAATTGACGAATGCCTTCCTTTATCCTTTATTCTGACCTGACGTGTTGGAGAATCAGCTGTCTCCGTTGTGGCTCTCGATCACGATGCGTGATAGCAGTGCTCCCCGTCAACCTTGCTCCATTTTCCGAAGGGTCAATGGAGTGCGTTCGCCTTCGTGGATTTCTTGGAACAACTGAGATTGCTAGAGGGCTGAATTTCATCCTGCAGAGATTTGGCACCACGGATGTCATTGTGGATCTCTTTGATTCTGTGCCATTATCTTCAATTACTTGCAATTACTTGCATTTCTGTAAAGTTTCAGCGTACTACAGTTTTAATGCAGTTTTCTTTAATAGTACAGCTTTAGTTTTTTCCGGCAACGATCTTTCAGTTAAGAATATTGCACAAACTTGTACTGCAATATTGAATGAAAAGTTGTTGAAGTCTATAGGCAAGTACCCAAACATCTATGCACCGGCGAACTTCGTTATACAACATCGAAAAATATGTATGTGGACTCGGAAATTTTTTCGTGGTATAGCCGGCAAAGGGCCTCTATCTTGCTCTTATTTGTTTATTTATTTATTTATTTATTTATTTATTTATTCTTAGGGCACGCTTTACACAGGCAAAGCTTTATGATACAATGAACATATAAAGAACGAAATAAAATTTGGAAAAACGCTAAGAACAAGGCGGATCACAAAGTGATATTTCTTTGAGGAACGTTTTAAATGCGATTTTCGACAAACTACGAAGATTGCCTTTCCCAGCTAGAAACAAACTAATTTCTCATTCAGACACCTGCACGCGATGAAACCTGATCATATCTGTGTTCTGGTAACAGCTCTAAATGACTTGCTTCTGGTTTCGGGTCGGATCCTGGGGCCGGATTCGTCAACGATTAAACCTGCGGTATGCTGGGTATAAGCGGTAGAGATATCCGCCATAAAGTATTCGGCTCTACCCGTTATTTTATCTCTGCCCGTAATACCCTGCATATCTGAGTGTTTAATTGTTGATGAATCCGGCCCATGGCCATACGGATTTTGCGCTCCTGGGGAATAGATACTTTGGAAAGAATGCGCCCTAGTTCTCAGTCAAATTTCTCTTCTTATTACTTCACTCAAATACCTACTCAATGCGCGTTAAAATATCACACGTAATAGAATGCAGTGCGCATTCTAAAAGCGTCGAAAAATGGCGACATTTGGGCCCTTATAAGGACAATGGATCCCAGCTAAAGCAAGTGTATTTCCGATATCCCGGGCGGTGAATTGTGGGTGAAATTCTGGTGAAACGGAAGAGTACTTTCTCCTCCTACGGGTGACACGATTTTCACGAAATGGTGAGCGAATTTCTTCCAGTAGTTCAACAGTGGTTAAGTAAAGATGTTCTCATTCTACCCCAAACGCACCGTCTGCGACCCTTCTTACGCAGTTTCACAAACCATTCTTGACCTTTCATCGACATCTTTAATCCTCATCTACGTTCACCCGCACTAGACCGCTAGGAGTTTGAGAGCCGTCCTCGCCACAGCTGTGCTCCATCGTCCTACATAAGCTCCGGCCGTTGTACTTTCTAGTGTGCTTCGACAGTTCAAGGATTTAAAAGTGTTGCAATCGGTTACATTTTCAAACGAATTAGAATTGTCAAAACTTGCCCCCTCTGTTAGATTTGTACTTAATTGCAATTTTCCATCGACTTAAAGAATTTTAAAGCGGGTGCTCGTATTTGTTCGCGACATCATGTGATGTTCATTCTCTTCGATCCGCTGAACAATTCCTGTTTCGAAAGCGCTATATAAGCTCGTGCAAGCATATGGTAGGCTCAGTAGAGCTCAGCTATTTCTGGGAGTGTAGCTACAAATTCCATCGAGAGTTTCAATTATGTGTGGCGGAAGGTTCTTGGAAAAAAGGTTGAACTTTTAAACAAGAATAGATGGAAACATTAGATTTGACGAACGTGCACTTCCACAGAGGACAGAAAATTGGAGGGTCACTTAGAGAATAATTGAATTTTTGGCAGCACCTGAAAGACGTATGCTTTTAATTTATTTATGACGGCAGTTTCCGTGAACTGTGCTGACGACTCGAACTTTAAGTGCACAAGTTTCCTTTAGAGGACTTGAAAACTCCAGCTCTCTCCCGGTTTATCCTTTGCTAAATCTCCATAAGAGCAATTGTGAACAAGATTTGTTCTTCAGCTAGAATTTACCCTATAAATTATTTTGCGTTTCGGGAAGTAAGCTCTATTTTCGTGCTTTGATAAGAATTGAAATGAATTGTCCAAAATTTATTCTGCTTTCTCACACCTGGTTAATACAGTAAATATCTTTCCAACAATTTTTTGTTTCAAGGTTCCCTTTTTCCATCCATTTCATTTTCTCACACGTAGTAGTACAATACCACAATAGTAATGAAATGTACAGTAGCAGCTTTCCATTTATTTGTACTTAAAGGATAAAAGGATAAAGGACGGCGTTACTCAATCCCTGTGAGGATGCGCCACGCATTCTACTTCTACGAGATGTCGCGGAGGCGATTTGAATGCGTATTTGGCTATACAATGACTTGCAGTGGCCAGCCGATGAACAAGTCACCGCTCTATCCTTCCCAGACAAGTCTGGTGCACCTATTCACCGACCCCGAAGGGATGGAAGGCTTGGTTGGCCTGGGCGGGAAATCCGGACCAGAAACCTGTATCGGGTGCACGCGACAGCAGGCACCTCCTCCGACTGCGCTACACGCGCGCTTATTTGTACTTAGCCAGCGAATATGTTAAAACCTTCTTGCCATACTTTCTCTTTAGATGCATGTATTTTACAGGTTTTTGCCCACCGAATACATGCTAACAGCACTCATTGAATTCGACACATACCGCCCTTTAAGGACAATCCATAAGTGCTCGTTTTTGGAACAAATTGTCAAACATAGCTACCAAACTTGTTTGGGAAGGATAAAGCATTGACTTATCCATCGGCTGACTACTGCAAGTCATTGTACTCCAAATATGTATTGAAAACGTCTCCGCGACATCCCCGTAGAAGTAGCGGAACAGATCCACAGTGCGAGTAGTGGCGCATCCCAAAAAGGGATTGAGCCGTATTTTACCCTTGTTATTCTCAAACTTGATCCGTTTGTAAGCGATTTACCGTTGGTAGATTTGCCGTGATGCCAGTATATCACTGCGGGTTTCTGGACTCTCTTCCAGTCACTAGTGCTGCTTCTTCCATCTATTCCTGTCTCGACAGTTTCACCTCTCTTTCTCGAAAGATGCTTTTCTCCAGCATTTTCAAAATTTGCTCCTAATGTGCTTAAACTTTTTGCGTCGCCACTTACTCTCCGTCCCATTAAATCTGACGACTTTAGCGACGATCTTCCACCACTGCTGGTTGAGTTTCAAAAATGGTAGCCATTGCTCGCACAACGAATAGGCTACCAAGGTCGCCTTCACCTTCTGAATCAGACTTCTCAATGGGATTGAATGAGTCAGTGGCGACAGCAGGCGCCGGGCAACTCTGGTTTTCAGCAGTGCGTCGCAAAGTGTTGCGGCGAGAACCAGCCCATTGACGACTGTAACAACCCGTCGTACTCAAGCTCCACTATTCTCCGTTATGCTGTTATTATCCGGCACTAGTTCTCGCTACAACGGGTGCTATGATTCTGCCTCTACTTCTATTTTCGGAAGCTTCCTAATACGTTGTTAGATGCACTACGGCTCTATTCCTTCGCCTCGGATCAATCTTATCTCTACTATTTTCTGTAGAAAGTGTACTGTAGAAAAATGGGGTTCAGTACAATGAAAGCTAGCTCTCTCCATTTCGACAATAGCAACTTAAAGCTTAAATACAATAAGTTGAATTGAATTGTGTTTGTTTTACATTTCGCCGACATTTAATGTGGGCGCTGCTTGTGATCACCGCCCATTTTAGCTGACCGAACCAAACTAGGGAAGGTATACAGCTCTACCAGATACATAGTCTGAAATAAATCTTTGATGCCTCGGTACACACAAAGAGCCAATGACTTCTGCCTTGGCTGGTTCTACTACTTTTGAAGCTTTGAGCAAATCGCTTCTTGTAGGATAGGACTAGATCTCCGGGTGCATTTTTTATTCTATTTACACCTATTCTCACTCAAGCGAGGAAAGAGCTTGTCCTGGATTTAGCAGAGAATTTCTATTCATAGACTCCGTCAGTTTGCCTTCGACATATCCTTCGGCCAAAGTTTCCGGTAGCAGTTGCTAGACTCCCAAGAAGAATCTTTTGCGATAGCAGAGAGATTCGCTTACTATCCTCTTCAATTTCACTCTGAAACCACCTTTTCTCTGAAATTTGGCACCTTTTCTTGAATTAGCCTGCCTATTATGGAAGTCTTGTAGCCGACTTCGTCTACGGAAAATTTCAAGCGAAAGTCTACCACATTTCAGTTGTGTGGTCCCAACCGCCCAAACCGTTCGGAGAAGAACCCCTCTTCAACTTGACCTCGGCGCTCTTGTTCTGTTTGATTAGTACACTGAGAAGGTTAGACATTCCTCCTTCGCTCCACATCCACCGGTGCATACTTTGAATCGTATATGTCTTTAAGATCTTTCAATAGTTTCCTTTTAAAAATTGTGCATGCTATGCTTTTTATAGGAAGTGCCGACCTCGTCGGAATCAGGCTAGAGTTTCATTTGTCCTTAAGCCTTCTTCTAACTGAATAGGAGCCATACTTGGAAACTGTTAAAGATTGGTCAGTGTCTTGCTTGGCTCACCTAAGTGTTTGTGTGCACCAAATACGCATTCATACAGTCTTACTTTTTCTCATAGAGATGGAATGTGTGGCGCATTCCATTAAACCTATAGGTCTGCCAATACGTTTCGAGTAGTACGGTCCAAGTTTTGTCAATTTCTTCTTTTGTCCGAAAAAAGCAGCACTATGTATCTACACTTGTTGAGCCAAAAAAAAAATTCTCTGCACTGCCTGGTTTTTGTTCCTTCGAAGAAAAGCTTGATAGAAATAATTCATATTAATATTCTCCTAACTATGCGCTTATATTAAAAAGAAAGAGGACAGCATTATTCAATCCCTTTTTCGAGATGCGCCACGCATTCTACTTCTACGGAATGTCATGGAGGCGATTTGGATGAGTATTAGGCCTATACAATGACTTGCGGTGGTCAGCCGATGAACAAATCAGTATTTTATCCTTCGAAAAAATGTGGTTTCAACGACATCGGAGAGATGGACGGTTTGGCTGGCCTGGGCGAAAATACGAACCACGAACCTAGTATCGGGTGCACGCGACAGCCCTCGCCTCCTCCGACTACTCTACAAACGCCCGGCGTTTATATTAATAGGTTATTTATAAATGCCCTAATAGAGTTAGATTAACATAAAGCAGTTTTCTGCAGCGATAATTGAATGTATTTTTATTTAAAAAAACATCAGCCGTAGATAGGGGCTTTAAATACATATCGAGAAATCGGCGCGTGGGCGCAGTCTCAGATAGCGTCGGATCTCGCGTGCTCTCCGACTCAAGGTTCCCGCCCAGGCTAACCACTCCTTCCATCCCTCCATGGTCGGTGAGTTGGGATTTTTAGTTGTGATTTTGACAAATTTTATCGAAAGAATGAATGAACGAATAAATTCGATGCTGAACGTTGAACGAATGAATCAACGAATTTATTCGATGTCGAAAATTTTTGATCGAATGAGCGAGCGAATTTGTTCATTAGTCAATTTTTTTCGAATGATTGAAAATCGAATAAGCCGCATTTTTGGATTATTCCAGTATTCGAAGAGCCGAATAATTTGTTCGAATCAGATTCTGTGCTTGAAGATTTGAAGTTTGTTCGATATTCGGTTTTCGGAGAAAGTTGAAGTACTCAACTTTCCAATAATATCCGATTATGGCCCTTTCGATGTTCGAATTCAAACGAACATTCGAAAGTCTAGAAATGTCGAATATCCGACTATTCAAACAATTACTCGAATATATTCGTTCGATCACAACTATAGCTAGGAGAAGACTTCTCTGGGAAGGGTAAAGCACTGATTTCTCCACCGGCTGACCACATCAGGTTACTGTGTGGGCCACATACGCATTCATATTGCCTCTGCGACAGGAAGAGAATAGAAGGAGGAGGAGAATACGTGGCTCATTCCAAAAAGGATTGGCTATCGTTGACTTTTGTCTTTCAACCGTTGTAGTTCCTCCAACGCTCTGCCTCGAAATGTACTGCTAGGAGGATGGTCATTGTCAACGTGGCCCTACTGACCACTGAGCCATAATTCTGTCCGTGTTAGACGACGCCTAATCCGAGGGCCCTGGACAAACAGCGGTGACGGTGTACCTGCTTCCGGGTGCAGTCAGTCAGTCACTCGAATGACATTTGCTTAGCGTCGACGTCAGTCAGCCTGACAGTCCTCTCCACACTTGGCCTTTCCAGGTGTCAGCGTGATGCATTGCAAAATACACTCTGCTTCCCCAGAAGAATGTTCGCGTCGGCTTACAATTATTTGTCGCACTGTCCTCTGGTCTGTGTTCGAGAACTAGAAGAAGAGTTCGCCCAAAACGAATATGTGTGTCAGCATCCTTTAGCGGAGATGTGACGTATCGCCAGCTTCAGACAAAGCTCTCCGGCCTGTTTACACTACGCCAAACAAGCGTAAATAATGCAATGAATACAGATGGTCATTATCTTCACACTTCATTGCTTCTGACGAGTCTCGTGATGCTGCCAGCATGCCTGAGAAGAATGTTCGCGTCGGCAGCGAACGCTTTCCCACCCTTACGAATGACACCTTATCGCTCTTCATTATGAAACTACTCGAAATTTTATTTATTTATTTATTTATTTAGTTGCTCGAACTAATGCGGTCAGTCGGGCTCGAACTAATGCGACCCCAGCCTAAGGTGGCCTGGAAGGTACGCAATAGACAGAGAAAAAAATGGGCGCGTGCAGCGCAGTCGGAGGGGGCGCCGACTGTTGCCTTCACCCGATACCAGATTCTGGTTCGGGTTTCCCGCCCAGGCCAACCAAGCCTTCCATCAATCCGAGTCGGCGAATTGCTACCCGACATGTATGGGAAGGTTAAAGAGCTGACTTGCTCATCGGCTCGCCACCGCAAGTCATTGTATGGCGAAATATGCATTCAAATCGCCTCCACAACATCGCGTAGAAATAGAATGCATCCCAAAAAAAGGATTGAGTGACGCCTTCGTTTACTCTTTATGCTTTAAAGTCAAAATCAGAATTTAGAGTTATAATTTTCCCGAAAAGGTTTATTTTGATTCGCGTTTCCAGATGAAGATACGTGGTAGCGCAATAGGAAAGGACGACGGCTGTTACGTGCACCCAGTCGAGGTTCTTGCCCCGCTCAGTCTACCTTCCATCCCTTTTGGGCCGGAAATTTTTCACCAGACTCGTCTGGGAAGGGGAAAACACTGACTTGTCCATCGCCTGGCCACTAAAAGTCGTCGCATAGGCCGTATAGCTTCGTCGATATCTCATCGAAGTAGAATGCGTGGCTCATCTTCAAATAGGGGACGGGTGCAACCATCCTTTTCCTTATTTAGCCTTTATTTTTATTTATCCATTTGTTTATTACGCTGTAGAAGACATGCATGAAGAAAGAAACGCACTGTCTATGTCATCAAACAAATTTTCCAATTTTGGAACTATGCTGTTTTCCGCGCGGTAGCACACTCGGTTCAGGCACCGGCTGCTGCTTGTTCTCGAGTACAGGTTCCTGGTTCGGGTTCCCCGCCTGGGTCAACCAAGGCTTGACCTATCCTAGTCAAAGGGGGCTTATAGTGATTTACGCCTCGACCCATTCCCTTGAGTTTTTACGGGAGCACCAAATGCCATAATGCAAGGGATTTCGCTTAAATTCAGGGGATGTAGTCATGCGGCATAGGATGACGTACGCAATTTGCACTTAATGGTTGCCCCCTCCCGACTAGGATAAATCCCAAGCCTTCCATCTCCAAGGGGTCAGAGAATTGGTACCAGGCTTCTCTGAGGAGGGCAAGACACTGACTTGCTCATCGCTTGGCCACCGAAAGTCATATTCATAATATGCACTCAAGTTGCCGTCATGATATGCCTTATGAGTAGAATGCGTGGCGCATCCCACAGAAGTACTGATTTACGTTTTTTATTTTCTATGTTGTTTTCTCACCGCACAAGTCTTGGATCTGTTACGAGATGAAAACGAGTGAGAAAGGAATGCTAAAGGAGTCGATAACGATTCACTTAATTTGTTTAAGCTTCGAATGATTGGTGTTGAGGTTGCAAGCTCTCATAACAATGTTTTGTTGCTATAAAACCCCAGCGCCAGGCGGGACTCGAACCTGCACCTCCTGTTGACCGGACTCGAATGCTCTACACGATTTCACAAGCCAGCAGGAGGTGCGGGTTCGAGTCCCGCCTGGCGCTAGAGTTTTGATCAAACAAGACATTGTTATAGGAGTCTATAAAGTCTAATCCCCAACCGCGGCATGTATTTTACTTCTGCTGAACCTGATAATGTTTGGAATTCATAAGCCAGTGTTACCACTTTTAGCCTTGAATAAAATCAGCCTATACGTCAGAGATTCCCTCCATCACTTCATTCCGTCTGTCGTTGAATTTCTCCTACTCTTGCTAAAACCTGCAGTGATATCTGCCGTAGTGAGAACACGCATTGAGCGGCAAGTGCGTTCTCTTGACAACTCATCAGAAAGTGTCATTTTTACGAGAGAACCGCGTGTCCGAGGCCGTCGGCGCGCAACCTTTACGATAAGAGCGTTCCTATTCACTGCCAGTTCCTGTAGAGGTGTAAAAAGTGGCCTTTAAAGACCCCATTGAACAGTTATCGATGTTTGTCCAGAGCAGCCGGTCGGAATGGCGACTGCATGTACCTTTTCAGTGGTGTCTGGAAAGGGTAGAGAGTGTAAGAATGCTTTTCTTTTCCGTCATATCGATTTCTGATCGTTTTTTTATTCAAAAATTCCTCCAACTTCGAGATTGTTCTGTCTGTGCTCTTGCAATGATCGTTTATAGATTTTTTATGCCTAACTCAATCAGGCGCGTGTAGCGCAGTTGCAGGAGGTGCGGTCTGTTATGGGCACCTGATACCAGGTTTCTGGTTCGGGTTTCCGAACCAGAAACGGTAAAGCGCTGACTTGTTCATTGGCTGGCCACCGCAAATCATTGTGTGGCCAAATACGCACTCAAATCTCCTCCACGACATCCTGTAGAAGTACAATGGGGAAAAAGGGATTGAGTAACGTCGTCCTTTATTGTTATCCTAGATCATTCAGCAGTTTCTTGAATGGTTCCGTAACCGTTACTTCCTGACCAGAAATGGTCTGTCGTTTTTTGTATGCATTGTTTCTTGAGCTATATATGGTGTGTTAAACCCGTCTGGAGCTGGCATCTGTGTCGTTTCAGTCTCGAATCGGTTGTGAACTGATTATGGGCAGAACTTCGTTTCTTGAAAACAAGAAAGAGGAAACGCTGTAGGCAGCGATAAGTGGTCCCGCTTCGCCTGAGACGAGCTTCTGCTCACAGACCGGTTCATAAAGTTTTGTAGTAGGAGAAGGCAAACACTGGTAGTATCGCAGATGGAAGAGACTCCGACTGTCGCATGCACCACTAGTCGAGGTTTTTGGTTCCGGGTTTCCCGTAATTAAGCATTCCATTCCTTCGGGGTCGGTTAGCTGGTGCTGAACATTTCTGAGAAGTTCAGGGCTCTGACTTATCCATCGATTGAACACCGCAAGTTGTCTAACGGCTTAGGCAGACATTCGAGATGGCTTCATGATATTCCGTGTAAGTAAAATGCTTACTTTGTTCTACAAAAGGACTGATTAACGCTGAGTTACACAGTTTTTAGTGTAAGGGTAAAGGATGAACGTAAGCGTTACTCTATCCCTTTTGGTATGCACCACGCATTCTAATACTTCTACGGGATGTCGTGGGAGCGAATTGAATGCATCTCTGGCCATACAATGACTTGCGGTGGTAAGCCGACGAAAAAGTCAGTGATTTATCCTTCTCAGACAGGTCTGGTACCAGGGATGAGCGGACAATAAAATTTTGAAACTCGGATGACGGATAATGGATAATTTTGCTCAAAAAGTGGCCGGATAACGGAAAAACGGATAACGAACAAACAACAAAAAGTAAAACTAATTTCAAACTATTCTTTCTCCTTTAGTAGGTTGGAAGTGTTAATACTGTGTAAGTCACAGTCAAATAAGCCGCTTTTTTCCTTCTTGTTGGCGTTTTTTTTTTCGAGGCGCGTTGTAGCGCAGTCAGAGGAGCAAAACTGTTGCATGCACACCGAATCAATGTTCTTAGTTCGGATTTCCAGTAAGGTCAATCAACCGTCCATCCTTTTGAGCTTGAGAACTGGTACCAGGCTTGTCCAGGAAGGAAAACGCACTGGTTTGTCTATCTACTGGCTACCGCAAGTCATTCTAAAGGCCAAATACGCATTCAAATTGCCTCCACCACATCGCGGCCTACAAGAAGAGTGTGCGGCGCATCCCGCAATGGAATTGACTAACGTCGCCCTGCACTCTTTATTCATGTTTTTAGTTTGCAATTGAGTCGATGGGTATAGATCCTACAGGTTTTCTGAGTTTGGGTTGGGCAGTCGTTAAAAGGAGTCACTTTTTGTATATTCTTTAACCAGCTTTTACACTAATTCTTGCTCAGATCGAACAAAACTCTCTCTCTATTGCTCCGGACAGGGTGAATTGGTTCTAAGCGTGTATGCGGAAAATGGCATTAAATTCATCATGCTGTGGAACCTTCGCCACTTCCGCATACAATACCGCTCAAATTCTTTGCAAATAAGACGCTTTGCGACGGATTAATCCGTCACAAAGCGTCGCGTTGCCATAACTCTTTTCAAAGTTCTTTGTTTAAAACCTAATTAACACCATTAGAGGCCCCGTCTCATTTTCTATCCAGCGATCTAAACATCATCTAAAACGATTGCACAGTGACCTAGTTATGGAACTTTTGCTTGCTCGGCTCCGTTAATTGATTTACGACCCCTCCGAGATCCCCAGTGGCATGTCCTTAAGGCTTTTCGTTGACGAGGTTCATCGAAACACAGAAATCCTCTATTGTTACAGCAGATCTGTATTTGTTACGCAGCAAGTGTCATTGTGGTACTGAATAGTGCCAAGTTTGATTAAGATAGGCCCGATTTCAGGTGGGCGCAAACGCGCGGAAACCTAAGATTCAGTTAAGAATTACCCAACTAGTAGCCTGCTACACAAGACGGCATTCTACTATTCCATTGTGGGAACGATGGTCTTTATGAAACGTGTAAAATGGCTTTGAGAAATGGATAGAAATGACTAGATTTTCTTTCTTCCAACAAGGGATTGGTCCAATCTCAATATGTGGCGTAGGAACTCTCCTATCTTTGAACTTCGGTTGCTCCTGTACAGGATAAGTACGAAAGTCGTATTTTTTGTGCTCTACAGAAGACCACAAGCACATTCGAATCTAAAAAGAACGAAAAGATTTTGGCCGTTCAAAGTAGATTTCTATGCGGCCAAAGTTTGACAAAAACAACAGAAAATTTTGTTTCAGTCGCTTACCTCTTTATGGATGAGTTTATTCGAAAAACCAACTGGACAGCATTTCTCAGCTCGTTGCGAGCTTTCCAAGGATGTAATATTGTCCGTATTCGAACTGAAAAC